>JARJIL010000005.1:34493879-35730862 GCA_038502395.1 Dittrichia graveolens
GCGGCTACAATGAGCTCACGTGACATTATCACGGGTAGAGGTTGAAGTCTTGAACTTGATACAAACAGTTCACTGTAATATTTCTTTCGGATACTTCGACGACAAACGGATTTGTTGTTAGAAAACACTTATAGAATCTTATGAAACTAAGATACATTATTCCTTTCAAGTTTGAGACTTTATAAAACACATGGAATAGTAGAGATATTTCAAAGTGACGTGTTTCGGAATAAAAACATTTGGAGTATATAGTGGATTAAAAAAGCATTTATAATATTATAACGAGTGTCTTATATTTGAAATAATATTGGGTTTAGTAAAACCAAAATTCCATAATTAGAGCCGGGACATGCAAAAATTCTGCCAGTTTTATAAACTTTAAAATTCTTATGATATAACTTTATTTTTGGACTCATGCATTTGTTACTTGAAACCGATAATTTGAGTAGGTAGTCAAGATTTCGACTATGTGGAAAGGATAGTTTAAGTAAAGTCATATTTTGATAAAGGTTTGTGAGATCTTAATAGAGAATATATATAAATAAATAATCACATAGAAGCTGAAAATATTTAAGTTTAGCCTGTTGGAATAAAGAATATATACAAATAAATAATCATGTAGAAGATAATGTTTAGGGTTTAGCTTGTTGGAATAGAGTATGTATACAAATAAATAATCATGTAGAAGGCTAAAAGTAGAGAATATATACAAATAAATAATCATATAGAATCTAATATTTTCGGAGAACATGATAATAAGGTATTAGCCTATTGGATTTAAGTAAACATATCTAATGAAATTGAATAGTGCATCTCACAAACTTTTCGAGATTTGAACTTCTTGTTGAAATTTGATTACTTTATCGAGATCTGAACTTGTTGTTGAAATATGTTGGGGAGATAATCATTTCAACCCAATAATCAAATCCGTCTATGGAAATAGATAGTTTTTTATGATAACAAAACCAAACATTTGGTAAGACTTAGAATGAATTTAAACATGTGTTGTTTATTTTCTGACTTGAAAGTTACAAAGTATAGAGTATCGATAGAGACTTGCTAAAGTACTAAGTATCATTCGAAGAAAACATCTAAAGATCATTTGAGAAGACCATTCGCTTAACATCTGAAGCCAATCAGCTGAATGATTCCAAGTATCAACTGAACGGTCAATGTGATTAGCTAAGCAACCATTTGATTAGCTAAGCATCTAAACCTTTCAGCTAAGTATACCCTTTCAACACTAAGTCCTATTCTGATAGAATATCTAGGTCGATAAAGTTTACACTCTTTTTAGTCAAACGGTTTGGTCATCCAAACTTTCCATAATCGACATTTATCATCTGGACTTTTCATGACCGACCTTTATCGTCTGAACTTTTCATGATCGACGTTTATCGTCTTAACTTTCCATAGTCGATGTTTATCGTCTGAACTTTCTATAATCGATCTTTGTCGTTAATTCATCTTAATGATCTAATGAACATTTCAACATTTAGACCGAGACAATCTATTATGTAAGTTTAGTACATTTTGTCTAGCTAAGTCATGATTTGTTCTCTAACTGATTCATTAGTATACTCTGTTTTGTAATGTTATCTTTCTTAAGTCAAAGGATGAACATGTGTTGTTCTATTATGCCTTAGATCTTCTATATGTAAAAGTATTTGCATTGTTTGTCCCTCCAAAGGACAAAAAGGATAGAACTTGACTTCTGAAAAGGTTAAAGTTACTTTCGAAGAGAAGATCCTAAAGATTTGCTCATTTACTCAAGTATGACCGACAACTACATATTTGGTAAGCTCACATTTGAAGAAGTATGGTTTTCAATAAAAGAACTAGCATGAAAAAAGAAGTTTAGTGTTACGAGGCACAAAGGTATAGGAGATAATATTACTATATTAGTATATTGGTGATTTCTCATAGAAAAGTAAATTTACTTTATTTTTTAATAAAATGATACTGCTTTTCACCCACTTGCTCTTATAATTAATATTATCTTTATTATACCATTTGTTTTCCCAACTTTCAACTTGCTGCCAAGACTTCTATAAATAGATATGCATTCTCAATATGTATATACGCTTAACTACACTCACTGAAAAACCTCTCTCAAAGAACAAGCTTTAAGCTTTTAAGCAAGAACAAGTTTATAGAGTTAGCAAAGTGTAGAAAAACTTGTCCATGTGTTGGACCTTTTAAACATTAATTGTTTGATAGAAGCTTGTCTATGTGTTAGACACTTTAGCTGTCACCTTTTATTGTATTTGGAATTTCCGCTTTCTCATACATATAATTCTTTATTCATATCAATAAGAATTATATTAAAAGTATTAGTGTGTGCATTTAATTTTAAAAAACTTAAGTTTGTATTCAATTATCCCTTCTACAAACATTTGTTGTTGTGTACTCAATATGGGACTAACAAAATATGATGAAATCAAACATATTTGAGCTTGTTAACTAGTGGCAATAGATTGCTTCACCAAATACATCCTCTAAGTAGATCATGGTTGTGATACCATGAAATGATTTAACACATATAAATGATATGAGTCATGAATGTTAGAGAGAGAAAATGAGAGCTACGATCTAAAGTATTATTTACTCAACTGAATTACAAAATAGACACATACACACACACATATATATATATATATATGTATGTGTCAATGAGAGAAGTACAAGTATAACAAACTCTCAACTAACTCAACTACTTTTAGCTAGATAATACATGACACATCACTATATACTCTATCAGATTTCACGCAGATTTGTGAGAGCTTTGATTGCCTAAATCAGAGACAAAGATATGTTTTCCTATCTGAATGGTTTTGATGGCTTGATTATCTTCCGACCTCTGCAAAGTCTCCTTATGCATTATAGATCCAAAATCCTATTTCTCGGATTGTTGATACTTTTTGATTGATGATGTTGTTATTAGGTGTTAGAATCTCTATCCATGGTTATAATTGATTAAATAAAGAAACTTTGGTTGAACGGGTCATTTAGTCGACCTAATGATGAAAACTTGATTGAGTGATCAATATTCTATTTAAAGGGTATTATTTGATGTTAATACATTAAGTAAATATTTGTAAATCATTAGCAAAGGTTTAGAATATCAATTGATGTGTAAAAGTTTGGGAAAATTGACTTACAAACTATGAGGGATGCCATATGGCATGTTAATGAATGAGCCACACAACATCGCAAAAAGGAGAAAAAATATTTAAGTGTTTGATGTGACATCACATCCTGAAGTGCTATGTATGGGCTAGTTGGATGCGACCTCGCATCAAGTGGAAGTTTAATTGTAGGATACTACATGCATCCTGAAGTATGATGTATGGGTTAGTTGGATGCAACACATCAAGTGATGTGATGTAGCCCTAGTTTAATGCCATATTACATATTAAAGGGAAAACCCAAGCCTAGTGTCATGTGACATCTTCTCCATGGTAGTGCTAGGGTTATGTTTGATGTGATCAAGCAAACATATATGTTTTGTAGGTACTTCCTATTTGTCTTGTACTTATATCACGGATTTACCAACCGTTTTTGTTGCCAATCGGTGAGTTACATTTACTTGCTCATCTTATTAATGTTTGTATGTGCATGATTATATATGTGAAAATGTAACCTATGTGTTCATGTGAAAAGGGAAAACTTGCAAATTCGTGAAGGCGGTGTTATAAGCTTGGTATTAAAGTTCAAGTTTAATTGTTGTCGGTGCTTGCAGTGCGATGATATGATATGTTCATTGACATATGTATGAATCTACACATAACTAGTGTAATGTAAAAGTTAGGTGTGCTTGCTAAGCTTTATGCTTATTCCATTGTGGATAAACTTTTTCAGATGTTGCCGAAGCTTTTGGAAAGGACAAAAGGACAAGAGAAAATCTCCGATATGAAGGTAGACAACTTAGAGTTATCTACATTAGAGTGACCCTTTTGTTTTAATATATGATATCAGTTGCACCTGAAACAATTTTGAATGTTAATTAGGAGTGTAATGAATGAATGATTGATATCGATGTTCTGGAATTTTAATATCATTTAATATATTTAAAAAAATTAGGGTGTTACAGGGATTGCAAGATTAGGCGAGCAATGAAGATTAGGTTAGAATTAAAAAACTCAAACTTGCTTTGGAAGACTTCAAAATTTCGATTAGTGTAGGTTATGGTCGAAGGTGGCAGCTACAAAGCTTACGATCAAAGGGAGAGGAAAAGTGTTTTCAGACTTTGGTAGAAGACAGAAGAGCCACCACCCATAAATGCCATTATGCAACCATTTTCAATCGAAGAGAACAATAGAATTTGTTGGTTGACTGGGAGAAAGAACAATTTGGTGCCACATAAAACCATAGATTCAATTTCCACCCTAAAATTGCACTAGATGGTGGCTAATTTCATGCCACGTCACACACAAGAAACCTAATTGAAAAGAGAGTGGTTATAACTTCTAGGTGCACTCTTGATTGACACTTTGGAAAATTTTGTTTTGTTTAATAGTAGAATAATGTAACGCCCCAAATCCCAAAATTTAAAATATTAAGATCAAACACATATAAGTGTTCGCATCTGAAAATTTGACATAAAAGCGGAAGTAATACTTGTTTTAAATCCTGATGTATCAAAAGATATGCACATAAATAATGTCACAAGTTTAGTACCAAAAACTTGATGTTTACAAACCAGGAGTTAATTTCAAAGAGTTTATCAAAAAGTAGTCAAACCGAAGCTTTGCCCTTGCCTTTGTTAAAACCTGGAAAACATTTTAAAAATAGTATCTGATAAGCTACGAGAGCTTCGTGAGTAAACCAGACTAAACATCATATAAACACACGTATAAAAAATATGAAGATAATACACGTATGTCTGGCAATCAATGCTAGCCTCTGGTTCTAGACCCAGGGCAGCAACATAGGTCACAGTACTGTACCATAATTGAGCCTTACTGAAGGTAGCAGTAAGCACCCCACCTCTGAGACCTACTGCAAAAAGCAGTAAGCTTATACACACATATGAATAACATTACATGTTAATAACCTGATATAATATCACACATGCTGCAAATATGAATAGTAGTCTAGAAGACTCACCTTCTGATTATAATATTATGCAATGATCCACAGATGTCAATGATACATGTAATATGCGAATCACCTCCTATATAAACAATACATAAATATCACATAAGGACATTCTGATGTGAAATAAGGCCTACACGGACCGTGTCCCTTATATGCTACACGACCTAAGCTGGCAACATGGCCAGTGTGGTCTAGTCACCTTACACGGGCCGTGTACCTCTACACGGGCCGTGTACCACTCATGCTACATGACCATGTAACCCAACATGGCCCCGTGACCGCCTTTAACACTACACGGCCGTGTACCGCTACACGGGCCGTGTACACTACAGACCTAGCAGACTGTTCCTAGCAAGAATTGTCGGATTTCACCAAAAATCCGCTAATATCATCATAAAACCGACTAGAGGTGTTTTCCTACACCTCATACAGCTGATAAACATAATCTAAACCATAACAAACATCCCTAACATGATTCCACCATTGAATCATGTGTTTAAACTTACAAAACCTTAAGAACAAAGGTTTTAAACCTTACCTCAAGTCTTGGATTCTTGCTAGGATTCTTGTAAGATACTAGTTCTGCTGTTACTTCAAAGGAATTGAGAGTTGCTAGAGGGTTGTTCTTGTGCTCGTGAGTTGTAGAGAAAAGAATTGCAAACTTTGACTCCTATATGGTCAAAGTTGGTGTAATATATATATATATATATATATATATATATATATAAGTTTCAACTATTTGCATAACTAGCCCCTGCACTTGATCAACTTAAGTTGACGGTTTTAGCCCCTCTAGTTTAAAACCACATCTTATCACATATATCCATTTATAACTCGTGTATCACTTTATACATTTTCTCGTTTTAACTTATAATTAAAATTCTGGATGTTACAACTCTTCCCCACTTGAAATGATTTCGTCCCCGAAATCAACTGCTGAAGAGCTCTGAACTATTTCTCATCATATCTTATTCCGGTTCCCATATAGTCGGATCTTTTTCTGTATTTCCATTGGACCTTAATCATCCCAATTTGTTAATAACACAATCATAAAATATGTGTTCTATCATCTGTATATTTCTTTCATTCTGACTGTACTGAGATGAAGCTTAATCCTTAACTTTATATTAAATATGTTCCAAGTTTTAGAAATGAATCTGATATCATTGTCTGAATCAATAAACACTGATATACTATTACATAACATAATTTGTTTTACATACACATCTGTCAAATGTTCTGAAGAATAAGTTTCTCTAATGGAAACTAAATAGACACTTTTAATTAACCTGCCTACAATCACCCATATCACATTATAACCTCATAGGGCTTTGGGTAATTTGGTATTCAGGTTCATAATAATATTTCCAGATTTGGTTTTTG
The DNA here is from genome assembly GCA_038502395.1 of Dittrichia graveolens. Classification (NCBI taxonomy): domain Eukaryota; kingdom Viridiplantae; phylum Streptophyta; class Magnoliopsida; order Asterales; family Asteraceae; genus Dittrichia; species Dittrichia graveolens. The sequence continues at coordinate 34,500,363 of JARJIL010000005.1, forward strand.
ACGTTTAGCTTTCATTCGTACATATTTATAAATATTTCTACACTTATCTGACTACATATTGTTTCGTATCGGGTCACCAATAATCTACCCTCAGATCTTTATACAGTTGGTAGCTTCTGACTGAATAGAAAACCTAAACTTGTGAGCCTCATTTAGCTGTGTCTGACATGCACCTCCATAACCTGATACTCATATATGGTCATATCAAATCAATTTATCACGACTGTCTCTAATCGGATTAATTACTTGTCATGTTTATCCATTCTTTAATATACTTTTCACTTTTGACTGATCTGTACCATTACATTTGAATATGAGCGTTGCAACTATCATATAAATTACTAATCTCATCTAGATATTGTTTCTGATTTTCTACTCAAATTGTCGGCTATAACATTAGCCTTTTCCGCTTAATATAATATTTCAAACTTTTATAGTTAGTGTAAACGGTACACTTCACATTGTAATAACAATGTCTCCATATATATAGTAACAAAACCATTGCCGCTAGCTCTCGGTCACGAGTCAGGTAACTATTTCTGTGCAGTTTAACTGTCTAGAAGTGCAAACACTAATTCTTCCCCTCTACATTCATCCAAACCACTGTACCAGGCATCACACATTGCTATCATCTCTTCAATCAATTCAGGTAGTGCAAACTATTGCTTCACATAATTTCTGCAATGAATCCCATAGAACTGTTGATTACTGTCGGGTTCTTTGGCGGCTCCCACTTCATCACCTTCTCTATTTCTCAGAATTCAACTCAATTCCATTTCTACTAATAAATTGTTTAAGGAATTGCATTCCTTATATTTTGAAATTCACATTAAAAACTTAACATATTACTATTCTCTGCTCTGTGTCACTAAGACTTTTCAAACATGATTCTCATGATCTGCTAAACCCCTGAAATAAATACGTATATCGTTGATGAACACAATTACTGACTTACTTAACATTAGCCTATACACCCTATTCATTTAATAAATAATCACTGCTGGTGTGTTAGCAAGGCCAAAAAGCATCATAACCACTTCAAAATACCTAAACATTTTATGAATACAGTTTAAGGAATGTCATCCCTTCTGATCTTAGGCTGATGAAAATCGGATCTTGAGTCAGCTTTGACAACCACTTTACCCCATTATAACTGACTAAGTAATTCACATATTCTGAATAACGGACATATATTCTTGATCACTTTATTGAGCTCATAATAATTAATACACATAATATAAGTACACCTCATGAAAAGCTATTGGGTCTTATAAACCCCCACATTTAGAAATTCTTGAAATCGTTTCAATAATTCATGTATTTTGAAGGAGGAAGTCTGTACGTAGTTCTCGTAATCAGCGAAGCTTTCAACACCACACAAATTCTAAACATACTCTGTCTATCTGGCAATAACCTTGGTAATTCCTTGAATTACATATCAAGATACTCACATATTACTTTCACATCTTTTTAGCTCATATGTTCTTCTTTAATTTAATATTTATAACATAAGTTGAGAAAATAATGTATCCATACCGAAGATACTCCCCAGCTTTTGAAACTAAACACCCATATAACCTACTTGTTTTGACTTTAGCACATATAATTAGTTCTTCCCCACTTGGAATATGAACTCGTATCACTTCTGTTCACATAATACCATAACCTGGTTACAATATAACCAGTCCATTGCAATTACTATTTGGAACTCACTAATATTCATAGATACAAATTCACTAAGGAATTTAATAGTATTCATTTCTGTCATCTTATACTTATACACATTTGATCTTTTGTAACAATACTTGATTCTGTTCTAGCTTCTTCGGTTGTTGTATGGAAAACTCTCACTGTTGGTTATTGACATATTCTTCTCTTTCACTTTCTTTGATTCCCACAATTCTTACTCATATGACTCGGTTTCCATATTTAAAACATGTCAGTGAATCAAACCTGCTTTCCCCCAGTCGACGTTTCTTGTATGCTGAGTAGATAGGGTAGACCTTTTGTATCATTTCCTTTCTAGAACTTCTATTCTTGTTTTCTTAAACATCAATACAACTTTCTCTATCGGTTTCCTTTCCTTTCTGTCTCTCTAATTCCGGCTGCATCCATTAGGGATTTCACATCTTGGTGTTTACAAACGTCTATAAATTCTCATATGCTGGACTGGAATGCTACCATATACCTATATATTTTTATCTTTTCATTACTAAGATAATCTGAATAAAATATGCATTTTTCTGAAACCTCGTATCGATTCCTGAAATTGTCTCTCATGTCTGTTCTACTTGTGGAATTCATCCATAACTCTGTCTATCTCTGATTGTGGCCCCAACTGCCCAATTGTAATGTCTTTAGACTCTTTTCACGTCATGCTCTCAATTTGTCTGCAATTCTCATCTAATCTATTACATATTTCACTTTATTTCTAGGTGCATATGTACATATATGAAATACACTCTCGATCTCTGAAATTTACTTATGACTAACAGTCGATTTGCTAACCTGTAATACATCGTTGGTTGACACGTGGAAAATCCTTGAACGTGCAACCCTTTAATACTTCATGAATAATAACTTGGGGTTAATAATTAACCCTTTCACTTTGTATAACTAATCTTGATACTGACTCTTATCTGATAACTTCTTTGTTCTTTCATCTGTTCTACAACTTGTACAATAAAATATGGCATAAACTCTGTCTCATCACTTTACTAAGTTTTCTGCACTGGATTGTCCAAATGTAGGTTCTGATATTTTAATAATTTATATCTGGGGCTCAAACACCCTATCATGCTATATTCTTATAAGAATACACTCACTTGTAATACAAATTTTTATCCCTTCGTGTCTGTGACTATATTCACCTTTAGAGTTATACACTACTCTTGAACCTCCTGTGTTTATCATTCTGGTAGTATAGATAAAGCATTAAGACAATAGGTAGCTTTACCACACTATCCTTTATAACAAACAATTATTAGTACATCCAATATATTAGTACACCTACTATCAAATCCAAAGTATTTCTATACATACTAAGGCATTCTATATATATTCTCAAGTGTACTATCTTTACAAGTACCCTTTACCCGATTCACAAGATTGCTCATGATTCCATTAAGTTCCAACATGTATCATGTGTTTGTAATAATATGGGCCCTTATATTACTCTAAACACACTATACACGTTTAATCTTAATTTTATCATAAAAAGTCCCCATTCACAAGTTTAGGCCATGTATCACCAATGAAATATATCACAGATTCATATAACAATTTAATTTATCATGATTGCACATATAAATCCAACTCTTAACTGTTGTATACATATATAACATGTCTGTCTAAAACATATCCTGTACTCGCATATAATGCTCACATAATACATAATCAGTATAATTTCTAGTATACTCACCAAGCTGCAAGCCTCCAGTTTGACAATTTTTAAAATCCGCAGAACCATGGTTTAAGTCCAGAATGTGTCTTGTACACATCCAGATCCCTCAAACCTTGTCTCTGATACCAAGTTTTAACGCCCCAAATTCCAAAATTTGAAATATTAAGATCAAACACATATAAGTGTTCGCATCTGAAAGTTTGACATAAAAGCGGAAGCAATACTTGTTTTAAATCCTGATGTATCAAAAGATACGCACATAAATACTGTCACAAGTTTAGTACCAAAAACTTGATGTTTACAAACTAGGCGTTAATTTCAAAGAGTTTATTAAAAAGTAGTCAAACCGAAGCTTTGCCCTTACCTTTGTTAAAACCTGCAAAACATTTTAAAAATTGTTTCTGATAAGCTACGAGATCTTAGTGAGTAAACCAGACTAAGCATCATATAAACACACGTATAAAATCATATGAAGATAATACACGTATGTCTGGAAATCAATGCTAGCCTCTGGTTCTAGACCCAGGGCAACAACATAGGTCACAGTACTGTACCATAATTGAGCCTTACTGAACGTAGCAGTAAGCACCCCACCTCTGAGACCTACTGCACAAAGAAGTAAGCTTATACACACATATGAATAACATTACATGTTAATAATCTGATATAATATCACACATGCTGCAGATATGAATAGTAGTCTAGAAGACTTACCTTTTGATTATAATATTATGCAATGACCACAGATGTCAATGATACAGGTAATATGCCAATCACCTCCAATATAAACAATACATAAATATCACATAAGGACATTCTGATCTGAAATAGGGCCTACACGGGCCGTGTATCCCTACACGGGCCGTGTCCCTTATATGCTACACGATCTAAGCTGGCAACATGGCCAGTGTGGTCTAGTCACCCTACACGGGCCGTGTACCTCTACACAGGCCGTGTACCACTGATGCTACACGACCATGTAACCCAACATGGCCCTACGACCGCCTTTAACACTACACGACCGTGTACCGCTATACGGGCCGTGTACACTACAGACCCAGCAGACTGTTCCTAGCAAGAACTGTCGGATTTCACCAAAAATCCGCTAATATCATCATAAAACTGACTAGAGGTGTTTTCCTACACCTCATACAGCTGATAAACATAATCTAAACCATAACAAACATCCCTAACATGATTCCACCATTGAATCATGTATTTAAACTCACAAAACCTTAAGAACAAAGGTTTTAAACCTTATCTCAAGTCTTGGATTCTTTCTAGGATTCTTGTAAGATACTAGTTGTGCTGTTACTTCAAAGGAATTGAGAATTGCTAGAGGGTTGTTCTTGTGCTCGTGAGTTGTAGAGAAAAGAATTGTAAACTTTGACTCCTATATGGTCAAAGTTGGTGTTATATATATATATATATATATATATATATATATAAGTTTAAACTATTTGCATAACTTGCCCCTGCACTTGATCAACTTATAAGTTGACGGTTTTAGCCCTTTTAGTTTAAAATCACATCTTATCACATATATTCATTTATAACTCGTGTATCACTTTATACATTTTCTCGTTTTAACTTATAATTAAAATTCTGGATGTTACAAATAAAGAAGATGTAAAGTTACATCATCAATACTATATTCTCTATGAGTTATATATTTGTATAATAAATAATAATAAATGTAAAAGAGTTTATTAAAGAGTATTCATTAAAACCCCATAAAGAACAATAGATGTAAAAGAGTTTATTTAGAGGGTGTTTGGGTAGGATAATTTTTTTGAGTTTAAGCTTATTAGCCTTTTAGATTATGAGTTTTTTAGTTTATTAGTGAAAAAAGTGTCTGGCTTAAATTATTATTGTAAAATGACTAAAAAGGTATGCTTACATTTAAGAAAGAGGTGTTGGAAAAATGAAGAAAGATAAGAGTACGTATGTAAATGTATAAAAATAAGCTTATGTAAAGAAAAAAGTTGTTTTCATTTGGCTTATCAAAATTGACTTATTTTTACTAAAAATAAGCTCATAAGCTTAATAAGCTAAGGTTATGTTTGGAGGAAATAACTAGTAGTTGTAGCTGAAAGCTGTATATTTTAGTTATATACGTGTTTGGTAATTTAGCTGGTAACCGGAGCTTAATAGTATAAAATGACAAAAAAAGATAAATTATAAAAATAGGAGTTATAAGACAAATAAAGAGGGTATTTATTTAAGTAATTTGATATATAAAACCTTCTAGCTAGTTTTAAAAGCTACTTTAAGAATCTTTTTGTTTTAAAGTTTTTTTGTTTAGAATAGCTTCCAGCTTTCATCCGAAACATGATTTGTAACCTTTTCTTATAAAACAAGAAGCTACCAGCTCCAATAAGTTTCAAAAAGCTTCATATCGAACATACCCTAAATCAAATACTAAATTTTCTATAAACTCAAAAAATAAGCTAATAAATCAAATAAACCTATAAAATAAGCTAAAACAAACACCCTCTAAAAGTATATTAATTAAAAAGCCATTTTGTAGAATTTTATAAAAGTTAGTAATTTTGTACTTTTTTATATGTTTCGTTTTATCATTAATTTTATCCTGAGACCGGTTCGATCTGTCCAACCGTACGAAGCTGTGATCCGATCGCGTGGCCGGTTTGATAATCGATAGCAAGCCCGGTTTAGTCATCTCTGTTTTCTTGGAAAAACATGTGGTGATAAATGTGAGGCTAAGTTTCATGGGCTTTAGAAATGGACCATAAATAGGGCCCAAGTATGATATAACGGTCCATGAAGTATAAGCAACAACAAAATCATCTACTCTCCACGAAACCCTAGCTGCCGCTGTAGCCAGTTTGCTCTTCGCGATTAAACACTCACGATCTCTCCAACTCTGCAAGGATGGTTAGTTAAACCTAATTTCTCATCACCTTCTTCATCAATTTTTGTAGATTTTTTGTAATTGATTCAATTTGTGGTGACAGACGTTCAAGCGAAGGAATGGTGGACGCAACAAGCACGGACGTGGCCACGTGAAGTTCATTCGTTGCTCTAACTGTGGCAAATGTTGCCCTAAGGTACCTCTACTGTTTGTCTTAGATTTATGATTTCTAGTTCTTAGTTTGAATTTGTTCATGTGTCTCGTAATCTGGTAATTTCTCTTAGGTTTGGGACCAAATCAGATTTCTATTGCATTTGATTGTATTTTTCGATTTGTTTAACGAAAAGCCAAAAAGGGCTGTTGAATAAATCTAAGCATCAAGCGTTGTTAATTAGATCCTATACAAGTTGTGGGTTGGTTAACATACTTGTGTTTCAAACGCAGATTATAGTCATAGTGAACAATGTAATATTAAAATTCTAATACTAATGTTTAGTGCTTAAATTCTCTAAAGATCCAAAGTTCTTTTTTTGAACGATAAAGATCCTAGGTTCTTGATTGTTGAGGAATTAGTTTACCGTGAAATAATCTTTGCTGCTTACAGTAAACTTAGGTGCTGTTATACTTAACACCGAAATGATTTGAACACCCATCATTTAATGGGCTCATGAGTGCAACAGTACCTAAATTTATGTGTTGTTAGCAGCACAAATAATTTCTTCTAACTTTATAATTGTCTATTTTTTAGGACCTTGTTATAAAAACTGAGCCTGAAGGTTATAAATACTGTTTTCTTATTATGCTTTCTTGTTTATTTGATGATTAGGACAAGGCTATTAAGAGATTTCTTGTGAGGAACATAGTGGAGCAAGCAGCTGTTAGGGATGTTCAAGAAGCGTGTGCTTTTGATCGTGAGTTTGATTCGTTTCAATTCATGTAACCGATGTAATTTAAGTTCAGATCAAATGATTGAGTTTCTTTATCTTGTAGAGTACACACTTCCCAAGTTGTATTTGAAGATGCAATACTGCGTTTCGTGTGCAATTCACTCCAAAGTTGTTAGGGTTCGTTCAAGAACTGATAGAAGGAACCGTGAGCCTCCAAAGCGATTCACTCGACCAAGGGTATGTCTTTTATTTATTAGCTTACTTGTTTTAAAATTATCTTGCAACCAATTATTGTCTTTGCATACTTTTGTTGCCTTGGATGAATTATAGTTAATGCCATTATTTTTTTTTAATTTAATAAGTATATCAGAATGTGGTTCAAATCTAAGGCTAGTTATCATGTGAAGTGTGTTTTAACTTTTAAGTATCTTATTCAATATATCTCTTCAAGCACCAGCATACTCTTTTTCTGATTAATGCACACTGCTCTAGTGCTCTTTATTTTTCATTCTTTGCCGTTTTTGAACCTTCAGCATTATTTTAATTTTTTTTATTTTTCTACTCATATAAATACCTCTTTAATCTTAAACTTAATTTATACAACTTATCTTTCTTTCTCTCCATCTTATATTATCCCCCACATTAGAATATACAATTTCTATATACGAAGTAGTTAATACTAGTAAAATAAGTAGTGTTATAATACACACTATCTACCTCCACTTAATTCTCTTATTTACTTTTTTTAACTGTCAACATTATTTTTTTCCACTTCCGTAAATACTTCATATTCATAATCTTAAACTTTATCTATAAAACTTATCTCTCTCTCTCTCTCTCTCTTATATTATCCTCTACATATTAATAATTTAATATACAGTAGTTAATATATGTAAACTAAGTAGAAAAAAGAGAAGCCTTGCATTAGAGATTAGAGAGTCTGAAAATTTTAGGCAATTGTGAAGGTTGATAAATAGCAATAACACTGACCTTTGAAAAAGGGTAAAAAATAGAAAATTAAGCGGGGTATATAGCGGATTACTGGTCTATTATAACGGCTAATTTTGAAAGACTTGTGCAATAAAAGGCTATGACGATGCATATTAAAAATTATAAAAATAAAATGATAATAATAATAATAATAATAATAATAATAATAATAGTAAGAATACAATATAATAATAAATATTACACACCTATATGTGAATATTGCACACATCAAATATAGAACTACTTAAAAACCTTAGTGACTGGAGTTTGTGATGTTATAAAAGCGCAAAATGTTCATTATGAAAAATAGTAACACACTTTTAATGGCTAAATGACTAACATAGTGACAAATAATAAATTTGAGGGACCATGTTAGTAATTTTTTAATTTAAAGGACTAAGTCGGTGATATTAAGCAAACCACAAGGACCAATCAGTAGTTTTAGTTATTGGAGTATTATGATAATTATTACGCCGTAATTATGACGAGGCCATGACGGCCAGTTACTACCCTGCTCTTATACTATTTGATACATTTTTGATTTTCAAAGGTGGCAATATGTGTAGGCTGTGAAACACTGTACAAAATCTGGTAACTCTTTGTCGCAGTGGAAAGTCGTTTGGCTGACCTGACATACTTTTTGTTCAATTTGCCTGAAGTTATCAAATATTAATATTATAATAAATTTATAATTTCAAATTTTCAATCAATATTTAGTTTTTTGGTCAAAATGACTTGGGGGTTATATGGATACAAAAAATAACTAGAAAAGCTTAGACACTTTTGATGAATTGAAATTGCTACCTCTAGGTTTATTTATTTATATATTTCTTTCTTTAAGGTTCTGAATTCAGACCTTTCTTTTGCTTAATCTATTTGAGTGGGAAGTGTATTGATATCTTATATTTGAAATACATAGAACTTCTGCAATCTGTAATGATAACTGCTAACGCTATCACTAGCTACTGCTTTAGCATAACTCACCCATCACTAATCAGTTGCGGTGATAACTAGCATAAATACCCTTACTAGAGCCACACACCATTATTTATCTTAAATCCTATTGGCTGGAAAAAAAAGAAAATTGATAACGAAGGATGCAGCTCAAGATGGCATGCTTGTTATAAACAAAATTGGCTCGTTACACGTATCACGAGCACCCATTGTGGGCTCTTAGAGGTATGGAATGATTTTTTAATTTAATTTTATTTATAAAATTTTTGGTTTTGTATTTCAGGATGACGTTCCCAAAGCAGGTCAAGCAGCACGCCAAGGTGCTGGAGTCGGTCCTGCTCCTGTTCGTACCTAGTCTTTGCTTTGCTATTTCTGTTTCATAACTGTATTCCAAAGGTTTATTTTCAACTGCTGACTACCTAAATTTAAATTTATGTTTTAAGTTTACTTTGGTAATTGAAGTCTTTCATTGGATTTTTGAGTTTAGCTGTTGCCTCCTGTTAAATTTTATTATTATTATTATTTTTTTATTAGTTGTATCTGGTTATAACAAAAGGTAGGGTTTGGAGTCTCAAGTTGAAAGGCCTAAAGTGTCTTTTATATTAAGTTAAAATAAGTTTGAAGGTTCCTCAAGGTGCATTTCTAGTAAGGGTAAAATTTTATCCACAAAAGGTAGGGACTTTGGAGTCTCAGACTCTAGTTGTATCTGGTTATAAGAAAAGGTAGGGTTTTGAATTGGTGTTGACTAGTTATGTAACATCTTTAATGTTGTAAAACTCGCTAGGCGGTACTGGAGCGGTCAACTGGGGTATAAAGACTAATCGACCTAGGTAGATAGTATTCAGATTGACACTTTTATATATAAATTTCAAAATTATAGGTTATGATACGTTAGTGAGACTATAGAATTAGAAAATAAATACTCAAACAAGCTGTTAAGTCATGACACAAGAAAACCGGGTATGAATAAATGACTTTAATTATGAGAACCATGAAGACTAAATATTTATAAATAAATTAAGGATCGAATCATCGTTAGTTTGACCGAGTTGGGGTTGAGTTCTGCAGTACTCGGATTCACCTCAACTCGGTAAGGTCACACACCTTGTCACGAGTACTTGTAGAGTACTTAGCCTTGTAATAGGAGTTTTACAACACTGAACATCTTTATCTTTCACCTTCTAATAGTAATCCTGATGATTTGTATTTTTTTCTGATGGGTAAAGTTTTTGAAGAGGTGCAAATAGGCAATACCGATGTTTGCCAAAATAACTATTGTATGCAATAAACTTTATTGGGTTAATAATGGAAATAACATTAAACTTTGACTTACTTTTTTTTTAAACCTTAATCTTTGTTTTTAAATGATATAAACCTTAAACTTTATTTTACTTGTTGGTTTAAACCTTAAACTTTGACTTACGTTTTGGTTTAAACCTTAATCTTTGTTTTTAAATGATTTAAACCTTCAACTTTATTTTACTTGTTGGTTTAAACCTTAAATTTGTTTTTACCTATTATAATAACCTAAGTAAAAAAACACCCAATACATTAACAAATAAATAACCAAAGCTAGGAATCACATTGCCAAAAATAAGCTCAAGAGTATAGTTATTTGTAGGAATTAGACATCTGCACAACCATAATTACATCAAAAGACACAAAAAAAACTCGAGCAATAACATCTAGACATTGGTTAATTAACTTTAGAACTATCATCAACATCCGAAGTAGCACCCAAAAAGTTTCCACCAACATGTTATACTGATCTTGGTATTTTGGACATGCTGACCATGCCGGTCTCACATCACCATTTAACGCTCTGTTGTATTTTTGTACACTTTGCTCTTTTCCGAATGATATAACATACTTTTTAACATTTTTTTAGCCTTGTAAACATACAATCTAATTTGACTAAAAAGTAAATTCACAATTTACCTACTCTTGTATGCATGCCATTGTTGCATCTTGGCGTTTGTGTCTTCTATAATTGTTGCATGCAACCCTTAGTCATTTGCTAGTTAGAATTCTCCAATGCAAATTCTCTCTTGTGAAGAACTCAAGTAGAAAAGTTTAGAATCGTGAAACCGTGAGTTGTCCGAGGTTGTGCTTAGAAGAAGGTACGTGTTAGCTTGTGCAACGACTTGCAAGGAATGAAATACAGAGTAAAGAAACTCATTCTTAAGCTTGTTTCTCGTACATGCAATTTACTAGGTTTTGATAGAACCCTTTGTTTTGCTTCAAGCTTTGTACTTGTGTGTTCACCATCTCATGTAGAGCACGTTGTGATATGTTCAGAGTAAAACCGACCGTTGAAAATGAAGATATCTCTGATTCTATCTTCATAATTAGATACACACATTTTCTTTTTTTTTTTTCTTTTTCTCACCTTTGATTCTATCTTCATAAATTATTTAACATTCATTTGTTACTTTTTTTTAATTCTATCAAATCCTCTAATATCAATACTTTAAAAAGGTGAAGGATAATGAAGCTTTTTTTTTTATATAAATACATAAATGTTTTTTTAAACCAATTTTTCAAAGCATATAACCATTCAAATTATATACTGGCTAAGAACATATTCTAGATATTGAGATTTTTTTGTAAAATTTTTTGGTTCATTCTAAAGTATTAATATATTCAATATTATTTTTTATTATTTTTCTTAATTTTTCCTAGTTAACATAATTTTTTATATTAGAGTAATGATGTGTTTTTCTAATTTTGAAAAAGTCTCATTGCATTTTTACAACATTAATGAATAAAAATTATTTTTTATAACCAGTATTTTCTTATTAATTTAATTATTTAATTATACGTGTCTAAAATTTTGCAGCAACGCGTGGAGGATAACTTCTAGTTATTAGCATAAGTAAAAAAAAACTAGGGTTGTCAATATTTGACATGACACGAAATACGAACCGAACCTGACATGGAAAAAGTGACATGAACCCGAAAATAAAGCGGGTTGACACGGACCTGACATGATAAAAAGTGACACGAACATGGCAACCCGATTATGACCCGAATGACACGATAAAGGTAAAATTGTGAGAGTTCTTGAAATGAAATTGGGGCGACATCTACATTGGATCTTAGAACCTCACTAGTTTCTTGACTTCTTTCCATCTTATTCTCATTTCTCAAAGTAAATAATGTTGTCGTAGCTAGTACTATCTCTCTCTTATTACTCATCTCTCGGTCTTGAGTTTTGTCGTCACCCTTGCTTTCTTGTTGTCGCATTCTCCGTTACTATTTCACGTGGATTGCTCGACCACATGAACAATTTCATAGAACTTAAATTTTTCTTTCATAATTCTTTGCCTTATTTTATTAACTAAATATTCGAAGACCGAAAAAAAATTCGTCTAACATCTGTGGCCGAAAAATGGGTCAACACAAAACACAACATGAGAAAAGTTGACACGACACGAACTCGACACAAAATAAATGGGTTAAAAATGGATCGACACGAAACACGAATGACACGGACATGATAACCCAAAACTGACATGAATTACCACCTCTAAAAACACATATACTTAGGTGGTGTTTGTTTTAGTTTATTAAGGCTTATTTACCAAGCTTATAAATTCTAAGTTAGTTTCTTCGCCTTTTTTTTCTCATTTATAAAATTATTAGGACTTAGAATAAGAAAATAAGTTTAGTTTTACGAAAAAAAAGTTCGACGATAAGTCCATAATAAACTAAAAACAAACACTCGATAAAATTTTCTTTTATATAAATTAAAGGGAAAATGATATGTTACTAGCAACACCTAAATTAGATGTTGATACATTCACATATCTTTTTAACGAGCATAACTTTAAATGACAAAATTACCTTTTATTAAACATGTATATGTATAACAATACATAACTTAGACATTGCATTTTTTTTCTAAATTAAATATGAAAAAAATAGACTCAACTGCTAATCACTACATGTATCTTTTTTCTAGAATAATATTCAATATACTCCATATTTAATTCATAGTCTTATTAGATTAATTTTAGCATTTGGATCAATGACATTAATCGTCGATATGCATTTTAAAATTTAGGATGATGTGATATATATTAAATCACCTGTAATTAAATATTAAAATTTTAATACTATATTTTTCAAATTCACTTTATTTAACACAACTATTTTTTTAAATATTAAAAAAAGTTCGGTTCATTTAAAACACCATGTGAGAGATACCTTTCGAATTAAAGAAAAAAAAAACCGTTGGATAGGTCGCGAACGTTCTTCATCTTTCTAAAACCCTCAACTCAGAAGAATGGATGATCATGAAACTTCTGGAGGATCAATCATTCTCGTCTATAAAACCCCCAACCCCCATCTGAATTCATCATCAACAGAGCAATCAAAATCGTTCAATTTTCAAAATAACATCCGCACCAAGCAACCGATTAACAACTTCTTCACAAGATGTCGATCATTCCAAGCTTTTTCGGTGGCCGACGAAGCAGCAGCTTCGACCCATTTTCACTCGACATTTGGGACCCTTTTAAAGATTTCCCCTTTTCATCATCTGATGTCGCAAGACAGACATCTGCCATGGTCAACACCCGTGTGGACTGGAAAGAAACTCCTGAAGCTCATATATTCAAAGCTGATCTTCCTGGGATCAAGAAAGAAGAAGTGAAGGTAGAGATCGAAGATGACTGTGTTTTACGTATCAGCGGCGAAAGGAGTGTCGAAAAAGAAGATAAGAATGATAAATGGCATCGGGTTGAACGCGGGAGTGGCATGTTTACCAGGAGGTTCAGGTTGCCGGAGAATGCTAAGATGGATCAGGTGAAGGCAGCTATGGAGAACGGAGTGCTTACTATTACTGTGCCTAAAGCAGAAGTCAAGAAACCTGATGTCAAGTCCATTCAGATTTCTGGTTAGAATTTTCAATGGGATTTCATGGTCATATTGGGAGTGTGCATAAGGTGTTTGATGAAATGTCAAATCTTAAATAATGATCTTTCTATCCTTGTGATTAATGAGATAAGTTTGTAGACTTGAAACCTATTGTTTTCTGATTTTATCATGCTTTAATTTCAAAAAAAAAAAAGAAGAAAAAAGAAAAATGTGTATGATAGATTGCTCTCATGGCTCTTGCATTCCACACCTAGTTTTGGAATCTTGAAATTCAGACATGAACTTGTATTCTTAATCATGGCCTTCTATCAGTGCTTAATATATGATTTCTCTGAATTGCCCATGTTTAAAACTGTATCTTCAGTATTTTGTGTTCTTGAGTGCTGATTGGCTTAGTCACCTAGAAAAGCCTGGAAGAAATTTGCTATTGAGTTTCTATGCTACTAGTTATATACAATAGGGGGGTTTAAAAAAGCCGAAAAACCGTCCCGCATGAACCGAAACCGAAAAACCTGATATTTGAAAAACCTGTAACCCGAATAACCCAAAAACTAGGGTAGCTGTTGCGGGTTTGGATTTTAAAATTAAATATTCGCGGGTACTCCTCCCGTCCCGTATGCTTTTAACTTATATATATGTATTAGGGGTGTTCACGGGGCGGGCCGGGGCGCGTAGTGGAATTTTTGCAAACCATAACTGCGCGGCGGGTACCTAGTTTTGGGAGCCGAAATCGAACCGCAAACAGTGGGTACCCATTATGTAGGTACCCGAAGGGAGGCAGGTATTCACAGTTTGGGTCAATGGTAGAAACAAGTCAACAATAATGAATAAATCACTAGCAAAACTCAAACAGATCTTCGACGAGAGCTTCGTAGAAACAAAAAACCGATATACTTAAAGTTGGCACTGTTGATCGATTTCAGTGTCTCCATGTTGAACTCTCGATTGTTGCAGGCTTGCGAACTCTCGATATCGAAGCTCAAAAAAAGAATTGGGGGAAACGGTAGGGGCTATCAGAAGTAAGTTAGGTAGTTTTGATGAATATAAGTTTTCTAGTGATTTTGTTATTTCATATTAACATATATATATATATATATATAAGCTAAAAGCATACAGGGCGGGGCGGGTACTCGCGGATATCGAATTTTAAAAACCGAACCCGCGTCGTGTTTAGCGGGTACCCTGATTTTCGGGTTACGGGTTTTCCGGGTATCGGTTTTTTTTGTTTCGGTTCATGCGGGGCAGGTCGGTCTTTGGTTTTTCGGTTTTTTTGAACACCCCTAATATGTATGTATGTATGTATGTATGTTAATATGAAATAATAAAAGTCATTAGAAAACTTAAATTCCTCAAAAGTACCTAATTTAACTCTAGTAGCCCCCATCCCCCAATTCTTTTTTTGAGCTTGTACATTGAGAGTTTGCAAACTTGCAATGATCGAGAGTTCAACATGAAAACACTGAAATCGATCAATTATGCCAACTTCAATTCTATCGGTTTTTTTGTTTCTACGAGACTCAAATAGAAGATTTGTTTGATTTTTGCCAGTGATTTATTCATTATTATTGACTTGTTTATACCATTGTTAGTTGTTTTATTATGAATTTGAGCTTGTTGAAAACTGCAAAAATGAAAAGTAGCTCAATTTTAGGGTAACCGTGACCCAAACCGTGGATACTTGCATTCATTCGGGTACCCGCACAACGGGTAACCTCTGTTAGTGGTTCGGTTTCGGTTTCTAAAACTAGGTACCAGTCCTACAGTGACGGTTTACAAAAAATCTACTACCCGTTCCGCCCGCCTCATGAACACCCCTAATAATATACATACATACACACACTTACCATTTGGGTTGTACACTTGGTGTGATGATTGTTCATTAATTCAACACACACACACACACACACACACACATATATATATATATATATATATATATATATATAGAGGAAGATTGATGCGAAAAGTGTTTTATTTGCGCAAAGTGCGAGAAACAATCTAGACTATTAGGTGATTAAATCAATGACTATTGTGACATTTTAGTAATTAATTTAGAACTTAATGGTAATTAATAAATAAACAAAGAGTAGAAATGTTATTTTGTACATTAAAAAAGGAAACTAAATTAAAAATAGAAATTCTTATTTTTCTCCCTGTAATCATCTTTCTCTCTCCCTTAATCATCTCTCTCATATCCCTCACTCATATAAACGCTTCTAATTCATATTCTCAAAATAAAAAAATAAATAAAAACCTAGAACCTGTCTCTCTCTAG
The DNA here is from genome assembly GCA_038502395.1 of Dittrichia graveolens. Taxonomy (NCBI): domain Eukaryota; kingdom Viridiplantae; phylum Streptophyta; class Magnoliopsida; order Asterales; family Asteraceae; genus Dittrichia; species Dittrichia graveolens. The sequence goes on from JARJIL010000005.1 coordinate 34,516,628, forward strand.
CTACAGCCGACATAGCTTAACTCACCATCGCCGGTGAATCTCTATTTGGCCGTCGGTGCCAAGATCTAAACCCCCACCCACCATCGTTCACTATGCATCTCCGCCCTCGCCACCGCCTTAAAGCACCAGCATTACAGCTGCCGCCCTCAAGCACAACCCTCGTTGCGCCGCTATCATCCGCCCTGGCCGTCGCCCTCATGCATCTCACCACCGCCATAGCCGCTCTCCTCCGCCCTCGTCGATACCATGCATCTCCTTCAAAGTCGAATTTCAAATGTGATTCAAGATACTATATTGTTCCAGATCTATGTTCCTTCAAACCCTATTTATGATGCTTTTTGCGAGTTCATGGCCGCCGACGAGAAGTGGTGGTGTTCTTAGATCCGTCGAACTTCATCCATCGTTGTTCATCGGAGAACCCATTCAACCATCAATCTTTATTCCATCGTCACCTATTCTCTTTCTTTTTTTAATTTTTTTTCTTGGTATGCAACTGAGAGAGAAGTTATACCGATGTTTTCCTAGTGAGAAAACTTGATTATTCAATACTAATTTTAAAAATTTTAGTTTTCTAATTTGGCAATGTTCATGTTTTTCAAAGTTTATTATTTTTGTGTTTGGTGTAACATCGCAATTTCAGAGTAAAAATTTTGACTTTTAAAAACCTAATTTCAAACATATTTTAGTTTGATAACAAAATAGCGGAAGTCTTAAAAACATTTTCTTTATTTACAAACGGGTGATACCAACATTAATACCGACCGACCATCATACCTGCAATAAGCAACAAATGTCCCAGCACAACAAAAGCAATCCCAGGCACAAGTTAAGCATACATCTGCAAAAACATTCATATATACTGGGAGGGGGTTAGCTTTAAAAGCTAGTGAATACAAACTTAACCCTAAACATCATGCAGCACATATGGCATCATATTCTTTACATCATCATAAGCATGGTAACATGGCAACATTGTAACACCCGCAAACCTGGGCTAGTAGATTAGCGGGTTAGCGGTATGTGTTTACTTGTAATTAATTTGATTATATGGAAAGTTAAGTTAATTAAGTTATTTAATTAACATTAATATATATATATATATATATATATATATATATATATATATGAATGAATGTTGGGACTTAAACGTATGTATGTATGTATGTGTGAATGTTATGTATGTATTAAGTAAAGCATACGTGTGTGTGAAATATGCAAATTAAGAGGAGGGTTAGCCACTTCCTGCTTAATTATTTGAAATGCATGTGCACGTAGGTATATGTCAACTTAAGAGGAATTCTCTGCTCATTTCTATCAAAGTGTAAGTGTGTGTTTTGTGGGTGTAAACTCTCTGCCAAAGACAACAAGAAAAGAAGAAAATCGGATTTGAAGATTTGTGCTTTTTAATTCAAAGTAGAGGTTAGTTCATGATTATTGTATGATTTATGTTCACCATGATATGTTCTTTGCTGTGTTTTGTAAGCTTAGAAATGATAAACACCATGAATGAACTTTGAAGAAATTAGATTAAGTGGGTTATGCTTGTTTTTGTGATTTATATGGGTATGAGATGAATATGATGAATGAAAACATGTTATTAGATGTTTGTATGTGTTTTTGGTAAATATTGTTAAGATTTGTAAGTTCTGGAAATCATACCATGAATGTTTGAAGTTGGCGGTTTGTGAGGTGAAGATGATGATGAAAATCCTTTAGAGGAAACCGATACCTTAAAAACCGATACCTTTGATAAATCCGATAACCACAAATCCGAGATTTGTAATCCGAGAACCCAGAAATCCGATGTCCAAGAATCTGAGACTCAAATTCCGATACTATGAAATCCTAAAAGTTAAAATCCGGTAATGCCCAAATCCGTTTGACTTGAAATCCGGCGGATTCTCTAAAACCCGATGAAGTGAAATCTGTAACATCCTAAATTTGGGCCTAGTATTTATGTAGGGTTCGGTAAGTAACACTTGATTTATTATTTGACTAAGTTATTATTTATCTATTTTATTATGAATTTGCTTAATTTAATTGTCAACATTAATTAAGTAAAGTAGTAGTTTGTTTAATTAAATATAGATGTGTATATGTGTGTACGTATGCATGTTTTAGATGATGTATTTATATGACTAAGCATGGATTGTAGGATTTTATACACCTCATGCTTTGTAGTTAGTGTATGCATGCGTGGGTTTTATGAAGATAACCGTGAGGTAACTTCCTCACTTTGAAATCTGCTGGAGTGTGTATGTGTGTGTTTTTGAGAGAAAAAGAAAGAAGAACAAAGAATCGAGAGTTGGTTTCTTGAAAGTTGTTAGACTCAAATTTAAGGTTTGTATGATTCTTGTTTTGTTAATTAAACCATGATTCATGTTTAATCTGCTAGTTTCATTGATTATAAACCTGCTGGGTTTTGTATATAAATCACCATATTAGAACATGAAGAAACCTTCTTTGATGGGTTTAGTTGAGTTTGATATGGTCTTGAGTGATATGGTGTTTTGATGCATGAAAGCATGTTTATAGATGATTAAATATGTTTTAGTATAATGCAAAAAAGATTTGGTATGATTTCTAGTAAGTTTATGTTGCTGGAAAAAGTGGTTCAAAGAAGTGTTGAAGTTGACGGATTGTGTATAAAGGAAGAAGATGATAAATCCGATTGCCTTGAAATCCGACAGAGAGGAAATCCGATGATAGTAATCCAAAGGTGAATCCGCTAACAAGAGAAATCCGACAGTTGAAATCAGATATGATGAAATCCGGATACCTTGAATCCGCTAATAGAGAATTCGATGAGGTTGAAATTTGACAGTGTGTATTGGATTTCTTTAAGTCCGACAGTTCGAGCGGATTTCCTTCAAATCCGACATTGGATATCGGATTTCCACAAATCCGATGATTCTGGCGGATTTCCTTGAAATCCGATGGTTTTGCTGAGTGTTGATATTTATTGTTTATTTGATGCTATATGCTCAGTGTTCATGCATATGTGACTTTATTTTGATGTTTATAACTAAAGATGTTATAAATATATGTTTGATATATATTTATGTACTGGATACTGATTGTAGTTATTGTGTTCTCAGGAACATACAAGGCTTAGTAAAATTAGATCACTGAGTGGAGAACTGAGAACTCGAGGTGAGTGGATGTTTACTCACGGATGATATTAGTTATAACTGGTTTGGTTGCAACTGTTTATAGATTGGCGCATGGATAGACTTATTGTTTGATGGTTGATTAACTGCTTGTTTGTTAACTGATTGTTGCGTGAGTGATATGTATACATGATTTTGGGAAGTCAGTTACGGATTGGCACATGGGTTGGGTTTGTTTGCTATCGGCTAATCAGTATTAGGACCTTTTGATGAATTTGTTGCAACTTAAGGATAATACTGTGTGAGAATAGCAAATGGACTATCGGTAAACCTTTGCTTTGGCCGGCATTGGTTGCAGGTTCCTGCAGAACCGCCGGTCTTCCCGGGACAAGATTATCTGTTATTTGTTGTTGTTGATATTATGCGGTTGTGGTTGATATATCTGTTGTGGATTTACTACATTCACTTAGCTTTGTGCTAATCCCCCACCTCTCACTCTTTTTACAGGTTTTGGGTAAGTCAGTGGCTCGGCTGAGAGTGGTTTGCTTGGGGAGTAATTGCCTAGGCCTCTGATATGTATATTTGTGACGAGCCGTAGTTTTGTAATACTGATATTTTAAACTGGTTGGTATTGTAAACTATTGTATGTTTACAGTTGTAAATACTTTTATGTATTTATGATCGCTTCCGTAGTGTATTTTAAAATAAAAATTTTTGGGTTGAAAATACGGTGTTACAAGTTTGGTATCAGAGCCTTGGTTTGGCGATGTGAGCACAGTTGGAAGTGTTACATTCCCAAATCTTGGCTCGTGTTAGGTCAATTACTCCTTGGGTGTGGGATTGGGGTGAATTGGAGTGTTGTGGAGTTTAGTATGTTGTGTACTAACGGATTTATCTAATAAATCGTGAGATGATGTGATTGTTACAGAAAACAATGGCTGATCGTGATAACTCAACTGGTGCCCCTACTGTCCCATCCACAGCAGAAATCCCTATTACAACTGCAGAGACTCTACAACAGGCTGGTACTTCTGGTACGGTTGAAGATGAAAGGGATGAGTATATTTTTCAGCTAGAGGGCCAACTACAAGATTTGAGGAAGGAACTAGAACAACAAAGACAAGTTCCTGTAACACAACCACCGGTTATCACTGTGACTTCAACAACACCTGAGATACCACCGATCTTCCCGGCAATTACAACTCTGGCAGAGATTCCACCAGTTTCAATACCACTACCACGGGTATCTCAACCAACGTCTCAACCGTTCTTCTATCCTCTATTTCCTCAGGGATCTTACTCTTATCCTTATATGGGATTTACTCCAAACATGAGATACAGGCAACCATGTACTTACAAACAATTTCTGGATTGCAAGCCTGAAGAATACCATGGTAGCACTGATCCTAATGTTACCTTGAATTGGTTGCGAGATACAGCTAGAATCCTGGATGCTTGCAACTGTGAAGAAGAGATGATAGTATGTTTTGCTACCAGGATGTTGAAGGGAAAAGCAATGGTTTGGTGGGATTCTATCACTACACATCTATCCAGAGCTCAGATGGATGCGATTACATGGGATCAATTTCGAAACAAATTATGTGAGCAGTACTGTAATGCGTTCGAATTGAACAAGATAAGAAAGGAGTTCATGGAGTTGCATATGACAAAGAGAATGTTAGTTGATCAATTGATAGAGCAGTTCAATGCGAAACTGAAGTTTGTGACTCAGTGGGTGTCTGATGAACCTTCCCAGGTTAAACATTTCATTGGAGCATTACTTCCCGAGTATAGGAGCTCGGTTAGCTGGATCATTGTCCCGGCCTTCACCTTAGCCAAGTCTGCCAAGGGGGACATCCAGGAAAGAGATAAACAGAACCAAGATGAAGCGGCTTTGTAGAATCCGAAGTATGATCAGACTTGTAACCAACAAAAGAAGAAATGGCAAGGTAATCAGTCTCAAGGAAGCCAGAACCGAAAGACGTCAACAGGGGGTTTGACTAGGAAATCGTAGTGGTGTACACGTTGTAGATCTACCCACACTGGGCAGTGTACTACTCAAACTATGCGATGCGTGCGTTGTGAAACTCATAGGCACGAGGCAAAAGATTGCAGGTTCCCTCATAATGTTTGTTGGAACTGTCAGAAGGAAGGGCACTGAGCTGTTGATTGTCCTTCAGGGAGGAAAGCCGGGACGGGGACAGGGGCAGGAGAAGTTGGGGGATCATCCTTAGCGGGTGAAAAGAGAAAGAACCCTCCGACACCTGAGGGCTGAGCGTTTTGAATGACAGTAGATGATGCTACTGCCACTGATGAAGTTATCACTGGTATGTTTAAGAAACTCTCTACCTGCTCGTGTGTTGTTTGATTCAGGAGCAAATCGCTCTTTTATTTCTGTGGCATTTTGTGATAGATTAAAAATGCCCGCTATTGTTATTTCTGTACTGCTTGAGATAGAAGTAGCAGATGGTAAGATAGTTCTTGTTACGACTTCTGTGACGGGGCTGAAATTGATATTGATGGTAGATGCTTCCGAGTGTCGTTCCTGTTAATGCCTTTATCGGGTTTTGATGTGGTTTTGGGGATGGACTGGTTGAGTAAGCATAAAGCAAGCATTAAATGCCATAGGAAGCTGATTTCTTTTCCGTTGTCTGATGAGTCGCACGTGGTGGCTCGAGGGGAAAGGAACAAATCTGCGTTTCCTATTATTTCCTTGTTAAAAGCTAGAAAATCCTTGAGTAAGGGTTGTAAATGTTTTCTAGCCTATGCTATTGATGCGAAAAAGGAAAAGCGGGCAGTTGCAGAAGTGCGTGTTGTATCTGATTATCCTAAAGTATTTCCAGATGAGTTACCTGGGTTACCTCCAGTTCGAGAGGTAGAGTACAAGATTGATTTGATTCCAGGTTCTAATCCAGTGGTGAAATCTCCTTACAGATTGGCTCCTTCTGAGATTAGGGAGTTGATGACGCAGATTCAGGATCTTCTGGATCGGGGTTTTATTCGTCCAAGTTCTTCGCCATGGGGAGCACCGGTTCTATTTGTGAAAAAGAAAGATGGCACGCTACGGATGTATATTGATTACTGAGAACTGAACAAGACGACAGTCAAGAATTGATGATATGTTTGATCAGTTGCAGGGTGTTTCTTATTTTTCAAAGATTGATCTGCGATCGGGTTATCACCAGGTACGAGTTTCTGACGAAGATGTTGCCAAAACTACTTTCCGTACCCGGTAGGGCCATTACGAATTCTTAGTCATGCCGTTTGGTTTGACTAATGCACCTGCTGTTTTTATGGATTTGATGAATCGGGTTTGTCGACCGTTTTTGGATAAAGCTGTGATTGTATTTATTGATGACATTCTGGTATATTCTAAATCCGAAGCTGATCACGAGATACATTTGAAACAAGTGCTTGAAACTTTGAAACGGGAGCAATTATATGCCAAGTATTCAAAATGTGAATTCTGGATGCGAGAAGTACATTTTCTGGGGCATGTCATTTGCAAGGATGGGGTTAAAGTTGATCCGGCGAAAGTAGAAGCTGTAATGAATTGGGATGCTCCGAAATCGCCTTCTGAGATTAAAAGCTTCTTGAGATTGGCAGGTTATTAAAGACGGTTTATTAAAGACTTCTCTAAAATTGCGAATCCCATGACTAAATTAACCCGCAAGGAGGTTCCATTTAAGTGGAATGATGAACAGGAAGCGGCTTTTCAAACGTTGAAACGACTTTTATGTCAGGCTCCTATTCTTGCTCTACCGGATGGCTCAGATGACTTCATTGTTTATTGTGATGCGTCATTTGCAGGGTTGGGTGGTGTGTTGATGCAGCGGGATAGAGTTATTGCATATGCTTCTCGTCAGTTGAAACCTAATGAGAAGAACTATCCAACCCATGACTTAGAGCTTACAGCTGTGGTTTTTGCGTTGAAATTATGGAGACACTATCTTTACGGTACAAAATGCGTTGTATGCACTGATCACAAAAAGCTACAGTATGTATTTTCACAAAAAGAACTTAACATGCGACATAGACGATGGCTAGAACTTGTTAAAAATTATGATTGCGAAATTCGTTATCATCCGGGAAAAGCCAACGTGGTAGCCGATGCTTTGAGTCGCAAAGGAACTGGGAATAGTAATTATTTTATGCGAATCGAAATAGTTTCTGACTTAATTGATAGATTGAAGGCAGCTCAGCTGGAAGCCTTGAAGGATGAAAATCTGAAGTCAGAGATTATGATAAAGATAAAGAATGATTTGAATGATGATTCTCGGGGATTGAAAGTGTATCGATCTCGTGTGTGGGTGCCTTTTCTTGGAGGTCTCCGGAGTTTGATTTTAACTGAGGCACACAAATCAAGATTATCTATTCATCCACGTAGCACGAAAATGTATAACGATCTAAAAGTGCTATATTGATGGCCTACGATGAAGACAGATGTTGCACAGTTTGTGGAGTCTTGCCATATTTGTGCACAGGTAAAGGCAGAGCACCAGAAACCCTATGGATCATTGAAACAGTTGCAGATTCAAGAATGGAAGTGGGAGCACATAACGATGGATTTTGTGACTAAAATTCCACGTACGTAGAGGAATCATGATATGATTTGGGTGATCGTTGATAGATTGGCCAAGAGTCCTCACTTCTTGGCTACCAGTGAGACAACATCACTCAGCAAGCTGGCTCAGTTGTATATTGATGAAATTGTGTCCCGACATGGTATACCGCTTTCGATTGTATCGGATAGAGATTCCAGGTTTGTGTCTAATTTCTGGAACAGTTTACAGCGGGAGTTGGGTACGCGTGTTAATTTGAGTATAACTTATCATCCTCAGACAGATGGGCAAACTGAATGAACAATTCAGACACTTGAGGATATGCTGCGTGCTTGTGTGTTGGAATATGGATGTTCTTGGGATTCCCACCTGCCGTTGATATAATTTGCGTACAATAATTCTTATCATTCGAGTATAGGTATGCCACCTTATGAGATGTTATATGGGCGTCACTGCCGTACTCCTACGTGTTGGTTAGAGGCGGGTGAAAAACAGTATGCAGGGCCTGATATTGTACAGATCACCGCAGATAAAGGGGCTATTGCGCGAGAAAAGTTGAAAGCTGCGAGAGATCGACAAAAGATGTATGCTGATCCACGTCGTAGATCTGTTGCTTTTGTTGAAGGTGAACTGGTTTATCTGAAGGTTTTGCCTTGGAAGGGGGTTATCTGGTTTGGGAAGCGGGGAAAGCTAGCTCCTCGTTATATTGGACCGTTTCGTGTCCAACGGGTGGTTAATGACCAAACAGTTACACTTGATCTTCCTGTGGAATTGTCAGGTATTCACAACACATTCAATGTTTGTTACTTGCGAAAATTTAAAGTGGAGGACGAGAGTCAGTTTCTTCCTTTACATGATCTTAAAGTGGATTCAAGCAAGAAATTAGTGGAAGAACCCATTGAACTACTAGATCGGAAAGTGACTAAACTACACAAGAAACAGATTCGGATGGTACTGGTTAAATGGAGATACAATTTGGGTTCAGATTTGACGTGGGAAACTGAGGCGGATATGAAGACTCGTTACCCTCGTTTGTTTAACTGTGAATAGATTCCGAGGACAGAATCCTTTTTAGGAGGGAGGATTTGTAACATCCTATATTTGGGCCTAGTATTTATGTAGGCTTCGATAAGTAACACTTGATTTATTATTTGACTAAGTGTTTATTTATCTATTTTATTATGAATTTGCTTAATTTAATTGTCAACATTAATTAAGTAAAGTACTAGTTTGTTTAATTAAATATAGATGTGTATATGTGTGTACGTATGCATGTTTTAGATGATGTATTTATATGACTAAGCATGGATTGTAGGATTATATACACCTCCTGCTTTGTAGTTAGTGTATGCATGCACGGGTTTTATGAAGATAACCGTGAGGTAACTTCCTCACTTTGAAATCTGCTGGAGTGTGTATGTCTGTGTTTTTAAGAGAAAAAGAAAGAAGAACAAAGAATCGAGAGTTGGTTTCTTGAAAGTAGTTAGACTCAAAGTTAAGGTTTGTATGATTCTTGTTTTGTTAATGAAACCATGATTCATGTTTAATCTGCTACATTAATTGATTATAAACCTGCTGTGTTTTGTATATAAATCACCATATTCGAACATGAAGAAACCTTCTTTGATGGGTTTAGTTGAGTTTGATATGTTCTTGAGTGATATGGTGTTTTGACGCATGAAAGCATGTTTATAGATGATTAAATATGTTTTAGTATAATGCAAACATGATTTGGTATGATTTCTAGTAAGTTTATTTTTCTGGAAAAAGTAGTTCAAAGAAATGTTGAAGTTGGCGGATTGTGTATAAAGGAAAAAGATGATAAATCCGATTGCCTTGAAATCCGACAGGGAGGAAATCCGATGATAGTAATCCAAAGGTGAATCCGCTAACAAGAGAAATCCGACAGTTGAAATCCGATATGATGAAATCCGGATACCTTGAATCCGCCAATAGAGAATTCGATGAGGTTGAAATCCGAGAGTGTGTATCGGATTTCCTTAAGTCCGACAGTTCGAGCGGTTTTCCTTCAAATCCGACATTGGATATCGGATTTCCACAAATCCGATGATTCTGGCGGATTTCCTTGAAATCCGATGGTTTTGCTGAGTGTAGATATTTATTGTTTATTTGATGTTATATGCTTAGTGTTCATGCATATGTAACTTTAGTTTGATGTTTATAACTAAAGATGATATAAATATATGTTTGATATATATTAAAAGAAACGAGCCAGTTTGTTTTAGTAACACCAAGACAATTGTTGTTGTTGTTGTTTGTGAACAGATCTTTTGTAATTTTGTAAGTATTTGAATTGTATGTAAATTGGTTTGTTTATTTAAGCTTCCGCAGCGTATTTAAAAAAATGGCTTTGGTTTTCCGATGTTATAGTTTTGGTATCAGAGCCTTGGTTTGGCGATGTATGCACAGATATAGTGTTGCATTCCCAAATCTTGGCTCATGATGGGTCAAACTTTCCTTCGGGGGAATTAGGGAGAGTTAGAGATGTTTGTAGTAGTTAGTATTTTGTGTACTAACGGTTTATGCTAATGAGCTGTGAGATGATATGATTGTAACAGATATGGCTGACAGAGAAACCCCCGTCCTTCCTCTTGTGACCTAAACTACATCAGAAGCGCCTGTGATCGAAAACTTGGATAATATAGCGAATGCAGGAACGTCAGGTCAAGCTCACGTGGAAGATCAGAGTGAATATATCTTCAAACTTGATAATGAATTGTTGGATTTGAGGAATCTAGTTCATAACATGGAGCAGCAGAGGCACACCCAACTTGAATAAACTCCAGTTCCGACTGTGATTCCTACTCAAGCAACCATAGCACCAATAATAACACCCCTACCACCGTTAACCCAGATGATGCAAAAACCATTTTATTATCCGTTTGCACCTCAGGGAGCATATCCTTTTGCGTTTCCTGGATACAAACAACTGTGAACGTACAAGCAATTTTTAGATTGCAAGCCTTCGGAGTATAGAGGGGGTTCTGATCCCAATGTTACTTTGAACTGGTTGAGAGAAATGGTTAAGGCATTAGATGCCTGTAATTACGAGGATGAATTGAAGGTGAAGTACGCAACAAGAATGTTGAAGGGAGACACGATGGTGTGGTGGGATTCGATAACCGGTCATTTCACCGAGCAGCAACAGGAGAGTATCACCTGGAGCCAATTCCTGGAAAAGCTATGCGAGCAATACTCCAATTCCTTTGAGATTGCCAAGATCAAGAAGGAATTTATGGATTTACAGATGACGGTGAATATGTCTGTGGATGATTTGATCAAACAGTTCAATGAAAAGTTGAGATTCGTTAAAGAATGGATGCCGGATGAGGCATCAAAGATTGCTCATTTTGTTGGAGCTCTACACCCAGATTACCGCAGCGCCACTAGGTGGGCTACCACACTATCCCAAGCTTTCACTTTGGCCAAATCGGCTGAAGAGGATATTCTTGCAAAAGACAGATTGAGTCGGGATAGGATTTCTCAGCAGAAATCCAGGTTGGAACCTTACAGCACCCAGCATAAGCAGGGAGGGCAGAGCAGTGGTAATAGGCAGGGAAACCAGAGTAGGAGGCCTACTTCGGGCGGGTCTAATCAACGGGCACCTTAGTGTGGCAGGTGCAAGTCTTTTCACAATGGTCAGTGTACGCCACAAACACTGAGATGTGTGAAATGTGGTCAGTTTGGCCACGATTTTAAAAATTGCAGATTCTAGAAGAGTGTTTGCTGGAATTGTCAGAAAGAGGGGCACAGAGTTGGTGAGTGTTCATTGAACAAGAAGTTAGGGTCTGGGTCAGGAGCAGGGACGGCTGGGGGGTCATCTTTAGTGTCAGGCCAAAAGAGAAAGAACCCACCCACTACTGAGGGTCGGGCGTTTAAGATGACGGTGGATGATGCCACCACCACAGACGATGTCATTACGGGTATGTTTCTGATAAACTCTATTTCGGATAGAGTATTATTTGACTCTGGGGCTAATCGCTCCTTTGTTTCTGTGGAATTTTGTGATAAACTGAATATGCATGTTATTAAGCTTGCTAATGCTTTAGAAATAGAAGTAGCTGATGGCATGATGGTTCCGGTCATGACTGCTGTGGCTGGAGCTAAAATTGATATAGATGGTGTGTGTTTTCGTGTTTATTTTCTTGTCATGCCATTATCTGGATTTGATGTGGTGTTCAGGATGGATTGGTTGAACAGAGTTTGTCGACCATTCTTAGATAATTTTGTAATTGTCTTTATTGATGATATCCTGATTTATTCAAAGACTGGGATGGAACATGAACAGCATTTGAGACAGGTTTTAGAGACTCTAAAGAAAGAACGTTTGTATGCAAAGTTCTCAAAATGCGAATTTTGGTTGAGAGAGGTCCAGTTCTTGGAGCAAGTTATCTATAATGAAGGAGTAAAAGTGGATCCTTCGAAAGTGGAAGCGGTGATAAATTGAAACGCCCTACAGACACCGTTAGAGATAAAGAGTTTTCTTGGATTGGCCGGATACTACCGCAGATTTATCAAGAATTTCTCCAAGGTTGCGGGTCCGTTGACTAAGTTGACTCGGAAAGACGTGAAGTTTGTATGGGGTGATGAACAAGATAAAGCTTTTCAGATATTGAAGCAGATGTTATGAAAGGCTCCTATCGTTGCTTTGCCAAGTGGATTGGATGATTTTATCATGTATTGCAATGCGTCATTTGCTGGATTAGGATGTGTGTTAATGAAGAGGGATCGGGTGATTGCGTATGCTTCAAGGCAATAGAAACCTCATAAAAAGAATTACCCAACTCACGACTTGGAGCTAGCAGCTGTTGTGTTTGCGCTCAAACTGTGGAGACACTATTTGTGTGGTACCAAATGCGTAATCTACACTGATCATAAGAGCCTACAGTATGTATTTACACAGAAAGAACTGAATATGGGACAGAGGCAATGGGTGGAGCTGATAAAAGATTATGATTGCGAGATTAGATACCACCCTAGAAAAGCAAATGTAGTGGCAGATGCTTTAAGTCGCAAGGGAGCGGGAAGTTCTATCTAATTTATGCGTATGGAGAGAGTATCAGATTTAGTGGATAGGCTAAAGTCTGCACAGCTGGAAGCACTAAAGGAAGAAAATTTGAAGGTTGAACTAATGAACAAACGGAAAGATGAACTAACTGACGATTCTCGTGGATTGAAAGTATACAAGAACCGTGTGTGGTGCGTATGCTTGGAGAATTGAGAAAGTTGATTTTAACTGAAGCACACAAGTCGAGACTGTCAGTACACCTAGGAAGCACTAAAATGTATAACGATTTGAAAGCGCTTTATTGGTGGCCTACGATGAAAGCGGATGTGGCACACTTTGTGGAATTGTGTCATATATGTGCGCAGGTTAAAGCAGAACATCAGAAGCCTTATGGATCTTTGAAACAGTTGAAGATTTCTGAGTGGAAGTGGAAACACATAACGATGGATTTTGTAACGAAACTTCCGCGTAATTAGAAGAATCATGATATGATATGGGTGATTGTGGATCGACTGACGAAAAGTGCTCACTTTCTGGCTACTTGTGAGACAGCTTCATTGAGTAAATTAGCACAATAGTATATTGAGGAGATTGTTGCAAGACATGGTATACTGTTGTCCATTGTATCTGACAGAGACTCCAGGTTTGTTTCTAACTTCTGGAGGAGTTTACAGAGAGAGTTGGGGATGAGAATTAACTTGAGTACTGCTTATCATCCCCAGATGGTTAGACTGAACGAACCATACAGACACTTGAAGATATGTTACGTGCCTGTGTAATTGAGTATGGTGGATGTTTTTCCCGAATATGAATAAAACTAACTATGAATAAAATCAAAGTGTGGAAATAGTTTTAAAGCAATGAACACACGAAAGTTTTCAAAGTAGGATTATATTAATAACCAAACTTCAAAGAGTGCACAAGAACAAACTTGAGCACCGAGTACAAACTTCAGCTGACGTTCACTTCAGAACTAATCTTCAGATGAACTACGGGCTTCTTTCTTCACATGACGCGTCAGAACAGTTTACAAAAGAATAAGATACTACACCTTCAGTTGCTTTCTTCGAAAGCTTCTTCAGGAATGGAATATATACAAATAAAAGGACTAACAGTGGATCTTGGGATTCGCACCTGCCATTGATAGAGTTTGCGTATAACAATTCTTACCACTCCAGTATTGGAATGTCTCCGTATGAAATGTTGTACGGTTTTCACTGCTGTACTCCGACATGTTGGTTAGAGGCTGGTGAGAAACAGTTTACAGGGCCTGAGATTGTGTAGTTGACAACAGATAAGGTTGTTATTGCCAGATAGAAGTTGAAAGTAGCCAGGGATAGACAGAAAATGTATGCAGACCCGCGACGTCGTCCGGTATCGTTTGATGTGGGAGAGTTGGTGTATCTGAAAGTCTCTCCGTGGAAAGGTGTGATTCGCTTCGGCAAATGCGGGAAGTTGGATCCCCGTTTTATTGGTGCCTTACGCATTCGTCAGATAGTGAATGATCAGACAGTTATGTTGGATCTTCTAGTAAAGCTTGCAGGTATTCATGATACGTTCAACGTTTGCTATCTGCGAAAATGTAAAGTTGAAGATGAAAGTCAGATTCTCCCAGTACATGAGTTGAAAGTGGATTAGAAGAAAAGATTGATAGAAGAACCTATGGATCTATTGGATCGCAAGGTGACCAAACTCCGTAAGAAGCAGATTCCGATGGTGTTGGTTAAGTGGAAACACAGTTTAGGTTCTGATTTGACCTGGGAGACTGAAGCTGAAATGAGGGACAGATACCCTCACTTGTTTGTATAAGAAGGGATTCCGAGTACGGAATCCTCTTAAGGAGGGGAGATTTGTAACACCCGCAAACCTAGGCTAGTAGATTAGCGGGTTGGCGCTATGTGTTTTACTGCGTTAATTTTATTATGTGGTTAATTGATTTAGTTGATTTAAAATAATTAACTTGAATATATATATATATATATATATATGTGTGTGTGTGTGTAAATATATATATATGATTACTGGAGATATGAAATTAATATGTATGTATGTAAGCATGGGTAAAATTAAATTCTACCACCTTCTGCTTTGGTTTATAAAATGAATGTGTACGTGTATATCTGCTCATAATCTTGAGAGAAAGAAAGTGTGTAGTGTGTGTGTTTGAGAACAAAACCCCTTGTGAAGAAACCTTTCTAAAAAACAAGCAAACTTGAAATTGCTAAGTGAAGGATTTGTGTTTGATAATTCAAGAAGAAGGTTAGTATGTGTATATATCTGGTTATAATTCGTTTTGATGCATGAATCTGTTGAAATACATGACTATGTGATGTTTCACCATTAATGGAGCTTGGAGCTCAAACTTGATAAGTGGGTTTTACATGATATGGTGTTTTAATGAGTTCTAAGATGCTCATGATAGTTGTATACATGTTAAATAATGTTTATACATGTTTACAAGTATTTTGGGTTAAAATCATAGCTTAAAATGGAAGTTTAAAAGTTTGAGTCGGCTGGAAATTTGGAGAAGATGACGCAGAGTACGACGCGACGCGACACGTCATATCCTTAGACGCGACGCGTTCTCGCATTTTAGCGGATTCCTTGAATCCGAGTGGGAAAATCCGATGGTTTGAATTCCGTAGCCTAAAATCCGATGGTTTGAATCCGACAAGTGAAATCTGCCAGCTAGAATCCGATAACTTGAATCCGGGATTTGAAATCCGCCGGATTCTTGAAATCCGATAGATGAAATCCGATACTTTCACCAATGCGACACGTCGGATTCTTGGACGCGACGCGTCCGACGATTTTCAAAAATATGAACTTTATTTGGTTGATCTTTTGATTTGTGTTTCATGTGTTTATGATATGTGGACTTATTATAGGTATTGAGACATAAATATATGTGGGTAAATGTATTTTATGTTCGAGACTGATTTCGTTGTTATCGTGTTTTCAGGCAATCCAAAGACTCGGTGATATTAGATATCTGAGTTCGTGTTGAAAAGGAGGTGAGTGGACGTTAAACGCAGATGGTAAAGATTATGGTTGATGTTATTGATGTGATGCATGCGTATGTGATTGGATGGTTGATTGGATTGTTGATTGTGATTGTTGATTGATTATATCTGTTGCATGACTATTTGGCCGATACGCGCTCTTTGGATGATATTGAGTTGTGCTTGAGAAGTCAGCTACACGTAGAATTGGGCTGAGCTTGTTTACTGGTTGGTTAAACAGTGATAGTCTTACTGGTGCATGCGTTGCATCAGAGGGGAATTTTCACTGTGCCAACTCAGTAGAGGGCTATCGGTAAACCTTTGCTTTGGCCGGTATTGGTTGTAGGTTCTGCGCCGAACCGCCGGTCTTCTTGGTTATGTGATTACATGCTTAGCCTCTACTCACTTAGCTTTGTGATAATTCCCCTTAGTTGATGCTTTTGCGGGTTTGTGTTTGTTGTCGTTTGTAGAGGGAGAAGTTGACCCTGCTCTGATAATTTGTTTTAAAAGAAACGAGCCAGTTTGTTTTAGTAACACCAAGACAATTGTTATTGTTGTTTGTGAACAGATCTTTTGTAACTTTGTAAATATTTGAATTGTATGTAAAGTGGTTATTTAATTAAGCTTCCGCAGCGTATTTAAAAAAATGGCTTTGGTTTTCCGATGTTACATTTGTAATCCGAGAACCCAGAAATCCGATGGCCAAGAATCCGAGACTCAAATTCCGACACTATGAAATCCTATAAGTTAAAATCCGGTAATGCCCAAATCCGATTGACTTGAAATCCGGCGGATTCTCTAAAATCCGATGAAGTGAAATCCGATAATGGTGAATCCGACAACTCTAAATCCGAAAGTTTCCAAATCCGACATTTGAGATCTGATTTGAAGTTGTTTGTTGTTTATTCTATTTTATGAGGATTTAGTTTTGTATTTATGATTGAATGAATGATAAATATATGTGGACAAATATATTTATATATTCGAGACTGACTTGGTTGTTATCGTGTTTTCAGGCAATCCAAAGACTCAGTGATATTAGATATCTAAGTTCACGTTGATTACGAGGTGAGTGGACCTTAATCGCGGATGGTAAAGATTATGGTTGATGTTATTGATGTGATGCATGTGTATGTGATTGATAGACTGTTGAGTCTGATTGTTGATTGTGATTGTTGATTGATGATATCTGTTGCATGACTATTTGGCCGATACGCGCTCTTTGGATGATATTGAGTTGCGTTTGAGAAGTCAGCTACACGTAGAAAAGAGGGTTGGGCTCATTTACTGGTTGGTTGAACAGTGATAGTCTTACTGGTGCATGCGTTGCATCAGAGGGGAATTTTCACTGTGCCAACTCAGTAGAGGACTATCGGTAAACCTTTGCTTTGGCCGGCATTGGTTGTAGGTTCTACGCCGAACCGTCGGTCTTCTTGGTTATGTGATTACATGCTTTGATATTGACTGATGATGTTTGCGTTTGTGCTTAGCCTCTACTCACTTAGCTTTGTGCTAATCCTCCCTCAGTTGTTGCTTTTGCAGGTTAGTGTTTGTTGGCGTTTGTAGAAGGAGAATTTGACCCTGCTCTGATATTTTGTTTTAAAAGAAACGAGCCAGTTTGTTTTAGTAACACCAAGACAATTGTTGTTGTTGTTTGTGAACAGATCTTTTGTAATTTTGTAAATATTTGAATTGTATGTAAAGTGGTTTGTTTAATTAAGCTTCCGCAGCGTATTTAAAAAAATGGCTTTGGTTTTCCGGTGTTACAAACATAGATACATGCGAATCATATAACACAGGAGTAAGCAAACAATGCTATCCTATCACATAGCGGAGTGCTGATCTGACCGGCAGGCATTATATCATGCCGGGTAGCTAATCCAGCTCAACAATTTTCCACCGGGAAATCAGACACTGCCATCCGTGCTGGTTTCATCACATAAGTGACTCTACCTGCTCGTTCTAGAGCCATAGGCTCAGTAGGCTTAGCCAATTAAGGCAATCACCTTGTTTGCTGAAAGGAACAATACTCGAGTATCGTTAATCCCAAACTTTGCCCAAAGGCCCATAGGATCCAGCCGAAGCTGACTTTAATTAACATATTTGTCCAGACACACAGATAACTCATCAATAACCCTTTTCAGGGACAATAGCATGCATGCATTTACATATAACATATGTCCATTTATATATCACAATATATGCACATGTACTTAAATATATGTCTAGCATATCAATAATTCCACATGGTTGATCCAATCGGGATCCATAGCATGCATAACAACAAGTTCTACTCACATTCAATAAGTAGAATTCATAAGTACAACATGGGTGATCCAATCAGGATCCATACATTTGCAACCTAATCACAATCCAACATAACATACATATCATCAAGTTTAACTAGGCGGCTCCAATTTGGATTCGCTGGTATGCACTTAACAATAACTAACAATTTTAACGTTGCGGATCCAATCCGGATCCATCAACATGCATACATATCATATAACACGTATTCGTTCATTATCATTGTAAACATAAACCGTACAGGCATCTATACTTCGCGTTTCTATATATAAACACCAATTTAAACTCACTTTACAACCCTACTAATCATAATCATAATGATCACATCTCGTATATACCTAATGGTAATCAATAAATCCATATATACTGCATAATGATTACAAGTTAAGTCGGTACTCACCTATAACATCCTGATTTTGGGCCTAGTTGTTACATAGGTTTTGGTATGTTATACGTGATTATTATTTGATTAAGTGTTTATTTACTTATTGATTATGGAAATTGCTTAAATTAATTATTGGTAATTAGTTAAGTAAATTGGAAGTTTATATATTTAATTATATATGTGAAAAGATATTACTGGAAGAATTAAACCAATGAATGTATGTATGTGATTATGTATGTGATTATGTATGTATGTGAGCATGTATGTATGTGTTAAGATAGATAAAGAATTGGTATCCACCTCCTGCTTGGTTTTGTGGAGGTGGTGTATACGTGGGTCTTATATAACATGTTCACCAGAGGATTGGTTTTCACTTTGAAATCTGCCTTAGTGTGTGTATGTGTTTTGAGAGAGAAAGAAGAACTAGAACACAAAATTGAAAAGGTGAAAGCTAAGATTGTTGGGTGTTAATTCAAAACAAAGGTAAGATGATGTTTATAACATGTTTAGTAATGATTTAAGGATGCTTTCCTGATGAAATACATGTATATATAGTGATTCCCCATGAATGGAGCTTGAAGCTCAAAGGTGACAAATGGGTTTTAATGGTTTTGTTGTTTTAATTGATTAAAAAGCGTTCCTAATGATTTATAGCATGTTGTGTGAAGTTGTTTGTATGTTGGATATGAAATATATGAGTTTTGGTGACTGAAAATCCGACAAAAGGAAGAAGGTGGTCTGGAAATCCGACATCGCGGCGCGACGTTTTGAAGGGTAGCGGCGCGACACTACCAGAATCCGATACTTTGTTCCGGATTGTTGAGAATCCGCAAGTTTCCAAAATCCGACCCTGAAATCCGATTCTTTGCAAATCCGACACTCAAGTCCGATAGTTAAATCCCGGATTTGAAATCCGATGGCGTCGCGGCGCGACGCAAGGGTGTGTCGCAGCGCGATAGGGCCTGTTTCAAAATATTACTTGTTTTGTTTGTGTTTAGTTTGGGATAAGATTGGATTATTAATTGTCTGATTATATTGAGCCATTTACATGAATATGAGATATAAATATATGTGTTTGGTATATATTTATGAATCGGTTACTGATTTCAGTTTATTCTGATCTCAGGAAAGGACAAGGCTCGATAATATTAGACCACTGAGTGGGAGTTTGAGAACTCGAGGTGAGTGGATGTTTACTCACGGGTGATATTAGTTGTAACTGGTTTGGTTGCGACTGTAGGTGAATTGATGCATGAATAAATTGTATATCTGCTAATTGATTAACTGATGGTTTGTTAATTAATTGTTGCGCCTATGTTGTGAAGTCAGTCTCGGTTTGGGCCATGGGCTGGGTTTGTTTGCTATCGGCTAATCAGTATTGTGATCTTTTGATGCATTTGTTGTAACTTAAGGTAATACTGTGTGAGAATAGCAAATGAACTATCGGTAAACCTTTGCTTTGGCTGGCACTGGGTGTAGGTTCCCGCAGAACCACAGGTCTTCTCATGAGGCAATTATGTGTATACTGTTGTTGATATCATGCGGTTATTGATTGATTTATCTGTGGTGGTTTACTTCCATTCACTTAGTTTTGTGCTAATCCCCCACCTCTCACTACTTTTACAGGTGGCTGGTAAGTTCTGCGGTTTAGTTGTGAGGGGGTGTAGCCTGGGGAATAATTGACAGGCACTCTGATTGGAATTGTGACGAGCCGTAGTTTTTGTAATACTGTATTTCAAACAGATTGGATTTGTTAAACAATGGTTTATCTTCAGTTGTAAATACTTTTATGGTTTGGTAAACGCTTCCGCAGTGTATTTAAAAAGTGAAAATTTTATGGGTGAAAATACGGTGTTACATCACCTGAGTCCAGGATGCTCGTATTAATCTTCTAACGATGCCTTTTATCCGTATATTAACATATAATAATGGCCCACGCATTAATATGCGAAAAACAATAAAACTGCTAACTGATGTCCCGGACGCGTGGCGTTCCAACTATCGACGCGTTGCGTCACTAAAACAGTTACAAACCGCCATTATTTTCTACATATTAAAACTCGACCAAATATCATATAAATCAATCCCAAACATCTCCTAACACTTACAAAATTTGTTTGGGACTATTTAGACACTTATAATATCAAAATCAAAATAATCCTATTAAAATAGTTTATACTCAAATACATAAGTTTTGATGTTATATTCACTTATTGACATAAAATATAGTCTATCAAAGTTATAGGAACCAATAGGAGACCTCCTAACATCACTTAATTGCAAGAATCAAGATTTGAACCAAGAACCCTAATGAGTTTATAATTGAAACTTAATCATTTATACACTCTCCTATCCTCTTAAGGAGTCTACTAATATATATTAAAACTTATTTTAACAATCCTTTCAAGATTTAGATTAATTGCCCATTAACACTCCAAACCTTCTAAAATCAATTAAAAAGAGTAAATAAGAATACTTACTAATCAAGAAGGAGGATGATGTTTGATCCTTGAAATTAATCTTGATCTCTTATTCCTAAAAATATTATATGTTTGTGTGTTTGAGAAGAATGAAAGAGAAGAAAATAATGAAGGAAAGAATAGAAAGAAATAATGGAGGAAGAAAGAAGAAGGTTCAAGAATTAAATGGAGGTAGAAGGCACAAAAAAGGGGCGGCCGACTCTTTCATAAGTCGGTTGGCTCTTTTTGAGCGGGTATCACCTTTTTTATTTAAAATTATTATTTCAAACCATTCAATAATTAATAACTACTTTTTTGTTTTCATCAACTTTTATCAACACTTCATTTAGTAATAACAATATACATATCGTCCTTCTATAAACTTAGAATTCTTATTTATTTCATAAGGGTACAATCTCAAATATAAGGGGTACAACTAGGCCCATTTTAAAGTGTTACATTTGGTATGGTTTGTTTGTGTTTCACTTCTTTTTCACCATTGAACACATAGGATTAAAGTTGTTTAAAGTTATGAACAAAAATCTTAGCTTCTCATTTGGGTTTTTTTATTAAAGTTCTTATTTCTTTTCTTTATTGTTTAAACATTGAACACAAGTATGTATCTGTAGTCAACTTATGTTTTTCACAGAATAATGGTTTTGGTAACAATTACCGAATTAGTGGTGAACATTCATTAGTTTCTGTTCTTTTGTTTACTAGTTCATTATTCAGTGTTGAACATAATGGTTTACTAGTTCAATATTCAGTGTTTAACACAATGGGATTTGTTTTGTTTTCATTACAAGACTTCTAAATTATTAGTGAACAAATTTCAAAGGTGAACAATAAATAACATAGAATTTTTTTTAAGAGTGGTGAACAACATAATATATGAAATAACCATTGTAAACCGGTTTTTTACATCTCTTTGTTTAGATAATTGTTCATTATTGGTGATGGATTTGTTTATTAATGAACAGTACCTTTGTGTGTATTTAGGTTGTTTAGATAATTGTTCATTAGCAAACTCAAATTGTTAAACTTTTTTTGTTTATCTTTTAAGTTGTTCGTTGTTGAACAAAAGTATAAATTAATTATTTCCGTTTATGATTGAACACGAATATTAGTTATCATTTTTAGTAACAAAAGATAAAAAAAACATACCAAAATGTTATTATTCAGTAATGAATAGAGATGTAAACGAGTTGAGCCAGACACTTATCGAGCCGGGCTCGTTTAGGATTTTTTAAGCTCGAGCTCGAGCTCAGCTCATTTAAAGCTTATGTTGTTGAGCTCGAGCTCAGCTCGTTTAAAGCTTATGTTGTTGAACTCGAGCTCGGCTCGTTTAAGCTCATTTAAGTTAGGCTCGTTTAGGCTCGGGTATTATTTTGATATCTTTATTAAAATGATATATATAATTATTAAAAATTAAACATATAAAATATAAAATTATTTTATATATGAAGCTTGTTTAAGCTCGCGAGCCCACTCTTTGGAGCTCGAGCTCGACTCGTTTATTAAATGAGCTCGATTCGTTTATTAAATGAGCTTTAATGTATGCTCATTTGATCCTACCTCTATATGTATAATCGAGCCTTGATTTTTCCGAACTAATGTACAGGGGCGAACCCAGGATTTGAGATGAGTGGTAGCACCGGACCTAAGATTTGAAATGAGTGATAGCACCGCCTCTAAAAAATCAGAATTTGCACTACGAAAAATCAAAATTTACACTACGTACGTAAAATTGAGTGGTGTCCCGTGCCCCCACACTCCCCTACCTATGTCCGCCCCTGCTAATGCATCATTAACGAGCCATTAATGTTTGATTTTTATTTTAATCAAGGCCAAAATTGATTCTCACCGTACTCACAATAAAAACGGTTCTCAAATAAATCATCCATATGTATATATATTTAATAAGCAAAATTAAAAATATAATATTTATATAAATTAAGACGGAAGGTCGCGAACGTTCTTCATCTTTCTAAAGCCATCAACTCAGGCAAAACGGATGATCATGAAACTTCTGGAGAATCAATCCTTCTCATCTATAAAATCCCCAACCCCCATCTGAATTCATCATCAACAGAGCAAGCAAAATCATTCAAATTTCGAAATCACATCCGCACCAAGCAACTGATTAACAACTTCTTCACAAGATGTCGATCATTCCAAGCTTTTTCGGTGGCCGACGAAGCAGCAGCTTCGACCCATTTTCACTCGACATTTGGGACCCTTTTAAAGATTTCCCCTTTTCATCATCTGATGTCGCAAGACAGACATCTGCCATGGTCAACACCCGTGTGGACTGGAAAGAAACTCCTGAAGCTCATATATTCAAAGCTGATCTTCCTGGGATCAAGAAAGAAGAAGTGAAGGTAGAGATAGAAGATGACTGTGTTTTACGTATCAGCGGCGAAAGGAGTGTCGAAAAAGAAGATAAGAATGATAAATGGCATCGGGTTGAACGCGGGAGTGGCATGTTTACCAGGAGGTTCAGGTTGCCGGAGAATGCTAAGATGGATCAGGTGAAGGCAGCTATGGAGAACGGAGTGCTTACTATTACTGTGCCTAAAGCAGAAGTCAAGAAACCTGATGTTAAGTCCATTCAAATTTCTGGTTAGAATTTTCAATGGGATTTCATTGTCATATTGGGAGTGTGCATAAGGTGTTTGATGAAATGTCAAATCTTAAATTATGATCTTTCTATCCTTGTGATTAATGAGATAAGTTTGTAGACTTGAAATCCTATTGTTTTCTGATTTTATCATGCTTTAATTTCAAAAATATTCAGTATGATAGATTGCTCTCTTGCATTCCAAACCTTGTTTTGGAATCTTGAAATTCAGACATGAACTTAATTATATATATGATTTCTCTGAATTGCCCATGATAAAACTGTATCTTTAGTATTTTGTGTTCTTGAATGCTGATTGGCTTAGTCACTTAGAAAAGCCTGGAAGCAATTTGCTGTTGAGTTTCTATGCTATTAGTTATACACATACACACACCTTTATTGTTTCTTTCTTGTTTTAATAACACACACACATACCATACTGCATCTTCAGTATTTTGTGTTCTGCTGATTGGCTTAGTAGCTTAGAAAAGCCTGGAAGAAATTTGCTGTTGAGTTTCTTTGCTACTAGTTATATGCCTACACACACTTTTCTTGTTTCCTTCTTATCTTAATCATGAATTATAAGCCTTTGTTTTCTAATTGGTTGTTTATGACCTTCTAAGTGCTAGCCACATATGGATTGTGGGGGGTTTTCTAGATGAACGTTGCGTCACATGGTATGTGGATACTTAAACAAACAAACATAAGAAATTCAAACATTTATACAAAACACTAGTCTGAAAATACTTTTAAAAGAAAGACGAGTCATATATGTGGAGACCAACTGGTACATAGTACTAAAAACTAAAGAGTTACATAAACTTGAGCACATCCACACATCGTCTAAATCTTCAATACAAGAACACCCGCAAAGAGTTAAAACAATTAACATGAGCTATAAAGCACAGTGATCACTTCAAAACTGTAACTTGTAATACATAATTAGAGAACCATGACATATGTAATTTACATAAACATTAATTATGATTATTGTATTATCTTATTCGAGTCACAACACACTTCTTGCTTTATCATTCGTATATAATGTCAAGCCTCGTTACCAGATTCTGCTCGGTACCGCCCTAAAACTTGAGCCTTGTCCAATGGCAAGTTGTAACATCTAAATCAAGTTCACTTACACACCTAGACACATAACTACTACCATCAAACGCGAGTTCTTATCATATTGGTCTCTCCCTATGATAATAGTTATTTCATCATAGCTATATAATAGAACCAAATACTATGTGAATCATGTAACGGTTCCATCTTTACATATACATACTATGTGAATCATGTAACCTTACCTATGTATCTCCATTCCTAATAATAGTTATGTCAACCTAATGTAAGTTAAGAACTGTCAATCTTTAGAAACCTGCCTTTGTTGCGCTCTAGGGACCGTAAACTCTAAGCGAGCATACTCTGGCCTTTTGTATAAAGAGTGTGCAAAATCTATCCTTTCCAAACGTAAACTGGTTGAATTTGGTAATGAATCCCGCCACTATGACTTTATAATCTCTTTCATCATTTCTCATCATACTACCTATTAATTTTACAATTCTCATATTAAAGCATATTCATAGTATATTGCTATTCCATACTCTGGTTACATTGCCTTGTTAGACTTGAGTATTATCCGTGAGAGTTTGTGTGCATAAAGAGCTTTAGCGTTTTATCTGTTAGAGTTTGTGTGCACAATAGCTATAACACTCAAGGGTCACACTTGTTGGTGTTATAATTCGAGCAATGGTTAGCAACCAAAAACTGAGATATTAATTTTTATGTGGTTTTTCATAATAGAAGTTAGTAAATTTATGGTATTTAACTTACTGGTTATTTATTTGAACAAGTTATTAATTATGTGTATTTATTTAGGATTAAACAAATATATAATCAAGGATTTGTGGTGTGATTAAATGAAAATTTTGGATTATTATATTATATAATAATGGCCAAAATCTTTAAGTGATTTTAATTATTTATTTTCGGTTTCAAATAATTAGGATAAGTGGTTTTATCTTAATTATTTAAATGGTGTTTGGATGACTGAAAAACTGTAATTTTAATTAGAGTTGCATCCTTATGAAAATATGTTTCTTATACCTATAAATAAGGGCCTTGGGTGTAATTTTTAGTTTAGACTTTTACTTAACAAAAGTCTACCGCTGAACGTGGCAGAGAAAATTGTGTATTTGGCTTTGCTGATTTTTTTTCAAAATCCACATCTATTTTTTTTTATTAATTTAATGGACAACATTTATAAATCCATGAAGGAGGGTGGGTAAGAACATCACAATGGAAGACTTAAATAAACAATTACGTTACATCGTCATCGAACCGTCTATTTAAAATTTAGGAAATTTTTAAAAATTAACCACAATTCGGTGATAGTCTATAATCAACTCTACTTCTCTACTCAACAGTACCCACACTCGCCATGCAATAGCAAACACCCCTATGCAACCTGCACAAGTATACATTACAAAATCAATCTATAAAATAGTCATAAAATAGGTTTAGGCAATTAAGATTAATCCCCAACCCAACACTTAACCCACATGCATGGCAATAATAAATCCCAGCATGATCAAGTAACATCATGAAGCATCATTACATCAATAAATATATCCTTCACTATCAACCATCGTATTTCATCGTTCACATCATGACTTAAGTCGGGTCTATCATAAATCATCTTATATCATCACTGACCCAAGATATTATGCACCAATTACACACACGAAGTAGGGTGTGACTCCCATTTACGTATAAGCCCCAAAGGTCCGACCGCACTAGTAAAGGCATGTCCGTGCTAGTAAAGGTTCACTCAGTGTGTCTGACGGGTCATGTACCAAGTGGCGCGTGACTCCCACCTAGACACAAACATCTAAGCTCCCTCACATTTGTTGTTGTGTTGCAAAATCGTTCAAGTGGATGTGCAACTGGTGTCACGTCTTTAGGCTTCCTTTCACCCACGTGATGTTATGCGCGTTGACCTTATCTTCGCTCAAACATCACTCAAGTACACGAGTACACAAGATACCCGCACACCCTGTGTTACCAAGGTCGTCTAGAAAAACTGACAACTAGTCATTGTACTAGCAAAGACCTAGAAGTTAAGAATCTACCTACTAGGCATCATTAAGTACATCACAGGAGTAGAATTGTAACACCGTATTTTCAATTGAAAATTTTTCATTTTAAAATATTGTGGAAGCGATACCATAACTGAAAATATTTACAACTGAATATATACAAACAATTTTCCGAGTCATCAATTTACTCAAATACAAGTATTACAAAAACCACAGCTCGTCACAATTTAAATCAGAGTCCCTGCCAATTATTCCCCAAGATACACCCCTCACAACCGAACCGCAGAACTCACTAGCAACCTGTAAAAGGAGTGAGAGGTGGGGGATTTGTAACATCCGCAAACCTGGGCTAGTAGATTAGCGGGTTTACGGTATGTGTTTGTTTGTGTTTTAATTATTTTAATTTGATTATGTGATTATTTAAGTGATATTAGTTATTTACTTAATCTAGAATTAAGAAATGATATGTATGTATGAATGTAAGTCCGTATGTATGTGTGTGTATGCATGTAAGTGGGTAGTACACGTGGGAGTGTCAAGAGTAGATGGTGCCACCTAACTTTTGCATGTAAACATATCTCTGTGTGTGTCACCTGTTTCTATTACCTCAAGTTCAAGAAAGTGTATGTGTGTGTATTTGCTAAGAAACCGAGAGAAAAGAAGAAAAAGAATCGGAATTTCACTTTGTGAGATTTAAATCAAGATTAAAGGTTGGTATGTTTAATTTATCATGTTATTCTTCTTTTGATGTGTTATCTAATTTAAAAACATGATTTATGTTTAGTTTGAAGATTGCATGCTAAGAACATCATGATCGGTTTTTGAAAGAATAGGATTTTGATAGTTTTGAGTGTTCATATGATTCATATGATTATTTGCATAAGAATGTGTTTAGAAATGTTTAAAGTATGTTTCTGGAATGATGTTATACACCTATGAAAATCTGGGTTGGAGTTATGATGTCTTGAAGATTGCGGATTTGATGAGTTATGATGTTATCGGAATTGAATAAAGAAGATAGTGTAAAAAACTGACACTCATAAAACCGAAAGTTCAAATCCGGAAGTTTATAAATCCGATACTTGAATTATGGGAACTCCAAATCCAATTGATATATATATATATATAAAGGAACATGAAAACCGAGACATTGAAATCCGAAACACATGAAATCCGATACCCAAAATCCGGAACTTGAAATCCGGGAACAATGAAATCCGATACTTCTAAATCCGGAACTTTAAATTCAAGTGTTTGAAATCCGATTAAGGCTAATCCGATAATTGGTGAAATCCGATACATAGGTTACGGATTTTTAAGAATCCGATGGTACCAAATCCGACAGTTTGGAAATCCGATAGTTTCAAGAATCCGGTACTTTGTGTTGAATTATAATTGTTTATTGATTGTTAATGTTATGAATGAATTATAAATATATGTTCAAATATATTTATGAGATTGGACTGATTGGTTGTTATTGTGTTTCAGGTAATCCAAAGGCTCAGTAACATTAGAATTCTGAGTGCTTCTTCTAAGATTGAAAGGTGAGTGGATGTTGAATGCGAATGGTAAAGATTTGGTTAATATTATTGATGTGAGGCATGATTGTATTTGATGGTTTGATTTTGGAACTGTTGATTGTTGCATAACTATTTGATCGATACGCACTCTTAGTATGATTTTGAGTTGCGTTTGAGAAGTCAGTTATACGTAGAATTGGGCTGGGCTCGTCTACTGGTTAGTGGACCAGTTGTAGCCTTACTGATGCATATGTTACATCAGAGGGGGATTTCACTGTGCCAATTCAGTAGAGGGCTATCGGTAAACCTTTGCTTTGGCCGGCATTGGTTGTAGGTTCTGCGCCAAACCGCCGGTCTTCTTAGAGTTGTGATTACATGATTAGTGTTGATTTGATGTTTGCTTTTGGGTTTAGCTTCGACTCACATAGCTTTGTGCTAATTCCCCACAGTTGTTGCTTTTTGCAGGTTTGTGCTTGTGATTGTTCGTTGAAGGAGAAGTTGACCTAACTCTGATGTCAAGTTTTAAAATGAAACGAGCCAGTAATTTTGTAACATAGAGTTTATGTTTGAAAGATTGTAAAGAACATATATTTTGTTTAGTAAATATTTGTTAATGAAATGTATGTTTGATTAATCAAAGCTTCCTCTACGTAAATAAAAAAAATGGCTTAGATTTTATGGTGTTACAGTTTGGTATTAGAGCCTAGGTTTGGCAATGCAGGCACGGCTAGAGTGTTGCATTCCCAAATCTTGGCTCGTGACAGGTCAAGCTTTCCTTCAGGGGGAATTAGAGTGAGTTAGAGTTGTTTGTAGTAGTTAGTATTTTGAGTACTAACGGTTTATGCTAATAAGTTGTGAGATGATGTGATTGTAACAGATATGGCTGAAAGAGAGACCCCTATCCTCCCTCTTGTGACCCAATCATCTGTAGAGGCACCTGTGATAGAAGACTTGGATACTATAAACCGAGCAGGAATATCTGGGCAGGAACAGGAAGAAGATCAAAGCGAATACATATTCAAACTGGAGAATGAATTAATGGATCTTAGAACAAAAATTAATAATTTGGAACAAAGGTTAACCCAACCCGAACAAGCCCTAGTGCCAACTGCGATCTCTACTCAGGCAACCATACCACCAGTATCAATGCCCCTACCACCTATGACACAGATGATGCAGCAACCATTTTACTATCCATATCCACAACCGGGAGCTTACCCTTTTGCGTTCCCCGGGTTTAAGCAGCCATGCACGTATAAACAATTTCTTGACTGTAAGCCTTCGGAGTATAGTAGAAGTTCTGACCCTAACATAACCCAGAACTGGCTGAGGGAATTGGTAAAGGCACTAGATTCCTGTAACTGTGAAAATGAATTGAAGGTGAAATATGCATCAAGGATGCTGAAAGGTGATGCGATGATTTGGTGGGATTCTATCACTAGCCATTTTACTGAACAACAGGAAAGCATTACTTGGAGTCAGTTCCAAGAAAAACTTTGTGAACAGTATTGCGGTACATTTGAGGTTGCTAAGATCTAAAAAGAATTTATGGATCTCCAAATGACCAGAAACATGACAGTGGATGATCTGATTAAGCAATTTAATCAGAAGATGAGATTTGTAAAACATTGGGTACCTGACGAAGAGTCCAAGATTGCTCACTTTGTTGGAGCACTGCACCCCGATCTTCTTAGCGCCACTAGGTGGGCTACCACCCTATCACAAGCTTTTACCTTGGCTAAGACAGCAGAAGGGGATTTGATTTCCAAGAATAGATTAAGTGGGGAGAAGATTGCCTAACAAAAATCGAGGATCGATCATTATAATACCCAACAGAGATAGGGTGGACAGGGCAGTGGATATATACAGGGAGACCAGAATAGGAGGTCGAATGTAAGTGGGTCAACGTAGATGGCACCGTGGTGTGGTCGGTGCAAATCTTATCATAATGGGCAGTGTATGCCCCAAACTAGAAGATGTGTTAAGTGTGGCCAGTTTGGCCATGATTTGAAGGATTGCCGGTTCCCACGCAGTGTTTGTTGGAACTGCCAGAAGAAAGGGCACAGAGTAGGTGAGTGCCCGGTGGGAAAGAAAGCATGATCTGGAACAGGGGCGGGGACAGCTGGGGGATCATCTTCAGATGGTCAGAAGAGAAAGAATCAACCTACTACTGAGGGTAGCGCTTATAAAATTACAGTGGAGGATGCCACCACTACTGACGATGTCATAACCGGTATGTTCTTGATTAACTCTATCCCTGCAAGAGTATTATTTGATTCTGGAGCTAATCACTCGTTTGTGTCTATGGAGTTTTGTGGTAGATTAAATATACCTGTTATTAAACTTGCTAATACCCTAGAAATAGAAGTAGCAGATGGCATGATGGTTCCAGTCACGACTACTGTGGCTGGAGCTAAAATTGATATAAATGGTGTGTGTTTTCCTGTTTATTTTCTTGTCATGCCTCTATCTGGTTTTGATGTGGTATTGGGTATGGATTGGTTAAGTTTGAATCAAGCAAGTATAAAATGCCACAAGAAGCTGATCTCGTTTCCATTAGCGGATGGTACAAGGGTGATAGCAAGGGGTGAGAAAGGAGGGTCTGCAATTTCAATAATTTCATGTTTAAAGGCAAAGAAAGCATTGAATAAAGGTTGTGAATCGTATATAGCGTATGTGATTGATGGAAAGAAGGAGAAGCAAGCTATGACAGACATCCGGGTGGTAACGGAATACCCGGAGGTGTCTCCAGAAGAATTACCAGGGCTGCCTCCAGTTCGAGAGGTAGAATTCAAGATAGATCTGATTCCTGGTTCCCGACCAGTGGCTAAAGCACCGTACAGACTGGCGCCTTCAGAAATCCGAGAAATAATGACACATATTCAAGACTTGTTAGATAAAGGGTTTATCCGTCCAAGTTCATCTACGTGGGGTGCGCCAGTGTTGTTTGTGAAGAAGAAAGACGGTACATTACGTATGTGTATCGATTACCGAGAATTGAACAAGAGGACGATAAAGAATAAGTACCCATTACCCAGAATTGATGACTTGTTCGATCAACTACAGGGAGCTTCTTTCTTCTCAAAGATTGATTTAAGATCGGGTTACCATCAGGTACGGGTGTCAAAAGAGGATGTGAAAAAGACAGCTTTCCGTACGCGATATGGTCACTATGAGTTTCTAGTTATCCCATTCGGTCTAACCAATGCACCAGCAATATTTATGGATCTCATGAACAGAGTCTGTCGACCATTTATTGATAAGTTTGTTATTGTCTTCATTGATGACATTTTGATTTATTCGAAGACTGAGATAGAGCATGAGCAGCATTTAAGACAGATCTTGGAAACTCTGAAGAAAGAACAGTTGTATGCAAAGTTCTCGAAATGTGAGTTCTGGTTAAGAGAAGTTCAATTTTTGGGGCATATAATTTGTAAGGAAGGGGTAAAGGTAGATCCTTCAAATGTAGAGGCAGTGATGAGCTGGAATGCTCCAAGAACACCATCATAGATAAAAAGTTTTCTGGGATTGGCTGGATACTACCGTAGATTTATCAAAGATTTTTCTAAGATTGCAGGTCCATTAACCAAGTTAACACGGAAAGATGTGAAGTTTATGTGGGGTAACGAACAAGACAAAGCTTTTCAGATATTAAAAGAATTGTTGTGTCAAGCTCCAATCCTTGCTTTGCCAAATGGATCTGAAGATTTTACAGTGTATTGTGATGCATCATTGGCTGGTTTAGGGTGTGTATTAATGCAGAGAGATCGGGTGATTGCTTATGCTTCCAGACAGTTAAAACCACATGAAAAGAACTACCCGACTCACGACTTGGAGCTAGCAGTTGTGGTATTTGCGCTCAAACTGTGGAGACATTACTTGTACGTCACCAAATGCGTAGTTTGTACATATCATAAGAGCCTGCGGTATGTGTTTACTCAGAAAGAATTGAATATGAGACAGAGGCGATGGGTGGAATTGATAAAAGATTATGACTG
Organism: Dittrichia graveolens; assembly: GCA_038502395.1. Lineage (NCBI taxonomy): Eukaryota > Viridiplantae > Streptophyta > Magnoliopsida > Asterales > Asteraceae > Dittrichia > Dittrichia graveolens. The sequence continues at coordinate 34,548,718 of JARJIL010000005.1, forward strand.
TGAAATTAAGTATCACCCTGGAAAGGCGAATGTAGTGGCAGATGCCCTGAGTCGAAAAGGAAATTGAAGTCCTATTCAGTTTATGCGAATTGAGATAGTATCTGATTTGATAGATAGACTGAAGTCTGCTCAGTTGGAAGCCCTAAAAGAAGAAAATTTAAAGACAGAGTTAATGAAAAAGAGAAAAGATGAATTGAATGACAATTCTCGTGGATTGAAAACGCTTAAAACTCGTGTGTGGGTGCCTAAGCTTGGAGAATTAAGACAATTAATTTTGAAAGAAGCACACAAGTCAAGATTGTCTATACACCTAGGAAGCACTAAAATGTATAACGATCTGAAAGTGCTTTACTGGTGGCCTACGATGAAGGCAGATGTGACACACTTTGTAGAATCATGTCATATCTGTGCGCAAGTAAAGGCAGAACATCAAAAGCCTTACAGGTCTTTGAAACAATTAGAGATTCCATAGTGGAAGTGGGAACACATCACGATGGATTTTGTAACAAAACTACCATGAACTCAGAGGAATCATGATATGATATGGGTGATAGTGGATCGTTTGACAAAGAGTGCTCATTTTCTAGCCACCTGTGAGACAGCTTCGTTGGGTAAACTGGCACAACTATACATAGACGAGATCGTTGCGAGGCATGGTATACCGTTGTCAATTGTGTCTGATAGAGATTCGAGGTTTGTATCTAATTTCTGGAGGAGTTTGCAAAGAGAATTGGGAACCAGAGTTAATTTGAGTACAACCTACCATCCTCAGACAGACGGTTAGACTAAACGAACCATACAGACACTCGAAGATATGTTGCGAGCTTTTGTACTAAAGTATGATGGATCTTGGGATTCACACCTGCCATTAGTAGAATTTGCGTATAATAACTCTCATCACTCCATTATTGGAGTGCCTCCGTATGAAATGTTGTACGGTCGTCGTTGCCGTACTCCGACTTGTTGGTTAGAGGTAGGTGAGAAACTGTTTGCAGGTCCCGAGATAGTACAGTTGACTGCTAACAAGGTTGCTATAGCCAGAGATAAGTTAAAAGCAGCCAGAGATAGACAAAGAATGTATGCTGATCCGAAACGACGTCCAGTAAATTTTGATGTGGGGGAATTGGTATACTTGAAAGTTTCTCCGTGGAAAGGTGTAATTCGCTTCGGCAAACGTGGGAAGTTGGCTCCCCATTTCATCGGTCCTTTCCGTGTCCATCAGGTTGTGAATGATCAAGCAGTTACCTTAGATCTTCCTACAGAGCTTGCTGGAATTCATGATGCATTTAATGTTTGTTATCTGAGGAAGTGTAAAATTGATGATGAAAGTCAGATTCTCCCAATACATGAGTTGAAAGTTGATTCTAAGAAGAGACCGATAGAGGAACCGATTGAACTGCTAGATCGAAAGGTGACCAAGCTTCGAAAGAAGCAGATACCTATGGTATTGGTCAAATGGAAACACAGTCTACGTTCTGATCTAACCTGGGAGACTGAAGCGGAAATGAAAGAAAGGTATCCCTAGTTATTTGAGCCGGAAAGGATTCCGAGGACGGAATCCTCTTAAGGAGGGGAGATTTGTAACACCCGCAAACCTGGGCTAGTAGATTAGCGGGTTTACGGTATGTGTTTATTTGTGTTTTAATTATTTTAAATTTGATTATGTGATTTCTTGAGTGATATTAAATATTTAGTTAATTTAGAATTTATAGGATGTATGTGTGTATGTATGTATATAGCCGTACGTATGTATGCATGCATGTCTAAGTGGAATACACGTGGGGTTGTGTAGAAGAAAAGAGGACACCTAACTTTGCATGTACATTCTGTGTCATCTGTTGTATTACCTCAATATTCAAGAAGTGTATGTGTGTGTGCTTTGTTTCTCTGCCAAGAAGAAAACCGAGAGAAGAAAAGAAAGAGAATCGGAATTCCCATTTCTGAGATTAAATCAAGATTTTAAGGTTGGTGTTTATAAATTAACATGTTATGATCCTTCTTGTTATGCTATATGATTTAAAACATGATTCATGTTTAGTTTAAAGATTGCATGCTAAATAACATCATGATCGGTTTTTGAAAGAATAGGATTTTGATAGCTTCGAATGTTCATATGATTAGTTGCATGAGAATGTATTTAGAAATGCTAAATGTACGTTTCTTGAATGATGGTATAAAACTGGGTTTTGTATTATGATATTTTGAAGTTGTCGGATTTGTTATATTATGAAGCTCTCAGATTGTTGAGAAGAAGAAATCCGAGTCTTGCAAAAATCCGGATCTTATGAAATCCGAAAGTGGAAATCCGAATCCTTAAATCCGGAAGTTTTGAATACCGATACTTGGTTTGACAACCCCAAATCCGAATACTATAATTAGATATGAAATCCTAAACTTGGAAAATGACTAAGTCAGAATCCGATACATGAAATCCGATACTCTTGAATCCGGGACTTTGAAACCGAGTGCTTGAAATCCGAATAAGGTGAATCTGACAGATATGGAATCCATCGGTTTCCTATATCCGACACTAGTGAAATCCGACACTTGAGTTGCGGATTTTGAGAAATCCGATAGTTTTTGAAATCCGATATTTTGTGTTTGGATTTGTATTTGTTTATTAATTGTTGATATTATGAATGAATTATAAATATATGTCAGATATATTTATAAGATTTGAGACTGATTGGTTATCATTTTATTTCAGGCAATCCAAAGACTTAGTAATATAAGAATTCTGAGTATTTCATCTGAACTTGAAAGGTGAGTGGATGTTGGATGTGAATGGTAAATATTGTGTTTAATATTACTGATGTGAGGCATGATTGTATGCGATGGTTGATATTGGAACTGTTGATTGTGAATATTATGTATTATGTCTGTTGCATGACTATTTGTTCGATACGCACTCTTAGTATGATTTTGAGTTGCGTTTGAGAAGTCAGCTATACGTGGAATTGGGCTGGGCTCGTTTACTGGTTGGTTGAACAGTGGTAGCCTTACTGTTGCATATGTTGCTTCAGAGTGGGATTTCACTGTGCCAATTCAGTAGAGGGCTATCGGTAAACCTTTGCTTTGGCCAGCATTGGTTGTAGGTTCTGCGCCGAACCGCCGGTCTTCTTAGAGTTGTGATTACATGATTAGTGTTGACTTGATGTTTGCTTTTGGGTTTAGCCTCTACTCACTTAGCTTTGTGCTAATTCCCCACAGTTGTTGCTTTTTGCAGGTTTGTGTTTTTGAGTGCTCTTAGAAGGAAAAGTTGACTTGACTCTGATGTTTTGATTTAAATGAAACGAGCCAGTTTATTTTGTAACACAGACTTAAGCATGTTGTATTTAAGAACAGATATTTTGTTTGTAAATGATTGTGAATAGATTGTATGTTTAAGTTAATTAAAGCTTCCACAGCGCAATTTAAAAAAAATGGCTTAGATTTTACGGTGTTACATCGGATTTTGGGGAATTAGCAGATTCAAGGAGTATCGGATTCAAGAACCATCGGATTCAACATCATCTTCCCCAACATTCAACCAATCAACTTTAAACACCCATGGATTAATTCCGAGGTAACAAAACATACTGAAGCTTACCAAAAACATATCCAAACATATATAAACATGTTCTCATGCATCACAAACATGTTTAAATCACATAAATCACTAGAACAAACAAAACCCATTTAGTCAAGTTTGCATACAAGCTTATCAATGGTGTTCTTCATGTTTAATCAACAAACCAGCATCATAACTTCATGTAAACTTATGAAATCTACCATAATATATGATCATAACCAATAAGAAACTCATACAAACCTTTATTCTTTTGAATCAATAATCACAAGTTCTTCGATCCACGATTTCAAGTCTAGTTGTTCTTATACCTTACTTCACCTCAAAGCAAATACACACTTTGGCATACACATACAAATGAGGAGGTGATACTATACCAAATATATCCAGCACATATACTATCATCACACGTGTGCATGTGACAACTTAATTTCAAAATAAGCATGAGGTGGACTTTCTTATCCAAATTGCGTACATACATTCTTACATACATACATACATACATTTCCAGTAATTATCTTTCACATATAAATACGTTTCTAATCAATTTACAAATTGAGTTAATCAAATTATAATTAACCTCAACCTTACTATTTAATCCCAATTAATTAATTCGTCCAATTAATTAATACACATCGAGGTATTATCTAACACTCGTACTAATCCAACTTTATTCTAATCATGCGATAATAAATATTCACTTACTCACATAATTAACCATAAATACCTCGCAAACAAGTACAATCCACTTGCTACCGACCCGCCCACAACTAGGCCGGGTTTACGGATGTTACAAGAACTACCCCACCCCAAGTCATCATGAAAACAAACAAACAATCATAATATTATAAATACTTCATAACATGGTTATCCAATCATAATGTAACACCGCCTTTGAAACCTTTAAAAATCAGTTAAAATTTGAGTTTTCAAACTACATGGGTCCGTTTGTAAATTGAATGTTTACCTCTTAGTTATCCTAACCGAATTTCTAAAACAAAACAGCGGAATTTTCAAAAACAATAAACAAACCCAAGCCTATTAAACTATTACAGTTTAAACACGTGTTTGGCGTATATACAAATATACAAAACAAAACTTGCCAAACACAACTACCGGTGTTACTTTAAACTAAACCGACCATTGTATATATTATATACCAAAAGCAGTGTTCCTCAAAAGCCCGTACAAAAGCATAAGGGTTCCCGTCTCACCAGGCCTGCCTATACTTTGTCTGAAAAAGGGAAACAACAACAGGATTAGCTATATAAAATAGCTAGTGAATACATACAGGTATAAGTGCAATAATAGCAAGTCATGAATCAAATATGAGCATACAATGCTATCCTAACATTTAGCGGTAATGCTGACATGTCCAGCAGTGCTATATCTTTCCAGATAGCTAGTCCGGCTCAATAACAACCACCGGGGGAATCAAACACTGCCAACCGTGCTGGTATCATCACATAAGTGACTCCACCTGCTCGTTACGGAGCCAAAGGCTCATTAGGCTCAGTCAGTTAAGGCAATCACCCCAAATGTTAAAGGAATGGCACTCGAGTACCATTAGTCCCGAAAAATTGCCCGAAGGCCCCTGAGACCCAGCCGAAGCTGACCTTTCATGCACATATGTCCGGACTTTTCACATAGCTCATCATTATCTCATAAAAGAGATCATTGCATGCATGCTTTCACATATGAAATCATATATATCAAAATGTCACCATAGATATACATGTAATCATATACATGTCAAATATATTATTCATCATGTCATTAATGGTTTTCTAAGCATATATACACAAATAAACAAGTCTATATGCAAGAATTAGCATACCATGTTCGTTTAAACCAAATAGCATTCAAAACTTCCTTTATTGAATTCATACAAGTCGGTACTCACCTTGGTGCTCAAATATATCTCAAATATGTATTCGGCCTTCCTTGATGCTTAATTACCTATTGTTTACATAAAGGCCCATTTAGGATACCACAAATCACTTACATATGCTAGTTCTAATGTTAAGTTCTTTAATTATGCCCAAGTTAGTAAAAATGTTCAAACTAACCCAAATACCCCAAAATTGGTCAAAAGTGATACAAGTGCATTACATATACTTAATCCATTGGAAAACAACATTCTGTTTGCTGCAGCCATGGTCGCGCCGCGACACCCTTAAGGTCGCGCTGCGACGTTCAACCAGGCCACGAAAAAATGTGTTCTGCCCAGCTATGGTGTCATCCAAATTCAAGTTTATCACTTCTTAATTAATTCCAGGGCATGTACAAGCTTTGGGACACTTAAAGAAGTTCATAAACACTAACATAACATATTTTAACATAAGATTCAAGGTTGAATCATCAATTCACCATATTTGACCCATTTGGTCAATTTCAAAAATTACAATCAATTTATCATTTTTAATACCTAAAATCAGTTCTAAACAACTTACAAATGGTCTTAGAACATATTACAATCAACAATTCTAAGCTTTAATGGCTAAACCCGTTTTACCCATTTTTGATCTAAATTGCAAAAATGAAGAACAAGGGAAGAGAGGCTTACAAAGAGTGAACAAGATGATGAATTGAAGCTTGGAAATAGATTAGAAGTAAGATTTGAACTCAACTCTTTGATTTAATCCAGTTTCTTGTTGATCTTCACTTGGAATGGCTTCAAGAAAACAAAGGAAGAAGAAAGCGTGAGTGTGTGTGTTTCGTGGTGTGTGTGTGTTTTGTCTGATGTGGAGGTTTAAAAACCGACCTTGGGTTTTTAAGTTATCCACAAGGGGTATTTTGTTCCCCTTTTCAACATACAACACGACACCTGGGTAACCGTTTCAACTAACGAGGATATTTTTGGAAACCTCGTTTAAAACCAGTTATTATTTCATAATTATTTTCTATTTTTATCACTATTTTTAATTTCACATTTATCTGACCAATAACTAATTTCTATTAATTCTTACAAATATATTTATATTTAATTCGCTTAATTAAATTTCACGTACCAAATGGAGCACGCAAATAGGCCATATTTGAGGATGTTACAACTCTACCCCCCTTAAGAAGATTCCGTCCTCAGAATCTGCTCAGCTGGAAATAACTAAGGGTAGCGTGCCTTCATGTCATCCTCGGTTTCCCATGTTAGGTTGGGACCTAGGCTATGCTTCCACTTGACAAGAACCAGTCTGATCATCTTCTTACGCAGCTTCTTTGTCTTCGCGTTAAGAATTTCAACTGACTACTCTACAAGGCGTTTAGCCGAATCAACCTTCAATTCTTGCAGAGGCAGAACTTGATTCTCCTCAACTTTACACTTTCTCAGATAGCAAACATTGAAAGTGTTGTGAATACCAGATAACTCAGGAGGTAATTCAAGAGATACAGTCTGCTCGTTGACCTTTCGGATAATCCTGAATAGACCAATGTAACGTGGACTCAGCTTGCCTTTACGTCCAAACCAAATTACACCCTTCCAAATGGATACCTTCAAGAATACCCTATCGCCTTCACTGAATTTAACAGGTCGGCTCTTTAGGTCTACATATATCTTTTGACGATCACGAGCCGGTTTAAGTTTCTCCAGAGCTATCTTGACTTTATCAGAAGTGATCTGCACAATTTCAGGTCCGGCATACTGCTTCTCACCCGGTTCAAGCCAACAAGTGGGAGTGCGACAACGCCTCCCATATAACATCTCATATGGTGGCATCCCAATGCTAGAATGATAAGAGTTGTTATAAGCAAACTCTATCAAAGGGAGATGAGAATCCCAAGAACCACCATATTCAAGTACACATGCCCTAAGCATGTCTTCAAGAGTCTGAATTGTTCTTTCAGACTGACCATCCGTTTGTGGATGATAAGCAGTACTCAGATGAACCCGTGTGCCAAGCTCACGTTGCAAGCTTTGCAAGAAGTTAGACACGAAACGAGAGTCACGGTCAGAGACAATAGAAAAAGGTAAACCGTGACGAGTGACTATCTCGTTGATATAGAGTTAAGCTAGGCGTGTCAATGATGCAGATTCGTTTGTAGCAAGAAAATGGGCACTTTTGGTCAAACGGTCAACAATGACCCAAAATCATATTATGCCCTTCAATGTCTTAGGTAGCTTTGTGACAAAATCCATTGTAATATAATCCCACTTCCATTCTGGAATGTCAAGCTGTTGCAGATTGCCATAAGGCCTTTGATGCTCGGTTTTGACCTGTGCACATATTTGACACTTCTCTACGAATGAAGCAATGTCTCTTTTAAGAGTAGGCCACCAATAAAGCTTCTTGATATCATAATACATCTTTGTAATACCTGGATGAATAGACAACCTGGAATTATGAGCTTCTTCTAGTATCAACTCACGGTTGCCTCCAATTAATGGTACCCAGATTCGGGATTGAAATGTCTTCAAACCCTGACTATCTTCAGCTAGCTGATCCTTTATCTTTCTCATAGTCTCAGCTTTCAAATTCTCCTCTTGTAGAGCCAATTGCTGTGATTCTTTCAATTTTGTAATGATATCAGGAACCACAGTTAGCTTCATGAATTTGGCTTCAGTTGAAACCCCTTTTCTGCTCAAGGCATCAGCTACTACATTAGCTTTGCCTGGATGATAACGGATCTCACAATCATAGTCTTTGATTAACTCAATCCAGCGCCGTTGCCTCATATTGAGTTCTTTTTTAGAAAAGACATATTGTAAGATTTTGTGATCTGTGCATATAACACATTTTGTGCCATATAAGTAATGTCTCTACAGCTTCAATGCAAATACTACTGCTGTGAGTTCAAGATCATGTGTTGGGTAGTTCTTTTCATGTGGTTTTAATTGCCTTGAAGCATAGGCAATTACTTTGTCGCACTGCATTAGAACACAACCCGATCCAGAATAAGATGCATCACAATAGACGATAAAATCCTCCGACCCGTTTGGCAAGGTAAGAATCGGAGCTTCACATAATAACCGCTTCAAAGTTTGAAAGGATTGCTCCTGTGCATCAGACCACACATAAGCAACATCCTTCCGTGTCAGTTTAGTAAGAGGACCAGCGAGTTTAAAAAAATCACGGATAAACCGCCGATAATAGCCAGCTAGACCAAGAAAACTCTTGATCTCTGCAGGAGTTTTGGGAACTCCCCAATTCATCACAACTTCAACTTTAGCAGGGTCTACTTTAACACCTTCACTGCAGATAACATGACCAAGAAAATGCACCTCCCGAAGCCAAAACTCACATTTAGAAAGCTTAGCATAAAGTTGTTCTCGCTTAAGAGTTTCGAGAACTTGACGAAGATGTGATTCATGTTCAGCTTCGGTTTTTGAATAGATCAAGATATCATCAATAAATACTATCACAAACTTGTCCAGAAATGGACGACAGATTCGGTTCATGAGATCCATGAAAATAGCTGGTGCATTGGTGGAGCCGAATGGCATCACCAAGAATTCATAATGGCCATAGCGGGTATGAAAGGCCGTCTTCGGAATGTCTTCAGCTTGTACCCTTACTTGATGGTACCCTGATCGGAGATCAATTTTAGAAAAGCACGTTGCTCCCTGCAATTGATCAAACAAGTCATCTATGCGCGGGAGTGGGTATTTATTCTTTACAGTTCGCTTATTAAGCTCCCTGTAATCTTTGCACATTCGCATAGTCCCACCTTTCTTCTTGACAAATAGAACTGGAGCTCCCCAAGAAGAAGAGCTCGGGCGTATGAAGCCTTTGTCAAGTAATTCTTGAATTTGGTTCATCATCTCGCGGACTTCAGAAGGAGCGAGACGATACGGAGCTTTAGCCACTGGAGTAGCTCCGGGAACAAGATCAATCTTATAATCCACATCCCTGACTGGAGGCAGTCCGGGTAATTCATCTGGGAAGACTTCAAGATATTCTGACACTACCCTGATATTTTCTACTGGTTGTTTCTCCATATGAGTATTAATAACATAAGAGAAATAGGAGACACAACCTTTTGTAACAGATTTCTGAGCTTGAATCAGCGAAATGATAGGAATATCAGACTCCGTCCTTCTCCCCTCGCAATAGCATAAGACCCATCGGCTAGAGGAAATCTGATTTTCTTCTTAGAACATATAATTTCAACATCTCTACTGCTGAGCCAATCCATCCCGATAACAGCATCAAAGCACGCGATAGGCATAACAAGGAATGAAATTGAAAAGCTATGCCCATCGATATAAACAAGTGCTACCGGAACTTTTTCAGTAACTGGAACTACTTTACCGTCAGCCACTTCTACTCTAATTGGATCAGTTAATGGGGAAACAGGTAGTTGTAGCTTTTTGCAACAAGATACGGAAATAAAAGAGTAAGTAGCTCCAGAATCAAACAATATACATGATGGGGTAGTTTCAATAAGAAAAGTACCCGTGATCACATCACCCGCAGTCTTCGCCTCCTCGGCCGTCATCTGGAATGCACGCCCTTTGGCACATGGGGCGCCATCCTTCTTTGGCTCAGATGATGATCCTCCAGCTCGTGTATTAGAACCCCGTGGGCATTTGGCTATTCTGTGCCCAGGCTGGCGACATCTGAAGCAGACATCCTCCTTAAACCTGCAATCCTCCACTGGGTGGCCTTTGATACCACATCTAGCACATCTTCTGGTAGCTCTAGAACACTCACCAGAATGGGTGGAACGGCATTGATTGCACCAAGAGCCTTCAGATTTAGGCTTCTTGTAATCTCCAGATTTTGTACCTGCAGAAGATTGTCCTTTTAAAGGACTTGGGTTAGAAGAGGATTGAAACTTCCTCTTATTGCTTCCTCCTGCAGATTCACCCCTGCACTGGATACGATCGCCCTCCATTTGTCGAGCTATTTCAAAGGCTCGATCCAGATCACTTGCCGCTCTGACATGTGCTCGAAACTCCAAGGGTAATGTGGTAACAAACTTTCTTATCTTCAGATTCTCATCAGTTAATAAATGAGGTACAAACCTCATTTTCTCAGAAAAAGCACTGATGTGTTGCTCCATAGTCTTATCTCCTTTTTGGAGATTGTTGAACTCACGCTCCAAGCGTTCCATATCATATTCAGTGCAGTACTTCTTCTGCACTTTCTCTGAGAATTGTTCCCAAACTAAGGATTCAAGTACCTCCTTTCTGATAGAGGCTTTGACCGTGTCCCACCAGTATATGGCACGGCCCTTCAACATCCGAACAGCATACCTGACGTGGTATTCGGACTCACATTCGCAGGACTCAAAGGCCTGCTCCATCTCTCTGATCCACCTCATGGTAACTACGGGGTCATCACTCCCCTCAAAGGTAGGTGGGTGGCATGATAGGAATTTCTTATAAGAACATGGCTTGCAGGTTGGTCTGCCCAAAGCCGAGTTGAGTAGAAGCTCCTTTGCAGTACGGAGCTCCTCCTCAAGGCGTCTGATGTACGCCTGTTGCACGTTATCAGCAGGTGCACCTTCAGAATGGTGCTGTGACTGCTCATCTGCAGCCTGCTGAGGAGGTATATGGGAGGCTTCGTCCTCCATTTCCTTGAGTGCTTGTTCAGTAGCACCCAGTTGTGCAGACATATTCAACTTTTGCTATATGAAAGAAGGATTATTCATTATAGCAATTATACTTACACATAAACATATAGACTAGCTATTAACCAGTATTTATCATATAACTCTCATACTCAAATCCCTTTATCCAATTAGGAACATTCATAATGGTCGGGCCCGAGTTTGAGATTGAATACTCTTTCAAGTACCCAATTCCCTCAAACTTAGGCTCTGATACCTAACTTGTAACACCGCCTTTGAAACCTTTAAAAATCAGTTAAAATTTGAGTTTTCAAACTGCATGGGTCCGTTTGTAAATTGAATGTTTACCTGTTAGTTATCATAACCGAATTTCAAAAACAAAGCAGCGGAATTTTCAAAAACAATAAACAAACCCAAGCCTATTAAACTATTACAGTTTAAACACGTGTTTTGCGTATATACAAATATACAAAACAAAACTTGCCAAACACGACTACCGGTGTTACTTTAAACTAAACCGACCATTGTATATATTATATACCAAAAGCAGTGTTCCTCAAAAGCCCGTACAAAAGCATAAGGGTTCCCGTCTCACCAGGCCTGCCTATACTTTGTCTGAAAAAGGGAAACAACAACAGGATTAGCTATATAAAATAGCTAGTGAATACAGACAGGTATAAGTGCAATAATAGCAAGTCATGAATCAAATATGAGCATACAATGCTATCCTAACATTTAGCGGTAATGCTGACATGTCCAGCAGTGCTATATCTTTCCAGATAGCTAGTCCGACTCAATAACAACCACCGGGGGAATCAAACACTGCCAACCGTGCTGGTATCATCACATAAGTGACTCCACCTACTCGTTACGGAGCCAAAGGCTCATTAGGCTCAGCCAGTTAAGGCAATCACCCCAAATGTTAAAGGAATGGCACTCGAGTATCATTAGTCCCGAACAATTGCCCGAAGGCCCCTGAGACCCAGCCGAAGCTGACTTTCATGCACATATATCCGGACTTTTCACATAGCTCATCATTATCTCATAAAAGAGATCATTGCATGCATGCTTTCACATATGAAATCATATATATCAAAATGTCACCATAGATATACATGTAATCATATACATGTCAAATATATCATTCATCATGTCATTAATGGTTTTCTAAGCATATATACACAAATAAACAAGTCTATATGCAAGAATTAGCATACCATGTTCGTTTAAACCAAATAGCATTCAAAACTTCCTTTATTGAATTCATACAAGTCGGTACTCACCTTGGTGCTCAAATATATCTCAAATATGTATTCGGCCTTCCTTGATGCTTAATTACCTATTGTTTACATAAAGGCCCATTTAGGATACCACAAATCACTTACATATGCTAGTTCTAATGTTAAGTTCTCTAATTATGCCCAAGTTAGTAAAAATGTTCAAACTAACCCAAATACCCCAAAATTGGTCAAAAGTGATACAAGTGCATTACATATACTTAATCCATTGGAAAACAACATTCTGTTTGCTGCAGCCATGGTCGCGCCGCGACACCCTTAAGGTCGCGCTGTGACGTTCAACCAGGCCATGAAAAAATGTGTTCTGCCCAGCTATGGTGTCATCCAAATTCAAGTTTATCACTTCTTAATTAATTCCAGGGCATGTACAAGCTTTAGGACACTTAAAGAAGTTCATAAACACTAACATAACATATTTTAACATAAGATTCAAGGTTGAATCATCAATTCACCATATTTGACCCATTTGGTCAATTTCAAAAATTACAATCAAGTTATCATTTTTAATACCTAAAATCAGTTCTAAACAACTTACAAATGGTCCTAGAACAGATTACAATCAACAATTCTAAGCTTTAATGGCTAAACCCGTTTTACCCATTTTTGACCTAAATTGCAAAAATGAAGAACAAGGGAAGAGAGGCTTACAAAGAGTGAACAAGATGATGAATTGAAGCTTGGAAATAGATTAGAAGTAAGATTTGAACTCAACTCTTTGATTTAATCCAGTTTCTTGTTGATCTTCACTTGGAATGGCTTCAAGAAAACAAAGGAAGAAGAAAGCGCGAGTATGTGTGTTTCGTGGTGTGTGTGTGTTTTGTCTGATGTGGAGGTTTAAAAACCGACCTTGGGTTTTTAAGTTATCCACAAGGGGTATTTTGTTCCCCTTTTCAACATACAACACGACACCCGAGTAACCGTTTCAACTAACGAGGATATTTTTGGAAACCTCGTTTAAAACCAGTTATTATTTCATAATTCTTTTCTATTTTTATTACTATTTTTAATTTCACATTTATCTGACCAATAACTAATTTCTATTAATTCTTACAAATATATTTATATTTAATTCGCTTAATTAAATTTCACGTACCAAATGGAGCACGCGAATAGGCCATATTTGAGGATGTTACACATAAGTTACATAGTTTTCGTACATCATATCATCGTATGCATAACAATTAAATTTAGAAATCGTTAGTCTTTTAGAAAACGATTTTGTCTTTGTACTTAGTTTTAGAAAAATGCTATTAAACTCACCTCGGTTCAAAAGCAGTCACCAAAGAAATCCTTATGCAGATAACCTAGCTCACAAAATAACCTAATCACAAGAAACCAGACTAGGTCGCTACACATCTTAAATATCTAACCAAAACTCAAAGTCTTAAGCTCCACTAACTGCAGCCGCAAGCGCAGTAGGGCACTACGGCAAGGAAGGTTGCGTATAAGAGGACTGCTCAGAGTAGTCACGGAGCAGGACTGCTCGGTGCAGAACTGATTTCTCGGAGCAGTGTCAAAGTACAAGGAGTGTCCACTCAATTCAGACATCGCAGAAGGTGTTAGAGCAATCCGCACAAGGCAGTAGGGCGCGAAAGAACATATGCACAAAGCAGAATGTGTAGAAGTTCATTGATAGTTTCATCATCACTTCTCAAAATTAGATCATCAATTCTCGGGTTATAATTGAAGTTTCATGTACCAAAAGAATCATAAGCACATTGATAACAATCCTTAATAATCAGTTTCACCAAATATCATTGTTTAGTGCCCAATTGATTCAAAAACTCCTCTTGACTATTGAAGAACACTACCAAAGGTTTTTAACCTTTAAACCCGAGATTAGCAATCAAAATCCAAGAATTATGTAGCTTGCTATTTAGAAAACTTACTTGGGCTAGATTACCAACAACAATCTTCACAGTTGCAAGCCAAACCTTCGATTCTTCTTCTAGTCTCTCTCTCTCTCTCTCGATTTTCTCTCATGACACACACACACACACACACTTCAAGTCTTTGCAATTAGTAGCTGTGAAGAGAATGTTGAACCCTAATAAGTTTTAATCTTAATCACCCTTTAATCCTCTTAAGCTTCCAACTTATCCAAAACGAGTCCCTAACTTCAATTCTTTTACAAAACACCTCATTAATAGATGTAAATTCCAAAAAGAGAACATACAAACCCTTCAAACATCTTTTACTAATAACCACAATAAATAACGTTTACAATAATATTTATTTATTAAAGTTTAGAAATTACTAGTTATTATTATTTTTTAAGGCAAATGAAAAAGAAATAAGAAAGGAAAGCTGAAAACGGCGGAGGTCTCCAGGAACATCGGTTACTGGTTTGTTTCAGCACCAAAACCCCTAAATCTCACAAGTTGCAGAGAGCAAAGCGTGAAGAAGATGCACTCATTCGGTTACAGAGCCAATGCTTTGCTCACTTTCGCCATTACTATTCTAGCCGTAATGTGCGCTATCGCTTCTGTCTCCGACAATTTCAACTCTCCTTCTCCCTCCTCTCAAGTCCAGGTCTCTCTCCCTCTCTCTCTCTCTATAGATATATCCATTTTTTAAAACTCTGTGTGTGTTAATATGTTATGATTATTACAATTGTATATATGATCTGTAATAATCCTTTTGATTTTTGATCTAATTGATTGATTTCATTTCTGGGGTTTAGGTTTTGAACATCAATTGGTTCCGGAATAAGCCAGATGGCGATGACGAGGTAGGTTTTTCTTATGTTATTTATTTAGTTTACTCTCTTCTTAAAGAAAGAAAGGTCTAATTTTGGTTCTGAAAATTCAATTAAAAGTTAGTTTTGTAGTTCAATTATGTTCTTGATTGAATAGTTTATGTAGTTTCTCTTTTCTTGATGGTGGTAAAGAAGCAACTAAAAGTCAGGATATGAGTTCTTTTGTTCAGGGTAGGAGTTAGGAGAGTGATCATTAAGGATGACTTTAACAACACTGTAATTCATTGCTGTTGATTTGAAGAAGCTAATGCGGTGTTTGATTTGCTTCTTATTTTATCATTTGTGCATTAGTATTGTATAATTACATAAATGATCATAATGTAGTACTTGTCTATATTTTTAAAAAAATCGAGAGGTGTTATCATCAAGTATTGTCGTTTTTTTCTTTATGTAAACGATCTATATCAATTTTAAGGATGTGATATACTAATTCCAAAATATTTTGGAATTACTGCGCCCTACAGGGTTATAACTGGCCTATAACTTCATAATGATCTCACGCTGGATAACATAAATCACAATGCAAAAATTTGTTTTTTGTGATATTTGGGGGATGATTGGATGCTTGGTTTAAAAAAGCGCGCCTGAGGCACTGTAATGCGTGATGTGTTGCGAAGCGCTGAGAAAAATGCATCCCGCAGGTGATGCGATGCGTGTTGCGCTTCAGGCGAGGCGTATGCATCCTGTAGTTTTTCAGATTGTGCTTTCTTTTAGAGTCTAGGTGCTGTTTAATTGGGCCTTTTTTAGAAAAATTCACTTTAGCAGTCAATTGTGACCTAAAATCTTGCATTCAGGCTCAAAATTGGAGCTGTAAAGATTGTTCTAAAGGTATCTCTCAATTGGAAACACAAAATCAGCTTCAAAGCTCTTTTTTACCTTTATTATGTTGTTTTAAGTTTATTAGCTTGATGTGTTGTTTTAAAAGAACTCTTGATCATCACATCATCAGCTTCAAAGTTTTCTTTTTTGAACTTTATTTTGTTGTTTTGAGTTTATTAGTTACATTTTATGTTGTTTTTACTTTGTTATATAATTGTGACTTTTATTGTTACCTTTTGAACTCCTTTGGGAATACTTTTGGTTATAAGTGAAGTATTTTAATTGTTAATTATTTACAAGGTACAATATGTTATATGAAATTAAGTGAAAAGTATTATATCAATATGGGACTCCTCGGAAGCATGATACGAGCACAGCACGTGTCAGGCATCACGCCTCCGCTTCCAGATCCTCAACGCTTAAAAACAAGATTGGATGTGTCTTTGTAAAGTGATTATGTGACATTGAATAATTAGAATAAAATAATCAGTGGTAATAATATGGAGTGTAGAAGACAATGGAATTACGCTGCTTTTTTGTATCTTATATAACTTGCTAGTCCAAGACTGCAAAACTAATTTGCAATGATGTATCTTCTTTTCTGCAGGTCAGTATGACAATGAATATATCCGCAAATTTGCAATCATTGTTTACATGGAATACAAAACAGGTTGGAATTTATTTTAAAGTCAAATTTTCTGATTTCGTTTTGATATTTTATAGAGAACTTTTAAGTGATATTATGGATAGTGAGGTCTCACATACATGTTTATTGCTGTTGTGTTCTTTCTTTTATCTTTTGTTATTGGTCAAACTTTTAAATAGAATAAGTTGTTCATACTTTGTTTTCTTTTTATAAGAATTGACAGAAGTAGAAAGCTCATTGTGAAGATAATTTCCTCTGGGATTGTAATTTCTAAGTTTCTATGTAGCCCCGATGCTAGCAAAATGGAACACATCAGATCAGAATCAGGATTTAAGGGTCTATTGACTGGAATGCAAATTGGAATTCATTGATGTAGCTTAAGAACGTTTGATATGAATGTGGGTTTGTGGTCAATAGCGTAGGCGTGAAAGATCTTACAACGGAAAATCTAGAAGGGATACTTAAAAACAATCATGGGAATTATGAAGAGAAACTATTAGTTTCAAAATAATAATGGCTTTAATATACTCTATTTCTTAACACCTTGTAATCTTCCTCAACTTAATTTTGTAAGTCCCTTTTTAGGATGAAGAAACTTCTATTAAAGAAAAGTTATTCATTTTGATCCACTTACTGTTTTTATAAATATTTCATTCTTATAACGAAATTGTTATATTACCAAAATGAATAGTGTATCAATTATCAAATTGTTTGTATTTTGTAATGTAATCTCTATAGTGATAGACCCTTGTAATTTTAGTCATGTAAGTCCATTATTGACAGGGTGAGTGTTCTAAATAAGCATATTGTCAATTGACAGTGCCTTAGCCAAAACAAATAGTGTCCGAGCTATGCTAGTTCTTAAAAATCGAGGATGGTCGATGTCTTCCTTGGTCAATAACCTTTTCCTTATGATACAACCCACTTGGTGGGATATTTGAATTAATTAGATCTTATCTATTTAATTAGGTTGGGTATTTGAATTTAATTAGTAATTATCTAGTTTCCTAGTTTATCGGGTTAGTTTACTATTTTATCGAGTTAGGTCAATGGGGTCGGTTTATATAAGATTAGGGCTGGCAACCTTTTAGGGGGAGGAGAGATTATTTTGGTGTTCTTGTTAAATGGGAGATTCTGGGTCTCGAATTCCTGGCATGTTATCTATAGAAGCATCCGGTTTCGGGTGCATACTATCATAATTGTGTGTTTATCAATTTGGTATCAGAGCCGACGATCTACCGCTAGTGAAACCTACACGCCACCATGTCTAAAATTGCAGATGTAGAAGCTGAGTTGACACAGCAATGTGCTGATTCCGATCAGCACCACACTGAGACAAGGCAGAGATTCGAGAAACTGGAGAGTACTCTGGAGACCTTGCGTATTGAATATGAAAAAAAGCATGCTGAGATGATGAATATGATGCTGCAGCATTTTCAAGCGCTGAAGCCACTGCCACCAATGACTGTATTTCTGACATCAATTGTCGGGACGAACCAGACGCCGATTCAACAATCAAACCTGGTTTTTGATCAAAACGGGATTCCACTACACGGTTTTCAGAATTTCAGGGAGTGAAAAAGGCTTTTTTTGGGGGGGGGGGGGGATTGTGGAGTAGGCAGATCGCTGATGGGGGCAAAATTGTCTTCTAGAATTTTACTATAATGGTTGTCTTGTTATTAGGATTTTAATCGAACGCATGATATGATTTAGGGAGTGTTTGGTTAGACGGAACGGAAAGAGAAAGGAATAGAATGGATGAAGTAATGGAATAAGTGGTGGAATGAAATGATCCATTCCATTCCTTTATCATGTTTGGTTTGTATCAGTAATGAAATATCATCACATAACATGTTTTAAAAAGTCATTGTTTATTAATATATTATAGTTGGATAGTTTTTTTTGTATCAAATTTTCATGTTATATAGAAAATTAAGCATAAAGAAGGTTAAGAAAAATATATTTATTGAAAAATATGAAAAAATAATACTTTTTTAAAATAATAATTATGTTGTAAAACTTAAAAAAGATTAAATTATAAATTCTCATTCCATTCCTAGAAGGAATGAGTTAAAAACTTCACCTCTCCAAGGAATGAAAATGAGGGAATGACATTCCTTATGGAATAGTCCATTCTATTCCTAAGAGAGTAACAAACACATTTTTCTTATTCCGTCGTAATGATCTATTCCATTCCGTCTTTGATTCATGCATACCAAACACAACCTTAATGGTTTGTTTTATTCCTGAGTATTTTGTGTCTAGTATGGGAGACTGGCCTACTTCTTGAATTGTAGGCTTATGTGTGTGCTTTTGTCTGTTTTCTTAAATTATTAATAGGAATTCTATCCCATTATTAACAAATTGGAAACATTAAACATATGACGGACAAGAAAAGCAAAGCTTTGGACCTCGAGATAACGCATGTAGTATCTCAGATGAAGAGCATTTCACACGCATGGATAGGTGATTCACCTAGATGCAACAAGAACTTTTAGGTGATCTGTAGGAGGTAGTCTGATAGGGACATTTGACTTTCAAAAACCAAGACTTCAAGAAAGAAGGAAAGAAAGTGGAATAGTGGGTGATGACATAGGGTATGAATTGGGTGTAAGGGGCGTATGTCTAAACTAAATAAACTTAGAGAATTTAAACTAGGGATTGAAGCGAAATTGGGAAAGAGAGGTCAGGTCCATTAGGATTTATGATGCCACTTATGCAGTGCGGAAGTGTTAGATGTTGATCTTTATGGTGATGATGCTCATGACTCTGCTTTTAAGATGAAGCAACACTCTTAGATCCACACATGTGTTACCACATGAAAAAGTACAATAGTGCCCAAAGTTATCAAAGGCTCAAGGTGGCGCATCGAGACGCAAAGGTATCCTCGAGCCCCAGGCACGTGGTGCAAGAAAGCGCAGGCTTCATGAAGGCGACATTCTAAAATTTTGTAATATCCGTATTAGTAATGGTATGAAATTCATTTAACACTAATAACTTCGAATATGAAATAGTATTCTATTCTATATTTCATATATCATTAAGCTTCAAAAGGGTTCATTTCCAAACATAAACTACCAAGTACATGAGTAAAACCGAACTCAAGTGAAATCACGACTAATGATTTCACTATAGAAGTGAAATCATGACTAGAAAAGAAGTTAGTTGAGGATACAAAAGGCCCGGAGTTGTGGTGTCGATTGAAAGTGTGGATAGCCGATAGTCAGGGCGTGTCGATCCGAGAAACTCATTGTGTTGGCCTAAAAACGTGAACCAATAAATGAGAAAGAGTAAACGGTAAGATTTAGGGGATCCCCGTTCCCCACTCTCAGTCCCCGTACCCATCCCTGCAATTGACTTGCATCCCCATCTCTGTCCCCCTCGGGTATCGGGGATCCTGGCGGGGAATAGGGGATTTTCTTTGCCTACAAAATCGATTTTTCTAAATAGATAAACATGAGAATTTTCATACAAAACTAGAATTATAAATCTAATTTAACCCTACCTACCGGTTCACATCAAAATGTAATCAATCAAGTATTTTAATAGTTTTGTAAGATAGATAATGTTCTTGATAAAAGACATAATATATTTACTAAATCGTTCTATAATACACATAATATTATCAATGTTGTAAAACTCGCTACGCGGTACTCGAGCGGCCAATTGGGTGTAGTGAGTAATCGGCCTAGGCGGGGAGTACTTGGGGAGTATGCGGATTGGAACTTTTATATGTAAATTTAAAAATTAGAAGGAATGACATGTTCATGTGACTATAGAATTAGAAAATAAATACTAAATAGGTTGTTAACTCATAATACGAGGAAGCTAGGTATATATTAATGGCTTTAATTATGGGAACCAAGGAGATTAAGTATTTGTAAAAGAATTTAGGACCAAATCATCCTTAGTTTGACCGAGTTGGGGTCGAGTTTTGCGGTATTCGGATTCACCTCAACTTGGCAAGGTCACCCACCTTGTCATGAGTACTCGCCTTGGAATAGGAGTTTTACAACACTAATCAACTAGATGATTTCCTTAACATATATATCCATGAAAGACACCTATAATATTTTCATTGATGATTCTACAGAAACTATATTAGTAATTTCATCGTATTAGTTCTTTTTCGTTTTCTATGTTTAATAAATCGAATGAACAATCATGTATGTTAAAATGCATATTAATGTAAGAAAGATAAATTGAATATATATATATATATATATATATATGTGTGTGTGTGTGTGTGTGTGTGTGTGTGTGTGCGGGTTTAGGGAATCCCCGTCCCCATCCCCAGTCAAATCGGGGTCGGAGAACGGGTTCCCCATCGGATACGGTTTTTTTTGCCATCCCTACTCATTAATAGGGGTACTTTGGTCATTTAAATATTTAACCCACCTTGAATTGTGTCCGGGTGAATGAGTCATTACTTAACGAGGCTTGATTTTCTCAAAATGCTCCTATTAACGAGTCATTAATGAGCCATTAATAATCTCACAGTTTTTTGGTAAACTTTGGTTCCTCCTTTACCGTGGACACAAAATAAAAGCATTTTAGTAATCAAATTTTAGTAAACTTTGGTTCCTCCCTTGGGGTTTTAATATGGTCCTTCGCTTGTTTTCTGCATTAATATGATTGTTTTTCCAACATACCTTGGTAACTCTGCTTTTTAGTTAACATGGGTTGCTCCTTTTTTTATCTTTGATAGAAAAGCATATTATGTGTGTTTGTAGGTTTTCGTCTTTCTAGCAGCTGAGTATGAAACCCCACAGAATTCTCTAAATCAGGTATGCCTTTTTATCTGTGTATTTCTTAAACCCTGTTGTATATTTTCTTTTCTTCTTTACATATAGAATGTCACCGAATATCTGTAATTCATTCATTAGAGAACTGAGGTAAATGTAAATCCATATTATGAATATGAATGGAGTATTTCTAAATAGGCATAGTTGCATACATGATTCATGCATTAAATACTTGGTTCATATGGCCTAAGAAACTAACAAATTTTTTCCTTTTCTATGAGGGTAAAATATGGTTAAACCTCTAAAAAGGTTTAACCCTAAACTCTTTTAATGAACGTTTTAATCCATGAACTTATTACAATCAATTGTTTTAGCCACTTGACTTGCTATAGCACGTTACTAAACTTTTATAAAACAGTTTAATATCTAAACTTATCTCATAAACATTTTAATCCTTAAACTTTAACCCATAAATGGTTTAATCCTTAAACGTTTCTTTTAACTCTAATAGACATATATTTAAAATACAGCCACAAGATATCATGTAGCAATAAAAAAAGAGATGTCCAGCAAATGTATATGGGTTAGTATACATATTTTGGTATATACTTTTTAGGCACATTTTTTTGGTTAGCGCCACAAAATTTTGGGCAAATATTTTAGTTGTTATATTATTAAGTAGTGGGATAATTTTTTTTTTCTTTTGGGAATACATCAATGGAAGTCATGGCTTTATTGATGCTGATGTTGCAAGAAAACCATCAATTTTGACTTGCTTAATAACGTATAATAAAAGGTGCTAAAATTTGACTTGTGCATTGACCCGAATTGACTACTACAGGTATCCTTGTGGGACGGTATCATTCCCGCGAAAGAGCATGCAAAATTCTACATCCACACAACTAACAAATACCGCTTTGTAGATCAGGCAAGTTTCTCTTATGGAATAACATTACTTGTGTTTCAAATAATAAATCCATACTAATCCATACTTCACAAGTTTACTGATTCATTTATTTGTATTTTGTGTGTAGGGAAGTAACCTCAGGAAAAGAGATTTCAATTTGACATTGCATTGGCATGTGATGCCCAAGACTGGGAAGATGTTTGCTGACAAAATAGTCATGACTGGTTTCAGGTTGCCTCAGTCATATAGATGATTATATTATATCATATTCAAACTTTGGTAATTTATGAGAAATATAAAAATATAAAAGGATAACTTTTGAAATTGAAAAATATTTCTTGAAAATTTCTTAAATGTAGAATATAGAACCGTCTGGTTCTTCGGTATTTAGTCGCTGTCGACTGTTTTCTTTTGGCGCGATGTGCATTTTTGCTCAAATGTGTGACTTCTTGTTGCTTAAACAGTTTTATTTTACTTATTGTGCCAAAAGACTATTTTATCAGAAACTTGAGTAAAGTATATGCTTTTGGTTGCCATATTTTCACTAGGGGGATGATCTGTGTGTATTAGATTAATTTGATATACACAATATAAAGCATTTGCTTGGAATTTGATAAGAGGGGTGGTATTGGAGGCCTCTTTTGAGACATGATGTGGCCTTATTACAGTGTGATGTGTTGGACCTTGTGATAAGTGGCGTGATTAAGCCACGGTCACGATGGTGATGCGTGTTTTCTTTTTCTTCTTGTGATAGAGTACGAGTCAAGTGTGATACAGGGAACTCTGATATTACATAGTGTAATCGTGTGAAGAGATACCAACCCTCTGTGTGATGGTCACACGATGTGTTATGTATTTGTGTCTAATTATCTAGTTGTTGGTTCAACTTTTGCTTTTGTATCGTCGGTTTGGTCTTGATTTTCAATGTGTTTGAATTTTTAGTGTGTTTTACATGAAAGGGTAACTCTATTTTAGCGAGTAACCGGAAGGAGCGATTTGATGTGATCTCAATTTTCAATGTGTTCCGTTCACAAATTTATTTTAACAATAGGTCATACATCCAGTGACGGAATAGAATAAATTTAATGTCACAATTGAGCTTGTAGCTAACGGATCATGATTATGAGTTCTAGTTTCACTATAGATAGAAGGCGTAAAATTAGAAGTAGATTAGAGTATGCGTGTTATCTATTGTTTAGATACAAATTTAATTTCTATTTCTTCGTACAATATTAATTGGCTTGTAAATTTTAGAAAAAAAATGAGAAGTTAATACTTATAAACTAGTTTATAGATTTGTGCACACATGAGTATTATAGAAGTAAACTTGAATACAACAAAATTAAATAGAAAAATTCGTCAATTTGTTTTAATAATACTTAAATACAATCTATAAAACGAAATTATACTAAAAACAGACTATAAAACAAAAATTAATGAAAGAAAACAACTTTTGTATTAGTAATTTTATTTCAATACGAATAAATCATATAAAGGCTTCAATATTAAGTTGAATAATTAGAATCTCATCGGCTTAAAGATTAAACTAGCAAAAGCTAATTAGGTTTAACATTACCCTATACATAATGGTAGACCAAATTCTTCACATATCGGTTCACAATATTCAGGTTTAGCAAAAAGAAAAAACGGACATTTCCTTGCTAAACATACTAAAAATTGCAAGCAATTTAACTTTTTTCATAGCACAAATGGCATTATTAGAATATATAATTCACAATTGCCCGCGTTTAACTTAGAATTAGAAGTTTTAAATTTTCAACAGGTTTCTGAATTTGGAGAGAACACAATTGGTATAAACTGAGCCGTAAGGTCTCGTTTGTAGGAAACAATATCAAAATAAATAAATTAAAAAAACACTTCTCATTTTCTCCATCTTTGAAGATATTAAGGTCCTCGTACTTGTGTGAAATCAGTCGCTTGAGAGCTTCGGGATAAGTTATGGTGAAAAGGCCCGTTAAACATGCTAACACTCCCCAAAGCGTTGGTGAATAACCATAAGAGGAATACAATAAAATGAAAGATATCGAGATTAAACCAAAAGAAGTAACACAAAATCGTGAAAAATTAGAATACACTGTCGATGAGGAATTCATATACTTGTATGTATGAACTGAATTGGCCGATTATGATTGTGAAGTTGAGACCTCTATTGGTGTTCCATATGATCTTAGATTGATGCATGACACACCATATGCACATTACTTAACATGTATTCAAGTACCATTTGTATACAATCAACAAAGTCAAAATTGGTAAATACTGTGTTTAAATTGGTTAATTATACCTTAAATTTATGACTAATTTTACAAAGATAATAAATCTTTTAATTATAATTATAGATAACAAAATTACCCTTTTGTCCTTTATACACTTTTTTACAATCTTTAGGTTTTTATGTATATATTTATAGAACTTTCAATCTTTAATTCTTAACATGCAACACTCATGATTGTTTTATTTTGATTGGACTTTGGAATAGAAATAATTCAGTGGATTTGTCCCACACCCCTCGCATCTTTGTTAGTCATATAAGCTTCGTATCTCTCTCTCTCTTCCTTTCCCATCTTTCTCCCGTCTTTCGATCAAGAAAACACTTATCTTTTGACTCCTTTACCTTTATTCTATTTTTTTACATTGCAAACATGGACAATGCCGCAGGGACGAAGGGGCGGGGGAGTGTTCACCTCAGGGCCCCCTAGCCATGTGAGCAATGCCAAGTGTCATACACTTCATACCACATGCTCATCGATAACATACATATGTGTAATTAGGGTCCACCTAAAACCTCACTAATCCAACAAAATAGGGCAACCAAATTTCGCTTAATCCGAGTTCCAACTCGACTTGACATAAGGGTGTTTTTTTCGAGCGTAGCCTCAAATCCAAAACAAGACCTCATCAAATAAAAGTATTAAACTATCAATTTAAGTATTAGAAAACAAATTTCTCTTCTCTTTTCTTTTTTTTCCTTTTTGAACAAACAAGCAACTTTCAAGAAACATCCACTAGAAATACCTAGAATATAAAAACTCCTCTTAGCATTCACAAATCTCCATATTGTTCCCCTAAGCATCCAAACTTTAAATCAAGAAAGCTCCAATCAGCATAATAGCATCCTTATCCACTATCCACTAAATTTAATAAAAAAAAGATACATTAAAGTCAGAATTTTGGTTACTTTGAGTAAATCAAATGCTTCTCTTCTTTATTAGTTCAAAAATAGTTACCTGAGGAGTGACCTTGTAAGATGTTCGCGTGCAGTCGCCAATGCTTGACTGATTGTCTACAAAAACCAAGTTAAAATTGATTGTTAAAAACATGTCATATGCAAATTCATAAATTATCCATAAGAAATGCCATGAAATAGCACCACACTTCTACTAAGGTCCGTTTTGGTAGTTATATTATCCGACGTGATAATTTGGTAATCCAAGCACAAAATCACCGCTACCACCTGCAACTAGTTATTTTGTGCTTATATTACCAAATCAACACATGTAGCATAATTACCAAAACTGGACCCAAAATAAATATGATCGCTAAAATGGATCATTGACAAGCATATGTTGCTATTAAATGAAGTACCTGCTCAGACAAAGGAGCTCCAGAATCTACATTGTGGCTTGCAACCTTCCCAGCAATAACATTTGCATCAGTTTCAAGGATGATCCTGAAAAAAAAATCAAATTTGAACCAATTAAGCTTGGGTTTATTCTTTCGGATAGTAGTTTACTGTGGCTGACAATTATTAATGCGGAATGATCATAAACAATTTAATTGTTGAAAGAAATTAATTAGATATTCAAGCGCAAGTACTTAAATTAAGTATTTTGAATCAAAACCAAATTTGTTTATCATAAATATTTCAAATGAGTTGAATCTTGAGCTTGATATAAAAACGTCAGGTCACAAGCTTTTATAACTACTTACGATAACTAAAATTAAAAAAAACTAAAATGTCCAACATGTAGTTTTTGAAATCATCCAATGGCTAATATTCTAAAGAAATTCAAACTAAAAACTACAATAACTAATGATTTTCAGTAAATTAATTATCACAGTAAATTAAGAATTACAAAAAAATAAAAAATAAAACATGTAGTTTTATAATAGAAGGCAAGAAAAAAGCAATTTTCCCTTTTATCTCCTTTATGAACCCTGTAGGCTATGGTTCGGTCTATGCCTCTATGGGCTATGAATGCATGAAAAACAGGTTTCCCATCTGATCCAGTCAAACCCGGTAAAAAACCAGAAAAAACAGAACCTGAACCAGCTGTTCTAAGCGTGACTTCCAGTTTGGTTTTGGTTCACCTTTTTTTTTTTCAATATCACCATTTACATAAAAATCTCAAAAGAAATCAATCATCATCCCTGCAGGAGCGCTTTATCTTTTATATGCAATTAATCCTTTATGGGATCATTTACTAGGTCATACACACCTTAACCTTTTGACCATGTTTCTTGGTTGTCACAAGTAATCAATTTATTTTTCTCTTTATTTCAACCACTATTAAACCTGCCAAACTAAGAAGCACTAGATGGGATATGTAAACACTAATTTAGTAAACATCAGGAGATGAACGATTAGAGAGGCATAGGAAGTGAATGATATGTCTTCATAAATAGGAACAAAATAGTTTTACGTCAAACATATGCCCAAAAAAAAGATAAACAAGTGTAGCTTACCCGCCATCAATAATTTCATCTAGGCACAACAAAATGAGATCTAAATTTTCAAGCGCTTCCTTCTTATCCACATTGCCCCTAAACATATTATAACAATTCAAGTAAATTACATACCTGCTCCACTGAAAATGCATGTAAAGAAGACAAGATAAAATCTTACAAACTACCTAAGAAGAATGCCAACTGCTTCAAAGAAACCATGAAGAACAGTTGATAAAATGAGCTCATTTTCATCATCACCCCCAGTTACAAAAAAGTGAAGATCCTGAGCAAACTTGTAGACAACAATGTTGTTGTCAAGCATTGTTATCTCCGCTGCAAATAGTCGAAAACAAACAATAAACAGAGAACAATTACACCAAATGTGAATTATTACATAACATAAGCTAGAAATACATAAAGTTAAATGGATTTAGCAGAAAAGATTCTATAAAGTAAAGCCTAAAACATAAATGAGACTAAAAGGTGCTTCTAAAGTGAAGAATGAAGCATACCTTCTGTTCGTGCATTGGTCTTCTGAGTCTTGGTAAAGATAGACTTCTCAAATGCTTCTTTAGCATTATTACTTGGCCAATCATCTGAATAATATTTCACAGCTATGCGACCTCCTTCTGAGTCGAGAAGTAGAATATTCTTTACAGTAGGGCAAAACTCCTACAGACATGAAGAATTATTATTTCATTTACCATCTATTTGCATTCAGGCCAACGTACATGAGAGATTGCTAAAATTGGTACAGATATAATTAAAAAATAATGTATTGATGAGGCTGATCTATGCCAAGTGGTGAATAGTGAGATTTTTGGGGTATGCACATAGGCTGTTTGATGAAAGTCCGAATCCAGATTTGGGGTGAGGGCCTGATTTATGATATGTGTATAATTTATTTATGGAGTCATAAACAACCTGATTATACTATCTCTTCTACACATCAACCCAACTATTTCACTCCTACTGCAAATATCTCAAAATCCCCTGCACTCACCTTGCTACTGGCTCCCAAAGTCCTCCCTCAACACTTGAAAACAAAGTCTACAAACACTAATGTCTATAGTGCTTCATATCCCACTGGTTCCAAAATCTAAACAAATCTACAAACACTAATGTCTATAGTGCTTCATATCCCACTTGTTCCAAAATCACATGACTATTCGACTGCACTTAAGGCATTAAACATTCCTTGCTACTCGAACATCAACAAATTAACGTCTCTAGCAACCAATCTGTTGGCCACATCAAAGTCTTGCCTTCTGTTCAACCCAAAAGCCATACAACGACACAACGTGGCAAGATCACTCTTCTATGACCTACTATAGGACTCTTGTGTTATATTCACAATTGACCTAAATTTCAAGAAACGAGACCACTTCATGAACCTCCATACAAGGAAATTCCCTAAGTTACGTCCCACCCTTTGATATTCATTTTACAAGATAAACAAAAATGCTAGTATTTGATTGCTGTTCAGTTTCATCATCTCTCAATTCTGAAGAGCCTGTGACTAAATTCGTTTCATAATCATCCACAACAAACTGCTATGCTCAAATGAAAACTCGGAAGCAAATAAATCCACGCATCTTAAAAACCCTAGAATTCAACAATCAAAATCAAGACGTTAAGCGATTGAAACAGCAATTTCGCACAATTCGGTATGTAATACCTATTAAAAAGCATGATCCATATCATATAAAATCCTTGATGATCAGCAGATACGGTAAAACCCATCTTACTAATGTACACAGAAGGATAAAACAGAGAATCATAAACTCAGGTAACGATTCAAAAAGGAAATGAAAACAGTGATGAGAATCGATCAATAGTAGGCGTGATTTGTGTAGCATAGAGACTAGATCTTGTAGGAACTTATTGCTTACCATTGAATTGAGATTTTCGCGTTAAGAATTTTCGGCTTTAATTTCTCGAACAGGTTTGTAGTGCAGACCAAACGGATGAACTAATCATAAAAAACAAGACTCGTGATTTCTTAATTGAAACAAGTTCTAAGATCGGCCCATAAGCTTTTCTGTTTTACTTTCGCTACTTGTGAATCGTGATGACACGTGTAAAATCGTATTTTTTAAGTTAAAAATTTCAATTTTCAATTTTTTTAAATATTTAAATATAGAGTTAATTATAAAAATATTGCCAGTGATTTTCAAAATCACTTTTGGTTCTTTACCAATTACGAAAATAATCATTTTGATTGTAACTTTTAGTCGTTAACTCCATTTAATGTTGACCGTTGGTCAAAGGGTATTTTTATCTTTTCATCTCTTATCCTTATTTCCAAACAAGTCGAACCTATTAAAATTGTTTCCAAACATATTTATTTAAAGATTTTCTTCTATACTTGTTTCCAAACATCAAATTTCTAGTTCCCCTTTATCAACCCCACTCCCCCCCCCCCCCCCTCTCTCATCTCTCATTCTCTCTCAAATTTGAAGACACACTTCACTCACCATCCTCGTCGAAGTTCAGGCCACCACCGCCACCGTTACACCATAAGTTCGGACCACCACCACCTCTACCGGATCATCATCATACAACACCGCTGACCATCACCAATTTCTTTTCTCTTAAAGACTGTCGGCCACAACCCCTTGTCTCATCAAGTTCGCCGCCGCATACCACCATATCGCATAACACCACCGAGTTGAACCACCATCGCACAACACCACCACCCCTCGTCTATTCAAGATCGACATCGTACACCGCCATCGATGTCAACCACCGAGCCGAACCACCATCACACAACACCACCGCCATTGCCAAATCAAGATCTGAAAGACACTAAGATGGGTACATGTGTAAAAAAGGCTAAGAATCAACACCACCACCCCTTGTCTCTTCTCTATAATCCCTTTCTCTCTCCTCCTTGTTCTTCTTCCTCCTGATCTTCTTTATTAGGGTTTTTTTGTTAACTGATTTATATTTGTTTAAGGTTTTCAGATCTTTTTAAAAGGTTGTTTTTTCAACCAGATTAGGGGTTGAATCGAGTTCTTGTCTCCAATGGTGAAACCTGAATTTGAATTGAGTTCATCGAGTTATTGAATGGTTAAATCGAGTTCTTGTTTTTTATCTCGTTTAAATGGTTGTTAAACAATCCACTGTCTTTTACTATTTCTCTCTTGAAGATTTTAACAACAAGCTTGTTAAACAAACACACTGTTTTGTAACAATTTCAAGTCGTTTTTTAGGGTTTTAGACCCAGATTCATGCAATCTTATCCGGGTTATATTTTGTTGAATTGTTTGTTCTAATTGCTGATCATCCCTAATGTTGTGTTCATGTGGGTTGTTGAAGGTTCTTTTTAGGATTTCAAACCCATATTCGGTAAATACAAGCTCATTCACAACAGATTTGTTTGAATTGTTTATATATAATTAAAATCATAATTTAGACTAAAGAATAAATAAATTTTTGTTATATAATTTATTTTACTAAATAATACATTTAATATGGGAAAATGTAACTAGAAAGTTAAATAATAACAAAGGGAAAGGAAATAGCTAAAAGGATGTTTGGTAACAGGAATAAAGTATAAAAGACTAAAATACCCTTTAACTAACAGTCAAAGATAACTATATTTAGCCTAAAAGACCAATAGTGAAATAAAATGACAAGGGTGGTGTGAATCGAAAAGTAGCAATGTAGGCTGAGTCCCTTAGGGGATTCCCCGAATCTAAAATCAGTGTCACAAGTTGAATCATAAATAAGTTTTTCTTATAGTAGACCTAAACTCGGTGTAAACCCAGTGAAACCATATTTTTAGGTTCTCTAGATAGATTTGTTTAACTCTCCGACTTTTGCTGATAACTATAATTACACTGTGCTGCTGATTAAGTGAGTTTCACTAACTTATATCTTATATTGTGATATGTGTTCAAGTATGATTATGTGATGTTACCCAATGTAATATTCCAAATTCAATGATATCATTATTATTAGTTAATGAGGTGGTTTTAACACTCATTATAATTGTATTTCAAGTTTATAAAAAAAAACTATGATGGATCATAGATAAATTGTAAAATTAATGATCAAAATGGTGATTATAGTTACTTTATGTCATTTGGTCATGAAGTACAATTGAAAATACACAAAGTATAATTAACTAAAGCTTTAAATATTATTAATGTAGATTTTATAAGTTCTTTATTATATAAGTAAGTTTGGTGAAACTTTAGGGGTTATGAGTGTCAAAGTTTGAAAGTTTAGGGGTTAGAGATGAAAATTAGGTTATAAATATAGCTCCAGCCTTTGTTTAACTCATTAGGAGTCTTCTTTTACTTCCCTTTCTTCTGGAACAATCGAGAGACAAAAGGGAAAGAGAGATAAGTGCAAGCCAAGAAGAAATTATGATGTTTGCTTGAATTTTGTTGATTTTAAAGTCAAAATGGAGGTGTTTTGATGATAAATTCACCATTGAAGCTTTGAATTGAGAGTGATCTGGGGTGGACAGAAGTGAATCTAGTTTCAAGTAAGTTTCATATTCAATTCATGTTTGATGTTAGTGTTTAGAGTTATATTTGGAGGCTAATTGTGGTTTTGTTTGACTTTATTAGTCAAATGGGTTAAAACCCATCAAGTTGAGTTTGATTCATATGAGTTATGTTGGATTCTTGTTTATGGTGTCTTTGGGTCTGTTTTGATACCATTTTTTAGTGTTCAACTTATTTGAGTTTGATTTGGGTTGCATAAGATGAGTTTTGAACTTGAAAAGAAGCAAAATTTGGCCTACAGATGTCTCACGGCACGAGGGGGTGTCTCTTAGCGCGAGGACGTTGTTTGGGTGAGTTTTGGGGATCCAGAGATTTCCTTGCAGTGCAAGGACCATGTTTCACAGCGCGAGCCCGGTTGTGAAATATAGTCAGTTTTGTAAAAATCATATAAAATCAAAGAAAAATCTTTAGGAGTCATATTATATATCGTTAGAAATCTCTTTGAGTCTATATTAAGTTACTTTCAGATATTATAGGCTAAATCAAATGTGTTAAATGGTAAAATGTTGGTACAATATATACGGGTCAATTTTTGAAGGATGTTTTCATGCAAGCAAGTTCAAGTTCCAATAACTTTGAACTCTAAACTCCCTTTAAGCATCTTGGATTGCATTGGTATCATTTTTATTTTGTATTAAGAGTCCTTAATCATAATCAGAACTTTATTCATATGTGTTGTTCGGCTTGCACATTCTGAATTGTCAAGCGATTAATAAAACGAGTCTTATGAAAGGTTTGGACATTGTATAACCATATATGAAACTTATGTCATTTGTTTGAGTAAGAATGATTAAGTGGTGATTGGTTTTGCTCTTGTTTAGAGATGGGAGTTAATTGGAGGTACTTGTAAGCTTGTTGCCTTTGGGTTGGGTGGTGATCCTCATCACATCCTTCAGGCGAGTAAACCCTGCAGATACTAGATTTCATAAAGAAAATAAGTCATCAAGATTATGTTTATATATGTGTTTGGCAATTTGATTTATGAAATCTATTGATAAAAGGATGTGGAACTTATGAATTATTATATGATGTACATTTTAATATAAATTAAAGTAAGACCAATACTCCACTTAGGAGAAGACCTATGTTCTTAACATATTGTTACTTGATAACTTCTTGTGATATGACACTTCATGAAAGAGTAAGCTGTGATCTTGTATTAACTCATATGATCTTGTATTAACTCATGTGATCTTGAGTTAATGAAATGTGTTTACTCATCTTGTGTGATATGGGCATTGAGATGCCAATTATGAATATTGTTTGTTGAGCTTAAATGCTTGAGATACTTGGCCTTAATGGCATATGATATATGTGACCCTTGTGGTATGAGTTTTGGTCCGGACCCGTTATTGAGATTAAGTGCTTTCCACCATGTTAGTTCATCACCATTGGGTGACGTGTATTGGTTCATATGGTTTCGGCAATAGGAAACCTAGATACACGGGTAGTGATGGAATTGGTGCAAAGAGTGGAGGGGGATGATAGTACCCATTATGACAGTGTGGTTCAAGAGGCTGATGAGTGAACCAAACCAGTGTATACATAAATGGACTTGGGGAACAAGTCATTCACTCCTGATAACTGTTGTATGGTGAATGCTTCATGCTTCTCCGTCTTGACGGGGAGATGTGGTTATCCCCTATGTGGGCACGTGTTGACCGTGCTAGCTAGCACGTGGAGATACTGTGGCTCAATGGACAAACCCACATCCTTATGTGCTCTTTTGTGTATTTTATTATGATATGTTTAATTGCCAAACTTGTGTTAAAAAGATGATGACTTGGTTTTGAAAGATAAATGTGTTTTTTTTGTACTCACTAGCTATATTTATAGCTAACATAGTGTATTAAATGTTTTGTATCCGTAGGTAGAGTAGTAGCCTATGAGGCGGGTAGATGCTTCGGGCATTGTTATGGTTGCTTTAGCTATCTGATAATCTCGGATTTCCTAATTATTTATTAATGGTCGTGAGATTGACTTTTGTAACACCAAGTAAAGTTTGGGTCATAATGATAAATGTTCATTAAATTCATGATTGAACTATGTGTTCAAATTTGCAAAGTATATTTTAAAAGTAGTTTATTATGCTTCCGCTTTGTAGTGAGTGATTTACATAAATTATCCTTTAAAATGGATTTGAAAAGTTTAAATTTGGACTAAAATTCAAAGTATTACACCCGGCAGGAGACGGTCACCCCGCCTGTGTGACACTTAGAGCAAACGGCTCAATTGACATATGACCACCTCGCATGTGTGACATACTTGATGAGATGTGCATTTTTATGTTTGAATATGATATCTGATGTAATATATGAGAGTAGCGTGCTCACTAAGATTTATGTTTAACTCGTTTTCGTTGATTATTTTCAGGACTGTCTCAAGTGTATAAGGGAAAGGCCCTAACGTGATGGCCACTTTTTGAAAATTTATTTTAAACAATTTAATTAATACTTGAATTTTTACGATAAGTCTGATGTGTATGGGCCATATGGCAAATGCATATGAAGTTTGATCGAGTTAGAAACTTATTTTGAATTTTTATGGGAAATATTAAAAAAAATTAAGACGTTACATCTTTGATAAAGATCACGAATGCATTTGATTATAATGAAGTGAAGTGATGAAGCATTCAAAACATGAATGAGGAATCTAGAATGCAAAAACCCTTTGTTTCTTGATATGAAATTATTATTATTATTATTATTGTTGTTGTTGACATAAAATATAAAAATAGTATTTTATAAATTTTATATTAGTAAAAAAAAGTCTATTTTATAATTATCAAAGAAATGAGTTACTCTTGGTTTCAAAAAGGTAGTCAACCAAACTAATTTATATGTATAAGGAGGATTGGATATACAATTCAATAATTGTGAACAATCAAACTTAATAAGAATTGATTTTATTAATAATTCAAACTTTTTATTCAAATCAATATCAAAATCTTGATTTAAAACACCGATTACAATATAATGCTCTCTCATTGATCTCACAAACGAATTGCTTGATATTGTTTACTATTTCAACTTATAAACTAAATAAATAATAAACTCTCTAAAAAGGAATAGCATACGTTACACCACTTAAGTAATAACTATTACACTAAAAAATCATAACCTCGAAATATATTCTAAAGTTAGTTTATATACTAGTACAAATAACTATTAGACTAAAAACATATGGTAATCAAACAATTCAAAACTAATTTATCTATGACGAACAATTAAATTTGATAACTTGAATATTCAAATCTTCTTACCTATGTATAGGTTTATGAGTTTAAAGCTTTGAACAATTTGAAACAAATTCATTTCTTCGGGCTAACTTCTTCTAGCTTGAAACTCATCAAGCTGAATTCTTGAACTTATCTTCGGTCTTTAACATGTGCATACAATGTAAATCATAAACTCAATTTAATAAGTCATTGAGTTATCTAAAACTTATATAGAAAACTCTATATCTTCAGTCTTCAACATGTACATACAATTTAAATTATAAACTCAACTTAAGAAGTCATTAAGTTATCTAAAAGCTACATAGAAAACTCTATATTTGTTACTTACATTTATACTTCCTAAATTACAATTTAAAAGCTGTCTTTTGGCTTGTCTTTTGTCTCATCAAATTTAATTTATTAAGGTAATTTAACTAACAAACCCCTCCTATTTAATGATAAAAAAGTTTAGGTACAGTAACATGAATTATGCTTATAAATCTTGAATTTATCAAGATTTGATTGAACTTGTTAATTTCAAGTTGAACGTATCGATTCAAAACATTTTGAACATATCAAAACATGTATTCATTTATACTAACCGAGCATTAAATACAAAAGTTAATGATCAATTGGATCATAATGCACACTTAGTGCTTACAAAATTTTAGTTAGTTAACATCAAATGACAAAATTGTTCACATAGAACTAATCTATTTAAGATACTCAAGATGTTCGGCTCCCATTTTGCCGTTTCCATATTAATAATAAGCCCGACAACTTCTGGGTCGACACGAAAAAAGTCACACGATCCCAAAACGAGTCAAAAGTGGGTTGACACGAAATCGACACAAAAATAAATGGGTCGGGTTTAGGGTCAACCCGAAAATGGTAAAACTATAACATTTTAAAATTTTCTTTAATACTTGAAATTTAAATTTTAAAAAGAAAATTGTAAATTCAAATAAGAGAGTGACATCTTAGAGCAATAAAACCCGCCAAACAAAAGTACAAAACTCTTAAACGTTAAAAACTCAAAATAAATAATAAAAGATTTATAGTTAAAACAATAGTACCTTATTTTAGAATTTGTTATTTTCACTATATGATTTTGGTACTTCTACATTTGATAATTTGATAAGTGATGCTTTAGTATTTTGAATCAATTCATAATTCTTTTTAATGCTGAATAATCTTAAATTATTCAGTTGTTCAGTGACATTATTTAATGCTACTTGATAGAATAGTAATACATCATAGATTTTATTATATTTATTTATATAAGTGAATAAAAAAGTAAAATCAAAATTTGAATCAAACCGAAATAAATACCAAATTTGAAATTCAAATACAATCGAAACGAACATTGATTATTGAAGTTAGAATATAAACGAAAATCATATTCGAAATTCTTAATTACCGAACGTTGGAAAACAAACATGGAATTTGAAATATTGATAAAGAAAATCATAGTTGAAACAAAAAACCGTATTCGAAAGCCGAAAATATTCTCACAGAACCCGACACAAAAAACTGACCCGACCCGAACCTAACACGAAAATAAGTGAGTCAAAATTGGATCGACACGAAACTGATCGATCCAAACCCGAGCGACACGAACCAGCTCCCAATTTACAGCCTTAAATTAATATTATCCATTAGTTAAAAATCTAGCAGATGTTTGAGCTTATCCTTTCTAGACCTCACAACTTTGTTCAGCTTGTACCTGAAGAAGCTGTTTAGCTGTGAGTTGTCAGTTTGTCACAAAGCATCCTCAATGCTAAAGCTTAGTATTTAATAAAATGATATATATATATATATATAGAGAGAGAGAGAGAGAGAGAGAAACTCTCTCCTACATATACCGACATTTAAGTAACAAAAAGCAGAAAGAATAAATTAAAAGGTGTTGCAATAATGCGTGTGGGGTTGGTGATTATCAACGAACATGGCCACCTTTTGTATATTATCCCCACGGACCCCTCGATATGGTCTGTGTTTTGTTTTGTTTTTGAAGCTTGGAAAGATTGCAATTTACTTCTTTCCAGCTGATTTTTATATATTTTTTAATTAGTGGTCGATCGAACTCATTATTAAACTACTAAATCAAGTTAGTAAAACAAGTAAGAGAACTTTCAGACAATTTATTTCCTACCTACAAACCAAACGCTGATTTAGAGAGAGAGAGAGAGAAGGTTTTATGGGGAAAAAGAGGTTTAGATTATCACATATGATACCAAATGCTTGGTTTTACAGGCTTAGAGATATGAACATTGCTACCACCCCTCACCACAAGACTTCAAAGCAACAGCAGCAGCCAGAGAACCACCCAAGAAACTCTTTATGCTACACACCTAAAATTCACCAAGTTGACAGAAACTACAACAAGAAAGCTACTCAGTCAACCCAAGATTTGTTGTTCTCCCCTACTAACTGCAGTTTCTATGAATCACCTTTGTCCGAGTCAACTCAATCACTCTCCAGCACATGTAGTTCTGGTCCTTCTGGAGATAACTCCAAACAGATTCAAGATTTAAGTGGGTATCATGAGTTGATTCAAGAATCTGAGTTTCAAGAAAAGAATGAAGATACCTCGAGTCAAAGCTCGATCTCCACTGAAACCATTTACAAATATGAAAATCCGACGAAAAAATTAGTTTCAGGAGTGAAGATGAGATCAAAAGCACAGAGAGAGTATATATGCAAGAGGAGTATTGTTTATGATATTGATGATCAAAACAAGCTGTACTCAGGTAGCTGTTGTGTAGTGAAGGCAACATTTGATCCTCTTACAGAGTTGACGGAATCAATGATGGAGATGACTATGGAATGCAATATGCACGCACCCAAGGATTTGGAAAAGCTTCTTACTTGTTATTTGTCACTGAATTCAAGTGAGAATCATGATAACATCGTCAAGGCGTTTAAGGAAGTTTGTTTGACTTTTGATTTTGTTGTTTAACGAATCTTAAAGTGTACGTACGTGTTAATGATTTTCGCTAAGAATGAGATCATTATTAAAGTTGTGTTTTGTATGCGATTCCTGCTTAACATTTAAAAACAAAAGCAAAAATCCAAAGTTGTGGTTATTTTATTGTTCTTTTTTTCTGCATTTAATTTAACTGCAAAAAGTATTTTGCTAGTAGCACTTAAGTTTTAGGTATATTTAACTTAATTAGTTAGATTAGTTAGTCAATTACTACATTAGTTAGTGACTTAAGTTTATTCTTATAGTTTGTATATATACATAGTCTTTGTATTGTACTTGTCAATATATAGAAAAATAAGAGTACACTTTTCCTCACTCAACTTTTTCTCTTTCATCAAAGTTTCTTGTTCCTTTATTCAAATTGTGATATGGTATCAGGGCAGAATTATTTGCTCATACTATAAACAAGCTTCCATTTGTTTATTATGCTTTCCTTCTGCACAATTCTCTTCCAAATGGCAAGTTCAAATGATGATTTCTCTGGTTAGCGGAACAAATCTGATGAAACAGGTGTGTTAAATGTCGGTGATCCTCTTTACTTATATCATTCGGACAATCCAAGTGATTCTTGTTTCACAAATCCTCACATGAGAGAATTACACTTCTGGGAGCAGATCGATGATGATTGTGCTATTTGTCAAGAACAAATTAGGGTTCATAGATGGTTCCATAACCAAACCAGACGATTCAGATTAGAATAAGGCTATTGCCCGGTCATGAAACAACAATATAGTAATCTCGTGGATCTTGAACTCTATATCAAAGGAGATATGGAATGATCTAAGAGATCATTTTCAGCAGAGTAATGGCCCTAGGATCTTTCAAATAAGGCGAGAACCGATGAATTTGTCTCAAAATCAGGATAATGTGAGTGTCTGTTTTACTAAATTGAAATTGATTTGGGAAGAACTAGCAAATTATAAATCACATTGCACTTGTAACAAATGCGATTGTAGAGGAGTTAGAAATATTGGTTCATATTTTCAATCGGAGCATGTGTAATACTCGAAATTCGAAATTCAATAAAAAGTATTTTATTGGAATAATTATGATGATTTTAGCTATATATTGTTGAGTGGGAAATTTATTAAAGTTGTTGGACTTATATGTTTAAATCGATAAGAGTTTAGTGTGGTTTGGGCTTGGGATTTTGACTTGGGCTTAGGCCCACAAGGGATATTCAAGTGAGTATAAATAGGAATTAGGGCACAACCCCAACACTAACAATCAAATCACTATTCCATTCATTCAAGAGAGTGTGTGTGTTTGCTGTGTGCCATCCTCGAAGAAACTGAGGAAGAAGAAAGGCAGGATCATTTTGGAACTTAAGAATTGTTAAAGAAATCATCAGATCCTCACTTTACTAGGATCATGTAGACACTAAATCTTACTATGTTAAGATGAGGAATGGATGTTTGAAATCTGGGTTTTGGGTTCTAGAATGCATGAGAAAAACCAGGAAAAAGATTTGAGCAAGAACACTTAATACCTGATGAAATACAAGTCTGTATTAAAAGGAAAGATTTACACAAGTGGAGGAATGTTTTGCAACAAGAATGAGTTAAATTGATTAAGTTTTGAGAAAGCTTGATCTTGGCTATGGAGTCTGTGTTTTTTTCAAAGCAATGAACTGACAGGGAAGACCTTGGGTCATGCGACTTATGTATATATATGTTAGCATCCATGCGACTTTGTATATGTATGTTAGCATCCATGAGACTTTGTGTGTGTGTGTGTGTATATATATATATATATATTAGCATTCCATGCGACTTTGTATATATATAGTAGCATTCATGCGACTTATGTATATATATGTTAATATCCATGCGACTTTGTATATATATATATATATATTAGCATTCCATGCGACTTTGTATATACATATATATATATATAGTAGCATTCATGCGGCTTATGTGTATATATGTTAGCATCCATGCGAATTTGCAATGTATGTTAGCATCCATGCGACTTTGTATATTTATATTAGCATTCCATGCGACTTTGTATATATATTAGCATTCCATGTGACTTTATATATATATATATATATATATATATATATATATATATTAGCCTTCATACAACTTATGTATATATAGGTTAGCATCCATGCGACTTATGTATTTACATGTTAGCATCCATGCGACTTTCACCTGGATGAGGGTAGTCATGCGACTTTTAGATGGGTGCAACACCCATGTGACTTTTACTTATGTGTATACACACCCATCCGACTTATGGGAGTTATGTATGTGGGTAAGAGACTAGTGTTCGGATTTGACCTTTATGGACTTGGATCAGGTGACGATCAATTGAAGGATAACCTCAAGTAAAGTTATCAAGTAAGAACTGAGTAACGAGAACTGCTGACAGGTGAGTACTCTCACTTACGATCTCAATAGACTACGAATATGAATGAATGTGTATAGCTATGTGAATAGCTATGAGCTATGAGTTGAATACGATTAGACCGTTTACTACGGTAGCGGGTAAGAGTAGACTGTTTACTTTAATAACGGGTATGATTAGACCGCTTACTTCGGTAGCGGGTAAGAGCAGACCGCTTACTTCAGTGACAGGTATGACTAGACTGTTCACTGCGGTGACGGGTACGAGACCAATACTTCGATGTCAGGTATGTTAGACCATTGTGACGACAACGGGTGAGATGAGACCGTCCTCGTAGACGGTATGATGAGACCACTTACAACGGTAGTGGGTATGAGTTATGAGTTTGTTTTATATGATCTATTTTGGGTTGTAAGTAGTGTACTCGCTAAGCCTTGGGCTTACAGTTGTCGTTTTAACTCTTTTCAGGAGATGACCACGGCGGGGCTCCAGTTCGGCGTTGATGGCTCATTACCAATGCTTCCGCGCTTCAATGATTTAGTTTTAATCTTAATGGTTTCTGTGACAAACAATTATGAGGGATGTAGTTTTATGAACGTTGTGTAC
The DNA here is from genome assembly GCA_038502395.1 of Dittrichia graveolens. Lineage (NCBI taxonomy): Eukaryota > Viridiplantae > Streptophyta > Magnoliopsida > Asterales > Asteraceae > Dittrichia > Dittrichia graveolens. The sequence goes on from JARJIL010000005.1 coordinate 34,589,347, forward strand.
TTATTTTAAATCAACAATTGTCACGTAATTACTTTATCAATATCTACTTATGAATGAATGTGTTACAAAAAAAATTTGGGACGTTACAACTTATATAAATGAATATACTAAACAATATAATTCACTACACATCTACGCGTCTACCAAGTACCAATAAATAATGCTATTAAACAACCGAAATAAAATTATGGAAAATTTCGTATATATCCTTAAAAACTTTGTTAATTACATATATAAATCCTTATAAAATTTGAAACTACAAGTTTATCCTTCAAAACCCTATAAACTCTCATATATATATATGCAATTACTTATTTTATTTATAGTTAAACCATTTTAAAATTATATTCAAGTTGATTTATTAATATATAAAAACTAATATCATGTTGTATTACAAAAATACCCTTTAACCTAAATTAAAAAGGGCAAATTGCATGAAAATACAATGAACTTTGTCTTAGTTACCACTATATACAATCAATTTTAAAATTTTAAAACTAATATAATTAATTTTCATAATCCTCTCATTGTATGCAAACAACTTTTTTATATGTCAGTTGTTTAATTACCATTGTATACAATAAACTTTGTTATAACTTCGATAGTGTACAATAAGTTGCATACAATGAGAGGGTTATAGAAGTTGGTGGTATTATTTTCAAGAAAATAAAGTTGATTGTATACAATAATAACTAAGACAAAGTTTATTGTATTTAATGCAATTTTCCCAATTAAAAACCTACGATTAAACATTCATCGATTATACAGCCTTCCTTCTCCTCTATGTTAATCCATCACAAATCAAGAACTCAAAAGTCAAAACAATTACCAAGATATCTTGTATATTTCCCTAATCAATTGGAACTTCTTCCTCTTTCGTCATGTGCTTCTGGAGACGTCCTCACCGTCGTCCTCCGACTCAATTTTTAGGAACAATGGATCTTCTCAGTTACGGTTTCAATTGATCCTCCGGTCATTTGAACCTGAATTTCCGACAAGTGAGTCTTAAAAATTGATGTTTAATTATTTAAGCTACGATTCATTACGCTTTGAAAGGAACAATTGGGTATAAACATAAAATATAGCTCTTCTACTGTAACATCCTCGTTAGTGGCCTAGTAGTTTCGCGTGTTGGTGGTAAGTTTATTTAATTATTTATTTTTTTAGTTATTTATTTGTAATTTTATATGATTATTGAAATAACAATTGAGCCACGAGGTTAAAAAGTGAATATATATATATATATATATAGTTTTATATATTTATTTGTTAATTAAAGCAATAGATTTGTTTTTACATGAGGGTCATAATAATACCTTGTTGGTTGATAATTAATTGAATATGACTGCTTAATAATCAACTGTGAGTCAGTTAACATGTAAGTGTACTGTGTGTGGGTGTATTAAAACACAAGAACCGACTTGGTTCTTCTGCTTCTTTTGTTGGTGTTTATCCCACTTGTGTATGTTCTTTCCCTTGCCTTGAAGAAACCTCAAGAACCAGCCCTTGATTCCTTGTTATTGTGTGGTTTTGCTACTAATCTAAGGTTAGTATTTGTTTTCTTGACTTGTTCTTGCTTAGATATGTATGTGTTCTTTTTAGGGTTCCTGAGGAATTTGAAGGACGTGTTAAATTGATGGTCTTTTTGTGTTTAGTTAGAGGATTGATATTAATTCGTATTGGATTTATGCTTAATTGTTGTGTATTTGATGGTTAAAGATTGAAACTCCAATAATGGAGGAAGATCATGATGAAGATGGGTTTTGATTTTGAAAGTGATTGTTACCTAAATGATTCTAATGTGTTTTTAGTTGTTGTTATACATGTTATTCGAGTTTAGTATTTCTATAGAACTACTACAAGTCAAATTCAAGATTTTGTTTTGGTATTGGAGTGCTTTGGTTGTGGCTGGAACAAGGCAGAAATAGAACTATGTAATACCCAAACTTCAAAATAAATTAATTAAAGAATATTTTATTGAGAAAATAATATTGTGTTGAGTTCTATTAGGTTAAGTAGGTATGTACATATTCGGGCTTGAATTAAATAAAGTATTCAATGGACTAGTAAGTTATATTGGGTAAATGTTTTGGGCCCAATTAAGGAAAATGGGCTTAGGCCTTTTTGAAGGCACATATATATGTATTAAAATAGGGCACAACCTCCAACAACCCTTTCAAACATTGTTACATTGAAAGAAAACTAGTGTGTTGTGTGTGCATAACCCACAAAAAAGAAGAAGAAGAAGAGTCAAGCAACATCTGAAAACTTGAAGAATTGTTGAAAGATTCATCAGGTAATGTTTCTTACCTCACTAGGATGCTGTAGGCACCAATTTTATCTTGTTTGGTTGATGGTAGCATGTTTTAGCATCTAGATTTTTGAGTTTTGGGTTCATGAAGAACAAGGGAAAGAAATTGATATATAAGCTTCAATATTTGATAAAATATGGTTAAATCTTGAAGGAAGTGTTTAAATGAATGGAGAAATATTTTGAAACAGAAATGAAACAATTTGGTTAAGTTTTGAAAGAGTTTGATTTTTGACTATGAAGTCTGGGTTTTTGGAAATGATGAACTGATAAAGAAGATGGGCTCATGTGACTTTCAGCATAAGTCATGCGACATGACTTATGCTGGAAAGGTCGTGCGATAGTATGGTTACCCCATGCGACTTTCGCATGGGGAAAGGGAGAAAAGCTTCATGCGACTTTCATGAGAACACTATCATGCGACTTTCAGTTTTGATCATGTAGATGCCCATGCGACTTTCGCATGGGGATACCATGCGACTTTCGCATAGGGATACCATGCGACTGTCGCATGGAGTGTCCAAGTAACTTAAGCTTTTTATTCGACTCTCTATGGTGCAAGTATATGCTCATGCGACCTTTAACTACCATGTGTACCTCATGTGACTTACGTGTGAGATAAATCATGCAACTTTTGTAAGAAACACCCCATGCGACTGTTGCATGGGGCACAATATTAATGTTCATGCGACTTTTATGTAGCAAGGATTTCTTCCATGCGACTTATAAGTATACCCATGCGACTTTCGCATGGTGCGACTGTCGCATGGGACAACTCACGAAACACTCATGCGACTTATACATTTGATTGAGAATCCGACTGTTACTATATGTATTGAAATCCGAGAGTTAAGTTGAGAATCCGACAGTCAATCCGGATTGTGAAGTCCGATACTTTACACTCGACGCGACGCGTCGGTTTGATGGACGCGACGCGTCCCCGACTTAATGGACTTTAATGCTTTTCTTATTGTACATGCCTTGTGAAACCCGAAAGTAGTACGGGTATAAACGGGCAAGGGATTCGTATACAGTATTGATGTGTTAGACCTATTGTAGGTGACGGTTGACTAGCAAGTAACCACAAGCGTGTTAGTAAGATAAGGTTGAGAATCTGAGAACTGCTGACACGTGAGTATTCTTACTTACCATCTAAGCCTTATGGTGTATGAATTTAATGTGCTACATGATACATGATTATGAATGACTAACCGATGAATTGATGAAATGGTGAAATAATGATTGATGAATTGATAACGGATAATGTATTATGCTATGTTATTGAATAGACTGTTCACTTCGGTGACGGGAATGATTAGACCGTTCACTTCGGTGACGGGAATGATGAGACCGTCCACTTCGGTGACGGGAATGATGAGACCGTACACTACGGTAACGGGAATGATGAGGCTGTTCATTACGGTGACGGGAATGTTGGGACCGTCTACTACGGTAGCGGGAATGAAAGATGTAACATGAATGTGAAACGGATGAGTTGATGCCTTATGGTTGATTGTAAGTAAGTGTACTCGCTAAGCTGCTTATGGTTGTTGTTTAACCTTCTTTTCAGGTGATGGCCACGGCGGGACTCCAGCACGCGGTTGATAGCTCATATTTCCACAAGCTTCCGCAGTGTTTAAACTATTTTGTTTTAGTGATGTATTCTAAACAATTACATTTGCATTTGACGGGTTGTCACCCGGGTCTGTAATTAACTCATATAGTGTTTACTAGTGATGAATTAACAATCGTACTGTTAGTTTAATTGTTTAAAAAAAAATTTGGGATGTTACACCAACTTATTCCTTTTCTTTCCAAATTCTTTTCCTTTATTTCCGACTCAGGAACACGAAAAATCAAAATAATTACCCTTTCTTTTCTCTTCTTTTCTTCCGTTAAGTTTCTTTTCTACTCTTTTCTTTCTCTAAGGTATCTCGGGAACACAGCGTTAAAGTTTCAATTGAGAGGAAAAGACAGGGGCAAATCAATAAGGGCTTAATCACGGCTCTTTTTAATGTGAGTTAAGGGGTATTTTAGTAATACTATATAATATTAGTTTTTAGATATTAATAAATCAATTTAAAGATGATTTTAAAAGTTTTAAAAGTTTTTATTTTAATTAAAATAAGTGATTGGACATATTTGAGAATTTAAAGATTTTAAGAGGATATTGATTGTAATTTCAAATTTTACAATGATATATATGTGATTAATAAATTTTACAAGAATATATATGAAATAATCCATAAAATGAAAATAATACATCATTAAATACAGTTGCGAAGTCAATTTAAAATATTAAAGTAATTAATACCAACTAGACAAATGTTAAAGTACTAAAACCAAATAGTCAAAATAATAAATACAAAAAATGATGTAATATTGTTTTAGCTTTAAATTTTTTATAGTTTATTTACGTTTTTAGCTTTGAAAGATTTTATACTTTTATTTGTCGGGTTTCATTGTATCTTACGCATTTGAATTCATAATCTCTTATTTGAAATTTAAATTTTGATTATTAAAGAAAATTTTATAATTTTATAGTTTTACCCTTATACAAGTCACTTTCGAGCTATCGAGTTTACCCTAACCCGACGTGATTATTTTCCTATTCAATCCGCTTTTAACCCGTTTTTGGTTGGTGACACTTTCGCAGTTGATTCTTCTGAAATTTGTTTGGTAAAGCTGGAATCACATTCTGAGCAACGAGACAATGAGATTGAACCAAATCAACCACCGTGAAGAAAGCAATTTCAGCCATTAATGGATACTTCTCAAGAATCCTATCAGCCAAACTCCAATGGCATCCCAATTGATCTGTTCGTTTCCAAGTTGAAGAAGAAGCTACACCACACAAACCTCACCTCACAAGGTTTCAATCTCAAATTCACCGATTCTTCTGCTAATTTAGTCTTCTCTGTTCACCGTCATCCTCGATCGAACTTTGATCATCATCAATTACAACACTCGCCCTCAGATCCTGCTCCGTTATTCAAGCGTCTAATTTCCGATCCTTCTGGGAATCCCCTAATTTCTATTACACATAACCAGGTTAGGGCTCGAATCTGATCACGCTTTTAAGTTCAAATTTAAATCATAAAAAGAATGAAGAAAAGATAGTTTATTGATCACAAAGTCCTTATGACATAATCTCGAATCATCTTCTTACCCTATCGATTGACAGGAAACAGTACAATTTTTTATCTTTATAAATGGAAGATCAAATGTGGATTTTGCCTAAAAATCTTTTGGCATTATCATTGAACAGAAATCACAACACCAATTACATTGCATAAATGTTCTTCAAGCCATCAAAAACCCATAAGGAGAGCGCTAAAAGTTTAAAGTGGCCTCTTTCTAAAACTTGGATAACAATTCTAGTTGTAAATGTATTTCAGATTTTGCTAAACTGGTTGAAACAGGCTTCATTGTTCTTGTTGTGCAGAAAGCAATATGGCATGGTTTTAGAAAAGATAGTAATGAAGAGAAGGATCTGATGTTCAGAGTGGAGAGGACTGTAAATACACTTACTAAAGTCGAGTTTGAGGTGTTCTTAAACAATGGAAATCCTAACGATGCTAAGAAGTCGAATTTCAAGATGAGAGGTTCTCCCTTCTATAGATCCTGCACCATTTACAATGGAGACTCAATAGTAGCACAGGTACTTTTCATAGTTAGTATCAAGATGCTAAAATTGTTAATTGTTAGGTTAAGAATTAGACATGGTAGTATGCCAACTCTCAATTGGTTGATTACTTGATTTGGGTTGGGTTTTATCTCAAATTGGCTAGATCAAAAGGTTTAGCTAAAAGGGGAATAGGTCTAATGTGTCAAACATTTGATAGTCGTCTCAAAGTCCATTTTTAATGCATACAACCTTCTAAATCGTTTTATTTTATGATTTAGTTTAGAGTTGCAATAGCATTGTTTTGTAATCACAAATAACACATTTATTTTATATAAATAAGGAACAAAAAACTGTTTGCCAGTCAACCTGACCCAACCCAATTTTGACCCTCTGTAAAAATGATCTGTAATCAGAAAATTCTTATGATCAACCCATCTTGCCACCTCTACCAAAATATCTTTTGGTTAGTTGGTGTTGAATCTATTCAAACTGTCTTTCAAAAGTTCAAATGGGACATTTGAGTGGTTGTGTTATTGCTGGTTAGAAAATGAGGATAACAATAAGAGTACTATGATGATTCATGTTATATTCTCTGTTATAACTTGCAGACGAGTCTTATGTACAAGCTTGGGATCAGGAAGGTACTTGTGCCAAGGAATAGATTTCGAATAACCATATTTCCTGGATATAGTGATCATGCTTTCATTGTTGCTTTGATTGTAATATTTTTCTACGGTCGAAAATTGTGGATCTAATTCTAGTTTCTTGTAACATATGGGTAATAAAAAAGTTAAAAACTGTTCCTATTTCTTGCATTTTTAGTGTAAATATCTTTTGGGAAGCACTCGTAACATATGATTGTCTACATTTTGCCTCCCACATATCCTGCTCTTGCGGGATTGGTTGATTATTGGGTAATGTTGTTATTGCTGTTGTTAGATTATGAAAACCTTTCTTTTTGTACAACTGACTCATTTATAGTAACATGCCAAAGTTTAAATTAGCTGAACAACTTGAACAAACAGATTTAGGTTCAAAGAAAACTGGTGCACTTATGCTTCGATTGAATCATCTTACTGCCAGGCAAAAACTTCAAAAACACCTCATCAACAATAAACCTAACTGGCCTTCTCTTCTAACAACATGAGTATATCTTCTTCTTTGGTTATGTTTGTTCTTCTTTGATATTGTTTGTGCGTAAAAATAGTCAGCATCATGACCCTAGACAACACGTTTAGGGCTCAGCTTTATGTTGGATGATTCATGAAGTTTCAGATCATATCATACATTAGGACAACATAACTATCGTTGAGAGGAGAGCCGTTTGGAAAGGGTCTCACTTCCGATAAAAAGTCATGTATGTTTATATGTATGTGTGGGAAATGTTACTATGTATGTGTTTATATATAGTATCGAATTCACTTAGATGACATAACTAGCTTCGGAGGGAGAGACTAGTGTAGAGTCTCACCTTTCACGATAATAGCCTTATATGTTGAAGGTGTATATGTGGATTCGTTACTAATAATATGGGTTGCCTTTGGACATATATGTGCTAATAATATGAGCTGCCTCCGGGTAAGATTCTTGTTTAGGGCGGCAGCAGGATCAAAAGTAGATTCAAACTGTGAAATAATAGTATCCGGTAACGAATTCTTGACACGACAATGAATGATACATCAAGAAGAGTGTTATGACAGGAAAGGGTTTATTATGATCATGATTAATGATTTATGCAATTACATGTTACAGTTTTTACTAATGTGTTTCCAAGATGTAGTTTGCTAGGCCGTTAGCTAAGCTTTATAGCTCATATTAGTTGATTTATTCTTTTTAGGTATTTCTTGTTATGATGTCCAGATGATGATCCGATGGATGTGCTCGAAGACAGTGCAACACAATCTTGTATTTTAAATTATGTACTAGTTGGTCCGCGGACCTTCCAAATACTTTTTCTATGAATTATCACTTAAATGTGTGTACCACTATTTAATTTAAAATGTTTGTTAAAAAAACAGGGCTTTTACACCACATTAACCATTAATGAAAACAACTTGTTAACCAATTTATTAAAACCCAAGAGTTAAAGTTTCAATAAAACTTTATGTATAATCTAATTAAACCAAGCGAAAGCGATTAAACAAAACCCATTTTAGTGAATCGTTCAATAACCCAAAAGAGCATATAGTTTCCAATTATACCTCAAAACAATTAACCTAAAAAGCAAGATAGAAATATTTACCTTGTTTGCTCAAGAATTAGTCCAACCCATAGTCACATGGTTCGCGGAACCCATAGTCAGAAATATTATATCAATCTACTCTCGGCCTCTTTCCTTTACCGTTGTCAACAACATCTTCATCCAAATTTTTCCACTGCATCTCTTCAAATCTTGTACTCGAGCCTTCTAGTTTGTGTTTTCTGGATCAATGTCCCATTTCTTGTGTGGTCCTGATTTGTAACCTTTAGAAAACGTGATATAAGACGAATGTTTGAATGAATAAACACCAATTTGTCTGCCCTCTTGGAATTCAGCCGGTTACGCTTCACATTGTGAATGTACGAGTAAGCACTCCAATTTCTCTCTGCTGAAGAGCTGCTAATTAGTTATGAAAGTACCTTTTTAGCAACTTCTGCGAGTTCGGGGATTTCAGAACCATAAGTAGACCACCAATCAATTGGATCCATCGTCACTACATCCATTTGCGTTGCTACCATAGAATAAAGTCCTTTTTTCATATGAAAAGTAGCAAACTGTCCTCGCAATACATGCTCTTCCTCTTCATTTTCAGCAATTCTTTCAACGCTTGCATTACACCCATCACAACTTCTTTGTCGAGATTTGGAGCTTTTCTTGCCATTCCCCCGAGGCTAATTTTTCAAGAGAATGTTTATCATAAAATCTTGGAGTTAATGCAAACCCCAAACAATGCAAGGGAATGGTCATCTTTTCCCATCTTGCTAACACAATACTTTCAAGCTGAGAGTAATAAGAAAAAAATTGATTATTCTTCATCACATCCTTAATCTCTCCTAACATGTTGTCCATTTTCTCATATATTTCACCTATTTTATTCGGCCCCTTACCATCACAAAACTTAATCATCAAATAAATTGGTTTTGTTATAGCTATAATGCTTTTAACGTCTTTCCAAAAATCATCATTCATTATGGTTTCAACAACAATTTAACCGGTACTCCTAGTGATCTCATCCCCTTGTTTTACCCAATCCCTCCATGAATTAAAAGCAACAGTAGTAGCTAACGCCTCTCTACAATCCACTAATCTTTTTAATAAAATAAAGTGTGAAGCAAATTTGGTCTTAGCTACTTTTAACAACTCTAAGTTGGAGTTTTCTCGAAAAATAGCTAAGATTTGGGAGTGATTGAGAAAATACCTGACAATTCTTTTTCCTTTTTTGTATGAATCCATCAACCAATAAAATTCTTTAGCAAGATCTTGAAATATTAAATTTAAAGTGTGTACACAGCAAGGAGACCAGAAAATATGCTTGTATACCTTTTCGATTTCTCTCCCGGCAGCTTTACAATTCGCGGCGTTGTCGGTGACAACTTGAAGAACGTTGCTTGGTCCTACCGTATCGATAGCCCCTTGCAAAAAGTTTGCAATTGCCACTCCTGTTTTTTCCACTCCAGAAAAGTCTTCGGCGTACATGAACATTGCTCCCCTACTATTTACCGCAAGCACATTAATGAGCGGATTATGCTTAACATTTGACCAGCAATCGGAAACAATTGAAAGTCCTTGCGTATACCAAGTGTCTTTAAACGGTGTTAGTTCTTTTTCAACATCTCTAACACATTCGTCAAGCAAAATGGTTCTTGCTTTTTCACTCGATGGAGGCTTGTAGCCGTCGGGTGCCTTCTTTAGTGCACTCAACATTTCAAGAGAATGGGGATTTCGAAACACATTAAAAGGTATGCCATTGGCACAAAGTCCTTTTATAATCTTTAAATCAACCAGACTTCTATCCATGACTCCAATTTGTACTCTTCAAATCTTGTACTCGAGCCTTCTAGTTTGTGTTTTCTGGATCAATGTCCCATTTCTTGTGTGGTCCTGATTTGTAACCTTTAGAAAAACGTGATATAAGACGAATGTTTGAATGAATAAACACCAATTTGTCTGCCCTCTTGGGATTCAGCCGGTTACGCTTCACATTGTGAATGTACGAGTAAGCACTCCAATTTCTCTCTGCTGAAGAGCAGCTAATTAGTTATGAAAGTACCTTTTTAGCAACTTCTGCGAGTTCGGGGATTTCAGAACCATAAGTAGACCACCAATCAATGAGATCAATCTTCACTACATCCATTTGTGTTGCTACCATAGAATAAAGTCCTTTTTTCATATGAAAAGTAGCAAACTGTCCTCGCAATACATGCTCTTCCTCTTCATTTTCAGCAATTCTTTCAACGCTTGCATTACACCTATCGCAAATTCTTTGTCGAGATTTGGAGATTTTCTTGCCATTCCCCCGAGGCTAATTTTTCAAGAGAATGTTTATCATAAAATCTTGGAGTTAATGCAAACCCCAAACAATGCAAGGGAATGGTCATCTTTTCCCATCTTGCTAACACAATACTTTCAAGCTGAGAGTAATAAGAAGAAAATTGATTATTCTTCATCACATCCTTAATCTCTCCTAACATGTTGTCCATTTTCTCATATATTTTTGCCCATTTTATTCGGCCCCTTACCATCACAAAACTTAATCATCAAATAAATTGGTTTTGTTATAGCTATAATGCTTTTAACGTCTTTCCAAAAATCATCATTCATTATGGTTTCAACAACAATTTAACGGGTACTCCTAGTGATCTTATCCCCTTGTTTTACCCAATCCCTCCATGAATTAAAAGCAACAGTAGTAGCTAACGCCTCTCTACAATCCACTAATCTTTTTAATAAAATATAGTGTGAAGCAAATTTGGTCTTAGCTACTTTTAACAACTCTAAGTTGGAGATTCTTTTTCCTTTTTTGTATGTATCCATCAACCAATAAAATTCTTTATCAAGATCTTTAAATATTAAATTTAAAGTGTGTACACAGCAAGGAGACCAGAAAATATGCTTGTATACCTTTTCGATTTCTCTCCCGGCAGCTTTACAATTCGCGGCGTTGTCGGTGACAACTTGAAGAACGTTGCTTGGTCCTACCGTATCGATAGCCCCTTGCAAAAAGTTTGCAATTGCCACTCCTGTTTTTTCCACTCCAGAAAAGTCTTCGGCGTACATGAACATTACACCCCTACTATTTACCGCAAGCACATTAATGAGCGGATTATGCTTAACATTTGACCAGCCATCGGAAACAATTGAAAGTCCTTGCGTATACCAAGTGTCTTTAAACGGTGTTAGTTCTTTTTCAACATCTCTAACACATTCGTCAAGCAAAATGGTTCTTGCTTTTTCACTCGATGGAGGCTTGTAGCCGTCGGGTGCCTTCTTTAGTGCACTCAACATTTCAAGAGAATGGGGATTTCGAAACACATTAAAAGGTATGCCATTGGCACAAAGTCCTTTTATAATCTTTAAATCAACCAGACTTCTATCCATGACTCCAATTTGTACTCTTCAAATCTTGTACTCGAGCCTTCTAGTTTGTGTTTTCTGGATCAATGTCCCATTTCTTATGTGGTCCTGATTTGTAACCTTTAGAAAAACGTGATATAAGACGAATGTTTGAATGAATAAACACCACTTTGTCTGCCCTCTTGGGATTCAGCCGGTTACGCTTCACATTGTGAATGTACGAGTAAGCACTCCAATTTCTCTCTGCTGAAGAGCTGCTAATTAGTTATGAAAGTACCTTTTTAACAACTTCTGCGAGTTCGGGGATTTCCGAACCATAAGTAGACCACCAATCAATTGGATCCATCGTCACTACATCCATTTGTGTTGCTACCATAGAATAAAGTCCTTTTTTCATATGAAAAGTAGCAAACTGTCCTCGCAATACATGATCTTCCTCTTCATTTTCAGCAATTCTTTCAACGCTTGCGTTACACCCATCGCAACTTCTTTGTCGAGATTTGGAGCTTTTCTTGCCATTCCCCCGAGGCTAATTTTTCAAGAGAATGTTTATCATAAAATCTTGAAGTTAATGCAAACCCCAAACAATGCAAGGGAATGGTCATCTTTTCCCATCTTGCTAACACAATACTTTCAAGCTGAGAGTAATAAGAAAAAAATTGATTATTCTTCATCACATCCTTAATCTCTCCTAACATGTTGTCCATTTTCTCATATATTTCGCCCATTTTATTCGGCCCCTTACCATCACAAAACTTAATCATCAAATAAATTGGTTTTGTTATAGCTATAATGCTTTTAACGTCTTTCCAAAAATCATCATTCATTATGGTTTCAACAACAATTTAACCGGTACTCCTAGTGATCTCATCCCCTTGTTTTACCCAATCCCTCCATGAATTAAAAGCAACAGTAGTAGCTAACGCCTCTCTATAATCCACTAATCTTTTTAATAAAATATAGTGTGAAGCAAATTTGGTCTTAGCTACTTTTAACAACTCTAAGTTGGAGATTCTTTTTCCTTTTTTGTATGTATTCATCAACCAATAAAATTCTTTATCAAGATCTTTAAATATTAAATTTAAAGTGTGTACACAGCAAGGAGACCAGAAAATATGCTTGTATACCTTTTCGATTTCTCTCCCGGCAGCTTTACAATTCGCTGCGTTGTCGGTGACAACTTGAAGAACGTTGCTTGGTCCTACCGTATCGATAGCCCCTTGCAAAAAATTTGCAACTGCCTCTCCTGTTTTTTCCACTCCAGAAAAGTCTTCGGCGTAAATGAACATTGCACCCCTACTATTTACCGCAAGCACATTAATGAGCGGATTATGCTTAACATTTGACCAGCCATCGGAAACAATTGAAAGTCCTTGCGTATACCAAGTGTCTTTAAACGGTGTTAGTTCTTTTTCAACATCTCTAACACATTCGTCAAGCAAAATGGTTCTTGCTTTTTCACTCGATGGAGGCTTGTAGCCGTCGGGTGCCTTCTTTAGTGCACTCAACATTTCAAGAGAATGGGGATTTCGAAACACATTAAAAGGTATGCCATTGGCACAAAGTCCTTTTATAATCTTTAAATCAACCAGACTTCTATCCATGACTCCAATTTGTACTCTTCAAATCTTGTACTCGAGCCTTCTAGTTTGTGTTTTCTGGATCAATGTCCCATTTCTTGTGTGGTCCTGATTTGTTACCTTTAGAAAAACGTGATATAAGACGAATGTTTGAATGAATAAACACCAATTTGTCTGCCCTCTTGGGATTCAGCCGGTTACGCTTCACATTGTGAATGTACGAGTAAGCACTCCAATTTCTCTCTGCTGAAGAGCTGCTAATTAGTTATGAAAGTACCTTTTTAGCAACTTCTGCGAGTTCGGGGATTTCAGAACCATAAGTAGACCACCAATCAATTTGATCCATCGTCACTACATCCATTTGTGTTGCTACCATAGAATAAAGTCCTTTTTTCATATGAAAAGTAGCAATCTGTCCTCGCAATACATGCTCTTCCTCTTCATTTTCAGCAATTCTTTCAACGCTTGCATTACACCCATCGCAACTTCTTTGTCGAGATTTGGAGCTTTTCTTGCCATTCCCCCGAGGCTAATTTTTCAAGAGAATGTTTATCATAAAATCTTGAAGTTAATGCAAACCCCAAACAATGCAAGGGAATGGTCATCTTTTCCCATCTTGCTAACACAATACTTTCAAGCTGAGAGTAATAAGAAGAAAATTGATTATTCTTCATCACATCCTTAATCTCTCCTAACACGTTGTCCATTTTCTCATATACTTTTGCCCATTTTATTCGGCCCCTTACCATCACAAAACTTAATCATCAAATAAATTGGCTTTGTTATAGCTATAATGCTTTTAACGTCTTTCCAAAAATCATCATTCATTATGGTTTCAACAACAATTTAACCGGTACTCCTAGTGATCTCATCCCCTTGTTTTACCCAATCCCTCCATGAATTAAAAGCAACAGTAGTAGCTAACGCCTCTCTATAATCCACTAATCTTTTTAATAAAATATAGTGTGAAGCAAATTTGGTCTTAGCTACTTTTAACAACTCTAAGTTGGAGATTCTTTTTTCCTTTTTTGTATGTATTCATCAACCAATAAAATTCTTTATCAAGATCTTTAAATATTAAATTTAAAGTGTGTACACAGCAAGGAGACCAGAAAATATGCTTGTATACCTTTTCGATTTCTCTCCCGGCAGCTTTACAATTCGCTGCGTTGTCGGTGACAATTTGAAGAACGTTGCTTGGTCCTACCGTATCGATAGCCCCTTGCAAAAAATTTGCAATTGCCACTCCTGTTTTTTCCACTCCAGAAAAGTCTTCGGCGTACTTGAACATTGCACCCCTACTATTTACCGCAAGCACATTAATGAGCGGATTATGCTTAACATTTGACCAGCCATCGAAAACAATTGAAAGTCCTTGCGTATACCAAGTGTCTTTAAACGGTGTTAGTTCTTTTTCAACATCTCTAACACATTCGTCAAGCAAAATGGTTCTTGCTTTTTCACTCGATGGAGGCTTGTAGCCGTCGGGTGCCTTCTTTAGTGCACTCAACATTTCAAGAGAATGGGGATTTCGAAACACATTAAAAGGTATGCCATTGGCACAAAGTCCTTTTATAATCTTTAAATCAACCAGACTTCTATCCATGACTCCAATTTGTACTCTTCAAATCTTGTACTCGAGCCTTCTAGTTTGTGTTTTCTGGATCAATGTCCCATTTCTTGTGTGGTCCTGATTTGTTACCTTTAGAAAAACGTGATATAAGACGAATGTTTGAATGAATAAACACCAATTTGTCTGCCCTCTTGGGATTCAGCCGGTTACGCTTCACATTGTGAATGTACGAGTAAGCACTCCAATTTCTCTCTGCTGAAGAGCTGCTAATTAGTTATGAAAGTACCTTTTTAGCAACTTCTGCGAGTTCGGGGATTTCAGAACCATAAGTAGACCACCAATCAATTTGATCCATCGTCACTACATCCATTTGTGTTGCTACCATAGAATAAAGTCCTTTTTTCATATGAAAAGTAGCAATCTGTCCTCGCAATACATGCTCTTCCTCTTCATTTTCAGCAATTCTTTCAACGCTTGCATTACACCCATCGCAACTTCTTTGTCGAGATTTGGAGCTTTTCTTGCCATTCCCCCGAGGCTAATTTTTCAAGAGAATGTTTATCATAAAATCTTGAAGTTAATGCAAACCCCAAACAATGCAAGGGAATGGTCATCTTTTCCCATCTTGCTAACACAATACTTTCAAGCTGAGAGTAATAAGAAGAAAATTGATTATTCTTCATCACATCCTTAATCTCTCCTAACACGTTGTCCATTTTCTCATATACTTTTGCCCATTTTATTCGGCCCCTTACCATCACAAAACTTAATCATCAAATAAATTGGCTTTGTTATAGCTATAATGCTTTTAACGTCTTTCCAAAAATCATCATTCATTATGGTTTCAACAACAATTTAACCGGTACTCCTAGTGATCTCATCCCCTTGTTTTACCCAATCCCTCCATGAATTAAAAGCAACAGTAGTAGCTAACGCCTCTCTATAATCCACTAATCTTTTTAATAAAATATAGTGTGAAGCAAATTTGGTCTTAGCTACTTTTAACAACTCTAAGTTGGAGATTCTTTTTTCCTTTTTTGTATGTATTCATCAACCAATAAAATTCTTTATCAAGATCTTTAAATATTAAATTTAAAGTGTGTACACAGCAAGGAGACCAGAAAATATGCTTGTATACCTTTTCGATTTCTCTCCCGGCAGCTTTACAATTCGCTGCGTTGTCGGTGACAATTTGAAGAACGTTGCTTGGTCCTACCGTATCGATAGCCCCTTGCAAAAAATTTGCAATTGCCACTCCAGAAAAGTCTTCGGCGTACTTGAACATTGCACCCCTACTATTTACCGCAAGCACATTAATGAGCGGATTATGCTTAACATTTGACCAGCCATCGAAAACAATTGAAAGTCCTTGCGTATACCAAGTGTCTTTAAACGGTGTTAGTTCTTTTTCAACATCTCTAACACATTCGTCAAGCAAAATGGTTCTTGCTTTTTCACTCGATGGAGGCTTGTAGCCGTCGGGTGCCTTCTTTAGTGCACTCAACATTTCAAGAGAATGGGGATTTCGAAACACATTAAAAGGTATGCCATTGGCACAAAGTCCTTTTATAATCTTTAAATCAACCAGACTTCTATCCATGACTCCAAAAGCTTCCTCAATTGGTTTTTTGAAATGAAGAATTGAAGATTTTGTTTTGTTAATTGTAGAATTTTTCAAAGATTTAGAAATACCACCACTTTCAGTAAGTTTTACTTTGTTCAACAAACTTTGATACTTGTCACGATCTCCGATTAAAACGGGACATCTCTTTATTGCAGCCTTCTTTCCGACTGGAGCACCAAAAAAGTGCGTGTGAATTCTAGTGTAGGAACTAGTATACTTTACCTTACAGTGATTGCAAACCTATATTTTTGCGCCACTAGCATTCTTACTATTTCCAGCACCAACGAATGTTACTTCTTGTAGCAGTGGTTTTGTTGCATCCTTTTCCTCATTAGTTAATCGACCTTGTTGAGATTCTGGTTCAATAAAACCTTTTGTGTCACTATCTTCTGGGTTTAATGTATCTGGTATAGAGGACTATGATCCAAAAACCATTTTGATTGAAGAAAAAAACAGAAGTTGATTGCTTTGAAGAGTGGAATTGGTAGTGGACAGTGGAGGGAAGAGTGGAATTGATTGTGTTAATGTTGAATATGAAAGAAAATCAACATTCTAAACACTTAAATAGGATTTAGAACCATTAATTAAAGAAAATTCGACTAGTGTGAACTGTGAAAAAGAGAAAATCGATGAGTCAGGTAATGGAACGGCACTCTTTTTCCCGCCTATGAAAAATCGTTCTAATATGACAATCGTTCCAATTGACCATCGATTCTTGTTCAACAATCCTCGGATCGATCTTAATTGTGTTCCCATTCGTGATTTAAAGGGAACAGAGACAATCGTTCCAATCATCGTTCCATTGACCATCGATTCGTGTTCAACAGTTCTCGGATCGTTCTAATTTGCATTCCCATTCGCGGTTTAAAGTCAACAAAATTGAAATAGAACTTCGGTTTGGTTCAATTTGAAAAGCGTTCCAATTCACGTATCATGCTGCGTTCGGTTCGAAATCGTACCGCGATTTGGTACGAAACGTACCAATCGCAGATCGCCTATACTACAGCGAACCATGTGACTATAGTCCAACCGTAATGATGCAAACGAGCTTCCTACTAGCCGATACATCAACCTTTAAGCAATCCCGAAACTTTGGATGCTTGTCTTGGTCAATGAACACAAAACCCGAAACCTTGGGTTTCTTTCTTGAGGTCTACAAAGAGAGGAGAGGGAGAGGGAGAGGGATGGAGTTTTAGGTTTATTTTCTGAATAATAATTGTGAAACCCAGAAACCTTAACCAAAGCCCCTTATTTATAGGTTTAGAAAACCTATTTGAATAAGGTAACAACTCTAAAAAAATAATAAAGTTTACATTTATTCAGACTCATTTAAACTTGGTCGATAAGTTATTATCTTAGAAAAATATTTAATTAATCAAGATAAAATAGTTATCCTAATTATTTAAAAAACAGAAGTAATTAATTAAAATATACTCAAAATTTCGGCCCTATTTTTATCAAATAATAATTCAGAATTTTGATTTAACTAATTTATAAAACCTTAAATAGTTATATTTATTTAATCCTAAATAAATATACAATAATAACTTGTTTGGATAAATAACCAAAAAAATAAATACCATTAATTTACTAATATTTATTCGGTAGAGCCCTGCAGAATTGTCTCGTTAACATCCCCAATCATGGTTGCTAATAATGTTCGATTTATAGCACTCACATGAATGACCATCGCCGTAAAATCATGTAGCCGTTGTGCACACAAACTCTAAAAAAATCTCACATCGGTCGTGGACAAGAGAGATGTTGGGTCATTTTGGACATATATAACAACACTTATTGGAGATATAAAGCATGGCAAAGTCGTGAGCCAAATCCAGTAATCAGATGCAAAGTCGTGAGCCAAATCCAAATATTTTGTGTCATGGTAAGGAGAGCTATTACATAATAGTATTGAGGAATTCCCGTGTCGTTCGAGATGATGGAGCAATCCTCATCAAGGACAATGAATCACAACTCCGAAGGGAGTGTTTATAACACCTTATGTGAATCCCATTAGTCGCTGCCGGGAGAGATGTTATATGTAATAGTAAACTTTGACCTTACATAACACAAATAGGTAATATTTAATGTAGTAATCCGGACCAGTGACCCTAGAAAAGTTCTCAAGTGGTCAGAAACAAAGCCGTAAACCAGACAAATAGGTAATATTGTTTCTTGGTAAAGCAGGGTATTAGAGTGTATGCACGCGCACAAATACAAGTTTTTCTTATTAAAATATTGTCTCAAACAAGTATAGATGTAGTTACTGTTATAGAGAACACAATTAAAATAAAAGATCATAAGGAAATATTTTTTAATAAAGTGATTATTAAATCAAAATTGGCTTCATTCTTAAACCCAACCTAATCCCTCCCCCTCCCTTTCCAAGGAGAAAAGAAAAACTTTTTTTCAAGGTGTTACAATAGCAGAACAAAAGTTTATGAAAACTTTTGACCATGGACCACCATTAAGAAGAAACTTTATAAATTGTGCCCCCTATACCTAAAAGTTTACATAGATCGACATATTTTGAAAATGATATTTATCAATGTTGTAAAACTCCTATTCCAAGGCCGAGTACTTGATGAGTACACATGACAAGGTGGATAACCTTGCCTAGTTGAGGTGAATCCGAGTACTGCAAAACTCGACCCCAACTCGGTCAAACTCAGGATAATTTGGTCATAAATTTTTGTATAAATTCTTACTCTCCCTGGTTCCCATAATTAAAGTCAATAATACATACCTATTTTCCTCGTGTCATGAGTTAACAACTTGTTTAAGTATCTAGTTTCTAATTCTACGATCACATGAACATGACATACCCTAAAATTTTGAAATTTATATATAAAACTACTAATCCAAATACTCCCCGAGTCTCACTACACCCCAATCGGCCGCTCGAATACCGCCTAGCGAGTTTTACAACATTAATATTTATTTCAGATAAATAATAATATATAATTGCATATATTTTCAACATGTGTTGTATATACCAAGAGTTGAACATCTAAAACATGTTGATATTAACCATGTCAATGCATACTCAAAAAAACACTCACAAAACTCAAAAGACACTCGATTCAAAATTCAAAAGACATGATAAACTTGATATGATGTATATTTAGTCTACCCTTCGTGTCTTTCCTTTCCGGTTATCTTTATCTTCATCCAGATCTTCTCATTGTATATCTGCTCTGCGATCTAGGAACGCGAATGTACCACTCAGTACGGGCAATCCAGATCATAATTCAACGGGGTTGAGTGATCCATGTGTTGTTAGATTGTAAAAGTAAAATGTCTAGCATTTTTTAGGAATAGGAAATACCCATACCGGAAAAAGGATCCATGTTGACCCAAGTCCAACACTCGGAGTCCATATGTGATGTTAATGCACAAACAGGTAACCTTCACTTAACATCCTATACTCAAAATGGAGATTGGCATAGCGGACAATTAGATTTGTGAGAAGTTGAAAACCACTTATATAAGCATGCGGAATGAAACTTGTGCTTGCAGGTTCTACAAGCAAGGCGAGGAAGACTATGATTTGCAGTGTGAATCACACTGTAACAAATCGGGCACTCTTCAACACCTTCAAATTCTTTGTCAAAATTGCTTTTCCATATTCGGATTGCTTCTGCTAATGCTCCATTCTGCGACATACAAGTAAAAAGATTAGGTATAATATTACCTAGATCTACAAGTTGTCGAAGGCCAAATCAAAGAGTGGCATAACTTGAACATTTTATTAGAGGGGAACCAAATTATTCTATCTAGCTTAAAATGTAGCATTTTATATTTAAAAAACATCCATAAAATTTTATATAAAAGAAAAAAATTATATATTTGGGACCGCCATAACTTTATATATTTTCTTTAAAAATGCACTTGTATCAACTAGTATTTTACCCGCGCGATGTGGTGGGGTAAAATAGTTTCATTTGTCGACTTGTCAATTCAACATGTTATTTGTGATGTTGCCGGAGAATATGGTGGTTGTGATCTTCGTACAAATATCAAGTTAACGCAACACTTACGTTTAAATGACAACATTCTATTCTTATATGAACGAATTCATACTATCTTTTACGATCATATTACATGGTAGAATATAAAACTTTTTGAAAACAGTAAGTAAATGTGACAATTATTTAGATCATGCTAAATACATATATACTTCACTCATCACGCAACACTTCTTTGTAGACAGTTATAAGGTATATATAGACAAAGTATTTTGGTCTGTTTTCTGTCATTAAATTCAGGACACTTTTTTGTATTTAATTTTTTGACAGTTTTAAAGTGTTTAAGATCATTATTAAAACATATTGTAAATAATGCTATTTGAGTTGTACTATTTTAAAAGTGTTAAGATTTGTTGCTGGAAGTTATTGTAAAACATGCTATATTACTTGTACTACTTAGCTTAAAAATTTGTCTTAAAAAAAGAGCTAAATGTAATTAAATTCTGATAGTTTTAAATGTTGGAAGTTATTGTAAAGTATTAATTATGTATTTAAATTGTCTTAAATGTTGGAAGTTATTGTAAAGTATTAATTATGTATTTAAATTCTAAAGATCATTGCTCGAACATATTATAAATAATGCTATTTCAGTTGTACTATTTTAAAAGTGTTAAGATTGTTGCTGGAAGTTGTAAAACATGTTATATTACTTGTACTACTTAACTTAAAAATTTGTCTTAAAAAAAAGAGCTAAATGCTTTATAGAGTAGTAATGATTAAAAGTCGAACTTTTTTTTGGGTTTCCACTCGATAGTTCCACCTCTTTTTTTTTTGGAACAACAAAACAGACACACACACTAACCTACTCCTAAATCTACTCCGTTTCTCCACAACGGGACTTGAACTCATAACCATTGGCTATGGGGAACACCTTTCTACACCTTGATAGTTCCACCATTGAATCAAACTCAACATTACTACTTTAATATTTACATTCAATCGATATTTTTTGTGATCTAATAAAATCATAATCCAAAAATGAAGTCATAACTAACAACTTTACTGAAAATAATGTGAAACAAGTTGTGAAAACTTACTTGATTACGAACGAATGCCATCATTGAAAGTAACCATTTCCTTTGTTTAACTTCACTGATGCCAAGGCTTCTTGTACATTCAACATCCACTGGTCGTAAAGAATAAGATGAAGGAAGACGGACTACTAAATCCATTCCTGTTTCATCTTTTGTATATGTGGCAACCACCTCATTCGCAGACTTGCTAACACTAACCGAAAAATTCTCATCACAGAGATCGGCTTTCTTGATCTGCAATAAAAAATCAAATTCATAAGATATACAAATATCTTTCCTATTAATCCTAATAGAGGTGAAGGGGCAATTACTTCAACCCTTTTACTTTTGCACGAGTTGATTTAGGTTACACCTTAAAATTATTGTCTTGAATGGAAACAGTTTAGATGAATCAAACAAGTCGAAAGTCTCCAAAGCATATTTTGTAGGCATATTTAATCATGTATCGAGATTTCAGAAAGTTAGACTAATATTCAAATCTAGTTTTTTTAGTCATATTGGACATAACAAGTATTTATATAAAATTTCGAAAACTTCATACAAAAACTGTTTCGGGTGAACCCAACCTAAGATGACCTTTCGATCCGTAATTTCCAACCTCTTACCACCCACCCATTTTGTCACCTTCAATTATTCACCTGACCAATTACCCAACCGTCCTTAAACAACTCTACCAAACAAAAAAGTAAACCCTAAATCTCTAAACCTTAACCTCAAACCTAGACTCTAAACCCTTTTTAAATGATCACATGAGATAACAATAAGTTTAAGAGGACACTTAAGAAAGACATACATGAGAGAGTTCATTTGTAATCAGAGGAGGACTACACCATGTTCTCGTGAAAGATTCGATTGCAGATGATAAATTACGATCACGAATATCAGCAAACCAATCCCGAACATAAGCAGGAAGCGTTCTTAACATCAATCCGTATATTGCAACAGCAAAAGATGCCATTTCATCTGGTCCAACGGGCCAAAGTGATTCCACAGCAAAAAGCACATTGTTGTCGGTGATTGCACGAGTTGCTGCCGCTGCAACGTTTGAAATACCAGAGGGAAGTTCGGAAAATTTCTTTCTTACACTGGAAGAACACAATTCCAGTGGTATATGTTGGAATAAACAGTCCAGTATTATTGGATTTGATGAATCTTTTATGTGTTGAATCAGCTTTTCCTTTGTTGGAGATGATGATGGTGATGATAGTAGACGTGATAATATCAGCGACCAAGCAAGAAAAACATTCACCTGTCGAGTTTACAATATAATTACTTTGCAAAAGGAACAGGGTGTTGAGTATTTGAATGCAACTCGAAAAATAAAAATTCGAATCGATTTCAATTCCAGTGATTGAAGTCAAATCAGGGTTATCTCCAAACTGAATCTACAAACTAGTTTTTGAATCATCGACTTTTTAATCAAATCGAATGACACCTAAATCAATATATACATATATCGGGAAAAGTTCACTTGAGAACCATCCTCATTATGAGTATACGAGAACCAATCTAAGCCGTCCAATTCCCTCTCCTTCAATTCCATCACCCACCCATGAATTCATCCCATGCCCCTTGCCATACTATATCCCCCCACATTTATTTGAGAACCAATCTTGACCCTTGATTAAAATAAATCAATTACTAATAATGCTAATGGCTCATTAATGAAGGGTATTGGAAAATCAAGTCACATTAAATAATGACTCGTCCACCCGGACACAATTCACGGTTGGGTGAATATATAAATGATCAAAAAACCCCTATTAATGAGTCATTAATGTTACAAATTGTAACACTTCTCACACGAAAAACATTTCTCATTTGAACTTCTCTGTATCTCTCTCTCTCTCTGTGTGTATATATATATATATAAGGATAAATAACCTTTTTAGGATTTGAAAATATAAAACCCCCAGAAATTTTTATTAAGCAATTAGCAAAAGTGAAATTTTGAAGTTTAATTTGTATTCTAAATAGGTAGAATTTTATAATTGTAATTGTTGAATATTGTTTTCCATATTCAGACTGGTCTTTTGACCAAATTAGTTCAAACTAGTCTAATCAAATTTGAATGGAATCTAATACGGATATGGTTCAGCTTCCGAAACCCATAGAACAACCCAACGAAAATGAAACCAGACTCGATGAATACCGATAAACGGACTTACTCTCTCTGGGGCAACTAAATCCAGTTCAAGAATCTCAAGTGGTGATTTTTTTTCAAGAAAGATAGAAATCTCCTCCCTCAAATAAATTTTAGCTTCTAAAGACGAATCATCAAGAGAATCTTCATTATCATTTAACAAAGATGATATCTCTTGAACAACAAAAGCTGAATCTGAAACAGGTTCACTTGAAAGAATTGCATAAGCAGCATACTGCAGATATGGGACCGGCTTCGATGAAAATAGAATTGCATATAACGAGCTAACAGCCCCTTTGCTCAACCCCCATATTTCTAATGATTTTATAGCACGGTCTCTAGCATGAGAAGAAGATTCAACAGCACATGAAGCCACTAACTCCCAGAAATGAAACTCATTAATTCGGCTCAATGCTATAACCGATGAATACGAACCAGCAATGGCCTCAGCTGCACCTGTTGAGAAAAATAAACGAAGAACACCTTCAAGAATTCGATCTTTAGTAAGCACCCACTTTTCGGATCTTAAGAGATTTCGATTGTTTTCGTTTTCGTTTTCGTTTTCGTTTTTGTTCTCGTTCTCTATCTCGTTTTCGACAGTTTTTTGTTGTTCGATGATCCCGCAGTAAAGAGAAAAGGAAATAAGTGCATTTTTTGCAAGTTTTAAAGGAAAGGACTCCAAAGTCAAGAGAATATGCTGGAGCTTTCCCGGTATATCAACAGTGGACCCGCTTGTAATAGTTTCATTCACAGACTCCACTACTTCCTCCATCAATATAACTGTGGATTCAATCCAGTATCTTGATTTGTACAAGACGAATTCCCAATCAGCGTCTGTAAGCTCAGTCCAACAGTATCCAACTACAATAACGGTTAACTTGGACAACAACATTTGCACAACGGGTAGTTTATTTACAGTAGTGGACCCCACAAGTCGTTGTTTCCGGAGTAACTCAAGCAGGAGACTGCGTTCCAAATCAGTGATATTTCTTTGTGGTCTAAATTTCTGCGTTCCTCGTGTTGTTCTCAAGGGATAACATGACACAACAAGTTGAAACCAATCTTCCATATCTGCAGGAAATATTACATCTTTTATAGCAATAAAAACAAAAATGGGAATCTAGAAATGGTTTAAAACGGGTGAGAAAAGGGTGGTTGGATGTGCGTTTCAAAAATGAGCATTTGATAATAAATGACTAGAATCATATGTGTAATGAAATGGGATGTCAATGACGTTATGAGCTCTATTGTTTGAAGTTATCTTACTCCTTTATAATACATTTACAACCTTAAAAACTCTTAATTTTAAGTAACTTGAATGTACTAAAATACCCCTTCTTAACCATTTTATTCTCTCTCCTAATTTACTTTAACTTTTAAAATACCCCTTTTAACCATTTCATTCTCTCTCCTAATTTACTTTAACTTTTTATCTATTTAAAATATCTCTCTAACACTAAAACACCCTCTCACACTATGCATTTATCGCAGTGGGAAATCAAATAGTGGTCAAGGTCCTTGATTCGGGATACCGGTTATCGCGGTGGGATAGCGGCAGGATAGCGGTTTTTAATATTATGTAATATATATATATATATGTATGTGTGTATGTATATATATATATATATAATTAAAATCATAAAACATTAATTAAAAGCATTGTATAAAACTTAGTACACTAATATAGTAAATAGCAATCGACTGTGGAGTGAGTTTCGATTTGTCGACTGTGGAGTGAGAGCTGTTGACGTCCAAGGAAGATGAAGGCCGGAGAAGCTGACGTTGAAGGAAGACGAAGGTCGGACTGCTTCGGGTGTCATCAAAGAAGAAGGAAAAGAACGCAACAACTAGGTTTAATATTATATTGGGTTTGGAGTCTTGGACATAAATCAGATGGGCTCAAAAGACTGCCCAAAACAAGTATAATCTCCCAAAAAATATAAAAAAAATAACAAAAAAAAGTGCAAAACGCTATCCCACCGCTATCCCACTGGAAAATAGCGCTCAAATAGCGCCCAAATAGCGGAAATAGCGGCGCTATTAGCGCTTCCGCTATTTCCCACCGCTATTCCCCACCGCTACTTTGCCTAGGTCCGCTAACCGCTATCCCACCGCTATCCCACCGTTATCCCACCGCTATTGACTGCATAGCTCTCACACAAACACAATTATCCACCCACATCAACATAATTTTCAAAATCTTATTAACTTCTCCCTCCTTATTTCATAAATATAAATCTTTTTCTTCATTTAATGTCTTCTAGAATTTATTTTTAAAATTAATAAAATAGTTGATACAAATAAAAAAAATAAAAAACTGGCATTGTACGATGCTTTTTCGTGACATTGAATTATGCGAATAACATATTATTACATTTTTAAAAGCAACATGATATAAAATAGAAATTATTTACCGTCGCAGCATTGTGCGGGTACCTTGCTAGTAATAAGAAGAGTGGCAAAATTACGATTCTTTAAGAAATTAAGAGTTTAGGCAAATGTCATAAAAGAGCAACGTAGTTTGTTGGTACTTATACTTTTTTGTACGTTTTGAGTTATACTTTGTGTTGATTGCTAATTTGATCATTTAAGGACAACAAGACAGGTGCGAGTATGCAACTGGTTAAACTTGATGAAATGACATCAATAAGTAAAATGACAGTGAAGAGTACGTTGCTATTTTACATCTACCTGAGTTAAAATGACGAAGAAGAGTTCTTGTGAAATAGGAGTAGATCAAAGTATAGGTTGTAATAAGGAAAATAAGTAATTATACCTTCTCCAGAATACCAGGTGTTAAGAGGTGGAAATGCTACAGTTCTTTGAAGCCAGCCCTCGATCACATCATGTATTAGGTTTTCCTGTGAAAGGTCACGTTTTTCGTTTCCGAATTCATCTGGTTGAGAGCTCAGTGGTGCAATTAGGACACCCATTACCACCGGAAATATCTTCAAACAATTTGAATTAACATCTTCACCTACAAAAAGCCTATCTACAAGTAGATTAAAAATTTCAAGAGCCTTTTTTCTTCCCCAAATATTATCCTCAAAAAGTTTACGAATTACCGACACAAGCCCTCTCACATAAACTGCTTCAATTTTTTCCAATTCATCATGTGGGGCTGGATACAAACTCGAAGAACTAAGACTAATTTTATTGTTTTCTCCTTCGACAAGAGAACCGTTTAACAGGATTTCGACAATCAAATCAAACAAGGTGCCACTAGAAGAAGAATCTTCATTCTTTTTGTAGTAATTAATCAATGAAGGTAAAAATGAGGTTAAAACACTGCCACCTTGCCATTTCCAAGTGCATAACATCTCGGCTGCAAGCCAACCACGATTATAATCAGAATGAGATGATGAAACTTCATTGGAAGATGATGTAGAGCCCACGATAACTCTAGCGATACCGAGTTTAGATATAAGCTTGTCGACAAAAGTAGCCATTCGGTGACTCTTAGATGCCTACAGGGAGAAATTTACAATTTCTAAGCTGCTTATTTTTTATGGAATGCTGGCAAAAACTGAAAGGATCTAACACACACGCATACACAAACAAGAAACCATTTTATATGTTAATATTTTTTAAGGAAGGTTGATGAAAAATCAAGTTTTTAGCAAAGTAATCTCCATATGAGTTGTGTTCAATAAAGTCCATGTAAAAAACATAGTCCTAAAATTTTAATATTCAATCACAGGTGATTCAGTATACAATCACATGTGATTTGTAAAAACATAACATGTGAATTACGAAAATGCCACTCCGTCCAAAATTTTAAAATGCAATCTGGACCATTGATGTCATTGATCCAAAGGCTAAAATTAGTCCCTTTGGACTATGAATTAAGTATGGACTATATTGAACATTCTCCAAGTAAATATATATAACATATGCTCTAAGAAAAGGGCAGATATCATAAATAGCGAAGTAATTTTGTCAATGGTCCATTTTGGTAATTATACATTGTGTTGATGTGTTACTAATGTAATTTAAACGCATAATGACGGGTTGTAGGTGACACGTAGAAGATCTTTACACATGCACTATCATTCATTTTAAACCGGTCAGTTGTGCTTAAATTAACTAATTAGCACGTCAACACAAAGTATAATCATCAAAACATGACAAAAACAGGTGTAAACTGAACAATTGATATAAGTATGTTGCTATTTTATAGCATTTTAAGCAAAATAAACACAAGGAAAAGTATACCCACATCGTAAGAAGTGATTTCACTTTTCAAAGCAGCTGATATTTGTCCATCTTTGACGTTGGGAACAACAAACGAAGGCCAGGAATCAAACTTGTTTAGAAGCTTGTCTAACAATACTTGTTCCTCAACTTGAGTTTCACAAAGATTATCCATAACATCGACAACAAAAACACACCCGAGAGAAGTTATTTTATCAATGTCCAGCTTATCTTCATTAAGAACAGCAAACCGAATTGCCTGAACCAGAATACCACCCAACATTTCCCGGACGCATAGGCTAAGACTTTTAAAGTATTTATCGATTTTGGAGAGAAAAACATGCACTGATTTACAAAAACCAAATCTATCCGTTCCTTTTGTAGATGGATTGTTATCAAATCCATCATAGAAAACCGCTGATGTGGCATTTTCCCAATCAATCATGAATAATGCAGCTAAGATACATGGAAGCAAGTTAGAGTTTCTGGTA
Source organism: Dittrichia graveolens (assembly GCA_038502395.1). NCBI lineage: Eukaryota > Viridiplantae > Streptophyta > Magnoliopsida > Asterales > Asteraceae > Dittrichia > Dittrichia graveolens. Next base: position 34,617,507 of record JARJIL010000005.1, read on the forward strand.
AGAGTTTTTAGTCTAAAGAAGCTTCCATTAAGCACTTCGATAGCAAAATTAGCCATTTCGAGAACACTTGTTGAAGGTTCATGTTTTTCATAGATTACTTGTTCCCCAGAATTTAAGAAAACATTAGCATCCCTGATCCATGTGAAGTTGGAACTTGCGATGAAAGATCGTAACTTGTTGAAGAGTTCTTGAAAAATCAAAATTGATGTTTTTTCGCTCACCAAGTAAGTTTGATCTTGTTCTGTTTTGCCTCCAAGAACAGCACTATGATATTAAGATATGGACAAAAGAAGGAAATTTAGGCAACATAAAGAGGAAAATACATCGAATAAAGCAAAGAAAAAAGTAAAATGTTCAAAATCAAGAAGCAAGGAGTAGGGATGTAACTAAGTCAAGCCATCTGAGTAGACTTTCAAGTAGAGCTTGTGCCATGTTACATTTTTACCGTTCTTGTAGACGTATATCTACATAGTACATACTTATCATACTATATGATCAAGTAGAGTAAAGTCAATCTTAAAAACATTGTTTCTAAGTCAAACCCATTATGACATACATCAACAAAATTAATACTAAGCTTGGTCATTAATGTTATTAGTTGTTTAAAAATGATGATAATCAAGATGAGTCCAAGTAAAGACCAAGCTTGAGTATTGGTTAATCAATCGAGCTATATCTTGAGCTTCAAAACAAACGCTCAATCAAGCTTGAGTCGAGTTTTGAGCTTCGACTATTATAATCAAGTTGAGTTTTGAGCCTCGAGTACATAATCAAGTCGAGCTTAAGCTTGGCACTATGTGGACTCAATTTAGCTCAATTACAGCCCTAGAAAGTGTTCACACATGTTAGTCATTTATATGCATATTACTTCATATTCTTAATCAAATTAACATTCGGCATGTATGTAAAGCAACAAAAAATCATCATAGTTGCAAATACTTTTACATCAATTTAACGTACCAAATAAACTGGGCATCAGAAGAACCAAATGGGGGAAGAGAGCGAGCAATAGAAAGAGCAGTAGCATCTAGAAGTTCATGATGCCAGTGGTTGGGGTGGACACCTGTCCTGAAAATTTCTTCTTTTGCTTTCTCCATTAAAAGCGCCAATATGGAAGTATCGTTGGAATCTTGGGTCCCAGCTGCATGTAAAATTATACTATCCCATTGTTGAGAAAAGCACTCATTATCTACTAATGCAAGCAAGAGATCCAATCGGGCCATGGTGGAACGTTTACTTGTTTGCAAGCACCAAGGAACAAATATATCCTTAAAATATTGCAAAAACTTATGTAAGCTCAAATCATGTTCCTGAACAATTCCTTCAACAAACTTGCGTGGTCCGCATGCAGAAACCGCAACCACCAGAAATCTCACGGTACTTGATGAATCCTGTAATCATTAGCAAGAAATTAAAAACTACAACATACAACCCGATATTTATGGATCAAGTAAAAAATAGGTTGTCAAACTACTACCAAGCTAGAGCTCGTTTAATTAACTGATAATTTCAAATTGGCTCAAATAGACTAGATGATACTATTTAAAATTTTATGAAGATATTAATCAAAGTTAGAACTAATGTGTCAACACTTTCAAGCTACACTCGACTTTATTATTATCAATATTTAAATTCATGATAATATAAATCAAATTATTTGACAATTTTGCCGTCGACTTTACTTGAGTCGATACTTCTAAATTCAACTAGACTCGAGTCAATTTGAATTTTTCTTTTTTTAAAGCAAGTCAATTTGAACATTTCCCGAGTCAACCTCAAGTAGCTCACGAGTTGACTCGAATCAGTTACACCCCCTAGTCAAAAACAAGGAACCCAAAAGTCTTTACAACTTTTATAAGGGATTTCCCGCTATAGCAGGTTTAGGGGGAAGTCAAGCTATGCACTAATGTACGCGGCTCAACCGTTTATGTAGCCGTTGGCGTTTCCAATACTCCCCCTAGCCAGACATCCCACCACTAGGCTATCTTGAGATGGTTAAAATGTCTTTACAGCTCTAAATACTAAATGCAAATACGAAGAACATGACATACGCACTACAAATAAAGACGGTAAAAAAAGAGTTGATGAGGTAATAAGAACTTACAATATTTTGAATTAATTGGAAAGATTTTGACAACATGGGACCCACTAAATGAGATAAGGGCCACAAATCACCTTTCCGCACAGCATATAGATCCACTAACAACAAAAATCTGATGATTTTCTCTACATTCTCACGTCTTTCAATGTTTTCGGTTTGCTGGAATGCATCAAGGCAATTCTTTTCAAAAGTTAGGCAAAAAGCCGATAATAAATTAGTGTCGAGGGAACATATGCCTGAAAGGACATCTGTAATGCATTTTCCCAACTCATGCACATGATCAACTCGGTCAAACGTTTTCATATTCTCCTCGGAAGATGGAAGCAAAAGGTAGTCATCCCACAAAAGCTTCAATAACACCGCATCAATAATACTACACCGAAAATTATGAATATTTTCTACTCCACAGTATCTGATATCAAAATGACACAAAAATGAGTTGAAAAAGAAAGACGTCCCGTTTTGAGTGTCAAGATTTTACTTGCAAGATCTTGTAAAGAAACATAACTTCTTTTCCTTTCATTTGTAGAGATGGCAACTACAGCTCATTTTTATAAGTGTGTCAAATTGGTTTATGTTTGAGTTTGATAGATAATGTCAAAAAAAAAGTTGGTAAATGAGCAGCCACCTCAAATGGGTCGGAAGCCACCACAGGTGTTTTATAATGCATATAACCTCGGAAATTGTTTTATTATAGCATCACATTGCTACTGTATAATACTTTTTTTCTAATCATATGTAACCCATGCCGCCATGAATTATTCATAAAATTAGAAAATGGAAAAAAATATCATTTCCTGGTAATCCAACCCCCCTGACTAATTTTTACACTAACCAATGTTTTACCTAATTTGAGCCAAACCCATTTTAATCCACCACCAACCCATCTGTGCCTGTATGAAGGTGAATTGTAACATAACATAGAAAATTCAACTTTAAAAACAAAGAGGATAAAAGCTAAAAGAAACTTACCTTTCAGCATTAGTTAACACCCAAAGAAAACATTCTCGGAAAGACTGAAAAAACACTAATTGATCAGCATTTGAGGACTGGGAATGAACTTTTCCAGCCCAAAAGTTCTGGAAAAATTCTAGAAAGAATTTGTCCACCGTAATAGCTTTCGAAGGCACACAATCTAAGAAAAGAACTAAAGCTGGGTAAGATACTTTCTGAGATCCAAAGCACCCATTCCTCAAAAAACTCCATAATCGGTTAATTACGATTTTGTTAACATTTATACTTGTCCAACTCTCGGGAAATCTTCTTGAAAACATTAGCACCGCTTCCCACATAGAAGAATGGCAAGTGGGATCTTTTTCTTGGAATGCACCAAGAATTGCAGGTGCAAGTGTTTTAACGTTTGCTTCATTTAAAGCATGAGGAATGTTTTTAGCACAACTTCTAACGAGAGAATAAGCAGCAGATCTGATAGAAGAAGTTTGAGATTTCAAGAAGTCTTGAAAACACTTATGAATAGATAATAATTTCTCTGCATGAGATATGGCAACCGATCTTGCTTTCAGAGCATGTTTTTGTTCAGGACCATGATTTTCATTTGTCAGTACATCAAGAAGTGTAGCCAATGCTAGCAACGACGACGAGACAACCTGCAACCACATAAGCAACAGTTTGGAAAGCAAAATGAAAAAATAATAATAATGCCTAATGTAACACATTATAGATAACGAAGAAACATATTATTGGTATTTACATTGTCTAAGTGCACTAATCGACAGGATAAGAGAAAAACTATGTATCAAATGTACAAAATAGCAACATACTTCAGACCAACTCGTGCAGGCAATGAACTCTAAATAGCAAACATACTTGTATTATCTTCCACGGATAATTACTTTTATATTTTAATTGTTGTATTCTATCACAGGTTGATGATCAAACGAGTTGTATTCTATCCTCCCATTGCTTGAGAAAATAATCAAGTTGAATTTTTCAAACTTCACACTTTTCTTCCTTTTATCTAGATTCACTCCATAATGATTAAATATATTAACGTAAATTAATTAATTAAATGACCCCATTCGTATATAAATGGGGCAAAACTGCCAACTTCAGTAAAACGAGAACAAAAATGAAAGAATGGTCTTATTATGATGAAATTTTTAATTATTATGCAGTTTTGCTTTCAAAAATGGCCCATTGCCTAAGATATAAATTGGCCTAAAGTACATAGCTATTGTGTGCATTCGTAAATGTATTTAGTAATATAAACCAAGAACAATACAAAATGTACATATTATGTGTGGATTATACAAAATGAAGTGGTAGATGATGGTGTGTATTTGTGTGTATTTTATATATGGTACATACCTGTTGATGCATCTCTTGTAGCTCATCCAAAGGAACTGCTTTATCAGACATACTTTGAGGAGTAAGTTTTAAGTTCTCTTCTAAATACATAAACACGTCATCCGTACATAACATCAGTGCCTCCAGTCTTTTCTCTTGTGCAGGAAAAGCAGCCTTTTATAAAGCCAAAATAAAAAAATGATCTTAAACTTTATTTCTTTGTGTGTTTCTCATTGTTTGAAAAGAATGGAGCAAAGAGAACAGGTTAAGAACTATGTGTTGAGGCTTAAGTTGATTTCTAAAGGTTTAACCATGTAAATGTTATTTTTTGAAATCTTCATATGTTATCCACATAAAATAATGATATGGCACCCATTCTAAACGAGTACGTACAACAAGTAAGTAATCTCAAACCTGTAACGATCTCTTTGCAGCTTGGGAAACTTCATGAACAGCATCAAACTGTGAAACCCACCAAGGCCCCATCAAAGACTTCAAATGTGGAGCCAAATCTCTCCTGTAATGAATACAGGAAAGACATAAAGCAGGATATAACAACTTCAAGAAAAAGAGACATAAATGCTTCATATAACACCTCAAGAAGTATGAAAATGAAAAAAGAGGGAACAGCATTAACCATATAGAAAAATCAATCAGCATGAATTCTGGTGCCTAAAAGTGCTATGCGGCTTTGGTCGAATACTAGTAGCATGCGCCAAAAATAAAGAATCGGACATCTAAAGAGATTATTTTAAAGAAGGGTAATTTTGCATCACTAATCATAGAAAACTAATGCCAAGCTTAAGAAACCTCTGTTAACAATAAACGCATGCAAGATAGAATTATTGTTGATTAGGCTGTTTTAATGCTTATGCATCATATTTTAAATAAACTTTCTGAAGTTTATTTGTTAGTTACATATTAGTATCATGGCCATGTATGCATTATTCTACTGGAAATAAGATAAGCTCAAACCCAACAGTGCTGACGAGATTAGCCATGGTTTCATGAGTAGCTCGGCGGACCTCCCTGTTGTAGCCCTGCAGCAGCTTCTTGTATTCAAATGCCTAAGCCACAAAATTTTAAAACAAAAAAAGATGAATAATGTAATATCAATGATAATAAATCAGCAAATGTCTATTAAATGAAATAACATTATACTGATGACCCAAATTTAGACATTATAAAAAAAATAAGCATACCCATTGTGGAATGATTGGTGATACATCCTTAGCAGATTTTTCCTTAAATAATGTTGACAAAGTTGTCAAAGCCTTCAGCTGTAGAACCATAATATAACATAGCAACCCCAAATTTAATTATAAAAACTAAAAAGATCATTATTGGCAGCAAATAACTGCATAAATTTGCAAACTCTGCTTCAAAAACATCCTGACAGTGAATATCATAGTGTTACCTTTGTAGTAGGATCTTTTCTGGCAAGCCTTTTCAAATGTTGTGCTAATTCTCCGTCAATTTCCTAAATTGTCATTCACAATTTCCAAATCATTAAATGAGTTTCAACAAACATAGTATCAACATATTGATTTTTAGGTCAAATTTTATACTTGCAATAGGCAAAAACGATTATGAACACAAACCTGAATCCACAAGAAAAAGAACAGAAAATTAGAATACCTGGAGAGTAGAAACAGCGTCAGGAGTTGTTGGTATAGAAGAAGTATCAAGACGTGAACTACCGACATAACCCCCAAATCCAACAGTTGTAGCACCTGAGGGTAGCAGCGAAGCAGCTAAACTGCGAAAAAAGATCGATTCCAAGAATTGTTAATTGAGATATGAGAGAGTTATGATGATTTGAGGATTGAAGGTATTAAGAATTGCCTGCTGCTAGAAGGACGAGCTTTGCTTCTTGCAGCTTCTCCCTTTTGTCTGCCCATTGATGAGGTCGGAAAATCGGAGAAGAGGAAGTGAGAAACTCACACGAGACACGGAAGGAAAAACGAAATAGGTCTTTTTTTTTTTTTGCCCTGCCCGTGTTAAGATGACCGATCATATATATAAGTAGGGGATAAATGCGCGTTACCCGTACAGTTAGACTCACATGCCACTTAAAGTATTATTTCAATCATTTTAATGTTTTAATAATTTAGATGATATGCGAATATAAGTGCAGAGTTAGGTATAATTAAATGTACCGATCATTTTCCTCTGTATAAAATGGATTTATAATGGAAAATTCTATTCTTGATACGTCAAGAAACTTTTTGTTTTAGGGTATATTTGTTATTAAGTTTTTTGAAGCTTATTGGAGGTAATAGCTTTTTGTTTTGAAAAAAAAACTACAAGTCATGTTTAGATGAAATAACTGTAAGGTTTTTTTAAAACAAAAAAACCCTAAAATAAAAAGGTTCTTGAAGTAGCTTTTAAAACTAACTGGAAGTTTTTTATATACCAAATTACTTAAATACCTCTTTAATTGTTTTATAATTCCTCTTATTCTTATAATTTGTAATTTTTTGTCATTTTACACTATTTGTAACACCCTGATTTTCGATGCAAATTTAAATTTTTCAAAACTCAATTTAAATCATACTTGATACAAAACTCTTTAAACATTTCGCGGAAGCATCGTAATATTCTTGAAATATTTCATCAAAATACAATAACATTTTAACAATAAAGTTTATCTCATATATATTTCCCAAAACCTTTTGGTGTTACCACAGTTAATCTCGCGACCATAAACAGAGAGTAGGAAATCCAAGATTTCCAGAAAAATTAACCAAAGCAAGACTTGCCCAAGGCAGCTACCCACCTCACCAAGACATCTATACAATCTGCGGATACAAAATATTTTCACACACTGAGTTAGCTATAAACATAGCTAGTGAGTACAACCAAAACATTTGTTTTAAACAAAACCAAGTCATTCTTTTTCACTTTTAAAAACATAAGTTTGGCAATCAATATCCTTTTAAAATCACACATAATAGCACGTAAGGATGCGGGTCTGTCCATTGAGCCACAATGTATCCACGTGGTAGCTAGCCACGGTCAACACGTGCCCACATGGGGGATAACCACATCACCCCGTCAAGGTGGGGGATGCACGAAGCAGTCCACCATACAACGGTTATCTGGAGTACATGCCCTGTTCACCAAATCCACTCGTGTTGCCACGGGTTCGGTGGCTCGTCAGCCCAGTGAACCCACACGGTCATGATGGCTACTGACATACCCCTCCACTCTCTGCACCGATTCCTCAGCCACCCGTACCTCGCAGTTCCTCAATTGTCGAAGCCACATGAACCTCTGTGTACGTAACAATAACTAGGAACCCTATGGTACAGAGTTCATATCACACAGTGGTCCGGACCAAAACACATATACCCCGAAGGGTCACATAATCACATACCCCGAAGGGTCATATAATCTCTTACCCCGAAGGGTCATAAAATCACTCACTCCGAAGAGTCATAAAATCACTTACCCCAAAGGGTCATAAAATCACATGCCAACAAGGCCAAATATCTCATGCCATAAAGGCCAAGTAATCCAAGCATACAAGCTTATCACGAACACATAAGTGTCATAAACATATCACTTGAGCATACATGCTCAACAATCAAAATCATAATTAGCATCTCAATGCCCAAAACATTATTGGTGAAAACATATCTTTCATTTATCCAAAATCGTTTCATAGTTGACATCTCAATGCCCAAAGTACAACTTATTTGAAAACATGAAATTCATTAATTCAAAACCATTTCTTTTGTTTCAAAATCGAAGTTTACTCCAACATGGAGTGTCATGTTTCAAAAACCATATTAATTATTACCAACTCAAAGCTTACTCCAACATGGAGTACCAGTTTCAAAACTGTCAAGTAAAAACAAACTTTAACCTAGGCCATCTCCACAATGGAGCAATGGTCCTATTTTGAAACCATTTTCTCAAAATACATCATGAACTGAATTCATCATCTCAACAATTCTTTAGATCATCAATCATCTTAAAACAGTTGCAATTCATGCAAATCACATTATAAACAATCCAATATTCCACATCCTTTAACCCAACAGGTTTCATCAAACAATTGCCAAACATTTCAAAACACATCATGATGACTTGAAAACTTTAACAAGTTTGGGTATCCGCAGGGTGTACTCACCTGAGGGTGTGATGAGGATCACAACCCCATCCAAACCAAAGCTCAAACACATGATCATAAACCTATGATCACAAAACACAAGGTTAACTTACATTAGTTAACCAAAAACAAGGTTTCTAGACTCAAATCTAGACTTAGACACCCTTTCGGGTCTTAAAAGACTCCAAATGAACCTCCTATAACCATAGGAATCAATCCCCAAACATATATAAGGTCACAATGGGTCAAAATAACATTTTTGGAGGCTACAGGGCAGCTCGCGTGTAACGCCCCAAATTCCAAAATTTAAAATATTAAGATCAAACACATATAAGTGTTCGCATCTGAAAGTTTGACATAAAAGCGGAAGCATAATTTGTTTCAAAACCTGATGTATCAAAAGATACGCACATAATTACTGTCACAAGTTTAATACCAAAAAATTTATGCTTACAAACCAGGCGTTAAGTGTTTCAAAGAGTTTATCAAAAAGTAGTCAAACCGAAGCTTTGCCCTTGCCTTTGCTAAACCTGCAAAACATTTTTAAAAATAGTATCTGATAATCTACGAGATCTTAGTGAGTAAACCAGACTAAATATCATATAAACACACGTATAAAATCATATGAAGATAATACACGAATGTCTGGCAATCAATGCTAGCCTCTGGTTCTAGACCCAGGGCAGCAACATAGGTCACGGTACTGTACCATAATTGAGCCTTACTGAACGTAGCAGTAAGCACCCCACCTCTGAGACCTATTGCACAAAGCAGTAAGCTTATACACACATATGAATAACATTACATGTCACTAATCTGATATAATAGCATACATGCTGCAGATATGAAGAGTAGTCTAGAAGACTCACCTTATAATCAATAATGTTGTATATCAGTCCACAATTGATAGTAATCTAGTGAACACGCCAAATGGCAAGTCTCTACATGAATTAATACCAAATAAATATCAAACATATGTTACTGCTGATCTTAATAACTGAACACAGCACTAGGCACGCCCGTGCCTATAGCCAAGTACTCTCGTGGTCTCAAGGCACAATCTAGGCCTTTCTAGAATAGGGCACGCCCGTACCCTTTTGGGTCACGCCCGTACCTTGCAGGTACGCCCTGGGGCACGGTTGGAACATGAGGGGCACGCCTGTGCCCTTCAACTGGCAGCAGCAGTTTTGTTGACTTACATGCTGTCTCCGGCCAAAACATCTCCAAAACTAAACTTTAATACATGAAAACGCTACTGGGATGTTTTCCTACATCCCAAACAACTTCTAAACCAGTAATAACAACATTAACATGCTCAATTCCTTGATTCACCATTGAATCTTCTTAAACCCACTTAACTTGAAAACTAAAGCCATAAATCATACCTTTATGCTTGAAAGATGGTTATGATCACTTGTACTACTTGAGTTCTACTATCTCTGATCAGCAAGTGGAGCAATGAATTTGGTCAGCTCTTGAATACGTGAGTATGCATTTTGAAAGTTGAAAGACATTGACTAGAAAAGTCAATATATATAAATATGTTTGTCATATTTGCATAGTTGGTCCCTTGACCATCCAAGTTCTGTTTTGCCGGTTTTAGCCCCTCTAGTTTATAACCACATACTATCACATGCATCCATTTATAACTTATATAACACTTTGTACATTTCTTGCATAAACTTAATAATAAAATTCTGGGTGTTACATCACGCCGCGAGGCACTTATGCTCGCGCCGCGAAGAAATCGCTGGAAAAACTCATCGTGCAAAAAACCATCGTCGCGCCGCGAGGCCCCCCAACAGCAACACAACTCTGTTTTTCTTGCTGTAAATCCGACCCAAACAAAATCTTTCCAACTCAAACTTGTTTGTAACATATCATATACTTAAGAACACTTCCAAATACCATAATAACAACACATATCATATCTTTAATCATCAAAACTCTATCTTCACCAATTTACCCATTTTTGACCCATTAAACACAATAAACCCAAATTTAAACCAAGAATCACCAAATACAACTTGTGTAACTCAAATCAAACACAAGTTAGGAGTATAACTTAGTTGATTTTGCAAAACCCAACTTGATTGCCACATCCTTGCTCAAATTCAAGCTCAAGAGTGAAGAAATTGAAGTCTAGATACTTCCAACCTTGAATCAAGCCCAAGAACTAGCAATTTTTGCTTTGATCTCATCTTCTTCTCTTCTATCTTTCTAGAGCTCTCTCTCTACTCTTCTCTTCTCTTTTTCTTTCTTTCTTCCAAATTCTTCTCTTCTTCTTTGACTCCAAATGGAGTCAACATTTATATATATACATATTTACATCTTTGGTCCTTGAACTTCTTTCCCTTTTACACCTATTACCCACATCCATATATATATATATATAATATAAATAACACCTTAAACACATCATTTTTATTAATTTCCAGTGAACTTGCCCATATATATTTTATAATATTCCAAAAATCCGGGTATTACACTATTAAACTCTAGCTACCGGCTAATTTGCTATACACGTATATAACTAAAATACACAGCTTCCATTTATTAGTTCCAGCTACAGCTACCAGGTTACCCGCTCCAAAAAACTACATACCGAACACGCCCTTAATCATTTTTGAATTATTTGATTTCAAATTGAATGATTGGTCATAGATTTACACAAAGTGAAAGTGAATATGATAGTTAGAGATTACTGTTCGGTATAACAGGTACGATTTGCTTAAGAAAATTAAGGTATGATTTTTTTCTTATTTAATTTGAATATGAATTGATTTCATTTAATTTAATTGAAGATTTTTTTGTGATTTAAAAAAATTACCAAAATGCATCTCTTTAAAAATTATTAATGTTAAAACTAATTCCATGACTCCATGGTTAATCTCATGGTTAATATGTTCACAAAACTATATTAATGTTCACTTATTTTGACTTTCGTTTTGTAACATCCTCGATTTGGGCCTAGTTGTATTTAAGTGTATACGTGTATGAAAGTCGAGTAAAATAATAGTAAAGTATGCACGTCTATTATTATGTGTTTAATTCTTATGTGTTTTAAGTAATTGTATGTTAGAATATAAAAGTAGTAGTAATGCAAATACGGTGATTAATATATGAACGGTTTTAAGTAAGGATTCCAGAAATATTCCCGTTAGTTAAAACGGGTAATCGTAAGTCAAGTTGTAAATTAAAAAGGGAAACAAAATACCCCCTTGTTGATAGGCTTAGACCCAAGGTCGGTCTAAGCTATGTAAACCCACGTTTGTGTGTTTGTGTTCAAACACAAACACAAACACAGAAAACTCTTTTTCTCTCTACTTCTTGAAGTCTTGAAGAAATCTTTGAAGTTCCTTAGTACAAGCTGATTTATAGTGAATAAAGCTTCTTGTTATTGTCATCATCTTCTTCATCACCTTCTTCACCTTGTTCTTCATTTGGTAAGTAAGTGAGTTTTTGATGTCAACAAGTTAAACCTCAAATTGAGTTCTGAAATTGACTTTAGTTGATTTCTATATCAATTATAAGTTGATTGGAACTCAATTGATGAATTAAAATGATGTTTTGATGAAGTTCTTGAAAATGGAATAAAACGGGTAAAATGAATGATTTTGGTTCCAAATCATGTGTAAGTGGTTATAGTTAATGAAAAGGTTGTTTTTGAAATCATATGAACATCCCTAATGATTTGTGAGTAATGAAAATAATTTAGAAACTTGAATTTTGAGGTTTAAATGAAGAACAGTCGGAACAGGGGATGCTGTGGCCGACCTGTTCTTGAACAGGTTTGCTTACGGGCGCAAGGCCCTTCCTTGCGGCCGCAAGGAGCCCAAATCTGACATGTTTGTAACACCCTGATTTTCAGTCCAAATTTAAAATTTTTCAAAACTCAATTTAAAACATACTTTATACAAATTTGTGTAACTCATTGCGGAAGCATTGTAATTCTCTTTGAGTATTTCAACAAAATACAGTATATTTTAACAGTAAACTTATCATTGAATATAACTCAAGACCTTTTAGGTGTTACCACAGTCAATCTCACGACCATCAACAAAGCATAGGAAATCCAAGATTACCGGAAATGCAAGCAAAGCTATGCCCAAGGCCTCTACCCGCCTCACCAAGGCCACAATACAACCTGCGGATACAAAATATTTTACACACATTGTTAGCTATAAACATAGCTAGTGAATACAACCAAAATCATTAGTCTTTTCAAAACCAAGTCATCATCCTTCAGAAAACACAAGTTTGGCAATCATTATACTTTAAAATCACACACGTAAGCACATAAGGATGCGGGTCTGTCCATTAGGCCACAATGTCTCCACGTGGTAGCTAGCCACGGTCAACACGTGCCCACATGGGGGATAACCACATCACCCCGCCAAGGTGGGGGATGCACGAAGCAGTCCACCATACAACGGTTATCTGGAGTGTAAGCCCTGTTCACCAAATTCACTCGTGTTGCCCCGGGTTTGGTGACTCGTCAGCCCAGTGAACCCACACGATCATGATGGTCTACTGACATATCCCTCCACTCTCTGCACCGATTCCTCAACCACCCGTACATCGCGGTTCCTCAATTACCGAAGCCACATGAATCTGTGCACATCTCAATGGCTAAGAACCCTATGCTACAGAGTTCATATCACACAGTGGTCCGGACCAAATCACATAACCCAAAGGGTCACATAAATCACATGCCATACAGGCCACAAATCACATGCCATACAGGCCACAAATCACATGCCATACAGACCACAAATCACATGCCATAAAGGCCAAGTAATCCAAGCATCAAGTTTATTACAAAACACCTAAGTGTCAAAATCATATCGCTTGAGCATAAATGCTCCATAATCAATATCACATTTGGCATCTCAATGCCCAAAAACAGTGTCAGCATAACATATCTTTCATTACTCAAAATCATTTCACAGTTGGCATCTCAATGCCTAAAAATACACACACAAATATAACTTTCAATACTCAAAACCATGTTTGTTGTTTCAAAATCAAAGTTCACTCCAACATGTAGTATCATGTTTCAAAACCATCAATTAAAACTCAACATTAACATAGACCATCTCCAAAATGGAGCAATGGTCTTACTTTGAAAACCATTTTCTTAAAATGCATCATATGTCAAATTCGCAATTTTCACATTCTTTAATTTCAAAAGCATCATAAACACTTGCTAATCATATATATCACATTATAAAACAACTCCGTATTCCACATCCTTTAATTCAACAAGTTTCATCAAACAATTTCCAAACAATCAAACACAATCATGATGACTTGAAACTTTAACAACAGGGTATCCGCAGGGTGTACTCACCTGAGGGTGTGATGAGGATCACAACCCCATCCAAACCAAAGCTCAAACACTGGATCATAAACCTATGACCACAAAACATAAGGTTAACTTACATAAGTTAACGAAAAACAATGTTTCTAAGCTCAATTCTAGCCTTAGACACCTTTTCGGGTCTAAAAAGATTCCATTTATCCCTTATAAAACTTTAGAATCAATCCCCAAACAAGTATATAGTAAAATGGGGTAAAAAACATGAATTTTGGAAGTTTCAGGGTGTCTCGCGCCGCGAGAAAATCTCTGGAAAAAGTGACATTCGCAAAGGCAGGAGCTCGAGCCGCGAGCCCCCCATGAACAGTGTTCTGCAGCTTAGTTTCTTCACAAATCTGGCCAAAACCCCAAATTTCCAAATCAAACTTTGTTTCCAACATACCAAAGACTAATTCAAGCCTTTATAACAACAAAACACCAACAATTAACAACATTTTAATCATCAAAACCCTAACTTCAACAATTACCCCAACTTTCACCCATTTAACAACACTTTCACCAATTTCATCCATAAACTACCATAAAAAACTATCAAGACTTAAAATCAAACACCATTTAGGAGTGAAACTTACTTGTATCAAGTTTCCCCCAACTTGTGTTGATGTACAGCTGTTGAAGTTGTTCTGCCTTATTGCTTTGAGGTAGGGTTCACAGTCACCTTTGTGGATAGTGGCTCTTGTGATTGGAGTTGGTTCTGTTCTGTTTCTTAAAATGTTGATCTTTTCTCTGAAGCTTTGAAGCCTTTGTTGACTTAGATTGTAGGGAGCAGATAAATCAAGGTTGAAGAGGGTTTTGATGGCATCCGCATGAGATCTAGCTTTGAGCAGTCCAGACTGAGATTTTTCCCTTGCCAAGTTATGTTGAGCAGCAGCTTGATTTTGAACTTGTTCTTGTTCTTGCTGATATGCTAGCTCCTTGGCTTGGTAGATCTTTTCAACTGGAACACCCAATACTTGAGCCGTTTGGGCATTTTCCCTTTCTTCTTGCTCTTTAAGTGCAAGCTCCCTTTGCATTTGTTCATCTGCTTCAACTTGCTCAGATGACATTTTCTGTTTGCCTTTGTCTTTAGGAGCAGAGGTTGAAGCCTTTTAGACTGATGAAGTTGATTGAATTGGTGGAGCAGATGGTTTGGGCTCTGTCTTCTTCTTCCGAGGATGTCAAAGAGTGGAGTATCATCCTCATCATCAGAATCAGACTCAATAGCAATTGTTGGAGAGCAACCCTCTGTAACTTTCCTTCTTGGATTTGGCCTGTTAGCCATTCTTTTCAGTCTCTTGGGAAACCTTTGCTCCCCCTCTGAAGGTGCTTTTCTTTTGAGAGGAGGAGGAGCTGTTGCTTTGGGTGCTTCCTGCTGCAGAATTTTGGTGGCAGTTTCATTGTATGTAGCATCAATCTCCTCATAGTCAGGATCATCCTCTCTGGAAGAACTTGGGAATTTCTCCTCCTTTTTGTCATCATCAAAAGGAGGAGGGGAGTCACCTGTGGTTGGCTTTAGGGATGGGGTAGGGGCAGGGGTAGGTGTATGAGTTGAGGAAGGGGTATAGGTAGAGGTAGAGGTAAGTTTAGAAAG
The DNA here is from genome assembly GCA_038502395.1 of Dittrichia graveolens. Lineage (NCBI taxonomy): Eukaryota > Viridiplantae > Streptophyta > Magnoliopsida > Asterales > Asteraceae > Dittrichia > Dittrichia graveolens. The sequence continues at coordinate 34,632,982 of JARJIL010000005.1, forward strand.
TTGGAGGGAGAGGTCATCCTTGAGATCCTTTAAGGCTTTCCACAATGAGAGATGACTCATTTTGGATTGTTCAGTAAGGGCTTCAATGTCATCAAGGATGCCTTTAAGGTAGGAAGGCATGGGTAGGAGTTGTTCTGGGATAGGGACAGAAATGTTTGGGTTTATTGGGTGTAGGGTTTGGAGTTGGGATAGTAGGTTTGAGATAGTTTGGTTTAGGGAAGAGATATTAGATTGAGGAAGGATGGGAATGTGTGATTGAGATGGGATAAGGGTAGAGAGGGGGTCTATTTTGGTTAGTAGGGGGTGAGATCAAAGGTAGAGGTAGTAGGTGCAGGGGAGGGTTGGGTAGGGATTCTTAGGGACTCAATGTCTTTGGTGAGTCTAGATAGTTGAGTGGAGGTTTGGGTTTGGAAGGCTTGGAAGGTTTAGGTCAGGTTATCAAGGTTCTGGTTTATGGTTTAGATAAGGTTAAGGTTTGGTGTTTGGGTAGAGGTAGATGGTTGAGAATTGTAAGGGGTGGAGATAGGTTCAAAGAAATTGGGTAAGGTTTGTGTTCCCTCATTTGAGCCTTGGTGTATAAGCTCAAACTCATTGGGAAGGACTGTTTAGCCCTGTACAAGTGGTTGGTTTGTACCACTAGCATTGACAGGCTGTGCTTCTGTAAGAATTGAATTGATAAGAGGTGCAAGATAAGTGGATTGAGTGTGGGATGCACTCAATAATAGGGAATCCCTTATTGGATCCACATTCTGTTGTGAGAATGTGAATGGTATAGGCTGACTCAATAATGGGGTAGACACAGTATGACCTTGGGTTGAGGTCTGTCTTTCAATGAGATCAACCTGTTGGGAGGTTGTCTCAGATTGTGGTTTAGATCCCATTTTTACAGATGTATCCTGTTGTGAGGATACATCCACTGGCTTAAAGGTGGCAACATCCAATTGCTCCCCCTCAACATGAGGAAGGGTAATTGGAGTTGAGGTCAGAGGTGTGGATTGCACTCCCTCAAAGTGCTCATAATGAGTCACTTCTGGTGACCTTGTATATAGAGGGCTACGAATTGGAGTAGAACCAGTGACCACATGAGGTTCACTAAAGCTTGGCTGTTAGATTGGTGTATGGACTGGAGAGGAGGATGGGCTATCAAAGGTTGGGACTACCATTTGAATATCCTCCGAGGTGGAATCAGAACTGTCCTTACCTTGGGACATGATGTGCCGACTTCTGTCAATGAGCTCGAAGTTGCTCAGAAATTTCTTGTTCTTGGGCATCACCATCACCACCAAGAGGACTTAATACCATTGGACAGATAGGAGTGAATTCACCAGCATCACCATCACCAGCATCATCATCTTCATTATTATTGCCAGTGTGACTTTCCTCAACATCATCACCATCATTATCATCATTATTCTCATCATCATCATCACCAGCATTGGCATTATCATTTGCAACATCAATCAGTTCTTGCATTTGGACAGTGATTGGAGGACCTCTGTTTGCCTTAATAAAATGGAATACCTTTTCACCCATGGCAGGGACAGGAATATGCTCTTGATGTTCAGTTAAGCCCACATAATCATTTTCTCCAATCTCCATCATAGCTATCAGGCTTAAGAATCGAATGTAGGGCACCTGAGACCTTGATGATTTCTTGTTTGTGCTCTGAGTGATCTTATCAACAAGATCAGAAAATATAACTTGAGCAAAGTCTATGTTTACCCCAAAGACTAGGGCATAGAGCACCAGAAGCTTAGTTTGATTGATGAGATGGTGGCTTCCAAATTTTGGACCAAAACAACGTATGACCACGTTGGCCAAATACTTCCATGGATGAGAAAGAGTAGAGACCTTTACTTGACCATGCACTACAGGTTCATTGTAGCCTATGGTTTGCAGAATGGTTTGAACTTCTACTCTAGAGGGAAAAGCTGTGTAAGGTGGGAAGTGAGGAATACCAGTGGCTTCGCGAAGTGTTTCTGTGGTGATTTGGAGATGGTAGTTTCCTTGGGCTAGGGTGCAGTGGATGGTGTTATCGTTTAGGTTGTAGGTTGCGGAGTACCATAGCTCACCAATAATTGTGGGGTATATGTAGTGTGGATCAGCAGTGAGACTATCGAACAAAGGATGAGCCTGAAGAAACTGAACCATTGGCTCATAACCTTGGTTTTCTAGCGAGGCAGGGATGGTGGTGCAGAGTAGAATGTTGTTTGGAGTTATATTCATTGGTTGGTTGGGTGCAACATTCTCACCAGGGTTGACATCAGCGTCGGGAATATAGGTGGCCATTTGGTAGGAATGATGAACAGTGAGTATCGAGAGAGAGAGAAGTTAGGGTAGTTCTTTGTAGAGAGAGAGAGAGGGAATTTAGAAAGCTTAAACAGGTAAAGGTGAATGAGAAAGGAAGTGTGATATTTATGAAGGTTAGTTAACAGATATCGTTAGATACTGACAAAAATTCTAACAGAAAACAAATTAATTAGCTATTAAATGAAATCTGACAAACGGAGTAAATAACTAGGGTTAAAAAGCATTAAATGAATGTAAAAAGTGAAAATTTACTAAGTGTTAAACCATCAGCTGATCATAGAAATGTATCAGCCGAGGGGCATCAGCTGATAAGAAACTATCAGCTGATAGTGAAAATTTGGAGTATCAGCTGAGGAAAGTACTTACCTGAGCATTTCCTTCTTATCTTAGGGTGATTAGCTGAGTAAGTTTGATCAGCTGATAGGTATCAGCTGAGCACAGTTACTCAGTTTACACAGATTAAGTAAGACTTAGAGATGCTTAAATAAGTAACTCATGATTTTCAACACTTATAAATTAACACAAACTAAATTATCACTATTCTAAACTAAAAATTAAGCATACCTAGTTTGGATATTAGGAAATTGAACCTTGCTTCATCTAATGGTTTTGTGAATAAATCTGCAAGTTACAAATCAGTGTTGATGTAATGCAAAGTTACCTTCTTCTTTTGCATATTATCTCTAAGAAAATGATGTCTGATTTCAATATGCTTTGTCTTGAATGCATGACTGGATTATTTGAGATGGAGATTGCACTTGTATTGTCACATATAATTAGGGTGTTTTCAAACTTCACATCATAGTCAAGTAGTTGATTTTGTAACCACAAAATTTGAGCACAACAGCTTCCTGCAGCAATGTATTATGCCTCTGCAGTGGATGTTGACACTGAATTCTGTTTCTTACTAGACCAACTAATCAATCTTCCTCCTAGAAGTTGACAACCACCCGAAGTACTTTTTCTGTCTAATGTACACCCTGCAAAATCAGAATATCCAACTAACTCAAAATCTGAGTCTTTGGGGTACCAAAGACCAAGATTAGGAGTTCCTTTGAGATATCTAAATATTCTCTTAACAGCAGCAAGATGTGATTCCTTAGGATCTGCTTGATATCTTGCACAGAGACATGTTGAAAACATTATATATGGTCTACTTGCAGTGAGGTATAAAAGTGACCCAATCATTCCTCTATAAGTAGTAATGTTCACAGAGTTGCCATCAGTGTCCTTTCCTAACTTGATAGAAGTAGACATAGGTGTTTTCATTGAAGAACAGTTTTCAAAATCAAACTTTTTGAGTAAATCTTTAACATACTTTGTTTGATGAATGAAAATACCATCAACCTCTTGTTTAATTTGCAAACCAAGAAAATAGTTTAACTCACCCATCATGCTCATCTGATAATTATCAGACATGAGTTTAGAAAACTTTTTGCATAGTTCCAAATTAGTAGACCCAAATATTATATCATCTACATATATCTACACAAGTATCACATCACCTTTGTACTTCCTTATAAATAAAGTGCTATCAATGCATCCTCTTGTAAAACCTTTGTTAAGGAGAAAAGAAGATAGGGTATCATACCAGGCTCATGGAGCTTGCTTAAGACCATATAAAGCTTTGTTTAGAAAGTAAACATGATCAGCTTGACTCCTCAAAACCAGGAGGTTGTTTTACATACACCTCTTCTTTCAGATCTCCATTTAGAAATGCACTCTTCACGTCCATTTGGAACACTTTGAAGTTCTTGAAGGCGGCATAGGCTAGGAACAATCTAATAGCTTCCAATCTTGCAACAGGGGCAAAGGTTTCATCAAAATCAATACCTTCCTCTTGACAATACCCCTGTGCCACTAGCCTTGCTTTGTTTCTTATGATTTGCCCATTTTCATCTAGCTTATTTCTGAACACCCACTTTGTTCCAATGATGGATTTATCCTTTGGTTTGGGTACCAAAGCCCATACATTATTTCTTTTGAATTCTGCCCGTTCCTCTTGCATGGCAGACACCCAGTGGGAATCATTGAGAGCTTCATCAACCTTCTTTGGTTCAATCATTGAGACAAATCAAGAATACAAACAGTTGTTGCAAGCTTTTGATCTTGCTCTAACTGGATCATCTATATTGCCTATCACCAAATTATGAGAATGGTGCTTGAGGTCTTTGAAGGCTTTTTGGATTGCTTGGGAATTGGGATTCATTTGGATTTGGGGAGAAGAAGTTATATGTTGGCTATTAGAAGTAGAAATGAGTTCATTTTGAGTGGCTGATATAACTTCATGGTTGCAATCTGTGGGTATCTCTACTGAAGAGGGAATGTGTGATATGGAATTAGAGTCCAATGATGTTGAGTTAGTTTCCACATGATTCAGTAGAGGTATAGGATTTGATGAGGATGGTTGTACATGGTTAAAGATTTGGATAGGAACAGGTTCATCTACATCATGAGCAGCTGGTGGAGAGGGATCTACTTGCTCTAGAGTGTCTTCTCCAGTTTGCATGAGATCATTAAATTCTTCACCTGAAACATGATTAGAAGAACAGGAAGCAACAAAGTCATTTTCATTGAAACTTACATTAATGGATTCTTCTATGACTTTGGTTCTGAGGTTGTATACTCTGTATGCTTTAGAAATCACTGAGTAACCTACAAACACTCCTTCATCAGCTTTAGGAGAAAACTTCTGCAATTGATCCTTTTGATTGAGTATGAAACACCGACAACCAAAAATATGCAGAAAGCTAATGCTTGGTTTCCTTCCCTTGAGCACTTCATATGGAGTTTTGTTGTGCCTCTTGATAATAAGGGACCTGTTCTGTGTGAAACATGCATAACTTACAGCCTCAGCCCAGAAATTAAAGGATAACCCACTTTCACACAACATGGTTCTGGCAGCTTCAATCAATGTTCTTTTTCTTCTTTCAGCTACACCATTTTGTTATGGGGTTCTTGGAGCAGAGAAGTTTTGAGATATCCCTTTCTCATCACAGAAGGATTCCAGAGTTTGATTTCTGAATTCAGTTCCATGATCACTTCTAAGACTCCTCACCAGATTGCCATTCAACACTTCCATCGTTTTTATAAAGCAAATAATTTCTTCAGCAGCCTCACTCTTTGCTTTAAGAAAGATAACCCAAGTGTATCTTGAGAATTCATCAACTAGTATAAGAGCATACTTACTTCCACCAATACTACTTGTTGCAACAGGACCAAAGAGATCCATGTGCAACATATAGAAAGGTTCTGTAATTGAGAAGGCCTGCTTGGATGGAAATGATGTCTTATGCTGCTTTCCCTTCTCACAAGCAGTGCAAGGTTTAGGCTTAAAATAAGTCAGAGAAGGTAGTCCTGACACTATTTCACCCTTGCTCAACTTGTTGATATTTTTGAAATTAAGGTGGGAAAGCCTCTTGTGCCACAGCTAATTTGTATCCTCATTATTCTTGGAGTACAAACATGTTTCCTTTGAAGGGTCACCAGAGGACATGTCAAGTGTATACACATCCTTGGTTCTCTTGGCACTAAACACTGTATTACCTTCTTTATTTATTATGGAGCCTCCTGTCTTTGTGAAGTGGACTTCATTATCTCCATCACACAATTGACTTATGCTTATGAGATTGTATTTCAGCCCTTTGACATATGAAACTTTAGACAGTTTGAGGTTTCCATTATGAAGTTCACCATAGCCTTTTGTTTGCCCATGGTTGTTGTCACCAAAGGTTACCCTTGGACCTTTCTCCTTCTTGTAGTTACCGAGCAAAGCCTTGTTACCTGTCATGGTTCTTGAACATCCACTGTCAAGAAACTAAGAACCAACACCCTGCACAGATTGAATGAAAGAAGAGTTAGTGATACAAGTAGGAATCCATTACTTAGTGGATCCCTGTGGAATGCACCTAGCTTTCCACTTCATCTTAGGTTTCTTATGTATGAGAGGAATGACTGTGTTATCATTACAAATCCGCTGTCTTGAATTTTCTTCTAAAGAACATTCAAATGCCTTATGCTCTTTGCTTCCACATTTATAACATTTTTGGGATTTTGTGGCCTTGGAGCATTGAACAACATTGTTTGAATGCCTATGAGTGTTCTTATCAGTCATCATTTGACTAACTTGACCATTCAGCTTATGAAGCTTATCCTGTAAATTTCTTAGGTCTTTATTTACAGGCACCTTAGATTGATCTTTGTTTTTAGAAAGTTTTTGACCAATCTTTGGAGTGGCAGAAATGGGAACAATATGAACATCATTCTTTTTACTCATAGTTTCTTCTATTGAAAGAGAGTTGATTACTTCTAGATCAACTTATTGTTTAGAAGATGAGCTATGATCAGCTGACAGGTTATCAGCTGAGCATTTATCATCTACTAACCTATCAGTTAATGGAGTAGTATTAGCTAATGATTCTTCAGTTTGTGAAATACTAAGATTTAAGTCATCTGTTTTCAAGGTTTGACAACATAATTTCTCTGAGGTTTCAACCAATGATTCCTTTCCTTTACTCACATCCTTTGACTTTATATTATTAGAATTTTTACATTCTGAAATCTTACTAGAGGATGATTCAATAGAAGGAATAATTGATTCTTTTGAGTGGGAACTTTTGCTTCTAACAAACTTATTTGTGAACACATTTTTGCCTTTAACAGTTTTGTGAGAAGTCTGTGGCAAAATGTCAGCTTTGTCTAAGATATTAAGGTTCTTATTAAAATAAATATAGTTAGCAGCCTTAAAGTAATTTCCACCAATAATAGCTTGAACTTGTTTGGGTATCTGCTCCATGACACACTGAGTGGTATTTTCTGCAGATACACACCAAGACTTTACTACTTTTTGGAGGTCATTAAACTTTTTGGTTTCTTCACTAGTTTCTTTTACTAAGATCTCATTAAGTATCTTTTGATTAGCTAGTTCCTCATTTAAGATTGTTATTTGCTTAAGTTCCTCATCCTTAAGAATTAATTTTTTCTTTAGTGATTCTACTTCTAGTTTTAGCTTCTTCTCTCTTTGAATAGCAGACAGGAAATCAATACACAAGTAATCAAACATAGCATTCTTCTCATTATCATCAAAGTTAATAAAATTTTCAACCTGATACATAGAAAAAGGATCCCAGTTGGTAGTTGAATAAGCTTTTGCAGCCTTTTTCATGTCTTCATCAAACGAACTACCATCATTGTTGTTGGCCATCATGCAGAACTGAGCAGAGATCACCTCATCTTCATCTGAGGAGAGATCTTCTTCTGCCCAATCTTCTTCTTCAGCAACAAGAACTTGGCCCTGGGCTTTCTTCTTCTTCTTCTTCTTGTCAAGAACAACAGCAAGGAGTTTCTTATACATGGCTTCATAATCAATTTTGCCCTCCTGCTTTTGCACAGATGAAGAACCAGTGTTATATTTGGACTTACAGTCACTGGCTATGTGGCCAATCTTGCCACACTTATAACATTCTGCTGTAGAGGCATCAAATGTAGATTTGGGCTTGACAAACTTTAATGACCTCTTGCTGAACCTCTTGACACCCTTTCCCTTCTTGAAAGGTCTGAACTTCTTAACGAGCATTGCTACACCTTCAACCAACTCCTCTAAGTTACTCTCCTCACAACCATTCTCCTCATCACTTTCTCCAGCACTCTCCACTTCATCTCCTTCTTCATCAGAACCAGAATCAATAGCTGCAAAGCTTCTCATCTTTGTATCTCTTGATACAAGGGCAGTTGGTGCAGCTTTCACGACCTCCTTCATCTCCTTGGATGACAACTTCCTTTGTTTGACTGATTGCTCATGGTTTAGTAAGTTACCATAGAAAGCAACCGGAGACATTCCCTTTATCTTCTCACTATGTCTTAGAACAGTGACAAAGTGATCCCATGTTTCAGGGAGGGAGTCTAGAAACTTGTTCACCAAAACAAAGTTGCTCTTGGTTATGTCTGCCCTCTTCAAGTCATTAACTAGGCTGTTGAACCTGGTGTATGTCTGTGTAAGACTCTCACATTTCTGAGCAAAGAAGAATTCATACTCTCTATTGAGGAGGAGCTTCTTGTTCTCCTTCACCTCTTCAGTCCCTTCATATGCAACTGTGAGTGTATCTAACATCTCTTTAGCAGAAGTACAGTTAAGCACTTGATGATAGATCTCATTGGGTAGTACAGAGACAAGAGTTGATCTAACCTTAACATCTGGGCTAACCAACCTCTTATCTTCATCTGTCCACAGATGCATGGGTTAGGTTATGATTCTTTCTGTTGTAGAGGTTTGACCTTCAGATTCTGATGGAATGGATAACACTAATGTTGGAACATAAGGACCATCAGTGACTATTTCAAGCATTTGGATATCAAGGGTGGATACGAAAAGATGTACTCTACTTTTCCACATGGAGAAATTTTCTGCATCAAACATGGGACATCTTGTTAAGGACCCAGTGTTTGAGATATTCATGTTGTTTGCTAATGAGGCCATTTTGAGAGGGGAAGAAGCAGTTGTAGAGTAAGCAAAACAGATCTAGATATTGATTATCTAACCTGCTCTGATACCAGTTGTTAGTCCTAGATTGAGTACACAACAACAAATGTTTGTAGAATGGGGGTTGAATACAAACTTTAGCTTTTTGAAAATTAAAAGACACACCGATATACTTTTATATAATTCTTATTGATATTGAATCAAGAATTACATGTACTAGAAGCGGAAATTCTAAGTACAATAAAAGGTGGCAATCTATTTGTCTAACACATAGACAAGCTAACTCTAAAACAACTAATGTATATAGAGTGTTCAACACATGAACAAGTTTGATTTTACACAATGCTTAAACTCTACGAATTTCTCAACTCATGAGATTTTCTTTCTGTGGAGTAGAGAATTCACTGTGTTGTCTGTTGCATGTCCACCATGCATGAGTATATATAGAGATCTTGGTGTATCCGATTGCATGAAGGTAGGAGACAAAGAGGATGTGGAAATATAATATTTTATTTGTAAAGGTAGTGGGTGAAAAGTAAAGTTACTTTAATCAATAGATTGATAAAAGTAATTGTACTTTTCTGCAAAAGTGCAATCCACTCACAATATAAAATATTAAAATCCACATCTACTATCGTGTAAAAGTTTCTTTCCCTTTCCATACTTGTACTTTAATCAACACCATGCTTATGTTTGATTTGACTTTACCAAGTATGGGATTGCTAGCCATACTTAGTTGTTTGAACAAATCTTCAAGATCTTCGTCTGTTTGATGTATCATTATCCTTTTCCAAAGGATAAGATCAAGCCTTTTTGTCTCATACTTGATCCAAAAAGTGCATTTTTACTTTTACAAACAAAGATTTAAGGCATAATAGAACAACACATGTTCTGCCTTTTACATATGACTTACAATCTGAAAAGATAGTGCAGATTTGACATTTTGCACGACTCAGCTTACAGATTGTACTAGGAATTCTGATTTTCCCTACTCAGTTGACAAAAACATATTAGTTGATCACTTTTTACTAGGACTCAGTCGATACATATTGCTCAGCTGATCATATAGATGCTCAGTTGATCAATAGTAAACTTAGGAGGACATAAGCTCAGTTGATACATATTGCTCAGTTGATCATATAGATGCTCAGTTGATCAATAATGCTCAGCTGATCATTCAAATACATCAGTTTATGTGGAAAGATGACTTGTGTAAAAGAGGACTTACTCAGCTGATGCTCTAGGACTCAGCTGATCCATTTGTTCACTCAGCTGATGAAGTAGCTGAGCAAAGTCCTTGCTCAGCTGATGGTGTAGGCACTCAGCTGATGGTTTATTTTCCTCAGCTGATGGTCTTCTTTACTTGTTTTCTTCATCTGATGCTCCTTGGCTGATATCCCTTGGCTGATACATTGAGTATGATCTGATGGTCAGCTGATGGTTCCACACTTAGCATATTTTTACATAATCTTATTCAAACAACACATGTTTGAATTCTTTCTAAGTCATACTGAATGTAGGGTTTGGTTATCACCAAATTCTATGTTTTAGGATAGGCAGAGTTGATTATTAGGATGAAGTGATTATCTCCCCAACAGTTTTCTTGTCCAAATCAAACCCAAAAAGCCAAGAAATAAAGTCCAAACACCCAAATCTTGAATACCCACACTTGAATCTTCAAATTTCCTCTTGATTTCACCTTCTTCTTCTTCTTCTTCTTCTTCTTTTCTCTAGAATTCTCTCTTTCTATCTCACCCACGATTTGTGCAGATTTTTTTGGAGTTCTAATTGACTCCAATTATGAGAGTCAACATAAATATATACACAATTACACTATAAGCCCTCAATCTTTCTTCCCTTTTCCATTTTAATACCAATCTAAGTTGTAGGCACACATATACATAACATATAACATTTAAATAACATAACATACACATAATTTACTAATTCCTTATTTAAGATTGCATATATATATATGTATATATATTATAATTTACCAAAAGTACGGGTATTACAATGTTGAATGCCAAAATCCGACACACTAAGTGTGGAAATCCGATAGGGCTTGCGGGCGCAAGGCCCCACCCTTGCGGCCGTAAAGGGTATGGAATCCGATAGAAATGTTGAAATCCGATAGGAAGTATTGAAATCCGATTGAAAGTGTCGGAATCCGATAGAAGTGTCGGAATCCGCAAGAAGTGTCGGAATCCGATAGTTTTATCGGATTTGTTGTGCTTACGGGCGCAAGCGGAATTACTTGCGGGCGCAATCATGCCCTTACGGGCACAAGCATTGGTGCTTGCGGCCGCAAGGGGTGTCTTTCTGTAAACGACTCGAAAATTGTTAAATCTTTGTTTATTGGTATATGGTTCCTTTAAGGGTTCCTGATCTTGTCGTGTCTCGCTTATGCGAATGATTAATGTAAGTAATGACGTTTATAGGTGAACTTGTCCTGTTAGTGGAGTCAAAACCAGATACCTGTACGTAGTAGACTACTGAGGTGAGTGCCTACTTTCATGAGACTCAATAGAGTAAGTTTTGCATGTTAGGATGACTGTGTGAATATGTATGAATGTGTATGTATGTCTAACCTGTCTATGCAGGTATGCTTAAGAAGATGAGTGTAAGTTTCTGAATGATGTTATGATTGCTTGTAAGATATGTAATAGGTGCATGCCAGCGGGTCCAGATTGGAACCGCTTAGTTAATATCTGATGATGTGCTTGAATGATGAACTGTATGATGATGCATGTAAAAGTATGAATGAATGATTATATGATGGATCCCTATGGGATCCTATGGACGATATATGATGAAAATAGATCCCTATGGGATCAAATGTACGTATATGTGTATGTGCACGGTCTGCAGACCATCTGACATCTGATGCATGGTTAAAGTCAGCCGGTTAGCTGGATCCCAACAGGACTTCGGTTATTTCGGGATTTAACAGTGATTCGGGGTGCATCCCGGGTCGAGGTTCTGCAGAACCGCCGTGCCTTAATGTGAGTGGTAATCAGCCGGTTGTAGCTGGATTACTTGAGGAGTCCTTGGCTCCGTGAACGATGCTTGGTGGACTGCTTTATGCTCCCCCACCAGCGCGGATGGTTGTGTTTGATTCCCCGGTCTGAGTTGTTGAGCAGGACAGACTCCCTGCAAGATATGACTCTTACTGATCTTGTCAGCACACCGCTATGTGTTAAGCTAGCACTGCTTGCTTATGTACGATATGTATGGTACGATATGTATGATATGATATGATATGTATGCTGCATGACTCACTGTATTGATGCTTATGCTAAGTATGTACTCACTAGCTAAGTGTTAGCTAATGGTGCTACGATTTCCCTTTTCAGGTAAATACTAGAAGGCCTGGAGAGGCGGGTGACTTTTTGATGAAAATGCCCCTTGGGGTTGGAACACTTTATGTTGTAATGTATGTTTGATATTATGGTGGGTTCCTGTGTTAGGTAACACCAACGTATATTTTGGAAACAAAGATGATGTGAATAACAGTTTGTTGTTATTAAAAGAAAATTTTCCGCTGCAAAATATGATTTGTCAATAAAGTAACTGTTTTCAGAAGCGGTGTTACACGTTTGATGTGATTCTTATTCTTTATTTTGTTCATTGTCTAATATCATCTTTATTTGTATTTAAAAAATAGAATAATAATTAATATTAATATTTGTAATAGATTTGGAATGATTTGATTATTGACTAAAATTAGCAAATTAATTATGAAGGATCATGCATCAATAAAATAAGATTAGTTTACCATAATTATTCCAGTAATTTTCCCAATTATATCATCTAATTAATAAAGGAATTCGGTGAGAACACATTTTAAGTAGAGAACGGTGAGAACACGTATAGGTCAATCATTTAATTAGAAATCAAATAATTAAATATCAACATACCTTAATTAAATCAAATAATTAAAAATCAACATACCTTAATTAAACCAAGTTTAATATCAGCCATTAAATAAAGATCATCCAAGGACTATAAACTATTTTCCAAGTTCTTATGTTAAAAGGTGTTCTTATTTGATCATGTCTCTCTATTATAATACTATATACATCATAACCATTACCTAGAAACAAATATCAACATTGCTCTCTCTATTGTAAGAGCTCTGGTAAACACAACTTGTTTCTTTCTCTTTGTTGCTTATCGATTTTCTTATTGTTTATTAACAGATTAGTCACTATTAGACTATTAGCATAGAAATATTGCTCTTGATTGTTAGCAATTTGCTGACATATGTGCATATTAGTTTCTACTCATCTAACACCAGGCTTGACATGAGTGCAAGATGCTCATAGGCTATTTGCAAAACTAAAATCATGAGAGGTTTTTAATCATATCATGTCCATTTTCCTAATTCTCTATTTCTTAATTTGTGTGCTCTTATGCTCACATCAGTTACATCCAATGAGGTTATGAAGTGATTAATTGGTACAAAAATCAATCAACATAATCATGCTTTCTCTTATGATTACTAAATAGAATCATTAGTAACTTTAAAGCAATCAACATTATTTTTATAAGGTTAATATTGTTACTAATAGCAATGTATATTTCTTAATAGGATAAATTGCCGAGAAAGGTAATCTAAATATCAAAATTTATCAATAAAGGTAACATCTAATTTTTTTGGCCGAGAAAGGATTATAAATTTCAATTTGTAACAAAAAAAGGGGAATAATACGTGAAATTTATACCGTTTTTTGTTACAAATTGAAATTTATAATCCTTTTTTTGTTTGGTCTAAGAGGTCATTATACCATTTTTTTGCTACAAATTGAAATTTATAATCCTTTCTCGGCCAAAAAAGTTAGACGTTACCTTTATTGGTAATTTTCGATATTTGGGTTATCTTTCTCGGTAATTTTTCCTTCTTAATATTCTATTGTGGATAATATTCTTTGTATTAATATCTATATTTTATTTTTGTTGCAATAGGTAATATGTGAAAAAACCTATCAACAATCTTTAGATTGATAATTTATTTAATAAAGCTATGATTTTTATTTCAGAATAGTAATATATTGTGGTTCTAATATAGGCACTACATAGATAATTGATACTATTATTGTACACAATTATAAAATTAAGATTGTAATAGTAAATAAATAATAATATTCATTAATAACAGGGTTTTGATAGTAACTGGGATGATTGAGAAATTAATAAATGCAACAATCATTTAAACTTAGCCCTAAAAGTTGTTGTTAGAGATTGTAAAGAAAAGTTATACTTAATTGGGAGTCTAATACGAGAACCTGCTTTGATGGGAGATGAGATGAAGATTAGAACATGGAAGTAGGGATTCGAATCCTCGAACCCATACTTGACTCTGTACTTGAGACAAATCATCGAATGAACGTGTTACGAGATGAAAACTATTCGCCACTGTATAGTACAGGTACCCTACTATCAACTAAAAGTGATAATGTTGACAAGATAATGGTTTATGTGGAGAGGAAAAAATCTACTACATTTAGGTTTAGTTTTAATGGTCAAAACAACTTTCTAGTTCATAAACACGAACACATTGGTTTCAACGAAAAACTATTATACCTTTTTATATAAAACTTGAAAACAAGATAAAAGATTGAGAGGAAGCGTTTTAAACAAAATGTGATTAAAACTTTAAAACCCATAGTAGATCTAGTTAATCTCAAGAACTTTAACAAAATAAACTTACAAGAAGCTTATGATAATTACCTTGGATATCCAGCAGTAATTATACCTACAAGCTTCTTCTAGCCGGATCAACAATCGCCGAACAATCACGAACTCAGATTATGTGTGTATGACCGGAAAATAAGAATAACGAACTATTTTCAAATTAGGAAAATATTTATCAACTTAAAATTGAAATCTGAAAATTATTTTTAGTAAATTAATAATAGCCGATTTTCGTGTGTGTGTATATCTATAGGAGAAGTTTATTCGAGAACCGTTCTTATTACGAGTACCAAGAGTGCCATTTGTAACCACCATCAATGCTCAGTAATAGGGGTATTTTGGTCTTTTGTATTTTTTCAACCGTAAATTACGTCTAGGTGAACCATCATTAACAAACGAGGTTTGATTTTCCCAAAATACTCTTCATACATGAGCCATTAATGAGTTGTCATTTTTATTGGTCATTGATGTATTTTAATCAAGGGTCAAGATTGGTTCTCGCGTATTCCTAATAAAATGGTTCTCAAATAAACTCTCCCTTATATATATCAGCTATATATACATATATAAATAAATTCGATTACCAGTTAATTAAATATAAACCAAATTCAAACAACGTAGAGTAAAATCATTATAGTAAATTTTTAAACAACTTAATTAATGTTATATATTTCTTTAACTAATAAATAAATACGCCATTAATTAAAACCTTAGTTGATAATATTATCTCGTAAGTTAAAACTAACTTACTAATAATTATTAGAAATCTTACTCTCCAAATGAGGTTGCATTACTGTTTGATTCACATTTGTGATCTTGAAGTGTCTCATAACATTAGATGTGTCAACATTCCGGGGACTATGCACACTAATCATAACTTTTACCTTATGAAATTCTTAAACTCGCTAACTATTAGTGGTTTGCCCCCTCATTATCTCAAACTTAAATTTGGATGTTCGATATGCATAGGTTTTCAACTCCGTCAGCCAACATTTTGGTAAAGGGTATTTTTGCCAATAAATAAATTGTTATGATAAGTGAATTGTAATTTATTTTCTTTAGAAACATGCATCTCAAATTTTTAGTATTATTCTACATTATATTTTATTATCGACTAACAAGAAAACGGTATAAATCTTAAAGAGTACTTATTATCTTCAAGTTCAACCTATAATGCTAGTATATTTGTGCAATCTTATATTGTTTTTAAATAAAAGTATATAAACAATACTACAAGAATATATTAACTATAAACTTTCATATAACATAAATCTGATGAATACTACTATCTAAATTACTTCAAATTTATTGTAACATTATTCAGGCACCCGTTGCAACCATCATTGCTTCCTGTTCCCTCCTTTATCATCACCGTCACATTACGCGAGTACCCACTAGTCTAATATAAATCATGGATTAAAATACACTAGTGGGGTACTCGCGCAATGCGACGACGGAGAATAAAGAGGAGATTGTGATGAGTTTTGTATAGAATAATCACAAAGAGCTAATATGAGTTTGTGAAGATTCTTTGTGAGATGAAATAATATGAGTTTGTGAAAATTCTTTGCGAAAGCCACTTTGAAATTAAGAATTAAATTGCTAACTCTGAGTTATTTGTCTTTCAGTTTGTTGGAAGAATTTTATCGTATGGCTGAATCATGAAGTTGCTGATTATATATATGTATGTATATGTGTGTGTAATGTTTCATAGTTTCAATTATTATGTAATTGAGTTAGAATGCAATGTTTATAAATTTTAACTCTTTGACTTTTTCATTTGTTTGGTGTTTGTGAAATCTCCTGAACTTGATTTATTGAAAACAGGAATTTAGGTGATTTCATGAATCAAAAGTTAATATTAAAAACATATGATTAGACTTAATTCAGTTATAAGTATGGTGATCTCATAAATCAAAAGTTAATATTAAAAATATATGGTTAGAATTAATTCAGTTATAAGTATTGGTTTAAATTCATTAATTGTCGGTTATGTTTTCAATATTTATTTGTTTAAATTCATTAATTGTGGACTTAAAGGAAGGGTAAATGAGAGGTATAAAGGAGTGGTAAAGGAGAGGTATAAAGGAGGGGTATTTTAGTAAATTTACTCTTCTTAAAATTAAGAGTTTTTTAGATGATAAATGCATTATATAGAAGTAAGATATTGATATCATATTTTATTATCACATAAGACTTTCTTATATACCATAATGGCATAATCATTATGTAAACAATATTTTTAATAAAGATGTCTAGAGATCCACTTATGATACAAAACTTTTCAAACAAACGGTAGATAACAAGAAAATTTTATTTTATTCATTAATAAAATATCAATTTATACATTTCAAAAGGGTATTTAGCCACTAATTAGAACTCATTGCTTCTTTCACCGCCACTTATGTCATCCCCCTATTGTCATCTTTCTCGTAAAATAAGAAAGGCGCAATATTACTCTCAAGAGTAGTCAAGACCTCCTCACTTCACACTTTCGCACCAACACCAACACCAGCACCAGCACCTCACCAGCAACAAACACCAAAGACAAGAAATCAAGAATCCTCTAATCAAGAACAATGCTAAATCGAGGTTCGTCTTCGTAAATACATGGTCTTTTAACTTTTTTACGATGTAGTATCTTTGATTTAGGGTTCTTCTTTGTATTTGTAAGTTGTAACATCTCGGTTTCAGAAACTCTTCCCTAAACATACTTATGAGTTATGAATAATAAAACATTAAAAAACATTTAAAAAAAGAGTTATTAGCCTAGTTTATAGTTTAAGCATGATCTAAGTGAGTAAGGGATATAGAATACCGTTAGTTAAGTGTTAGTATAAAAAGGGGGAGCATACACCTAAACACACACTTGTGTATGTGTTCTTACAATCTAGATAAAGAAAGAAAGGTTCTAGAGATCAATAAATGTCAAATTAAAGTTAGCGATAAGTTCTTGAATACCCTTCTATAGATATGACACTAAGGTGTTGTTTGTTTTCAAAGACATAAATGTCTTTGAAAAAACAAACAAGCTTGTCAGAAACGTCTTATGTATTTTAAAATAAGCAAAAATAAGACAGAATAAGGTCTTATGTCTTTGAAAAAACAAACAAGCTTATCAGAAACGTCTACGTGCTCGCAGACGTTTCTTTAAAATAAAACCTTATTTTAAAAAACAAACAAAACCTAAGATCTTACTTTGTTGCCAATGGAAGGGCCTCAAAGTTGGATGAAGGATGCAGGGTAGCTACAATTAATAAAACAAAACCAGGGGGAAAAGAAATGTTTAAATTAGAACTAAAGAGGAGATAGCTTTCTTAGTTCACTCATTAAACAATTTTTATTATGTAAGATTACCTCTATGATTCCAATAAACATAGTAAGATCTAGTGAAATAATTAAAACAAAATATGGTGAATACAAATTTAAGGAATTTTGATGATATAATAAAATCCTTATTTATGCTTAGGGACAATGTTATTAACCGTAGACAACACCTATGATAGGTGTTGCAGTCTCGTAAAAATGTTAAATGATCGGATATCTTTGTCATTAAAGTGTTATTAGACTACTCAGGTCACCAATAACATCTAGTCATTTTTGTTTTTTCTCGTTTGGGGGTTAAGTTTTGGTCAAAGTAATAGGCTTCATTTGTTTTTTAAAATAAGGTTTTATTATTAAGAAATGTCTGCGGACGTGCAGACGTTTCTAATAAGTAAGTTTTTTTTTCTAAAAATGCATGTAGTTTTTTTTTCTAAAAATGCATGTGCGTCAACAGACGTTTCCAATAAACTTGTTTGTTTTTCGCAGACATAAAATATTATTTTGTCTTATTTTTGCTCATCTGAGAAGCCAAAAACTATATATTTTTTTCGCAGACATTCGCAAACTTAAGACTTTCTAAACCATGTCTTCTTCTGAAAACATGAAATAAGACATAAGACATGTATTTCTTCAAAAATAAACAACATCTTAGTGTATTACAGATATTAATACGTTACCCAATCTATAGTACTTACAAGAGGAAAAAGTTTGTTCTAAACAAAACACTAATTTTAGTACAAGTATAACGGCTAGTGTTAGGCACTAGTGAACTGGAAAAAACGTGGGTTGCCCACCCTTTGGGGACCTCCACCGACCGGTCCTACGGTCAAATGATACTACTTTAAATAATGCAAGCACAACGTTATATATAGAAGGGGGTTGAATACACGAACTTTTCAAGATTTACTTCATCATTGCTTGAATAAAGGATTATAGAAGTGTTAAGCGGAAGAAATTTGAAAACTACAATTTTAAAACATTGATCTAACACTACTCGGACATACTTGAATCACAAACTTGATCTAATACTACTAGGACATACATAGAGTAAGATCTAATATGTACAATTGTTTCTCTATATGAACATTGTATAATCAGAGACTCTTGAATTTATGTAACGAGAGTGAAAGCATTTCAACAAGAACATGTCTATATAAAGATACTAATATGGAGTTGCGAAGGTTCTTATACAGTCAAGGTCATATATTAAATGCTTTGAACCATATTTATGTAGTATTGAAATATTATTCATTGAATTGAGGAGTATTTTAGGATGTAGAAAAGTACTTATCCTTTTAAGTTGTCTTTCTAACAAAGTATACAAAAATAGAATATGGGTTTATAAAGATCTTCACACCTTTTAATGGCAAATAAATACCCCTCTTGAAAGATTTCATTAGTGATCAATGGTATATTCAAGTTCATATTTGAAAGAAAGCTTAAATCTAACACAATGTAATTGTTTTATGTCATAATAGATTGACCAAGACTTATAAGTATTTATCAAAGGATGATGAACATGTTAGCTTGAATACTTATAATAATACTAACAACATGTAATATGTGATTTTGGGTCGAGTAAATACACATGGTCCAGATCCATCGACACAAGTACATATTGAACCAAGTAAGGCTCTTCGAAAATCGCAAGTAATTAGGCCATCTAAAAAGAATGATCATGATAAACACCACTCAAACTTGATAGCTTTCTCTATTTTATAAAAATACCATCGTAACTACGTAGTGTTGCACAACTACAGCTACGAATAGTTTAGTTTTTATAACATGTAGTTTTCAAGAAAGTAATGGTATTTTGTTTGCGTAATTCAATGTCATTGAATAGTTTTGTTCAGCAACATTTTCGTTTTTTCTATTTCTTTTATTTCCATCAACCCTTTTATTAATTTGAAAAATAAATTTAAAAAAACATTAGAATAAGAAAAAAGAATTTTATTTATGAAATAAGAAAAAAAATATTAGGAATTGTGTTGATGTGAGTAAAAAATCATGTTGGTATAAAAGAGTAAATTAGTGGGAGGGTATATATTAAATAAATACAAAGTTAAATCAAATTAGAAGATAAATTGAAATGGTTAAATATTAGGTACATAAGATAATTTAGATATAATGAAAAATCAAGATGATATCTTAACTAAAATTTAAGATCTTTTAAAATAAAAAAAATATTAAATAGTTATAATAGTATAGATTGCAAAAACATTTACTTTCTAAAATTGTTTCAAGATTACCTTAGCTAGCGTCACCTGGTATATTAGAAATGTATTTTCAAGGTGGTTGTATCTAGTTCAGAGACAAAAAGCGTAAATTTAAAAGTAAAATTAGAATATGTATATGTTTGGTAAATTAAAAAAGGTAAATTGTATGAAAATACAACTGTAACATCCTCAGATTTGGCCTAATCGTGTTCGAATCTGGTACGTCGAAATATTGAATTTAAAATTGAATAAAAAGAATTTTATTTAATTAGTTAAGTTGAATTTAGAAGAAAATAATAAAGAAATGATATTATAAAAATATAGATAAAAATAATAAAATATTAAACGGTTTAGAACGAGGGTTCCAAAAATATCCCCATTAGTTAAAATGGGTAATCGTGTGTTGAGTCGTATGTTGAAAATGGGAATAAAATACTCACTTGTGGATAATATTAATCCACAAGTCGGTTTAGTCACCTCCCTTTGCAGAGACACATACACATCCATACGTACAAACACACACACTCAACTCTCTTATGTTCTTTGCTTGGCTATTGAAGAAGGAAGCTTCAAGTAATTAATCAAGCTGAAGATTTGCTGCAAATTCAATATACAATCTATTCCTAGACTTCATCTTCTTCATCTACAACCTTTTTGTAAGTTCTTGTTCATGTTCTTGAGTTTTGACCATTTAGGTCAAATGGGTCAAAATTGCAAATTGACTTCTAGAATTGA
Organism: Dittrichia graveolens; assembly: GCA_038502395.1. Taxonomy (NCBI): domain Eukaryota; kingdom Viridiplantae; phylum Streptophyta; class Magnoliopsida; order Asterales; family Asteraceae; genus Dittrichia; species Dittrichia graveolens. The sequence continues at coordinate 34,653,742 of JARJIL010000005.1, forward strand.
AATCAATGATTCCAATCTGTTCCTACACCATTTCTAAGTGATAAACAATCAGATTATTGAATTAAAATGTTGTTTTTGGTTGAATTTGGATAAAAAACTCAAATGGGTCAAAAATGATGATTTTGATCCCAAACCTTGAATTGGTTGTTAAAGTAAGTTGTAAGAGTTGTTTCTAGCTTAGTTTAAGTACCTCTTTCATATGTGAACACTGGAAGTTGGATTGGAATCGTTTGGTTGAGTTTTGGGGTTGAAATGGCCAACAACAGGGGCTAGAAATCGCACTGGTCTGTGCAGACACGCTTGTGGGCGCAAGGACTAACCCTTGCGGCCGCAAGGGATACTGCTTACGGGTGCAAGCACCATCCTGCCCTTGTAGGTGCAAGCAGTTTTGCTTGTGGCCGCAAGCAGTTTTGCTTGTGGCCGCAAGGAGCCCTGTTTCAGAAAATAGTTTGTTGTTTCGCGTTGTTTTGGTATTCGGGGTGTTTGTTTAGGTGAGCCTAACAACCGAGCATACCCTAAACGTTCTATTGATCAGTTTTAAGCTAGCTAGATGAGTGCCGGATAACATAACAATTAATATATCTATAACATATATATTAACAAACGAATTGAATATATATAATATCTTGTTATGATTGAGAAATGAATACCATGACTTGTACACACTTGATTAAGTGTAGGTTGTAATGCATGATGATTCTAGACTTAATATGTTGACTCAATATAATATGCACTTGATTAGGTGTATGTTATGATGATATGTATGATTACGTGCATGCAATTAAGATCCGATTGGATCAGTTATATGTTTGTGAACGATCCGGACCCTTGGGACTGACTAGTCCTTCATCGGGGCCAGCGATGGCCTGGGATTGCTTGAGGTCTGCAGACCATTGATAGCATCAGTGGTACCTGTATAGGTATTTAAGGCCTTGCAAGCCCAATGCTCCCCGAATGGATGGGTACAGCCTCCAGATGTACTCAGAGGAATCGATTGATTCCAAAATGCAATGGTGGACCGCTTTACAACTCACCCATCGGCGCGGTTGATGTGTCTGGTACCCCAGTTTGGTGCATTGAGCCAGGTTAGCTCCCCTGAGAGATATGTCGCCTTCTGGCTATGTTAGCTCATCCCGAGATGCTAGGATAGCACTATTTTGAGCATGATTGATGATATGTGATATACTTATGTTGACTTTATGTTATTTTGTACTCACTAGCTATTATAGCTAACAGATACTCCCTCTCGCATGTGCAGGTTATCCTTAGGCGGTGAGCTCGGGTGCCTGCCGGCAGTTACTTGATAGGAGGAACACTGTTTGTTAAACTCTCTGATATTATGTATGTATTTGTAATCAGATAATGATCGGCTGGTTCAGTAACAATAACACCAATAATGTATGTGGCTAAATTTTGAATGTATATAAATAGCCACATGTTTTATTCCGCTGCATATTTAAATTAAACTTAAATTAGTATTTTAAAAAGAAAAATTTGGTTCTCAAAAGCACAGTGTTACAACAATAAACTTTGTTTAAGTTATTATTGTATACAACTAACTTTATATTTTTAAAAATAATACAATCAACTTTTATAATTCACTCATTGTATGCAAGTTGTATCCTATAAAAATTATGGAAAAGTTCATTGTATACAATAAGAGGATTATTTTTAAGAGGTAGCTAAATATATTAGTCACATAAAAAAGTTGTTTGCATACAATAAGAGGATTATAAAAGTTGTTTGTATTATTTTTAAGAATTTAAAATTGGTTGTATACAATAATAATTAAGACAAAGCTAATTGTATTTTCATACATTTACACTTAAAAAATACTTTTTTGGTTGTCTATGTACTCCATATTATTTTGTTTAGTTATAAATGTATTATAAATCATCTTAATATAAAGTTATGTTATTTCTCTATTTCTTTTATATAACAATATCTTTGTTTTCAAATACAAATAATAGATCTGTGTTATAGAAATTTATATTTCCTCTTATTAAATCTTTCTAGTTTATACTTCTACCAAATAGACGATAATATGTAGAATCCACTAGTTTTCTCCATTTATCTAACTTCTTAATTTTAACACTTGTATTCATTTAAATAAAAAGTATGAGTATATAAAACCTCTCATGTACAGTTAAGATTCTCTCATATTGTAGTCAATCATGACCTTTTATGTTGGGTTTACTTCTTCAAAATGTATTAAACTATACCCCAAATGTTAATGTATGTATTTACCTTTCAAAAATGCTATTGTGTGTATTGAACTTTTAATTTGTTGTCATTGTATGTATTTTGATTACATAAAAAATCAAAAAAAGTATAAGTTTAGTACATACAATAACACGTTTTTAAAAGTTTGATACACACAATAACATTTTTGAAAGGTGAATACACACATTAACATTTGGGGTATAGTTTAATACATTTTTAAAAAATAAACCTTTTTATGTTTTCTCACAAACATAAAAATTTATCCCTTATTTTAAATCAATAACAATTCTCTTTATGTGTCTTACTTTTATATTTACTAGAAAACATGATATACTATATTTTATCAAAGATATAAAAATGAATCCCTGTAAATTGTATTATACCTTTTTAGTTAAAACACAGTCTACCATACCCATACCACCATGGTACACACATGTGAAAGGTATACACATTTCACTTGCTTTTTCACCACTCAAACCAAAACCTTAAAAGGTACAGTAGCAAAGCGCCATTCCTGTTTGATTTCACGTTTTCATGTCACACTCGTATTTTGCACAAAAAATGTCGTTGAAACACATTATACCAAACTCCGATCACCACCCATCCCCCTCCGTCTTCTGCGGTACCACCACCCATGATCACCACCATCACACAGTTGTGAAAGAACACATGTTCGAGAAACGCTTGACTCCCAGCGACGTCGGGAAACTCAACCGCCTGGTCATCCCAAAACAATTCGCCGAGAAGTACCTCCCACTCGTCTCCACGGCCGCCGGCAGCCTGCTGCTGAATTTCACCGACGAGTCAGGAAAGCCGTGGAAGTTCCGGTATTCTTACTGGAACAGTAGTCAGAGCTATGTTTTGACTAAAGGCTGGAGCCGGTTTGTTAAGGAGAAGAAACTTAACGCCGGCGACGTGGTGCTTTTCCAACGGCAGACCCTCCACGGCCGCGCCACTGCGATCATGTTTCTAGGGTGGAGGCGGCGGAGTAACGACGGCCGGTCGGTTTCATCGTCATCCACAGAGATAAAGAGAGATGTAAAGTGTAAAAGATTGAGACTTTTTGGAGTGAATCTGGAATGTACGACTCAAGAACATGAGGAATCCATAACATCCATACGTCATCATCATCATCATGATGGCTGATTTAGCAGTAACATGGTAACCAATCTATATTTACTTTAGAATCTATTCCGTACAAAACATTGACATATTATTCTTTTTACTACCGTTTATTCTATTATAAAACACAAAAAATTAATAAAGAATATGAGTAAAGAAAATTAGTGGAGAAGAATAGTAGAAGGTTATATCATTTTTCTTAACATAATTACATAAATATAATTTTTAGTTACTTTTATAGAATATATAAAATTTGGGTTAAAATCTTCTCATATTGTGGTCAAACATAACTTATTATGGTTTTTTATAAATATGAGAGTGGGTCTCTTATTAATTAATTTGGGTTAAAATATTCTCATATCGTGATCAAACATAATTTATTATGGTTTTTTATACTTATAAGAGTGAATCCCTTATTAATTTAAAGTCAACAATGTGTTTCTTTGTAGGTCTCACTCTCATGTTTGTAAGAATATAATTAAATATGATAAATTATGTTAGACTAAACATGAAAAATTCTTAACCTATAAAATTTGGTTGGTTTGTGCTCATTTATGAATATATAAATACTTGTAAATATAAGATAGTTGTATTGTATTTGTAATAAGAAATAAAAAACTTAATAAAATTTTCGTGTTTATAATTGTATAAAAATAAAAAAACTCCACGCTATTTGTATGAAATAAACATTATTTATACTTAAAAGTGTAGAGAATAATTTTTTAGATCGCATTTTCCAAAACATGAAATTTTGTTGAAATTTATTTTATCAAATTTTTCTTTACATTATAATTAAGTATAGAATAATTATTTCTTCATAAACGCTTACAAACATAAATATTTTTTTAATTATCATTTTAAAAACCATTATGATTTATTATATTGACTTTGCGCTATAGTAACTAGATTAAATACCCGTGTTATTTACGGGTTGGTTTAAAAATAATAATAATGTTAAACATTAATAAAAAGTATTAAATAAGTATAAAACACGAAAGAAACGAGACTAAAAAAATAGTGACAAACGACATTAACACAAAGGCCAGTGATGCAAGCATCAATGCAAGGGGGCAAATGTGATGACAAAAATGTGGTATCATAAAACGTAATTATATTTCTCATACAAATCATTGATTATTATGGTTACAAGTGTAAGCAATAAGGTTAAATAGTTATTGGTTATACTTTTAAAAAGTTTTAAATGATTATAAAATATTTTAACATAATTAAACTAAGAATCTGATTAAATATAACATTTTAAAATATTATAAGAGGTAAATATGATATTTATCAATCAGGATGAAAAAATACGATATTTTAAAGTTTAAGAAGTGTATATATAATATTACCCAAACTAATTTTAATTCAAATTAAGGACCGACTTCTCAAAGTTAAATTCAAATTGAATTTTTGATTAATTAATAGCTGAAATTTAATTTTACCAAAAAAAATGGTTAAATTTGTCTAATAAAAACTAAGCAAATTATTCTTTTACTTATGTGTTAATTAATTATATATAATAAGTGTGAGTGAATGGTATTTTTGTAGTGAAACATTTGACTAGAGTGGAAGTTAAGTAATGTTAAGATGCTATGTTTTTATAGAATTGTAAAATAAATAAGTGAATTTAAAGATCAAATAATTAAATATGTTTTCTTTAAAATTTATATATAAAATTCCAACACCCAAAACTTTTACTGCTAACACTATTTAACATTTATAAAAAAAAAACATTAATTTTTGTAACTTAGTGAATGGGTAAAATTAGAGAAATTTAGGTACTAAAGTGAAGCTTGTCTGGATTGCAGTGGCTGCAGAAGGTTATAATGAAGGTGGGACCATGCAGGAATATGTATGTACTTAGAGGAAAGGGTACTGTTGGGATTTCCCCCCTGAAACTTGTTTTAAAGTTAGGGCAATCCCAATTTGATGTTATATCAATATCTATCATTGTTGATGTCTCCTTCCTCCTATAATGTAGTAGAATATATAAAAATATATGGTTGTTGATACAAAAAGAAAAAAAATTCTAGCATGTTGGAATAGAATGTATGATCACATGTGATAATTACAGTTAGATCAGTGTATTAGCGTCAGCTGTATTAACATAATTAACATTAACATTTCGCAGTAATTACTTACATCATTAACTATCAGACAAACATTAATTTATTTTAACCTACCTGTTAAATAACATTTTAAAAACATATTTTAGGCTCTCAATGCTCGTCACACACTTGAGCCGTTAGACCATTTGTAGTCGCTCGCATGAGCACAATGATGAGCCTGTCATCCTCGTTCCCAGCTTGTTAATTTGCTAAGGCAGGGTTCGTCGTTTGCTCGTTATTTTGGTGACAAGCTCATCGAGATTGTTATTGTTTTTTTCGAATTTTCTTCAAGCAATCAAATTAATCTAAATTAATATTATGTGGGTCTAATAATGGTAGTGATAGTGAAGTCACAGTTTGTCATGATAGTTATTAATATGGCTGTTATTCATAGATAGCCATAGGTTAGTAATGTTGATTTGTCAGGCAGTCATTACTATGTGTGGTCTTACCACAAAGTTAGACGAAAAACAAACAACAAATAGGGGACGAGTAGCATGACGTGGATGACAAGAATCGTGATGGTGATGACGTGCTACCACCACTCCATGGCTCTTACCAATATTTCCCTAAGACCGCAGGTAGTGGTGGTGTTTAGCTCGTCATGACGAGCTCGTCTTGTCTGTCTTCATCTCATCATCCACTAGTCCAGTGTCGTCATCGTTTCTTCAAAGCGTAGATCATCATCCAGATGAAAGTCATGCACCTCGTTTTCCCCCTTTTTTTTATTTGAAACCAATCTTCACTGCATGCATTTTGCGCCGGGAAGAAATTACTATTTATACTTGTTTTAATGTATACCATTTACTTCAAATTTTTTCATAAAAAAGTATACAATTTAAAAGGACTAATGATTTTAACCTTAACTTCCATCATTTATGTTTATACACATAATCATAGAGCTAAAGACTTAATTGTTTTTTATATAGCAAACAAAATGTATAAGATAATATTGTTTTATTGAAGAAGACAAAATGTTACCGATCATTTAACCTTTTAAATATCTATATAAAACGTTTGATTTTTATTTTATTTCCATATAATCTTATAGGATAATATCTTTAGAAATAATAGTAGTATTAAATAAAAATATTTTGGAATTTTAAATGTTGCATTTGTTAACCATTGGCTTGAAACATATAAATTTGTTTCGTTTTTTTAATCTTATAAGATCACATAATTGTTAATAATAATAATAATAATAATGCGCGAAAATACAATAAACTATGCAAATATTGTTGTTTTATGCAATCAACTCTATTTTGTACCTAAAAATATAAACAACTTACAATTTTGATTCATTGTATACAATTGGTGACCTGATTACCAGTTTACCGGTTGCCGATTGTATACAATGAACAAAATTTGAAAGTTGTTTGTATTTTTAGGTACCACAGTTCTTTTATTTTTGGCTAGGTTACCGGTAAATTACCTATTGTCATAGTTAACTTGCATACAATGAACTTATGAACCAAATTTGTAATTTGTGTGTATTTTTAGGTATAAAATAAAGTTGGTTGCATACAATGACAATATTGACATAGTTTGTTGTATTTTAATGCAATTTGTCCATAATAATTACTATTATTATAATAAAGATGTGCTAGTATAACAAAACTTTGTTATTATGAAAAATAAAGCATAATAATAAAAAAAATGAAATATTAAAATAATATTTGTAATGTTATACAGAAATATATATATATATATATAAATATATATAATTTGGAATAAAAAAATAGAAGAAAAAACATTTAGTTAATTTGCATTGCTTTCCTTTTATATTATATACATTACACATAAATATATATTCACATACATATATTGAAAAAACATGTTACTAGCACTTTGTATGGTCATGTTATGTCACCTGATACATGTTCCTTGCATGTTAAGCCATAAGCCATATTACCATACAACTAAATTATAACTCTTTTACCGATACACATCGATTACTTTCTAACACACACATATGTGTACATAGTTATAGATAATTGTTGATCACACATAATGTATGTGTTGGTAAAGATCATTAGCTACATACATAAGCCTACATATGGTTACTCTTATTTTATGTATGGGTAAAGATAATAACTCACATATATGGAAGTTTTACCCACACAAAACGTGTGTGAGTAAACACCTCAATTTCTTGTAATATAATTATACATACTAGTATTTTATCTCCACGTTGAGGTGGATCACAACATTTTAATCTTTTTATAAGATGTCAATTCAATGTGTCGCTTTTGAATCAATTTAGAGGAAGAAAAGTGTAGATATCGATAAATGTGAACTTCATACAAATTTTAAATTAATTAAACGCTTAAATTTAACGAATGACTTCATGTGTTTTTTTTCTCTTTTGCTTATATGATTAGATTTTGGTTTCTTGCTTCATAAACTTAGTATGCTAATAGTTGACACCTGAAAGTCAACTTAATAACCTTAATTCCATACTTGAATTTCATAGTATAAAAACATATATAAAATATCCACTAAAACTTTAAGAAATATATAATTCTGACCAATTTTTTGATAATATGTATATATATATATATATAATGTAACTGTTTAAACAATTATTTTTATAATTGAATGGAGTATATTAATACTTTAAATATATATTTACAACTTAGTGATTTTTTAATTTAAAATTTTATTAATACTTATGTATAAGATTATTAAACACAAGTAAAAAAGTATTAAAATATAAAAATACACACACTATTGCATGTTAAATTCTATTAAAATCTTAACTTCTACTAATTTTTAGTTTAAATATTTTACTAACATTTTTGTGTGACTTATTACATATTAATTTCACCCAAAATTAGTTTAAAACCATACTGATTTAAGGTATTGTAAAAAATATATTAGATGACGCATTAATTAACTTTAAATTGGTTTTTAAAAGGGCAAAAGACATGAAAATACAATTAACTTTATCTTAATTGTCATTGTATACAACTAACTTTAAATTCTTAAAAATAATACAACTAATTTTCAAAAAAAATTCATTGTATGCAAACAATTTTTTTCTGTGTCTAGTTTTTAGCTACCATTGTATACAATTAATTTTTCCATAATTTTCATAGTATACAACAACTTGCATACAATGGGAGGATTATAAAAGTTGATTGTATTGTTTTAAAAAAATAAAGTTGGTTATATACAATGATAATTAAGACAAAATTCATTGTATTTTCATACAATTTACCATTTTTAAAAAGGGTTTATTTCACTAAAATGTATCTAACTTGTCACATTTTGTTATTATGTGTATCAAACTTTGAAATTTTCTATTGTGTGTATCAAGCAATTACTTTCTACTTATTGTCTATATTAAACTTTTTATTGTATGTACTAAACTTATTTTTTTTCTTTTTTATGTAACCAAAATATATAAAATAGCAACAAATTAAAAGCTTGATACACACAATAGAAACTTTTAAAGTTTGAAGCACACAATAACAAAACATGACAAGTTTAATACATTTTTATGAACTAAACCCTTTTAAAAAATAGTACAAATGATTTATATAAAAGTAAAAATATATGAAAACAATTTAGGTAATTAAAAATAATAATAATGAGTAAATATGTTTGTGTTTTAACTAGAGGTAGAATGGGGAAAAAGGGAAGGTGTCTCAGATGCAAAAATGTGTTGATGTGTTCATAGAATAAACCAGGAATGGCCAAACATGTACTACTCACAAGCAAGTGACCACTATAGCTAACTTTTTACTCTTTTTATCTTCTTAAATTTACCAAATCATGTCAACATAAAAAAAAAAAAAACTTAATTTTTACTACCATTCTAACTACTGTTGTACTTCACCTTTTTTTGTCTTTTTTTGAATCCTCTGTTTTTAATATCTTTTATATGAACCCCTCTTTCTCACGCAGATATGTCATATTAATTAGTTATAATTTTTAATGCTGCTTATATACTTACATATATCATATTATGGAGATCAAATTAGACTACTAAATGGGTCTAAATAGTTTCACCCGTTTTCTTATCTATTTTAATACATTTTATTAGTAAGAACATTAAGAAGTACAATCTCAAAATTATTATCTAATTTAATTTAACTTAGGTAATTTTTATTTTCGAAGATAAATAAATGTCTTATTTTTATTTTATTTCTTCAAGAGAAGATGTGATTTAAAAGGTTTTAAGTCTCAGAAAGTTTGCAAAAAAGTAAATGTAGTTTTTAGCTTCTTAGGATAAGCAAAAATAAAATAAAGGGCAAAATGCATGAAAATACAATTAACTTTGTCTTAATTGTCATTGTATACAACTAACTTTAAATTCTTAAAAATAATACAAGCAACTTTCAAAAAAATTTCATTGTATGCAAATAACTTTTTTCTGTGTCTAGTGTTTAGTTACCATTGTATACAATAAACTTTTCCATAATTTCCATTGTATACAACAACTTGCATACAATGGGAGGATTATAAAAGTTGATTGTATTATTTAAAAATAAATAAAGTTGGTTGTATACAATGATAATTAAGACAAAGTTTATTGTATTTTCATGCAATTTCCCCTAAAATAAAATAAGGTATTATGTCTAAAAAAAAACAAACAAGTTTATTAGAAACGTCTATGGATACTTTATTTTAAAAAATAAACAAATCCGGTTTTATTTTTGGTGCTACATTTGTGTTAGGTTCAACTATTAAAGAGTGTGTTACTTGAGATCTCGAAGACTCGAATTACCCAAAAAGGGTAACTTTTTTTTTCTAATTTTATGCTTATAAATAATTTAATTTTAATATAACACATTTGAACTATTAGTGTTGGAAATTTTGATAGAACTATTGGTGTTGGACATTAAATACAACATTTTCGTTGTAAATTTTCAAGGAATTTGAGTTAGAAAGCAAATTATCAACGGATTTTCTATGGATTTCGTGAGAAATCTCTTGGAAATATGAGAGAAATGGTGTCTCACAAAGCTTTTATTCACAGTCGATTTCGGAGAAAATTTGAGGAAAACATCATTTTCCTGTGGATTTTCCCTAGAAGTTTTTATCCATGAGCGATTCCGTGAGAAATTCAAGAAAAACATCTGTAAGACCACTTTTTACTTATTAAACTCAAAATATAATTTAAGAACTTGCATTCCATAAATCACATCCGGTTTACCACAAAACATAGTTTCTATTTACAAAAGTAGTCTTAAAGTTCCTTCTTAAAAGCCAGAAGCTATCTAGTGGATCAAGGAGCTGGTGCCTTACCCTTGCTAGAACCCGCAGTACCTGCACAAACAAAACTGAAACATAAGCTAACGCTTAATGAGCATACTACTAAAAACTGGTAACAAAAGACCAGAATAAACTCTTCTCAGGATGTCTCACATCCAAGCTGAAACACTTGCAAACCTGCACAAATTGTTATGGTGCTGGGGCTTATCTATACCTCGCGTATAGCCTATCCCCAACTGCTCTTGGTATACAGCTCACTGTATACCCTGTTTTAACAGGAGTAACAACTCCCCAAGATGCCTCGCATCCGAAACAGATAAAACACATAACACATTTATCATACTGTTCAATTGTTATAATCACGTATTGCTCATGCAGGAGAATAGTATACTCACCTGAACTTGTAATGTCCCAAATTTTTTTTCTAAAACATAACGAGTAAATATATTCCCACCATCACCAAAATCAATTGTTACAAATGTAGCCTCATCAATGTTAATTGTTTGTTACAACGGAAGCGAATATAATATAAAATTGTTTGACTGATAGTTGAGTTAAAAACATGAAACGCTACGGTCACCGCCATCATGCCGGAGCCTTGCCCTTGTCCATCCTCGAGGGACCCGAAACATAACAGATTGGGGTAAGCACAAAGCTTAGTGAATCACCACTACCCTTACCCTTCGCAGGAATCACATCCTGCCATCTAGTAACATATAACTAGGGACTCGCCCTCTGCCGCATCTCGGGTCCCACCCGTTTGATGCCTAAACCGAGCCTCGCCCGCTATGACTCATCACAGGTCTCACCTTTAGGTGAAGTCATCTGCCCCGACCGACTACGAAGGCATGGTTGGTTACTACATCTCACAATGATCACATAATAACTTATCACATTTAAGCACATACTTGGCAACGATAAACATCATACGTATCACTTACACATTACGGGAAATAAAGTAAGTTAGGGTAACTCACCTGAGTGACGACACGGTAAAGTCAGAAATACTTCCCGACACTGCTTTGACTAACAGATCCTGACGGTAAACCTACAACACAGTTGCTAAGTCGGGTCAAGTACAATCCTCCAAGTCCCACGAGTTAAAACCGACATTAACCTTGGCTTACTATCCCAACTTCTACAAGTCGGATGGGCATAAACATAGGTTCACATATGCATGTAACAATAAGGAAAGCAAACATCAAAATCCACAAAAATCGCGGACGCGTCGAGGTAAAAATGTCGGATTTCACCACTTCCGGATTTCAACCATCGGATTTCACCACTTCCGGATTTCAACTACGGATTTCAGGCCTAGTGTCATGAAATATGTAAAAGTCGCATGGAATAACAAGTAGGTTGCATGAGGTGTTTATGTATTGCTGAAAGTCGCATGAAGCTATGAAAGTTGCATGGACCGACTGTCGCATGGACTCTAAAGGTCGCAGGGTGCAAGTGTCGCATGAACATAAGTCGCATGGCACAAATGTAAGTCGCATGAAAAGTCGCATGGAACAAATGTAAGTCGCATAGCACAAATGTAAGTCGCATGATCTATGAAGGTCGCATGACACAAGTGTCGCATGACACCAGTATCGCATGACACAAGGGTGAGTGTCGCATGAACATCTCCATGGCCAAAAACCCAGTTACAGTCTTATTTTAAATTTCTGAAATCCTTTAAAACTTAACAAATTCATGCCATTCTTGTTCCAAAAGCTTCCCAATAGCAAATAAACAATTCCTTTTGAAGATAAATGGTTTCTACCTCGATTACCAGGCCTAGAATCTCATTTTTGTTTCTCAAATGGTGTTTCACCAAAAACCTAAGAACAGTGAATGAATCTCAACTAAAACCTTTCTATAAACATCTAGAATTTGCTTAGCTACTAACAAAAGATAGAATACAAGTTTTAGAACCATTACCTGATGATTCCTTGATGGTTTAGCTTCAAATCCTTGTCTTGATTTCTTCCTCCTTCTTCTTGGTGGAACTCACATACACACACTCACACTTTCTCTCTCTAGGTTGAATAAAGAAGATGAATGAATGGAGCAGTAACCTCCCTTGGAGGCTGTGCCCTAATCCCATTATATACATAATCTATCCTGGGCCAAGCCGATTCTTTTAACATTCTTGGGCCAACTTAGTTAAATCAATAAAATGGGATTAACCCACTAAACTCAAATATACTTACACCTATAGGAACTTCCAAACTCTATCTCTTGTAATTGAAGCAACACAATAATACTAATAATAATAACTCGTGTTATTCATATATATATATATAATATATATATATATATATATATATTACGCCAATAGTCGTAAATTGCGAATTTACATCATAATAATACATGATTCTGAAAATGGATATTACAGAACTAACTACAGTGGTAATTGATTTATGCGAACAGTGTTGTATCCAATAACTCCTCTATACAATAACATAACAAAGTATTATAAACCTGGAACTCTGCCCTGAAATGGAGCCTACACGGGCTGTGTCCCCTGCACCCCACACGACCTGGTTCTGGCTACATGGCCTATGTTTGACCAACAATCTACACGGGCCGTGTACGTGTACACGGGCCGTGCACCGCCATACTACACGACCATGTATCCCTACATGGCCTGTAACCGCCCTAGGTTACTACACGGGCCGTGTTACATATACACGGGTTGGCTACACGCCCTCCCAAAACACACACGGACCGTGTACATCACAGTACAACCGACTGTGTTTCCTCGATCATAGACGCTGTTTTGGCTAAAACTTCGACCCAAAGTCGATTCAGATCATCTATTGGTGTTTTCTACACCCCTTACAGCTAAAAACATTAACTAAATCAATAGGAAACATCATCAACATGAAAAGAACATAGATTCCACCATGAAGTCATGTTCTTAACTTCTAAACACACAAAAACATTAAGAATCCATACCTTGCTTACTTGGGATTACTTAGCTGATTCTATGAAACTCTAATCTTGATAAAAAGATCCAAAACTTAGCTAAAACTTGGCTGGTTTGAAGTGTAATGGCTGCAAATGAAGAACTTGACTTCCAAAAGTCAAATTCAACACCTATATATATAATCAACTATTAAAGAATTGCACAATAAACCCTGAACTTAAAGAACTTTAATTTTAACAGTTTATGACACATATAAAAGATACATAAAAGCCATCTACTCACATATAACACTTAAACAGTTAAAAAAAATTAAATTTCCAAACCTTAGGGCGTTACAACATCATTTTCTCACGGATTTGTCCGACACAAAACGAGGTTTGTGTTGTAGTGACTCGTGATTAGAGTGGTTCAATCATCAACTTCTCACTACCCAACCTTTAATCCTTATTCCTCTAAGTTGATATCGATTAGAGATGGACGAGGGACGATGGTTGTCTAGTTAAAGTCGGAATGCCACTTACACCAATCTAAGTATGGTTTCTTATTATTTTTTTCAAACGATACTTCCATTGTCTAAGTTGTGACAAAATTTCACACACACACACAAATACATACACTATTTAATTTGAATTATTCAGATTTCTGTTCCTACAAACAACATCTAAATATTAAAACAAATCTACTCTCATATTTTTTTAAACGCAAATTGCATTAAAATACAATGGATTATGTTGTATATAATAAACTCTTTTTTTATAAAAATAATATAATTAACTTTCATAATTCTTTCATTGTATGCAAACAACCTTTTTTCATATTTGATTTTTAATTATCATTGTATATATACAATAAATTTTACTATAATTCTCATAACGTGACAAGTCATGTAAGAATTAAATATAGAATTAGCATCGCTACTTGATATCTTTCTTATGTTTTGATTAGCTTATAAAATATATATATATATATATATATATATGTGTGTATATATATATATGTATGTATATATATATATATGTAACATCAAAAATGAAAATTGATTTATAACATTGATATATGATACTTTTGCTTTAATTATTCATATATAATTGTATTTAGATCATCTTTATTAGAGTACATTTACTATTTTAGTCAAAGTTTATTTATCGCTTGTATTTCCTAAAAGTATATGGTAAATTTAGTAAATACTCTTTGGGTATATAAACAATATAATTTTCCTTAATTGTTTTAAGCATTTCATTAACTAAGAAACTCTCTGTGTGTTCTTGGTATTCTCTCACATATTTATACTAAGTTCATACATTATCATTAATGATTTGCTTTAATAGTGATTGATACTTGATACAATTGAGATATGATAATATTAAAAAAAGTAATTAACTTTTTAAGTAGGTGACAAGTAAATAATTAATAAAAGGGCAAATTCTATAAAAATACAATGAACTTTGTCTAAGTTACCATTATATACAACCAAATTTATTTTCTTAAAAATAATACAACTAACTTTCATAATTCTCATATTGTATGCAACTTGCGTATACTATAAAAAGGGCAAATTGCATCAAAATACAACAAACTATGCCAATATTGCCACTGTATGCAACCAACGTTATTTTGTACCTAAAAATACACAACTTACAAATTTGGTTCATTGTATGTAAGTTACCTATGATAATAAGTAACTTATTGGTAACCTGACAAAAAATAAAAAAACTTTGGTACCAAAAACTACAAAAAACTTTCACATTTGGTTCGTTATATACAATCAATAACCGGTAACCTGGTAATCAGGTTACCAACTGTATACAATGAACTAAATTTGTAAGTTGTATGTATTTTTAGGTACAAAATAAAGTTAATTGCATATAATGGCAATATTGGCAATTTTTTTTGTATTTTCATGCATTTTACCCTTATGAAAGTTACGATAAAGTTCATTGTATACAAAGAAAACTAAATAACAGACACATAAAAAAGTTCTTAGCATACAATAAGGGGATTATGAAAGTTAATTGTATAATTTTTAAATTCTTAAACTTAGTTGTATACAGTGGTAACTAAGACAAAGTTTATTGTATTTTTATGCAATTTACCCCTGATAAAAAAGTATAATGCTTTGTGTTTATTTAATATTAATGTAAAAGTAAAAAACAGAAGGAAAAAATTAGTACAAAGATACTTCCACAAGATACATCTTTTACACTAAATAGAGTAAGTTTTTGGTAAAAAGGATACAAGCTTCAAGAGAGTAAATATATCAGCTAGCTAGGTTGAAAAAAGAATAAAAAAAATATAAAATAACTTGAATTCATAAAAGAATTATTGTTCAGATTCTAGTATAAAAAATATAAAATAATGTATTTTATATTTTTGTGTGTGTTATATAATACTTAAATGTAAAAATATATGATTAGATTGTGTTTTAAATGTATTTTTATAAGTATAATTTTCATCAAGTATTTTATAGGAAAAATTCTATTAAAACACAATGAACTTTGTCTTAGTTACCATTATATAGAATCAACTTTATTTCCTTAAAAATAATACAACAATCAACTTTCGCAATACTCACATTGTATGCAACTTGTTGTATACTATGAAAGTTATGGCAAAGTTTATTGTATACAATGATAACTAAATAACAGACATATAAAAAAGTTGTTTGTATACAATGAGAAGATTATGAAAGTTAATTGTATTATTTTTAAAAATTTAAAGTTTGTTGTATATAATAGTAACTAAGACAAAGTCATTATATTTTCATACAATTTACCCTATTTTATAATACAAATAGAAATATTTATATAATTTTAAAATTAAAATCAAAATAAACAATATTTTTGAGAGAGATAACATATTTATAAGCCAAAAACAATAGTGTAGAACTAAAACGCTGATAAGTAATTTTCATGTAAAAAATATGTCATGTAGTTAGACCAATTTAATTGCATAATTAATAATAAGTTAGTTAATATATTTTGAAAAAAAAAACATAAATTCTTTTGCTCTGTGTGAGACTATATTCAAAGGTGATGATTTATATATAATAATTAGAACTTTTATACCCTAACTAACTCACTATATTTTATTTTCATCAACAAATACAACACTATAATAGTTTAAACAACCATTTTTATTATGTATAATAAAAAGAGTGCTTAGATATGCACCATAGTCTATGTCTCTATGATTTTAAACACTTGTTTTTATAATTTAATAATATCAAAATCACTTGAGAAACATAAAAAGTGGATCCAACAACCAATCAGAAATGATAAAAATATAGACTAAGGTGTCCAAGATCTTGAGAGTAGGGTGTATGAATCATTACCCTAATAATTTACGTGCATAAATCGTCACTCGTATCCAAATAGGGTAACGATTCACAATAAGTTTTTGCTATAAACAACATTTATGACTTTTATATCCTTAGCAACTCACTATCTTATATTCTTATCTATAAATATAAACGTATAATGATCTAAATAATTACTTTTTATTACGTATGACAAAAAGTTATTATACACAAACCGTTGCATCTAAATATAATTCAATAAAGTGTCCCACCGGAAATGACCGGTCATGAGAACGCTAGTCGGAAGTAGTATTCGTCCAATTCTGTCTTTTCGCTTCCATTATTCCTCGGTCAACAAGAAAACCATCAAAACAAAGACATCTAAGTGACTATAATTTTTATTTTATTTTTCTTATTTTTCTATATTTTCATGTTCAAATGTATGGTTCTAACAAAGAGGTTGAAGATCCATTGAAACAATTAAGTCCGTTTATTTCGTAGAATTCGAAAAAACGAAATTGATTTAAATTTCATCCAGTTTATCTGTGAAATAAACTTTCTATTACTTGAATGAATGTAAACATTTCTAAGAATAATAAAAATTATTTAAAAATAAGTTTACCAAACGTAATACAACACGAAATTGATTTTAATTTTATTCTATTTCTTCGAATTCTGCGAAATAAACGGAACCTTACAATGAAGCATTGTAAACTTACGACGGAACCACCAAAATCAATCATGAAACATAAAGGAAAGAAGAAACGGATTAAAGCCAAGTAGGAAGATCATAGGTTGAACTGTTGAAGTGTAACGACCCAGAACTTGAACAAATTATTTTGATTTATAATATTTCATAGGATAAATATATGTTGATAATTGATTATAAATCAAATTAGAAATTCTTGGTGTATAAATATTTTATGGTTGATCTTGAGGGATTAAATTATGTAGTTGTTAGTGTCTAAATAGATTTATCTAGATTAGTAAGCTTTGTGTATATATAATGTGTCAATTTGATAAGAGAAATATAATAGGCTTAAGGTATTATTTTTATAGCCTAAGGTACAAGGGTTTATTGCATAGTAGTGTTTTGATGAATATAATGGCAAGTTATTAACCTTGATGCATAGTGTAATAATAATAAAGTAATGGAAGGGAGTTGGTGTATGTTAGCTTCAAGATGCCAAATAGGTTAAGGACCCATATTGTTTCTACAAGGTGTATGAATAAAGAGAGAGAAGTTAGTCAGATTTGAGCTAACTCTTAAAAATTATGGTGAAATGAGCTGTTTGTTATCGCGCATTGTAGCGGGACAAAAAAGATTAGAGTTTAATTTTTGTAAATGTATCTAACTTATCATATTTTGTTATATTACGTAGATAACTTAGAAACCTACCATTTAACGTATCAAACTCTTAAAAGTTATCATACGATGTACCCCTTTACTTGCTAAGCAGGTTACTTGTAATTTCATGTAAGTCAAAGAAGATGAACTTCAAGAACATAAAATTGAACTTCAAGAACAAGCAGATGAACTACAAAGTGTAAATCACAATCAATAGATGAAGTTCGAAAATACAAACAGAAACAAATCAAAGGTGGAATTGGAACAAGTCTGTTGTATCAATAAAATCAAGAACACAAAACCGAACAAATGAAGGTATTGATAAAATTAAGAAATCCTAAGCTTACCTGAAGATGAAGGCATTGAATGTATGAAGCAGGATGAACGTGAATGAAACCGTTGATTATAGCGTAGATGAAGATTGAAAACCCTATGAAACCAATAGGATATACCCTTGACGAAGATAAAGATCGAGACCCATATCTGTGCAATTTTGTACCATTAAACCTAAATGAAATCACACCTTTGATTATTTGAAAACCGGAGAAGAAGTAAAGTATATTTAGCCAATTCAAGCATCAAGGTGAGTTATATTAATCTAGTGGTTTTGATGACTTATAATGATTTTTAAGGAAGAATTGAGCATCAAGGTGAGTTCTATTAATCTAGTAATTTTGATGATTTATAATGATTTTTAAGGAAGAATTGAGTTCTTGACAGCATGAATCCTAATTTTTAGTGACGTCAAGCAGTTTTAATTTTGATTCTTATAATTTTTAGAAGAAATGATACTGATTTAAAAAAACTAGTTTGTTTAAAAGATGGGTTTTGAGTTTTTAAGGAGTCAAATGTGAGTTAGATGGTGTTGATTGATCAATGGATGATCAATTGATGTTATTTTGTAGTTTTTGAAGTTTATAGTCATTAATAGATGTAAACCAAGTGTTGGAATATTTTGGTTATGAATAGATGAATTTTGATTGGATTTGCAGTAGTTCACATAGAATAGACCTGTTATCTAGACACCTGACATGGGCGTGCTTACGAAGGGGGCATGCCATGCCAAGTAGCACACTATGTGCTTTGAGTCTAGAACATGGGTGTGTCTTGAGAAATACAACCGTGTAAGGTTAGGGCGACACAGGGTGTGGCACGATCCATATCAACATGTTGAAGTCGTGTGAAAGGACATAGGTGTAACATCCTGAGATTGGGCCTAGTAGAAACGTAGGCTTTGGGTATGTTACACGTGAATTATTATTTGATTTGATTTATGTTTAATTGATTGTTAATCATTTAAATTAAATGTTATATGAGTGTTGATATGTGTTGGGGAGATAATCACTTCACCCTAATAATCAACTCTGCCTATCCTAAAACATAGAATTTGATGATAACCAAACCCTACATTCAGTATGACTTAGAAAGAATTCAAACATGTGTTGTTTGAATAAGTTTATGTAAAAATATGCTAAGTATGGAACCATCAGCTGAGGAAAATAAGCCATCAGCTGAGCATCAGATCCTACTTAATGTATCAGCCAAAGGATATCAGCCAAGGAGCATCAGATGAAGAAAACAAGTAAAGAAGACCATCAGCTGAGGAAAATAGTCTATCAGCTGAGCAAAATTATTATCAGCTGATGAAAATATTCCATCAGCTGAGTAAACAGATTGATCAGCTGAGTAAAGAAAGTGATCAGCTGAGTGAAAAATTTGATCAGCTGAGTGCCTACTCTATCAGCTGAGTGAACAAATGGATCAGCTGAGGTCCAGAGCACCAGCTAAGTAAGTCTTTCTTTACACAAGTCATCTCCCCTTATAAACTGATGTATTTGATTGATCAGCTGAGCATTCTTGATCAACTGATCATACAAATACATGAGATTATGTTCTCCTAAGCTTACTATTGAACAGCTGAGCATCTATATGATCAGCTGAGCAATATGTATCAACTGAGTCCTAGCTAAAAGTGATCAACTGATATATTTTGTCAACTGAGTAGTGAATATCAGAGTTCCTTGTACAATCTGTTAGTTGAGTCGTGAAAAATGTCAAATCTACTCTATCTTTTCAGATTGTAAGTCATATGTAAAAGGCAGAACATGTGTTGTTCTATTATGCTTTAGATCTTTGTTTGTAAAAGTAAGAATGCACTTTTTGGATCAAGTATGAGACAAAAAGGTTTGATCTTATCCTTTGGAAAAGGATAATGATACCTCAAACAGACGAAGATCTTGAAGATTTGTTCAAACAACTAAGTATGGATGACAATCCCATACTTGGTAAAGTCAAATCAATCAGAAGCATGGTGTTGATTAAAGTATAATCATGGAAAGGGAAAGAAACTTCTACACGGCAGTAGATGAGGTCTTTAATATTTTATATTGTGAATGGGTTGCACTTTTGCAGGAAAGTACAATTACTTTTATCATACATTTGATTAAAGTAACTTTACTTTTCACCCACTACCTTTACAATTAAAATATTATATTTCCACATCCTCTTGGTCTCTTACCTTCATGCAACCGGATCCACCAAGACTTCTATATATACTCATGCATGGTGGACATGCAGAACATACTACACAACACAACAAAGTGAAGTCTCTACTACACTAAAAGAAAATCTCATTAGTTGAGAAATTTCGTAGAATATAAGCATTGTGTAGAATCAGTCTTGTTCATGTGTTGAACACTCTAAATACATTAGTTGTTTTAGAGTTAGCTTGTCTATGTGTTAGACAAATTGATTGCCACCTTTCATTGTACTTAGAATTTCCGCTTCTAGTACATGTAATTCTTGATTCATATCAATAAGAATTATATAAAAGTATATAAGTGTGTCTTTAATTTTTAAAAGCTAAAGTTTGTATTCAACCCCCCCTTCTACAAACATTTGTTGTTGCGTACTCAATCTGGGACTAACAACTGGTATCAGAGCAGGTTAGATAATCAATATCTAGATCTGTTTTGCTTACTCTACAACTGCTTCTACCCATCACAATAAGGCCTCATCCGCAAACAATATGAATATCTCAAACACTGGGTCCTTAACAAGATGTCCCATGTTTGATGCTGAAAATTTCTTCATATGGAAAAGTAGAGCACATCTTTTCCTATCCACCCTTGATATCCAAATGCTTGAAATAGTTACTGATGGCCCTTATGTTCCAACATCAGTGTTATCTATCCCATTAGAATCTGAAGGTCAAACCTCTACAACTGAAAGAATCATAACCAAACCCATGCATCTGTGGACAGATGAGGATAAGAGGTTGGTTAGCCTAGATGTTAAGGCTAGATCAGCTCTTGTCTCTGCACTACCCAATGAAATCTATCATCAAGTGCTTAACTGTTCTTCTGCAAAAGAGATGTTCGATACACTCACAGTTGCATATGAAGGGACTGAAGAGGTGAAGGAGAACAAGAAGCTCATCCTCAACAGAGAGTATGAATTCTTCTTTGCTCATAAAGGTGAGAGTCTTACACAGACATACACCAGGTTCAACTGCCTAGTTAATGAGTTGAAAAGGGCAGACATAACCAAGAGCAACTTTGTCTTGGTGAACAAGTTTCTAGACTCCCTTCCTGAAACATGGGATCACTTTGTCACTGTTCTAAGACATAGTGAAAAGATTAAGGGAATGTCTTTGGTTGCTCTCTATGGTAACTTACTCAACTATGAGCAATCAGTCAAGCAAAGGAAGTTGTCATCCAAGGAGATGAAGGAGGTAGTGAAAGCTGCACCAACTGCCCTTGTATCAAGAGATACAAAGATGAGAAGCTTTGCAGCTATTGATTCTGGTTCTGATGAAGAAGGAGATGGAGAGGAGAGTGCTGGAGAAAGTGATGAGGAGAAGGATTGTGAGGAAAGTAATCTGGAGGAGTTGGTTGAAGGTGTAGCTATGCTGGTTAAGAAGTTCAGATCTTTCAAGAAGGGAAAGGGTGTCAAGAGGTTCAGTAAGAGGTCATCAAAGTTTGTCAAGCCCAAATCCACTTTTGATGCCTCCACAGCAGAGTGTTATAAGTGTGGCAAGATTGGCCACATAGCCAGTGACTGTAAGTCCAAATATAACACTGGTTCTTCATCTGTGCAAAAGCAGGAGGGCAAGATTGATTATGAAGCCAAGTATAAGAAACTCCTTGCTGCTGTCCTTGACAAGAAGAAGAAGAAGAAGAAAGCCCAGGGCCAAGTTCTTGTTGCTGAAGAAGAAGATTGGGTAGAAGAAGATCTCTCCTCAGATGAAGATGAGGTGATCTCTGCTCAGTTCTGCATGATGGCCAACAACAATGATGGTAGTTCCTTTGATGAAGATATGAAAAAGGCTGCTAAAGCTTGTTCAACTACCAACTGGGATCCTTCTTCTATGTATCAGGTTGGAAAATTTATTAACTATGATGATAATGAGAAGAAATCTATGTTTGATTACTTGTGTATTGATTTCCAGTCTGCTATTCAAAGAGAGAAGAAGCTAAAACTAGAAGTAGAATCACTAAAGGAAAAGTTAATTCTTAAGAATGAGGAACTTAAGTAGATAACAATCTTAAATGATGAACTAGCTAATCAAAAGATACTTAATGAGATCTTAGTAAAAGAAACTAGTGAAGCAACCAAAAGGTTTAATGACCTCCAAAAAGTAGTAAAGTCTTGGTGTGTATCTGCAGAAAAGACCACTCAGTGTGTCAAGGAGCAGATACCCAAACAAGTTCAAGCTATTATTGGTGGAAATTACTCTAAGGCTGCTAACTATGTTGATTCTAGTAAGAACCTTAATATCTTAGACAAATCTGACATCTTGACACAGACCTTTCACAAGACTGTTAAAGGCAAAAGTGTGTTCACAAATAAGTTTGTTAGAAGCAAGAGTTCCCACTCAAAAGAATCAATTATTCCTTCTGTTGAATCATCCTCTAGTAAGATTTCAGAATGTAAAAATACTAATAACACAAAGTCAAAGGATGTGATTAAAGGAAAGGAATCATTAGTTGAGACCTCAGAGACATTATGTTGTCAAACCTTGAAAACAGATGACTTAATTCTTAGTATTTCACAAACTGAAGAATCATTAGCTAATACTACTCCATCAGCTGATAGGTTAGTAGATGATAAATGCTCAGCTGATAACCTGTCAGCTGATCATAGCTCATCTTCTAAACAATCAGTTGATCTAGAAGTAATCAACTCTCTTTTAATAGAAGAAACTATGAGTAAAAAGAATGATGTTAACATTGTTCCCATTTCTGCCACTCCAAAGATTGGTCAAAAACTTTCCAAAAACAAAGATCAATCTAAGGTGCCTGTAAATAAAGACCTAAGAAATTTACAGGATAAGCTTCATAAGTTGAATGGTCAAATTAGTCAAATGATGACTGATAAGAAATCTCATAGGCATTCAAACCATGTTGTTCAATGCTCCAAGGCCACAAAATCTCAAAAATGTTATAAATGTGGAAGTAAAGAGCATAAGGCATTTGAATGTTCTTTAGAAGGGAATTCAAGACAGCGGACTTGTGATGATAACATAGTCACTCCTCTCATACATAAGAAATATGAGATGAAGTGGAAAGCTAGGTGCATTCCACAGGGATCCACTGAGTAGTGGATTCCTACTTGTGTCAATAACTCTTATTTCATTCATATCTGTACAGGGTGTTGGTTCTTGGTTTCTTGACAGTGGATCTCATTTCCATCCAAGCAAGCCTTCTCAATTACAGAACCTTTCTATATGTTGCACATGGATCTCTTTGGTCTTGTTGCAACTGCTAGTATTGGTGGATGTAACGCCCCAATTTTCAAAAACATAAATAAAACCATATTTGAAGTTCTTTTAGAAATAAAAGAATTATTTTACAAATAAGCGGAAGCAATAAAACTGTTTTGAACCCTCAGGTTCATATAAAAGCCTGATAGTTACATATTTACATCAAAAGATGCTTTCTCACTAAACAACTGGGCGTTAAGTTTAAAACACTGTTTTCTTTAAATATATAACAACTGTCAAACTGAAGCTTTGCCCCTTGTCTTTGATAAAACCTGCAAAACATTTTAGAAAATAATATCTGATAAGCTGCGAGAGCTTAGTGAGTAAACTAGACTGCCAATCATATAAACACATGAATATAATCATATGATAAACACTGACAATAACTGATAAATAAACTCTGAGTAATTTACTGAGCCACTGCTGCCCAAGGCAGTATGCTTACTGATTCACATGATTAATTATTTGAGCCACTACTGCACAAGGCAGTATGCTTTCTGATATCTGATTAATTAACTGAGCCCTAGTACTGTGCTATTTCTAAGCCACTACTGCACAAAGAAGCATGCTTATTATTACTAAGCCTTATTGTACATAACAGTAAGCTTAACACACATAATATATATATACTGTAACATTATTGTAACACTACTGAACCTTACTGAGCATAGCACCTACATCTGAGTGATCTAACATACCAATAACCTGATATAATAACATACATGCCGTAAATATGAATAGTAGTCTAGAAGACTCACCTTATAGTTTGTGATGCTATAACAATCCACAATCAATAATAATCTAGCGAACGCGCCTCTGATAAATCTCTACATGAAATAATACTGAATATACATCAACACATGCATCTGCTGAACTGAACAACTGAACAAAACACTAGGAACGCCCGTGCCTCGCCAGGCACGCCCGTGCCTCGCCAGGCACACCCGTGCCTTACATAAGGTACTCCCGTGCCTTACACCTAGACCACCCCGTGGTCTTTAGGCACCCTCTGGGCCTTTCTAGAACAGGGCACGCCCGTACCCTAAACGTTACGCCCGTACCCCCTTAGGTACGGCCAAGGGCACGGTTGGATCTTGAAGGTCACGCCCGTGCCCTTCAACTGGTAGCAGCAGTTTGGCCGACTTACTTGCTGTCTCCGGCCAAAACACCCCAAAAACCCAACTTTGATTCATAAAAACACTTTTGGGATGTTTTCGTACATCCCAAACAACTTCTAATCCATAAATAACAACAATAACAATCTAAAATCTGTGATTCACCATTGAATCACTAAAACCCATTAAAACTTCAAAGTATATCATCAAGAACTCTTACCTCCACTTGTATGATCACTAGCTTCTGTTGTTACACCTTGCTTCTAGCTGTTCCTGCTCCAAATCTCAGAGAAAAATGGATGTTTGGAGCATACGTGAGTTTAGTTTTGCAAAAGTGAAGACTTTGACTATCTTAAAGTCAAAGTTGGCTATTTATATATATAACTATGGACTAATTGCACAATTTGTCCCTCAATTTTTCCAAGTTCCGTTTTGACGGTTTTAGCCCCTCTAGTTCATAACCACATACTATCACGTATATCCATTAGTAACTCGTATACCACTTTGTACATTTCTCGCGTTAACTTAATAATAAAATTTCCGGGTGTTACAGTGGAAGTAAGTATGCTATTGTATTGGTTGATGAATTCTCAAGATATACTTGGGTTTTCTTTCTTAAAGCAAAGAGTGAGGCTGCTGAAGAGATTATCTGTTTTATCAAGAAGATGAAAGTGTTAAATGGCAATCTGGTGAGGAGTCTTAGAAGTGATCATGGAACTGAATTCAGAAATCAAACTCTGGAATCTTTCTGTGATGAGAAAGGGATATCTCAAAACTTTTCTGCTCCAAGAACCCCACGACAAAATGGTGTAGCTGAAAGAAGAAAAAGAACATTGATTGAAGCTGCTAGAACCATGTTGTGTGAAAGTGGGTTATCCTTTAAACAAGAAGAGGTGTATGTAAAACAACCTCCTGGTTTTGAGGAGTCAAGCTTACCTAATCATGTTTACTTCCTAAACAAAGCATTATATGGTCTTAAGCAAGCTCCAAGAGCCTGGTATGATACCCTCTCTTCTTTTCTCATTAATAAAGGTTTTACAAGAGGATGCATTGATAGGTGAGTTAAACTATTTTCTTGGTTTGCAAATTAAACAAGAGGTTGATGGTATTTTCATTCATCAAACAAAGTATGTCAAAGATTTACTCAAGAAGTTTGATTTTGAAAACTGTTCTTCAATGAAAACACCTATGTCTACTTCTATTAAGTTAGGAAAGGACACTGATGGCAAATCAGTGAACATTACTACTTATAGAGGAATGTTGGGTCACTTTTATACCTCACTGCAAGTAGACCAGATATAATGTTTTCAACATGTCTCTGTGCAAGATATCAAGCAGACCCTAAGGAATCACATCTTGCTGCTGTTAAGAGAATATTCAGATATCTCAAAGGAACTCCTAATCTTGGTCTTTGGTACCCCAAAGACTCAGATTTTGAGTTAGTTGGATATTCTGATTCTGATTTTGCAGGATGCACATTAGACAGAAAAAGTACTTCAGGTGGTTGTCAACTTCTAGGAGGAAGATTGATTAGTTGGTCTAGTAAGAAACAGAATTCAGTGTCAACATCTACTGCAGAAGCATAATACATTGCTGTAGGAAGCTGTTGTGCTCAAATTCTGTGGTTACAAAATCAACTACTTGATTATGATATGAAGTTTGAAGACACCCCAATTCTATGTGACAATACAAGTGCAATCTCCATCTCAAATAATCCAGTCATGCATTATAAAACAAAGCATATTGAAATCAGACATCATTTTCTCAGAGATAATGTGCAAAAGAAGAAGGTAACTTTGCACTACATCAACACTGATTTACAACTTGCAGACTAGTTCACAAAGCCATTAGATGAAGCAAGGTTCAATTTCCTAATATCCAAACTAGGTATGCTTAATTTTTAGTTTAGAATAGTGGTAATTTAGATTGTGTTAACTTATAAGTGTTGAAAATTATAAGATACTTTTCTAAGCATATCTAAGTCTTACTTGATTTGTGTAAACTGAGTAACTATGCTCAGCTGATGCCTATCAACTGATCAAATTTACTCAGCTGATCACTATAAGATAAGGAAGACATGCTCAGCTAAGTACTTTACTCAGCTGATACCCCAAATTCTCACTATCAGCTGATAGTTTTCCATCAGCTGATACCCATTATCTAATAGTTTTTCATCAGCTGATATACCTCAGCTGATACTCTCCTTGATCAGCTGATGATTCTACACTTAGTAAATTTTCACTTTTTACTCTCTTTTAATGCTTTTTAACCCAAGTTATTTACTCCGTTTGTCAGTTTTCATTTAATAGCTAATTAATTTGTTTTCCGTTAGATCTTTTGTCAGTATCTGACGATCTCTGTTAACTAACCTTCATAAATATCCACATTTCTCTTTCATTCACCTTTACCTGTTCAAACTTTCTAAATTCCCTCTCTCTTACTCTCTAAAAAGCATTACCCTACCTTCTCTCTCGATACTCACTGTTCATCATCCCTACCAAATGGCCACCTATATTCCAGACCCAGCTGTTAACCCTGGTGAGAATGTTGCACCCAATCAACCGATGAATATAACTCCCAACAACATTCTGCTTTACACCACCATCCCTGCCTCGCGAGAAAACCAAGGATATGAACAAATGGTTCAGTTCCTTCAAGCTCATCCACTGTTTGATAGTCTCACCGCTGATCCTCACTACATATACCCTACCGTTATTGGTGAACTATGGTACTCCACAACCTATAACCTAAACAACAACATCATCAACTGCACCCTAGCCCAAGGAAACTATAATCTCCGAATCACCGCTGAAACACTTCGTGAAGCCATTGGTATTCCTCACTTCCCACCTTACACAGCTTTTCCATCCAGAGCAGAAGTTCAAACAGTTTTAGACACCATCGGCTACAATGAACCTGTAGTGCATGGTCAAGTCAAAGTCTCTGCTCTCGCTCATCCATGGAAGTATTTGGCCAACGTGGTCATTCGTTGCTTCGGTCATAAATCTGGAAGCCATCATCTCATCAAACAAACCGAGCTTTTTGTGCTCTATGCCCTAGTCTTCAGGGTAAATATCAACTTTGCTCAAGTCATATTTTCGGATCTTATTGACAAAATCACCCAGAGCACAACCAAGAAATCATCAAGGTCACAGGTGCCCTACATTCGATTTTTGAGCCTGATAGCCATGAGGGAAATTGGAGAGAATGATTATGTGGGCTTAATCGAACATCTTGAACATATTCCTGTCCCTGCCATGGGTGAAAAGATATTCCATTTCTTAAAGGCAAACAGAGGTCCTCCAATCACTGCCCAAATGCAAGAGCTTATAGATGCTGCAACTAGTGATGAAAATGCTGATGATGATGATAATGGTGATGATGATGCTGATGAAAGCCACACTGGTTCTAAGCATGATGATGATGATGCTGGTGATTGTGATGCTGGTGATTTTGCTCCTCTCAGTCCAATGGAGCTAAGTCCTCTTGGTGATGATGGTGATGCCCAAGAACAAGAGATCTCTGAGCAACTTCTGGAGCTCATTGACAGAAGTAGGCACATCATGACCCAAGGTATGGACAGTACTGATTCCACCTCTGAGGATATTCAAATGGTCGTCCCAACCTTTGATAGCCCATCCTCATCTCCAGTCCATACATCAATCCAACAGCTAAGCTCTAGTGAACCTCATATGGTTACTAGTTCTACTCCTATCCGTAACCCCATATATACAAGGTCACCAGAAGTGACTCATTATGAGCACTTTGAGGGAGTTCAATCCACACCTCTGACCTCAACTCCAATTACCCTTCCTTATGTTGAGGGGGAGCAATTGGATGTTGCAACCTTTGAACCAGTGGATGTATCCTCACAACAGGATACATCTATAAATAAGGGACTTAAACCGCTAGCTGAGACAACCTCCCAAAAGGTTGATCTCATTGAAAGACAGACCTCAACCCAAGGTCACATTGTGTCTATCCCTCAATTGAGTCAGCCTATACCATCCACATTCTCCCAACAGAATGTGGATCCAATAAGGGATTCCATGTTATTGAGTGCACCCTACACTCAGTCCACTTACCTTGCACCTATTATTAATTCAATTCTTACAGTTGCACAACCTGCCAATGCTAGTGGTACAAACCAACCACTTGCACAGGGCTCAACTCTCTTTCCCAATGAATTTGAGCTTATACACCAAGGCTCAAATAAGGGAACACAAACCTTACCCAAATTCTTTGAACCTTTATCCACCCCTTCCACCTCTACCCCATCTATATCTGCCCAGATCACAAACCTTACCCTTATCCAGACTATTAACCAAAACCTTGATCAACTAGCCCAAACCTTCCAAACCCAAACCCAAACCTCTGCTCAATTGTCTAAACTTACCAAAGACATTGAGTCTCTCAAAACCCCATCCCAACCCTCCCCTGACCTCATTAACCTTACCCCAATCCTTACCAAAATAGACCATCTTTCTACCCTTCTTCCCTCTCAACCACAAATTCCCAGCCTACCTCAATCTACCATATCTACCCTAAACCAAACCATATCCAACCTCCTATCCCAACTCCAAACCTTACGCCCAATAAACCCCAACATTTCTGTACCCATTCCTGAACAACTACTCCCTATGCCTTCTTTTCTCAAAGGCATCCTTGATGACATAGAGACCTTAACAGAACAATCCAGAATGAGTAATCTCTCATTGTGGAAAGCTATCAAAGATATCAAGGATGACCTCTCCCTTCAGCTCTCTAAAATATCCTCTACCCCTTCCTCAACCCATACCCATACCCCTGCCCCTACCCCAACCCATAAGCCTGCAGTAGGTGACTCCCCTCCTCCATTTGATGATGCCAAAAAGGGGGAGAAATTCTCAAGTTCTTCAAGGGAGGATGATCCTGACTCAGAGGATATTGATGCTGCCTATGCTGAAACAACCACCAAAATCATGCAGCAGGAAGCACCCAAAGCAACAGCTCCCTCACCCATGAAAAGAAAAGCATCTTCTGAGGGGGAGCAAAGGTTTCCAAAAAGGTTGAAAAGGATGGCAAACAGGCCAAAACCTAAAAGAAAAGTTGCTGAGTGTTGCTCTCCACCAATCACCATAGAGTCTGATTCTGATGATGAGGATGATACTCCACTTTCTGACATCCTCAGAAGAAGAAGACAAAGCCCTAAGCCATCTGCTCCACCAGTCCAATTTACCCCATCAGTCCAAAAGGCTTCAACCTCTGCTCCTAAGGATAAAGGCAAACAAAAGATGACAGATGAGCCAGTTGAAGCAGATGATCAAATGAAAAGGGAGCTTGCTCTTAAAGAAAAATAAGAAAGGGAGAATGCTCAAATGGCCCAAGCATTGGGTGTTTCAGTTGAAGAAATCTACCAAGCCAAAGAGCTAGCATATCAGCAAGAGCAAGAACAAAGTCAAAATCAAGATGCTGCTCAACACAAATTGGCAAGGGAAAAATCTCAGGCTGAACTACTCAAAGCTAGATCCCATGCTGATGCCATCAAAACCCTCTTCAACCTTGATTTATCTGCTCCCATCAACCTAAGTCAACAAAGACTTCAAAGCTTCAGAGAAAGAATTAATATTCTGAGAAATAGAACAGAACCAACTCCAATAACAAGAGCCACTGTCCATAAATGTGATGGTGAACCCTACCTCAAAGCAATAAGACAGAACAACTTCAACAGCTGTGAAGTTGTATCCTATGAGAGGTGTCACATATATGGGTTCACAGAATTAGTTGAGATCCTGTACCTTCTCTTCAAATCCAAATCAAAGCTCAAAGTTCAATTCATTCAGAAAATTTAGAATTGGATAGCTCTAGCTGTGTCACAAAGGGCCTTCACTCCAGATGACTATTACAGGCATGTGCACACAGTTGATAATCTTCATAAAAAAGGCTCCAAGCCCTTCAAACCATTTGAGCTAAGAGAGGTACTACCCCAGCATGAATTCTTATCAGATTTGAGGGTCTCAACACTTCTCTTCCACTGAACATCACTCCTGAGCTGTACAAGTTTATAATTATGCCTGTTGACGGTATATTCTTTTTGGATAGAGCTGGCACATGGAGATTCTTTAGACAGTCTGAAATCCTTAAGGCTAGCAAGAAGTTTCTATTTGGGCTAAGGATATCTACAAGAGGCAGAACTGGAAATGAAAACTTTGAAGCCCTTGTTCAAGCCCAATGTGAAGTCTTAGTTGAAGCTGATCCCCATGCCAAAGATTTTGAAGTTAAAGAAGAACCTTGGTGGGATGATTGAAGACTGATTCTAACTCTGAAGATTTTGTTGATTATTTAGTTGATTGTACATTATAGAATAGTTAGTTAGTAGTTAATCTATGTAAACACTTATGTACATTTCTTTATTATGTTATTTCAAGTGATGTTTATGTATATCAGAAAATCAAAAACATATAAAAATGGAAAAATGAAAAGATACCACAAAAACATAACAAAATGGTACAACACAGAAAAAGATTCCATAAAAACAGAACAAAATGGAACATTAGAAAAGAAACAAAAAACAGAACAAGGTTCAAATAAAAAGAGCTGCCAAAAACAGATAGCTAGGTAGCCAAATGTACTTAAAAGTTTAAATCTTTTGTTATTCGAAGTCAAACTGATTCTTTAAAAAGAAAAAGGTTTTTTCATCATCAAATAGGGGGAGATTGTTGGGGAGATAATCACTTCACCCTAATAATCAACTCTGCCTATCCTAAAACATAGGATTTGATGATAACCAAACCCTACATTCAGTATGACTTAGAAAGAATTCAAACATGTGTTGTTTGAATCAGTTTATGTAAAAATATGCTAAGTATGGAACCATCAGCTGTGGAAAATAAGCCATCAGCTGAGCATCAAATCCTACTCAATGTATCAACCAAAGGATATCAGCCAAGGAGCATCAGATGAAGAAAACAAGTAAAGAAGACCATCAGATGAAGAAAACAAGTAAAGAAGACCATCAGCTGAGAAAAACAGTCTATCAGCTGAGCAAAATTGTTGATCAGCTGATGAAAATATTCCATCAGCTGAGTAAACAGATTGATCAGTTGAGTAAAGAAAGTGATCAGCTGAGTGAAAAATTTGATCAGCTGAGTGCCTACTCTATCAGCTGAGTGAACAAATGGATCAGCTGAGGTCCAGAGCATCAGCTAAGTAAGTCTTTCTTTACACAAGTCATCTCCCCTTATAAACTGGTGTATTTGATTGATCAGCTGAGCATTCTTGATCAACTGATCATACAAATACATGAGATTATGTTCTCCTAAGCTTACTATTGAACAGCTGAGCATCTATATGATCAGCTGAGCAATATGTATCAACTGAGTCCTAGCTAAAAGTGATCAACTGATATATTTTGTCAACTGAGTAGTGAATATCAGAGTTCCTTGTATAATCTGTCAGCTGAGTCGTGAAAAATGTCAAATCTACTCTATCTTTTCAGATTGTAAGTCATATGTAAAAGGCAGAACATGTGTTGTTCTATTATGCCTTAGATCTTTGTTTGTAAAAGTAAGAATGCACTTTTTGGATCAAGTATGAGACAAAAAGGTTTGATCTTATCCTTTGGAAAAGGATAATGATACCTCAAACAGACGAAGATCTTGAAGATTTGTTCAAACAACTAAGTATGGATGACAATCCCATACTTGGTAAAGTCAAATCAATCAGAAGCATGGTGTTGATTAAAGTATAATCATGGAAAGGGAAAGAAACTTCTACACGGCAGTAGATGAGGTCTTTAATATTTTATATTGTGAATGGGTTGCACTTTTGCAGGAAAGTACAATTACTTTTATCATACATTTGATTAAAGTAACTTTAGTTTTCACCCACTACCTTTACAATTAAAATATTATATTTCCACATCCTCTTGGTCTCTTACCTTCATGCAACCGGATCCACCAAGACTTCTATATATACTCATGCATGGTGGACATGCAGAACATACTACACAACACAACAAAGTGAAGTCTCTACTACACTAAAAGAAAATCTCATTAGTTGAGAAATTTCGTAGAATATAAGCATTGTGTAGAATCAGTCTTGTTCATGTGTTGAACACTCTAAATACATTAGTTGTTTTAGAGTTAGCTTGTCTATGTGTTAGACAAATTGATTGCCACCTTTCATTGTACTTAGAATTTCCGCTTCTAGTACATGTAATTCTTGATTCATATCAATAAGAATTATATAAAAGTATATAAGTGTGTCTTTAATTTTTAAAAGCTAAAGTTTGTATTCAACCCCCCCTTCTACAAATATTTGTTGTTGCGTACTCAATCTGGGACTAACAATATGTGTATATGTATATATATATATACGGTTGATTGTGTGTGTGTAGGCATGCAATTAATATGAAGGTGACACCTCATGCTTAACTAATTGAAGTTAACATGTATACGTGGGTTTGATGATAAATCCTTCACAATTTGCAATCTGCTTAAAAGTGTTGTGTGTGAAACCGAGAGCAAAAGCAAGAGGAAGAACAAAGCATCGGATTTTTGGCAATTGAGTTGATAAATTCAAGTTTAAGGTTGAATTGATTCTTCTATGCTTCCTAAAACATGATGCTAGTTAGCATGTTATGATTTTATTTATCATGCTGGGATTTGTGATGAAAACCGTATATAAACATGATAGAAACCCTCAATGATGGGTTTTGTGTGTTCTTGTAGTTTTGTGGTTTAAAGGTGTTTTTGATGCATGCTTATATGATTAAACATGTTTATATGTGTTTCTATATACTTGTATATAAATTGTATGATCTGGAAAGATGATTTATACAAGTTTGAAATTGTCGGAATCTTGAAGTTATGAAGATGGCGGATTTTGGTGATGATGATGAAAACCGAGTGGAAAACGGGTGTTGAATCCGGTAGTTATGAAATCCGGTACTCCTAAATTCGGATGTATATAATCCGAGTGTTGAAATACGATGGCTTGAATCCAATTGTGGGTGCCAAGTTAAGGTATAAGTGTGGAAATCCGATGGGTGTATCGGATTCCTTCAAATCCGATACAAAGTGGCGGATTCCGATGGTGGTTGCGGATTTGGTGCAAATCCGATAGTAGTGTCGGATTACTTATGAAATCCGACAGTTTTGATTTGTTGATTTGCACTGTTTAAAGCTATGTATTATATGTGCATACATATGTGAATCTTACATGTTTATGTTAGATTTAAATGGATATAAATATATGATTGGTATATATATTTATGAATCTGATACTGATTTCAGTTTGTTGTGTTCTCAGGAACAGACAAGGCTCAGTAATATAAGATCACTGAGTGGAAAAAGCTGAAAGCTTGAGGTGAGTGCATGTTTACTCACGGGTGATATTAGCTGTACTGGTTTGGTTGCAACTATTGATTGTATATCTGTTGGTTAATTAATTGTGAATGTTAATTGTTGAATTCTGTGATATGTATACATGTTGGAAGGGAAGTCAGTTTACGACTGGGCTTATGGGCTGGGTTCATTTGCTATTGGCTAAGCAGTATCAGGACCTTGGAATGCATTTGTTGCTACCAGAGGATGATGCTGTGTGAGGATAGCAAATGGACTATTGGTAAACCTTTGCTTTGGCCGGCATTGGTTGTAGGTTCCTGCAGAACCGCCGGTCTTCCCAGGGTGCTTATTTGTGGTTGTTGATATCATGCGGTTCAGGCTGATATATCTGTTGTGCGTTACTCCATTCACTTAGCTTTGTGCTAATCTCCCACCTCCCACTCTTTTTCAGGTTTTGGTAAGTCAGCGGCTCGGCTGAGAGTGGTTAGCTTGGGGAGTAATCACCTAGGACTCTGATAGATTATTTGTGACGAGCCGTGTTTTGTAATACTGATATTTTGTAAACAGTGGTTTGTAATTAGTGATAATTACTTTGGTGTTTATAAACGCTTCCGCAGTGTAATTAAAAGTGAAAATTTTTGTGTTAAAAATACGGTGTTACAATAGGCGTGTCCTACCCATGTCAATAGCAGATAGATGATTAATTGAACTATTTAAGGTCAATTGATAATAACTTATTGTAGGTGATAGTTGCAAATTTTTTTGTTATATTATCTTATCTTTGGACGGTTGATTTAGATGATAATTGATGAATAAGGTGAGTTACATGATCCCTACTAACTTGATAAATGTATATGTGCATGTTGTGTAATATGTGATGATGTTATGAGATGATATATAATGTGATGATGGCCGATGTGGCACCCGTTAGTCAATGACTAACCATATGCTAATGTAGCATCCCGGTCGATGCAGCCTCAGAAGCCGATGTGGTTTCAGTAGTTGGGGACTACCAATGGTTGATGTGACTATGTGTTTGTTATATGTTGGATGATGTTATATATTTATACAAGATGTGTATGGTCTGTACTTTGTAGTTGATGATTGTATGCTTACTAAGCTTAATGCTTATCAATGTTATATTTCTTTCATGTTCATGAACAAACAAAGGAAAGGCTCCCTCTAGAGATTGATAGCTTATGGCTTCCCGCATGAAACATTTTGTTACTAATTTTTTTGTAGCTGGCAAACGTTTATACATTTTGAAGTTTATGTATTTAAATCTCAATTCTTGCAACAGTGGGTTTTCTAGTATATGGAAATTCTACATTTCTACTATTGATGTGCGTGTAGCGTACCCGTTTTAAATTTATAAATCCGAGTTATTTAGCACGACTACAACACAATAGGCAAGAGAACCTAATCGTATCGTAGTATAGTAAATAAGTACGGGTGTCGAACACAAGGGGAACGAGTATGATTTTGAATATAACTATACTAATTAAATATAAAAACAACTAAAAGGGGGAATTTATAATCTTATCAATAAAGATTCAAACTTTATTATCCAACTCACTAAATAATATTAACAAGAACCAAGAACAAACCAAAGGAAGTGAAAAGCAACAAACTTTACTGGAATTAAGCTTATAATGTGAAGACTCCCTCCCTAGATTTGATTTCACCTCTTTTAAACTGATTAATTCAATTAACTCGTGCAATGGACAATAAATTACCATATACCGATTCCTATACTCGTTAGCATCTTGATCGGATTAACTAACTTTATTAACTATGCAATTTAATCAAACTTAAGGTCATGAAGTCGATTAAAACACAAAGTTATCCAGTTTTAAGTTCGTGTCAAGAAAGACTTAATCTTTATGTTTGTTTAGGTTAACAAAACATGTATTAACATATAAATGGTCATTATATATTCATCACACATATTAAAGTTTCTTTTTAAGAAGTTTAACCTAGGATTGGTCTATCACTAGTCTAGATTGTCTATTGGTCCTAAACAATCAAGATTCAAGTTACACAAGTGGATTGGTCCTCCAACTTGTATAAACTCAGTAAATAAACTTCAAAAACAGAAACAAGAATACATGTGGATCATGAATTAAGCAATACAAGACAAATTATATAGCAAACATGTCCAAATTAACATAAATTAATCAACTTTATTGAGGTTCATCTCCTCTAGGGAGGAAAACATGAAATTCTAGCCTAGAAACATCATAAAATACTTCTGGAAATTAATAAACATTAAAAACACAGAAGATAAATGATAAGAATGATAGAACCAGGATGAATCTAAGCCGAAATCTTCAAAATATAAGCTCCAATCCTTAAAAGTTGAGCTCCACAGCCCCTAGAATGCTTTCGGACGAATTTTGGGAGTATTTGGGTAGTATAAGTTGGGTTGTTCACCCCAAAACCGATCTGGATGTTCGTTTATATAGAAAACTAAAAACAGGGGCGTCGCGTCGCGACGGGTAAGTGTCGCGTCGCGACGGGTGAGTTTGACGCGATCCAAAACTCTTTTAAAATTTGAAATTCTAATCAGGTCGCGTCGCGCCGCGACCAACTTAACTGTCGCGCCGCGACATCGCTTTTTTTAGACTACCCTCTGAGTCTAGTTTCCGTGGCCTTTTGAATCACCTCAATCAGAGTTCGTATGAGTGAAATATGATCAAAATAGTGGAGGTGTGTCAGCGCGGACAGCTTTTCTTATTTTTTCGGCTCCTTCCCTTTTTTGATCAACACTTCTCATATTCCGCCTTTTTAACCTGTAATTCAATAAATGATGATAATTAAGTGTATTTTACTTATTTATGAACAATAACAGGCTAAAATAAAATAGATATCGCTTAAAATATATATCTAAATTTGACGATATCAACTATATACTAGTATAAAAAATCGGGTCTTTTGACTATAAAATTCTAGTGTACACATAACTAGCATCAAGAGTGAAATCTATTGGATACATTATCTTATTTAGGATGATAACAGCTTTATTTATCTATTTGTATAAATGGAGGTTTTACTATATGGTTGAGGTTGTATCAGATCTTGTTATACAACTATGTGCATAGAACTAGCATTAGGGATAAGACTGTCAAATATAGTGTTCTTATTCAAGACAATAACAAATTTATATGTCTAGATGTATATGTGAATGTGGTACTACTTACTAATAGTGTAGCTTGTTTTTAGCAAGACTCGGAGTTCTAGTACCAGGGCTTTAATATAGCTATCTTCGATGTGCGCATCGGTAATAGGATAGGCTCTGACGTATTCATATAACGAGTCAATTTAGTTACTGGTATCGAGTTATGAGCCACAGATAAACAGATAACTTAGAATATATTATAACTACTAGCACATATATATGTGATATTGTGATAGTGAAGTAATTATGCTATGCTAATTAATATTTAATAAGTTTCCGATTGAGGTACCGGATGAAGCTTCATGTAAGTGCTCGCGGACGTTTTGTGAGAAACAACTATTTTACATTTTAATTGGCCAGTTGTACCCTAGTTTTCACAACATTTTATACGTGTTTAGATAATGTTATAATGTTTTATCTCGAAAATTTACTTTTTTCTAGTATTTAAAAGTTAAGTATTGCTTTAAAAGCTTTTACATTTCAATTTAAATAAGTTATATGTTACTCATATTTTATAAGAATTAAAAGGAAAATTTTTGACGTGTTACATAACTTTAATTTAATCATTAAAGTTTTGATTCTATAAAACTTATTAAAATTTATACTTTCTGACAAAATTGACTCAATAAAACACAACACACAACCATTCTTTAAAACTACAAGATCAACCAAATTAGACTTCAACTAAACTAGAATTGCTAAGTTAAAATTGAATCTAACAAGTCATCAAAATTCCTAACCAAAATTTTCAAACCTTCATACATGGATTGTTTCACACCATGTGCTTTGCATCTTTATATATACTTTGTTCTAATTTTTCATTTCCTTATAACAAATATAAGGTTTGCATCTCCAAGAGTTAGGAAATTTGAAGATACTACAATTTCAACTAGGCGGGCCCAGCTATAAGCTGGTGGTGGCACGGGCCACCATTCAATTTTACGAACAGAGTAGAAAATTTTAATGTTTTCGAGTTGGTGTCACCAGTTAAATTTTAGGATGCCACCGGTGGTTTTCGATTACACAAAAATCTAATGAAAAATGATTTTTTTTTAAAAAAATGATAAGATATAGTTCAATATTCGATTTATACCTTTAAAATAACAATTTAATTAACATGGCTTCAGATAAATTGTTTTTTGTTTCAAAATTTGTTCCTAAAAGACCGAAACAACAATTGAAACCTTGTTAACTTGACCAGATTAACTGGAAACTCGGAAAAACCCGAATAACACATTCAATTTTAATTAATTTTATTTTTATCATTATATGGTGACACCAGTCAACAAAAATCTTAGATCCACTCCTGTGAAATAGTTGGATTAGTGTAGTCATTCAAAAGGGAATGCTTTAAACTGTGGAACTACACCATTAGAGCCCTCCACCACCACCCCAAATTTACACCTTGATCAGTCTCCCATGCTTCCATGCCTAGAAATCTTTTTTGACCATGGCTTCAAGTAGAAGACTGGAATAAAAAGCAAAACCTTCACCAAATTCTATTTGATTCTGATACATCCTTATTGGGGTTTACCCGAATAAGATTTTTTTGTTGAGTTTTTCTATTGTGTTCATTTAATGGACTATCGGAAAAATAAAAAAATCATAGACATGGTTGTAAATTCTCAAGATGTTTCATATTTATCTTCTCATTATTTTTGAATCCAAGTATTTAATAAATATAATTATGCATATAAAATGACCATGAATCTCCATATGACTTTCTATTCTATGATGTCGAACTAATTTTGGTGTTTACAAAAACTAAATATGACGTGAAACCAAATACGATGTTTAAAAAAATCAAATATGGTGTTCACAAGAACTTAAATTAATAGAAAATATTTTAATAAGTCAAAATCTTATTCGAGTTACTCGGGTATACCCTAAACCCAATTTATATACCCGTTATCCGAACCGAATTACTTTCGGATTATCAAAATGATCCGAACAAGAAACCCGATAACCAAATAACCCAAATTTAACTTTCGGTTCAGATTATTCGGGTTCGGTTTATTCGAAACCTCGGCCCAAAGATCAGTGAGCAAATTGGTCGGTTTCAGGATTTCTTAACCCCTGTGGTAACGTCTGGAACGTCGTAGACATCGAAGGGGGAAAACAATATCTTCTTCGTCTTCATCATATAACAAAGGAACAGCAGTAACAATACTCGCCTTCATTGCAAAATTTCTCTCAATCGAATTGTTGGTAAGCCTCATCTCCCGATCGAGTAATGGCCCTTAACCCTAATCTCTACGACAACGGGATGCCCGTAGCATTCGTCAACGAGATGTTCGTCTTAATTAGAGACGGCGTCGAATTTGAGGTGGACAAGATCCCCGGGTAACAATCATTTATCGATTTCACTAGTTTCTTTAGAATTGGATTATGTGTTTATTGCGTTAGTTAGGTTCCCGGGTATGCGGCAGATTTCAATTTCAATAGCATCGTATGAAATTTAGAATTGGATTTTTTGCCGTAGTTAGGTTTAGGATTTGTTGTGTTCTAGTGTTTTCGTAGATGAACTAGGGAATCAATCAAACCTGATCGTATGATCAATTGATGATCGCGCCAGTTACGTGAGTCTATTGTCTACTTTTGTATTGGTTTCTTTGATTTTCAATTCTAGTTTGAATCAACCATTGTTGTATACTTTTTACTGTGTGTAGAGCTAATGGAGGAACTGTGAAAGCAAAGGGGAAAATTTATTTGTCAAATGTTCGCATGGTGTTTGTTGCTGATAAACCTACACAGAGTTTTGCTGCTTTTGACATGCCCTTGGTAAGAACTTTTTATCATGTCTATTCAGTAGTATTTGTTTGCATCCTTTGCAAGGTTAAAGGACTTTAACTTGCAGAACTTTGGCCAAAGTATATTCTTCATGTATACACCTTATATGTTAATTCTGTATAATTGAAATGATATAGCCTTTCTGATCATATCAAACATTCTTATTAAACCAGAAGTTTTGGACCCTAAGTGAACCAGATGCTTAATAAAAATTCTCAGTTTTTAACCCATTACTGACCTGCCTGACTCATCAATTTCGATACTTCTAGGGCTTAGTAGTATATTTCTTGGATGGACATATTCGTTATTGTATAATCAGTTACTTGACTCTTGTTTTTTATGGCAGCTTTATGTTCATGGAGAAAAGTTTAACCAGCCGATTTTTCACTGCAACAATATATCTGGACTAGTGGAACCTGTAAGCTGATGAATGTTATGTTTTGACTTGTGAATTTTGTAGATGGTTGGTTATCTTGTGTAATCATGTCCATTTGTAGGTAGTCCCAGATGATCAACACAGGGCATTATACTCCACTTACTCTTTCAAGATTTTGTTCAAGGAAGGAGGATGTGGAACTTTTGTGCCCTTGTTTTTCAACCTTTTGAAATCTGTGAGACAATATAATCAACAATTTGCTGCTGCAACTGAGCCTCGTGCTGCTGATCCTTTAAGAGCAGCAGAAACTCCGGTTGATGAAATGATGAGATGCGCGTAAGTACTTTCTGCTGATTTCTCATTGACTGGGGTAGAGGTGCCAAAATGTTTGGGTCAAAAGGGGTACTTTTTGGTAAAGATAAAACAGATTGTGGGTTGGGTGGAGCAAAATGATCTTTCAAAATCTAATAAATATTCAGTGGTGATGTATTCGTAGGCCATCCAAGGAATGGAAGATTTTTATTTAGGAATCCCAACTATTAAAATCCTTTGAGAAGCCACCCAAGTGTGAATTTAGTTTTGCTTATGTCGCTCCAAATAAGAACTTAGGAGAAATGTGTAAAATGGAAAAATACCCTCAAATAGTCAACTATAAATGGATTTTCAAAGCATATATGATTAGAGTAATGTGAATTTTTGTCATTTTTACAACCCTAGATGCGATAAAATGTTTAAATAGAACTTTTAAGGCATATCTGATTAGATATATAGGTATTCTTGTTATTTACAACTCTAGATCCGACATAATATTTAAATTTAATGGTGTTATATCAAATTTTAGGCAGTTTTTATGGTACAAAACAAAGCTAAATTGATATCCAGGTGGCCTCAAAAGTCTTAAAAATGTCTTTCTGTCTTATGCGATCTATGTATATATTATCCAAACTTTCAAAAGAATGCTTTGATGTTCGTGGCCGTTTCCTATACCCCACTTGGCTTCCTATACTCCGCTGTTTCCATGGCCGTTTATCATCCCAAGTAGTGTATACTTTGACTATCTATACTATTAAAATGATAATTGAACTTATTGAATATTATCCAAATCATGATCCTACCTCTTAAAAACTTGCTACATTGTAGAGGTCGCTCGGATCATAGGATCGACGTTAGATTGTACGATCGTAGGTGGGATCCTAAGATCGTTAAACGATTTGATTGTAAAAAACGGCCACATTTGGAACTTCAAAGTTTAACATGACCCATAAACTATAAAATTTTAAAGCCCAAACTCCTTATGATCAAACCTATCTGTTATCCCTAAAATACTACATCGACAAAATGCTATTTGCTCTACTACTGTGTTTTCTATATTAAGACAATTGCTCAAAAATCTCTAAACTGACTACTTTGTGCGTATGCAAACCGAACTCCAAATCAATTTCAACACGATTGATAAACTGATTAGCTTCTACCCTTTGAATGGACTTTTCGGATCTTAGCAGGAACTTTATAAATTTGTCATGCATACTATTAGTATTTGATATGAACTACAACCCCTATCAACAAAATTAGTACATTTTAGTAGGAGCTCATGATCTCGATCCGACCTTGGATCCCGATTTTGTGGAGATGTAACCTTTCCTTTGTAGGATGTCAATTTTTTATGCTCGTACTCATTCTACATGTTATAACACATCCAAATTGCCATATTTATAAGTAAATAGGTTGAAGTT
Organism: Dittrichia graveolens; assembly: GCA_038502395.1. NCBI lineage: Eukaryota > Viridiplantae > Streptophyta > Magnoliopsida > Asterales > Asteraceae > Dittrichia > Dittrichia graveolens. Next base: position 34,696,257 of record JARJIL010000005.1, read on the forward strand.
AAGACTTTGAATCGTTCATTTTCGTTGAGCAGGTATGTTGATCCGAATGATCCAACAAGGATCTTTCTGCAGCAGCCAAATTCAGATTCGCAATTGAGACGCCGTACCTATCATCCTCAAAACGAACAGTCCTAATCACCAAACCTCATTCTATGTCATCTTCATCAAGATAAATATCTCTACTTTTAAATCAATGAATCTCTTTCAGCACTTGTGAATCTTATGTATATGAGATCTCTAGCTTTGTATGTAATGTTATATTTTAATTGTTAAGTTGTCACTATGGTTAATGCCTTCCACTACTATTTAATCCGATTTCGGGTTGATTAACGATTTACGGAATTATTCTTACGGAGTCATCGCCGGTGAACCTCCATGGCCACAAGGGGGAATTTGGTTGTTCTTAGGGTTCGAAGTTGGACCTCCAGGTATTTACACTCTTGGAGACCATGCCTTTGCCGTTAGACCGTCACCATTGTGGTTAACATGGTTAAATTCAGAATGTTCTAACTGGGTTTTGTGGACAGGGTCATGGTTGACTAGCAGAACTAGAAACTTTGGATTTTGACTTTGCTTATATCGAAATTTTCATATTTATTTGCATATTTCAATTATACGAGTGATTTATCTTGAGAAAATGGATATTTTTGTTTACCATTCTATCTCTTGGATATGTATCTTTCAGAAAGTTAGGTCATTTGATACATGTGGTTTCGAGTCGAATACGGAAATATCCAAACATTGAGCCCTAATGGCCAGTTCGCTAGTTTTTAAATTAAGGAAAAGAAAGGGAATGATGAAAAACGATCCCCTCCCGATCATCCCATTTTTGGGAGGGAAGATTTAAAAGTGAAATTAGCGTAAGTTCTCTTTTCCAATCCTTCATTTTCTTTCATTAAGTAAAACTCAAGAATACTCTTTTTTTAGTTCCTTCTAACTTCTCTTTCCTTCATTAAAAAAGCTCGAGAACATGGTGCAAGACTGGACCTATTATGTAGAACTCGGGCTTGTTTTGGTCTTTAAAAGGTGTAGTCTTTATCTATTTTTTAAGTTCTTTTTAAATCGCCTCTAAGCTTATCGAAGAGAGAGATAAACTAAAACAAAGGTAGATTAAACCATCAAACACCTCCTCTTGTTTTGACCGATCCAAATGTTGTCAAACCCTGATTTCTCTCGCTTCGTTTGCACACAAAGTAAGAAATCTTCATATTCAACATCTTTTACCAAGTCTTTTTAATCCAAAACCTCAAATTTCCTTGCATGGAATCATAATATTGGTAATTGGACTCTGGTTGGGTTATTAGGTTTGTGTTGAATTATTTCTGACTAATTTATTTTCGTGACTGGTTAGAGTTGTGTTATTTTTTCCCGTGTGCTCGGTTTGGGTTGTGTTTGTCGATCCATTTTAGCCAAATATCATTGAAGCTACTTTTCAGATTTTGGATATGTTTTTTTCATTCGAATTCCTGGTTTGTTCTGATATGAATTTGGAATATGATTTACTACGTAGTCACCACCCACCACTACCTACGACCACCACCACCAATGACCATCCACCATCATCACCTACAAATCACTACTGCCGCCATGGAAGTGCTAGTCATGGGTGGCAATGGTGAGTGGTGGTGGAAGCGGATAGCGGTGCATTGTGGTAGCAGGCGTTGGTGAGTCATGGTAGTGGTTGGTTGTGGCGGTAAGTAGTAGTGGGTGGTAGGGGTGTCGAAAATAACTGATATCCGAAATAACCGACCGAACCGTTTAAGTTTCGGGTAGTTCGGGTCGGTTATTTCGGTTAACGGGTAAAAAAGTTCGGTTAATCGGGTAACCAGTAACCATTGCGGATAGGTTATCAGTTAAATAAAAAAGGGTTCGGGTATACCCGAAATACCCGAATTTTTAAAAAAATATTTATTTTTCATATTTACCTAAGCCCAATTCTAATAATCAAATTTTGAAATTGAAACATCCACAAAACCCAAAATACCCAAATTGGTATTCGTTGCACATCAGCGTTCATGTTTATATATATATATATATATATATATATATATATATATATATATATATAGGGGAAGGTTCATTTGAGAACCATTTTTATTGCGAGAACCGCGAGAACCAATCTTAGCCGTTCATTTTGGATAATGGAATTCATGAATGAATAGCGTGAGGGGATTGAGTGTGACAGGGTGCATGTAAGTAATTCATGGGTGGGCAATCCAATTGAAGGAAGGGGAATTGGACGGCTAAGATTGGTTCTCGCAGTTCTCGCAATAAAAATGGTTCTCAAATAAACTTTTGCCTATATATATATAACATGTTTTAGGGTGTTTTGAAACTTAAAACATGTTTGTTTGGGTTATATTTTGTGAAGTTCGACAAGTTTTTATTTTTAGAGTTTGAAACTTGACATGTCTTTAATATTATGGTGGAAATATATTAGTTATTTTGTTATAATGATTCATTATAAAGAGATATATACATCATTTTAATAAAGATAACCCAATTACATATGATATCATTTAATGAAGCTAGCCCAAATGCCTAATTACATACTTGGGCCAAAAAAATTTATAACGCAAAAACCCAAATAGCCAAATTCGGTTATACCCGAAAATATATTAACCGAACCGTACCCGATTTTAACCATTACCCGAATATTAAAACGGTCCGGTTATCGGTTATCTTTTCAAAAGTAAAATAACCGAATACCCGACCCGAAATAACCGATACCCGAAATATTTACCCGAAAACCACCCCTAGTGGGTGGCGGCGGCGAGTAGTAGTGGGTGGAGGTGGCCATAATGGAGGCTAATGGAGGTGAGCGGTTGATGTGTTAAACCTAAGTTATAAAATTAAGTCCAAAGTTCACCTTTTTTAGCACACACAAAATAGGCAAGTATACCTAAACATACAGTAGCATAGTAGAGGCAAATAATGAGTATCGTGTCCACGGAGAGCGATGCAAGCGACAAAACGAATAACAAACTATCAATTAACCAAGTTGAGGGCTTTTTCAGTTTCAAGATTCAATTAACTAGAAAAATAATTAAAATAATAAACTACTAACTATTGTTGATACTTTTGCAAGAGAAAACTAGAGAGAACACACATATCCACCTTAATCTCTCCCCCTAATTCAATACTCCTCAAGGTCAATTTAATTGGTTATCATGGAAAGACTTAACTATACACAATTTCCGATTTCATAAAGTTATTGTGTTAAAGAGTGACAAACAACTTCCGATTGAATATCGCATCTGAAACCAACCTAGTTCATAATCTATTAACCAAGTTAACTATAGTTAACAAAACCCAATCATGTCTATGATGGTAAAGTTCAAATCTTTTGGTTTAGATTATGATAACTAGATCCTGGTTACTTTTCCGAGTAAACCCTCAAATAATTCATAGACAAATTATTTAAAGAGGCACATACATCATATAAACAACCGATTTATACTCAATATAGCCATGAATCCAGAAACAAAGATTAAAACCAATAAAAATCGAAACTTTGATCGAATAAACATGAAACTAGAATCAATCCATACATTAACCAAAGAAATTAAGTAATATCATGCTAGGGTTTGATCATAGAGTGAATACAAAAGGAAATCAACCCATAGACAGGCGAAGAACAATAGAAAACCTAATGAAATCCATGTGAAATCTAGAAAACATGTAGGATCTAGACAAACCGAATGACACTTGATGATAATTGATGGTTGATCTCCAATTTCCAAGCCTCCAATGGTGAAAAATGATCTTCGATGGTCATTCATGGTTCCAGTGGCGTGCTAGGGTCGGCCACCATGCAAAAGATCCTTTCTTGAAACCTTAAAAGTTCAATTAATAATAGCACCATGCCAACGAGCTCACAGCGCGAGGCATGAAAGTCTCATTTTTCTAGAGATTTCTCTCTGATGAGAACAATCAGCGTAAGGTAACCTCGCGGCGCGAGCTACTGCTTTCTACCCGAATCTTCGTTTGTCTTCGGTTTCTCGCCTGACTTCCGCTGCTTCTTCAGACTTTCCAATACGCTCAACCTAAAACATCCTCAAAACACACTTAGGTGTATAATATAATCAATTATGCATAATAAACATGTAAAAATCACAATATTGACGTATAAAAACGTAGTTAAATCTGGAAATATCAGCAGTGGTGGTGGCGATGGACGAAGGTGGGTGACAGCGGTGGTTGTCAGGGTGTCCATGGATCATGGTGGCAGGTCACGAGGAGGTAGTTGTGGACGGAGGCGCCGAACGAAGGTGGGTAAACAATGGTGATGCTAGTGGGCGTGACAGTGGGTGGTGGTAGGGGTGGGTAGTGACGGTTGGTGGAAGGAAATGATATTTGCTCTTTATGACTGAGAATGAAACAATTTTCTCACACATAATTTGAAAAAGACCCTTATCTTGTTATGGCTAAGAAATAAAGATAAAAGCAATATTTATAAAAACATTTCTATCGGCATCTTAAAATAAATGAAAAAAAGTGTGATATACATTTTATTTCTTAAAAACAAGAAATGTGAAAAAATAAAATGTAAAAGACATTCTATTTAAAAAAAAAACACATTCAAGTGTGAGAACAAATCCCATGCTTATATATTGAAAGGAGACTAATATCGTGATAAGTTTGTGGGTTTGTGATATCGTCAAATTTAGATGTATATTTTAAACGATATCTGTTTTATTTTAGCTTGTTATTGTTCGTAAATAAGTAAAGATACTTAATTATCTTCATTTATTGAATTTCAGGTCAAAAAGGAGGATGATGAAAAGGTTTGAGCAAAAAACAGAAGAAACCAAAGAAATATGAAAAGCTGTTCGCGCCGACACACCTCCACTGTTTTGATCATATCTCACTCATACGAACTTGGATTGAGGTGATTCAAAAGGCCACGGAAACTAGACTCAGAGGGCTACAAAATCATTTTTGGTCAAAGTCTAAAAAGGCGATGTTGCGGCACGAGCATTAAGGATGTCGCTGCGCGACGCGGCCTGATAAGAAATTTTCAAATTTCAAAAGTGTTTTGGATCGTGCCAAACACCCCCGTCGCGACGCGACGCCCCTGTTTTCAGTTTTTTATATAAACGAACGTCTAGATCGGTTTTGGGTGAACAACTCAACTTATACTACCCAAACGCTGCCAAAACTCGTCCAAAAGCATTCCGGGGGCTGTGGAGCTCAACTTTTGAGGATTGAAGCTTGTTTATTGAAGATTTCGGCTTAGATTCATCCCGGTTCTACCATTCTTTCTATTTTATCTTCTGTAGTTCAGATGTTTATTGATTCCAGAAGTATTTTATGATGTTTCTAGTCTAGTATTTCATGTATTCCTCCCTAGAGGAGATGGATTCTTTTAAAGTTGGTTTCTTTTTGTGTTTAAGATGCTAGATTTCATATATTTATCAACTTAAGTTCTACCAAAAATCCACATGTGTTTTAGATCTTGTTTTTGACATGTTTATATTCTGAGTTTGCATGAGTAGGAGGATCAATCCACTTGTGTGGCTTTTATCATGACTATTTAGGACCAATAAGTAGTTTTGACTAGTGATTGACCAAATCCTAGGCTTAAACATAAAAAGATAGGAACTTTAATGTATGTGCAATTGCATATGATAACCTTTATATGTTAATTGAATGGTTTGTTAATTTAGACAATCATTAAAGGTAGAATCTTGATTGATACGAACTAAAAGATTAATCTTTCTTTTAATTGACTCATTGACCATAGGATTAATTAGTTGATTGCATGATTATAGGGTTAGATAATCTAACCAAAAGTCTAATTGATATAGAAATCGGTATATGATATTTAGTTGTCTGTTGCACTTAATTGATTGACTTGAGAAGAGTTTCATTGAATCTAGAGAGAGAATCTTTATTTTATAAGTTTAATCCAATAAAGTTTGATGCTTTTCACTTTCTTTGGTTTGTTCTTGGTTCGTGTTACTATTATTTAGTGAGTTGGATAATAAAGTTTGAATCTTTATTGATAAGATTCTAATTCCCCATTTTAGTTGTTTTAATTAGTTTAATATTTAATTAGTATAGTTATATTCAAAATCATACCCGTTCCCCTTGTGTTCGACACCCGTACTTATTTACTATACTACGATACGATTAGGTTCTCTTGCCTACTTGTGTTGTAGTCGTGCTAAATAATTCGGATTTTATAAATTTAAAACTAGTACGTAAAACGCACATCAAGTTTTAAGATGCTAGATTTCATATATTTATCAATTTAAGTTCTACCAAAAATCCACATGTGTTTTAGATCTTGTTTTTGACATGTTTATATTCTGAGTTTGCATGAGTAGGAGAATCAATCCGCTTGTGTGGCTTTTATCATGACTATTTAGGACTAATAAGTAGTTTTGACTAGTGATTGACCAAATCCTAGGCTTAAACATGAAAAGATAGGAAGTTTAATGTATGTGCAATTGCATATGATAACCTTTATATGTTAATTGAATGGTTTGTTAATTTAGACAATCATTAAAGGTAGAATCTTGATTGATACAAACTAAAAGATTAATCTTGCTTTTAATTGACTCCTTGACCATAGGATTAATTAGTTGATTGCATGATTATAGGGTTAGATAATCTGACCAAGAGTCTAACTGATATAGGAATCGGTATATGATATTTAGTTATCTGTTGCACTTAATTGATTGACTTGAGGAGAGTTTCATTGAATCTAGGGAGGGAATCTTTATTTTATAAGCTTAATCCAATAAAGTTTGATGCTTTTCACTTTCTTTGGTTTGTTCTTGGTTCGTGTTGCTATTATTTAGTGAGTTGGATAATAAAGTTTGAATCTTTATTGATAAGATTCTAATTCCCCATTTTAGTTGTTTTAATTAGTTTAATATTTAATTAGTATAGTTATATTCAAAATCATACCCGTTCCCCTTGTGTTCGACACCCGTACTTATTTACTATACTACGATACGATTAGGTTCTCTTGCCTACTTGTGTTGTAGTCGTGCTAAATAATTCGGATTTTATAAATTTAAAACTAGTACGTAAAACGCACATCAAGTTTTAAGATGCTAGATTTCATATATTTATCAATTTAAGTTCTACCAAAAATCCACATGTGTTTTAGATCTTGTTTTTGACATGTTTATATTCTGAGTTTGCATGTGTAGGAGAATCAATCCGCTTGTGTGGCTTTTATCATGACTATTTAGGACTAATAAGTAGTTTTGACTAGTGATTGACCAAATCCTAGGCTTAAACATGAAAAGATAGGAACTTTAATATATGTGCAATTGCATATGATAACCTTTATATGTTAATTGAATGGTTTGTTAATTTAGACAATCATTAAAGGTAGAATCTTGATTGATACGAACTAAAAGATTAATCTTGCTTTTAATTGACTCCTTGACCATAGGATTAATTAGTTGATTGCATGATTATAGGGTTAGATAATCTGACCAAGAGTCTAACTGATATAGGAATCGGTATATGATATTTAGTTATCTGTTGCACTTAATTGATTGACTTGAGGAGAGTTTCATTGAATCTAGGGAGGGAATCTTTATTTTATAAGCTTAATCCAATAAAGTTTGATGCTTTTCACTTTCTTTGGTTTGTTCTTGGTTCGTGTTGCTATTATTTAGTGAGTTGGATAATAAAGTTTGAATCTTTATTGATAAGATTCTAATTCCCCCTTTTAGTTGTTTTAATTAGTTTAATATTTAATTAGTATAGTTATATTCAAAATCATACCCGTTCCCCTTGTGTTCGACACCCGTACTTATTTACTATACTACGATACGATTAGGTTCTCTTGCCTACTTGTGTTGTAGTCGTGCTAAATAATTCGGATTTTATAAATTTAAAACTAGTACGTAAAACGCACATCAAGTTTTAAGATGCTAGATTTCATATATTTATCAATTTAAGTTCTACCAAAAATCCACATGTGTTTTAGATCTTGTTTTTGACATGTTTATATTCTGAGTTTGCATGTGTAGGAGAATCAATCCGCTTGTGTGGCTTTTATCATGACTATTTAGGACTAATAAGTAGTTTTGACTAGTGATTGACCAAATCCTAGGCTTAAACATGAAAAGATAGGAAGTTTAATGTATGTGCAATTGCATATGATAACCTTTATATGTTAATTGAATGGTTTGTTAATTTAGACAATCATTAAAGGTAGAATCTTGATTGATACGAACTAAAAGATTAATCTTGCTTTTAATTGACTCCTTGACCATAGGATTAATTAGTTGATTGCATGATTATAGGGTTAGATAATCTGACCAAGAGTCTAACTGATATAGGAATCGGTATATGATATTTAGTTATCTGTTGCACTTAATTGATTGACTTGAGGAGAGTTTCATTGAATCTAGGGAGGGAATCTTTATTTTATAAGCTTAATCCAATAAAGTTTGATGCTTTTCACTTTCTTTGGTTTGTTCTTGGTTCGTGTTGCTATTATTTAGTGAGTTGGATAATAAAGTTTGAATCTTTATTGATAAGATTCTAATTCCCCCTTTTAGTTGTTTTTATTAGTTTAATATTTAATTAGTATAGTTATATTCAAAATCATACCCGTTCCCCTTGTGTTCGACACCCGTACTTATTTACTATACTACGATACGATTAGGTTCTCTTGCCTACTTGTGTTGTAGTCGTGCTAAATAATTCGGATTTTATAAATTTAAAACTAGTACGTAAAACGCACATCAAGTTTTAAGATGCTAGATTTCATATATTTATCAATTTAAGTTCTACCAAAAATCCACATGTGTTTTAGATCTTGTTTTTGACATGTTTATATTCTGAGTTTGCATGTGTAGGAGAATCAATCCGCTTGTGTGGCTTTTATCATGACTATTTAGGACTAATAAGTAGTTTTGACTAGTGATTGACCAAATCCTAGGCTTAAACATGAAAAGATAGGAAGTTTAATGTATGTGCAATTGCATATGATAACCTTTATATGTTAATTGAATGGTTTGTTAATTTAGACAATCATTAAAGGTAGAATCTTGATTGATACGAACTAAAAGATTAATCTTGCTTTTAATTGACTCCTTGACCATAGGATTAATTAGTTGATTGCATGATTATAGGGTTAGATAATCTGACCAAGAGTCTAACTGATATAGGAATCGGTATATGATATTTAGTTATCTGTTGCACTTAATTGATTGACTTGAGGAGAGTTTCATTGAATCTAGGGAGGGAATCTTTATTTTATAAGCTTAATCCAATAAAGTTTGATGCTTTTCACTTTCTTTGGTTTGTTCTTGGTTCGTGTTACTATTATTTAGTGAGTTGGATAATAAAGTTTGAATCTTTATTGATAAGATTCTAATTCCCCATTTTAGTTGTTTTAATTAGTTTAATATTTAATTAGTATAGTTATATTCAAAATCATACCCGTTCCCCTTGTGTTCGACACCCGTACTTATTTACTATACTACGATACGATTAGGTTCTCTTGCCTACTTGTGTTGTAGTCGTGCTAAATAATTCGGATTTTATAAATTTAAAACTAGTACGTAAAACGCACATCAAGTTTTAAGATGCTAGATTTCATATATTTATCAATTTAAGTTCTACCAAAAATCCACATGTGTTTTAGATCTTGTTTTTGACATGTTTATATTCTGAGTTTGCATGTGTAGGAGAATCAATCCGCTTGTGTGGCTTTTATCATGACTATTTAGGACTAATAAGTAGTTTTGACTAGTGATTGACCAAATCCTAGGCTTAAACATGAAAAGATAGGAACTTTAATATATGTGCAATTGCATATGATAACCTTTATATGTTAATTGAATGGTTTGTTAATTTAGACAATCATTAAAGGTAGAATCTTGATTGATACGAACTAAAAGATTAATCTTGCTTTTAATTGACTTCTTGACCATAGGATTAATTAGTTGATTGCATGATTATAGGGTTAGATAATCTGACCAAGAGTCTAACTGATATAGGAATCGGTATATGATATTTAGTTATCTGTTGCACTTAATTGATTGACTTGAGGAGAGTTTCATTGAATCTAGGGAGGGAATCTTTATTTTATAAGCTTAATCCAATAAAGTTTGATGCTTTTCACTTTCTTTGGTTTGTTCTTGGTTCGTGTTGCTATTATTTAGTGAGTTGGATAATAAAGTTTGAATCTTTATTGATAAGATTCTAATTCCCCCTTTTAGTTGTTTTAATTAGTTTAATATTTAATTAGTATAGTTATATTCAAAATCATACCCGTTCCCCTTGTGTTCGACACCCGTACTTATTTACTATACTACGATACGATTAGGTTCTCTTGCCTACTTGTGTTGTAGTCGTGCTAAATAATTCGGATTTTATAAATTTAAAACTAGTACGTAAAACGCACATCAAGTTTTAAGATGCTAGATTTCATATATTTATCAATTTAAGTTCTACCAAAAATCCACATGTGTTTTAGATCTTGTTTTTGACATGTTTATATTCTGAGTTTGCATGTGTAGGAGAATCAATCCGCTTGTGTGGCTTTTATCATGACTATTTAGGACTAATAAGTAGTTTTGACTAGTGATTGACCAAATCCTAGGCTTAAACATGAAAAGATAGGAAGTTTAATGTATGTGCAATTGCATATGATAACCTTTATATGTTAATTGAATGGTTTGTTAATTTAGACAATCATTAAAGGTAGAATCTTGATTGATATGAACTAAAAGATTAATCTTGCTTTTAATTGACTCCTTGACCATAGGATTAATTAGTTGATTGCATGATTATAGGGTTAGATAATCTGACCAAGAGTCTAACTGATATAGGAATCGGTATATGATATTTAGTTATCTGTTGCACTTAATTGATTGACTTGAGGAGAGTTTCATTGAATCTAGGGAGGGAATCTTTATTTTATAAGCTTAATCCAATAAAGTTTGATGCTTTTCACTTTCTTTGGTTTGTTCTTGGTTCGTGTTGCTATTATTTAGTGAGTTGGATAATAAAGTTTGAATCTTTATTGATAAGATTCTAATTCCCCATTTTAGTTGTTTTAATTAGTTTAATATTTAATTAGTATAGTTATATTCAAAATCATACCCGTTCCCCTTGTGTTCGACACCCGTACTTATTTACTATACTACGATACGATTAGGTTCTCTTGCCTATTTGTGTTGTAGTCGTGCTAAATAATTCGGATTTTATAAATTTAAAACTAGTACGTAAAACGCACATCAAGTTTTAAGATGCTAGATTTCATATATTTATCAATTTAAGTTCTACCAAAAATCCACATGTGTTTTAGATCTTGTTTTTGACATGTTTATATTCTGAGTTTGCATGTGTAGGAGAATCAATCCGCTTGTGTGGCTTTTATCATGACTATTTAGGACTAATAAGTAGTTTTGACTAGTGATTGACCAAATCCTAGGCTTAAACATGAAAAGATAGGAACTTTAATATATGTGCAATTGCATATGATAACCTTTATATGTTAATTGAATGGTTTGTTAATTTAGACAATCATTAAAGGTAGAATCTTGATTGATACGAACTAAAAGATTAATCTTGCTTTTAATTGACTCCTTGACCATAGGATTAATTAGTTGATTGCATGATTATAGGGTTAGATAATCTGACCAAGAGTCTAACTGATATAGGAATCGGTATATGATATTTAGTTATCTGTTGCACTTAATTGATTGACTTGAGGAGAGTTTCATTGAATCTAGGGAGGGAATCTTTATTTTATAAGCTTAATCCAATAAAGTTTGATGCTTTTCACTTTCTTTGGTTTGTTCTTGGTTCGTGTTGCTATTATTTAGTGAGTTGGATAATAAAGTTTGAATCTTTATTGATAAGATTCTAATTCCCCCTTTTAGTTGTTTTAATTAGTTTAATATTTAATTAGTATAGTTATATTCAAAATCATACCCGTTCCCCTTGTGTTCGACACCCGTACTTATTTACTATACTACGATACGATTAGGTTCTCTTGCCTACTTGTGTTGTAGTCGTGCTAAATAATTCGGATTTTATAAATTTAAAACTAGTACGTAAAACGCACATCAAGTTTTAAGATGCTAGATTTCATATATTTATCAATTTAAGTTCTACCAAAAATCCACATGTGTTTTAGATCTTGTTTTTGACATGTTTATATTCTGAGTTTGCATGTGTAGGAGAATCAATCCGCTTGTGTGGCTTTTATCATGACTATTTAGGACTAATAAGTAGTTTTGACTAGTGATTGACCAAATCCTAGGCTTAAACATGAAAAGATAGGAAGTTTAATGTATGTACAATTGCATATGATAACCTTTATATGTTAATTGAATGGTTTGTTAATTTAGACAATCATTAAAGGTAGAATCTTGATTGATACGAACTAAAAGATTAATCTTGCTTTTAATTGACTCCTTGACCATAGGATTAATTAGTTGATTGCATGATTATAGGGTTAGATAATCTGACCAAGAGTCTAACTGATATAGGAATCGGTATATGATATTTAGTTATCTGTTGCACTTAATTGATTGACTTGAGGAGAGTTTCATTGAATCTAGGGAGGGAATCTTTATTTTATAAGCTTAATCCAATAAAGTTTGATGCTTTTCACTTTCTTTGGTTTGTTCTTGGTTCGTGTTGCTATTATTTAGTGAGTTGGATAATAAAGTTTGAATCTTTATTGATAAGATTCTAATTCCCCATTTTAGTTGTTTTAATTAGTTTAATATTTAATTAGTATAGTTATATTCAAAATCATACCCGTTCCCCTTGTGTTCGACACCCGTACTTATTTACTATACTACGATACGATTAGGTTCTCTTGCCTATTTGTGTTGTAGTCGTGCTAAATAATTCGGATTTTATAAATTTAAAACTAGTACGTAAAACGCACATCAAGTTTTTGGCACCGTTACCGGGAAAACGGTTTTATTTTGGTATAACTTGACTAATTCTTTATTAAACGATCCTTCCCGCGAGTTTCGGCTCAAAAGGAAGTTAATTTCTAGTTTTTACCTATCCTAGTCGTTTCTCGCGCTTTTCCAAGTTTTCTTCGATGTCTCTTTTGTGATTATGTATTGGCCCGAGGATCATCCGATCTGTTGGGATTCCTTCCTTACAGATTTGTTGAATGAATTTTACGACGATGGCATCGAACGGGATGATTACGATTTTATCCCAAAAGATGATGAGAATGACCAACCGATTGGCTCTCCTGATGAACCACATGTTAGTCATGAACCGTACTATTCAGACGACTTCAGATCTGACGAAAGTATCAATTTTGAGCCTTGTGAGGAGGTGGAGTCGAGAGAAGATGCACAATCTGATGGAGATATTCTGGAGTGTCTCGTTGACTTGCTTGAGGAACTAGAAGAATATTCAGAGGATGAACCGTCAACCCTTGTCCAACCAACACCCGCATTAGGTTTAGAACCAAAACCTGTATAGGGACCCTCCCTTCTTGAGAGAGAAGACGTGGAGAATTGTGCAGATGAAATCTTGGACTATCTGGAATTTTTACTATTCGAGGAGGACGCTGCAAAATCAGAAAAGGAGGTAACCATGGAATCGAGTAAGGAGCTGGAGTCGCATTATAGAATCCCTTTGGCGTCTGGAATTCTGTGCGGTACTTCAAGTGCTGAAAAGGATCAGGTGAATAACTTAGACAACATCGGGAGCTGGTTGGAGTCTTTGCTTGAGTCACAATTGAGTTCACAATCACGGGGAGGAACCAAGATTCAGAACGCGAAAGAGATGTTTGTAGAGATCGAGGCGGCGTGGTGGAACGTAACATTAACTTCAGTTTTTCAGATGGATAACAAATATACATCACCCAGTGTGTATAAATATTACCACCCGCACTTGATTGCGAGTGTTGGGTCATTCGTTCTAAGTCACAATAAATAAATCCGGAGTCAAGCTAGACACTCAAACAAAAACAAGCGCTTCTCGGGAGGCAACCCGTGGTTAGCTTAGGTTTTTCTTTCTTCTTTATTTTTGTATTTCATTTCCTTTCTGTTCCAACTTTGAGGGTGTGTTGTCTAGAAACCCTCACGAGACTATAACTTGTCCACTTGGGCTACCGAGGGGTTTAAAGGCTTGTTGCATACGCTAAATGCAACCGTGATTCCTACGAAAGTGAGTTAGGTTTGTTTCCTTTTTGTTTTTGTTTTTCAGGAATCCTAGCCTAGATAATTCTTCATATATGCTTCTGGAATCCTTCATATACAATCACATTCAGACACTTAGGGGGCGCTTGGTTAGATAGAGGGGAATGGAAATGGCAAAGGGTAAGGGAATACAAAGGAATGCAATGAGCATTCCTAGTATTATCATTACTATTGATATTGCTTGGTTAATATAGGTAATCATTACACACACACATAGTAGGTCGATGATAGTGGTAGAGTGTAATGGTGGTTTTGGTGGTAAGTGAACCAATACACACTTGAATCCATGGTGATGGTGGTGGTTGTGGTCGGTGGAGGTTGTGGTTGTGGTCGGTGGTAGTGGCGGTGGTGAACACAGCGTTGTTGGTGGCGAAGATGATGTTGGTGAAGGCGACGATCAATGGCAATTGTGGCAAGTGATGGTTGATGTGACGATGATTGTAACGGGTGGTTGTTGAAGGACGGGTGGTGGTAGTGATGATGGGGGTGGAGGTGGCGGTAGAGGTGGTGCTTGTGCGACGAGTTACGACGGTGTGGTGGTTTTGGTCGATGGTGGCGGCGGCGGTCGGTGGCGGCGCCGGAGCATGGTGGTAGCAATATTGGTGGTGGTTGTTGATGACGGTGGTGGTCGGTGGGGACAAACACATACCTGAATCCTTTACCCCAAATTCATTACCCTTAATTTACTGGGGAATGGTTCATTACTCATTAATGGGTAATGATTGATTATATTACACCTAACCAACCATTGTTAATCATTCTCATTCCCATTCTCTACCCCTTAAAACCCCCAACCAAGCACACTCTTACTATCTCATGCTTATGTATTGAAAGGAGACTAATATTGTGATAAGTTCGTGGGTTTGTACTAAAGAAGTTACCCATCTTAGTAACAAAATCGTAAAAGGTTTAGGAATTTAGAACCAAATTCGTAAAAATAAAAAATTAGAGATAAAAACTGTAAAGGACCAAAAATGTAATTTACTTAAAAAAAAAAACAGAAAATGGATACCCATGATTTCAGCCTATCCAGTCGTTAATCAACAATCTTCCTCCTCCATCTCTCACCCTTACACAATTCTTAACTCACACATTCATTCTTGATTTTGATTTCTTTCCCATGCATGCATTCTAGGTTTCTTTCAAACTCGTCGACATCAATTTGGTGTCATTTTGCAGGAACTAGCTAGTTAATTATTTAATTAATAAAATGTCGCATTTTCCAGCCATAGTCTCGTCAGAAGGCTACGTTCCCGGTGTTAACGAGCCAGAACAGATGATTTGCCAGTATTTACACATGATCAATTCAATGGGATGTTCATGGTTTGGATGCGATGTTTCTGCCTTCAGTCTACCCCTTTTGATGCTTCAACTCAGTATCATCTTCATCGTTTCGCAAACGTTCTTCTATCTCCTCAAACCCCTTCGACAAAGTATTCTCTCTTGCCAACTTATCGTAAGATTCTATAAATATATGTATGTATGTATGCATGTTTTTTTGTTATTTTTCATATGTTTTTGATCATATCTTGATTCATCTCTTTGTTCCAGGGGTGTATTGTGTTCATTTGGTTTGTAAGACTTGATAATCATCTCCTCAACCAATTGTTTCCGGAATCCGGCAAGTTGGTTCTTGATACTGTGGCTAACTTTGGGTTCATGTTGCATGTTTTCGTGATCGGAGTTCAGATTGACACCAGAATCTTGAAGAGTGTTCATAGGCATATGGTGCTCGTGGGTTGCATGTCGTTTTTGGTACCTTATACAATTTGTGTGATGTGTTTAATGTCTTTGCCGAATTTAGTAATACTGGACGATATTACCCTTCATAGTCTTCCTTTTGTTGCTGCTTTAACCTCCATGACAACATTCCCAGCAGTTACAAGCACTCTTTCTGACTTAAACTTGTTGAATTCGGATCTTGGTCGATTATCTTGCAGTACGGCTTTGGTTACGGATTTCTGTAGTTGGGTTATTGCTTTAGCATTGACTACTATTGGTGTAGCTTTAGATAGACAAGAATGGAAGCCATTAACGAACGTGTTTTGGATCGTTTGTTTCGTGGTCTCCATGGGTTATATACTTCGACCCTTTGTTCTGTGGATGGCCAAAAGGATTCCTGAAGGTCAGCAGATAAAAGAGAGTCAGTTTTTGATGGTTCTTGTGACTGTTTTAGTGTGTGGATTTTTATCAGAATGTTTAGGCCAAAATGCTTCATTTGGGGGGTTCACAATGGGCATATGTGTACCCGATGGACCTCCTTTCGGTTCGGCTTTGGTTGAACGGATTGACTGGATGGCGACTACGATTTTGGTTCCAGCTAAGTTTGCAATAAGTGCATTCAAGGTGAATTTGAAGTCACTTGGAGGTGATAATGTGTTTGCTGCTCTTATCACTGAGGCATTCATCACATTAGCATACTTGGCTAAATTCTTGAGTAACTTTCTTCTAGCCAGGTATTTCAGTGTGCCATTGCAGGATGCTTTTCATTTCTCTATGATCATGTGTACCAAAGGCATCATTGATGTTGCTGCGTTTTCGCTTATACGATCAAACGATGTATGCCAAGCTCATTTCACCAAAATATTACACAAAATAAAGACTTGATCATCATAAATTGGTGTTTAATCATCATAATTTGGTTGATATATATGCAGGCAGTAACGGATCAAGCTTATTCTCTTCTTATACTCAACATGTTGTTAGTAACAGGAAGTACAAGGTTTCTTCTATGGCATTTCTATGATCCATCGACAAGATATCGAACATATAAACGAAACAGCATCTTAGAATGCGAACCAGGCGATTTCCTTAGAATGGTAGTTTGTATTCACAATGAAGATAATGTTCCATCAATCATAAACCTCTTAGAAGCATCAAATCCCACAACATATCAACGTATAGAAGTAATCACAATGAACTTACAACCGCTCGAAGGTCGAGCATCCGCCATTTTAATCCCAAGCTCACAAATCGAAAAGATCCCATCTGCCCAAAATCGAGTCTTACAGATTGGAAGAGCATTTAATCACTTCTTGGAACGAAATCGAAACGCAGTGATTGTTGAACATTTTGTTGCGATGGCACCATACGGCAGCATGGATGAAGATATCTTCACAATCGCTATAAACAAATGTGCAAACATTGTTATCGTCCCATTTCACAAACGTTGGGCGATTGATGGAAGCATCGAAGCAACGTTTCCTGGGATTCGATCAGTTAACTTAAAGTTCATGGAGAAAGCCCCGTGTTCGATTGGCATACTTGTGGATCGAGGCCAAATCGGAGGACCAAAATCCGTTTTAACCAGAAGAACAAGAGTTTTCCATATAACTCAATTATTCCTTGGTGGTGCAGATGATAGAGAAGCACTGGCATACAGTAGTCGAATGGCACAACACCATAACATTAGTCTATTGCTTGTTTTGCTAAGATCAAAGTATACAGATGTAGAAGTAGAATTGACACCTGAAATGCATGAAAACAGGTTGGATAGAGAGATAATTGATCGGTTTAGGATGGAATGTAAAGGAAGAGATATCTTCATTCAAGAGGAAGTGGCTAAAGATGCTGTTGAAACTATGCAGTTGTTAAGAGCGATGGAAAAAGGATGTGATTTGTTTATAGTTGGTCGAGAACATGGGTATGCTTATTCTCAGTTAACTTACGGGCTATCGGAGTGGTCTCGCTGCCCGGAGTTAGGGGGTATCGGAGACTTGTTAGCAACGTCGGAGTTCAAGTTTTCAGTGTTGGTGGTGCAACAACAACCGCTGGAAACAGTTGTGTTTGCCGGCGAATAGCTTCGTTTGGTAAATGATCGATGTCTAACTGTATAAGTATACAAATATGTTAATGAGCAAATATTGAAATGACAAAACTACCCTTCAATAAAGAGGTGCTGCAACAGTAAACATCGTTTTCTCACAAGTCTATCCTGTAAAAATTGAGCAATAGCTTGTACAAAGTTGCATACCGTGAATATACGTTATATGTGTATGAGTGTATCCTTACTAGTATTGTCTAACGTGGTAATAGGAGACGATTTTTACACAGCTTTTTTATCACACAACAATTGTGACTTTTTTTTATCCCTATAAATCCACTATCTAATTTTCTCAACTATTCAAGGGTATTGTGACTCCATATACATTTGTTGTGTATAACAAAAAAATGTTATGTTCAAATCATCTCACTTTCATAATATATGGTGCTTAATAATAAATTAATCATCCATGTTAAAAAAACAATTTGAGGTCAAATTAACTTTATTTTTTGGATCATATATCAATTTATATAATATTTTCTTCTAAATTCTAACAAAATATAAATTCGCATCTAAAAATTCTCCCCTGCCCCACATATACATGCGTTTTTTTAACAGCGAAGTTATGTTAATAGGTTGGGTCCGCATTGACATCCATATAGGGGCATAGGGCAGTATACGAGCCCCAAACCACATATACATGCGTTAATTGGTGTATTCATACAAGATTTCTCCACTAATCGCATTTAATTGACTTGCACCAAAGTGCCCACGTGTCCTAATTCTGTTGGTGGAGGATAGAAAAGCAACTTGAGATTCTTCAACTACTAGACCTAGATGGTTTTAGTATGCAGCATCAAAATGTTAAAAAGTATGTGGTATCATGTGTTTTTTATGGTTATGAGTTCTAGTCCATCCGTAGACAAAATATATAGATATTTATAGCGTGCGTGTGTTGTACAAATGAATACCAATTGGTGTCGAAGCTTGTCGGAAAATAAATCTTTTACGCAGCCTTCATACTCGCAGTATATAAAACCATAATAGTAGCATAAATGACTTCACAACCAACCTATCAACTAACATGTGAAACACAAAATCAGTGAATATCCCGTTAGATAGTTGGTTTCAGGAGCATATTAACCAACAAAATCAGTCTAGATGTGTTACATGGGTGCTGGAACAATCAAGTGAATTCTCGGTTAACTTCCTGAGAAAAAAATTTGATGATTTATATCTTCAAAAGGCTATTGAAGGTTATGATATATGGAATGATTGGGTTCCTTCGAAGGTAGCCATACACGCTTGCAGGTTGGCTCATCAAAGGTTAGCAACAAAATGCAATTTACAGCGAAGAGGAGTGGTTTTATTATCATTGACATGCCCATTATGTGGAGAAGAAGATGAAACAGAAGAACATCTTTTTGTTAAATGCTCTCAATCTAGGAAGATATTGATGGAAGTTGGTAAGTGGTGGGGAGTTGAAGCAAGAAGCATTACATGTCTACCACAATTATTTGAATGGGGGAAAGGTTTAAACTACAAAGATGACATCTTGAAAGCTTTTATGGCCGTAATATACACATATCTATGGTTTATATGGAAAATGAGGAATGGAAAAGTTTTTGCCAATTTATACAAGGGGCAGGAAGAGTTTATTAACAGTCAAATTCAAGCCAACTCTTTCTTTTGAGTGAAGAATAGGGCTAATAACCGAAGTCTTGCAAATAAATGGGCAGATTGGTGTATTGCACCTTTATCCTGTTTTTAAGTTCGGTGCCGTCAATTTTGGTTGAAGTTCAAGTCACTTTATTTTCTTGGGCTAAGTTTAGAGCCAATTTTAAGTCATTAAATTGGGCTATGTGGTGTTGTAATCATTTATCTCCTTTTTAATTGTAATTGTACTATGTACTTTTGCTTTGAGCGTCTTGCTTAAAGCCTTTTATTTATATTTTTTGAGTTTGGGTGATGGCTATGCCGAAGCTCAAGGCAAGTTTTCCCTCTTTGCCGTTCAAAAAAAAAAACATGTGAAACACAAAATGTAGGATTCATTAAAATGATTTCCACTTATTAGTCTATAGTGTAGCTGTATTCTGCTATCACAACATGAATAACTAAAACCTTAAGAAACAAAACACTAAAAAAAAGAAGGAAGGAAAAACTGATCTGTAATTTTGTACTGTACAATCAACCATCATTCTTACCATATGCAGTTGTCTCCTCCACAACTGTAGCCCACTCCTTCCCAATTTTCTCCGAAAATGCAACCTGTTATTTTAAAAACATCCCGAAAATTAAACAAAACGCGTTATAGTTGAAATAAGAGGTGGAAATTCGACCCATTTTACGCACAAATGGGTCGACTTTGGTGTTACTTACTCTCAAAAAGGCCAAATCATGTTAAGAATGAATCAGGTCAAAGGGGGTATAAAAAGTTAGAGTATCTTGAAAGATAACCCAAGTTTTTTTTAATGCATACCTCTGAAATCATTTACTCAAAGATATAGATATAGATAACAATTGCAACAAATATAGTTTTTGAGTTATAACTAAATGAATTAATTATTTATTAAAATAATGTAGAAAAAATGTTTGCAGGACAACCCAACCCAGTATGACTTGTTTCCGGCGCATACAAAAATGACTGGTTTCGGTCCAAACCGGTAACTAAATCCCGCCCATCCTGCCACCTCTAGAGAAAATGAATTATTGCACTTAATAAATTAAACTATTACTAATACATCCAACAACAAAAAACAAAAAAAAGCCATAGCATTCATAACATAATCGTAGATACATATCGGTAGAGGTGAATAAATAGGACTAGTCCGACCGGTCCGACGAAGACCGCAAGACCGGACCGGTACTGAACCAGTCCAAGACCGCCATGCCGGTCCACGGTCCAAACAGGTCCGGAGGAGAGGACCACCACGAAACAGTCCGAAAGTTGGTCTGACCGAGCCAGTCTAAGAGTCTAAACCAGTCCTAAAAACGAGTCAGACCAATCCGGACCGGTCCCAACGGCTAGTTTTTTTTTTTTTACAAATACTCTATAAATACCTCACCACCTCTTCCATTTTTCTTTACACCAAACGTCTTTCTACATATTCTCTATATTATTCTCTCAACTTTGTCACATTATTTATCTCAAACAATATGTAGTTTAATTTCGAAAAACATTTTAGTTATTTTCAACAATATGTAATTTTATTTCTTACAAGTGTACAATCATTGAAATTTTTAATAAGATGAGCATATATTTTCAACAATTATATATGTTTATAACTTGCGATTTTTTACAATTTAATTGTCAAAAAAATTTTACGAAAAGGAAACAGAAAATCGGAAATGTCTTAACCGAAACTTAAAATACAAAACCAGAAATGTCTAAAACGAACCGAAAAAATATCCAAACGAAAACCAGACGGGTCTGACCCGAAGTCAAACCGGTCCGGACTGGTCTGGAAAAGGACCGGACCACCGAATGGTCTTACATGAGGACAGGTCCACCGAGGCCCCGACTGGACCGTCCGGGACCTGACCGACCCATAAACCAAATTTGTTCACCTCTATCGGGAAGCTCTCGTTGTATCATCCAATAGATGTCATTTTTGACACTAAGCCGCCGTAGGAAATTCAATTAACTACTCACACCATTAGAAAATAACAAAAATCTATCTAGGAAAGAGTACTAATAGAAAAATTGGATATTAACATATCAAAATATAAAAGGGAAGGCTTAATTTGTATTTAATGAGACGATAGTCATTGTAGAATAACGAAAACCCTATAGGTATTTTGTATTACATTGATAACTATATATAGAGCACAACGGGAACTACAAACACCCTAATGTGTCATGGTTCATCTATACAATTGGATTGGGCCAATCCTATACTAAACCATAATCTCATTCCATCTCTAATACTCCCGCAACGAGAGTGGTAGAAGTTCAAGCACTTACACCGGAGCGGAAATTACAATGAAAAAGATTAAAAATACATAATAAAAAAGAAAAGAAGTATATATAAAAGAACTTTGTGACGGAAAGAGGAGTGGCGCCAGAGTAGGAGTTACGACCACAGCGGCAGGAGTTACAACTACGGTGGAAAGGAAAAAGATGCGGCGACGACACAAGCGGTGCAGCGGTGGAAAGGGAAAAAAAACTAATCTCTTTTTATTTACAATGCATCCATTGATAGGAAGAAAGGGTAAAGAAAGAAAGAAAGTCGTCACTCAAGGGGCGATGGGGAGAAGGAATGTGGCGGCGGCGGCAAACCATAGTCTTGTGGCGGCGGAGGGTGGCAGAAGGGAGAGAAAGAGAAGATATGGCCTGAACCCTAAGTTGAAAGGATGTAAACCCCATAGGTATTTGTATTATATTGATAACTATATATAGAGTACAATGGAAACTACATAAACCCTAATGGACCATATATCATTAGACCAGGTTCCTATACTAAACCCTAATCTCATTATCTCTAATACTCTTTACATAAGTCGCTACGCATGCCCTAGCCCTCGTCTAGTAGACTTCCCAATCGTATTGGGTTGTTCCCCATCAAGTAGCCTTTGGAGCATAGGCAAGCCTAAAGTTTGGAAATTGGCTCTTAAACGTTTATGTATCATCCCAAATAGAGTTTTTGGTGGAATCTGATAAGCCACGGCTACACACAATTACCATACTGAGTTATAGTTCGGGTCGCTAGGCATTTGAAGGGAGTTAGAAAATCTGTACAGGTCGGACTCTAAACATCGGGTAAGGGTAGGCTCAATAGGAGCTGCCAACAACTTTCTTTAGGAGGGAGATGTGAAACACTCGGTGAACCTTAGCGGATTCAGGAAGTTGAAGTTTTTAGGCAGTTGGACACTTGGACCGATGTGTTTAGAATGAGAAAAGGCCGTAAAAACATGTCAACTTTTGGCCAGTTTGTTGTATTACCAAGTTGATGATTTTAAGAAAGACCCGGTTATCAACATTGTATTCAACATCCCTCCGATGTTTGTTAGTAGCTATATTCATGTGATCCTGAACGCTATGCAGTCAATAGCGGTGGGATAGCGGTTAGCGGACCTAGGCAAAATAGCGGTGGGGAATAGCGGTGGGAAATAGCGGAAGCGCTAATAGCGCCACTATTTCCGCTATTTGGGCGCTATTTTCCAGTGGGATAGCGGTGGGATAGCGTTTTGCACTTTTTTTGTTTTTTTTGGGAGATTATACTTGTTTTGGGCAGCCTTTTGAGCCCATCTGATTTATGCCCAAGACTCCAAACCCAATATAATATTAAACCTAGTTGTTGCGTTCTTTTCCTTCTTCTTTGACGACACCCAAAGCAGTCCGACCTTCGTCTTCCTTCAACGTCAACTTCTCCGGCCTTCATCTTCCTTGGACGTCAACAGCTCTCACTCCACAGTCGACAAATCGAAACTCCACAGTCGATTGCTATTTACTATATTAGTGTACTAAGTTTTATACAATGCTTTTAATTAATGTTTTATGATTTTAAATATATATATATATACATATATATATATACATATATATATATATATTACGTAATATTAAAAACCGCTATCCCGCCGCTATCCCACCGCGATAACCGCTATCCCGAATCAAGGACCTTGACCGCTATTTGATTTCCCACCGAGATAATTGCATAGACTGAGCGCGAGGACAAATGGTATAAAAATTGTTTGATAGCCTCGTCTCTATCCAATAAATCTTAAGCAGCCGTTCCACAACGAATTTCTCCCGGTATGAATTGGAATATCGTTGGAGGGCGTGTGCCGTACACAATCTCAAACAGGGTAGTATTAGTAGATAAGGAAGTGTTGTTCGGCACCAACCTTCAATTAACCACTTCTGTTTGTCCATTTCCGCATTTCGCGTGGTACGCCGAATTAAACTTGGGTGTATTCATGTGATCCTGAGGGCGAGGACAGATGGTATAAAAATTGTTCGATAGCCTCGTCTCTATCCAATCAAAAGCAACCTTTCCACAAAGAATTTCTCCCGGTATGAACTGGAATATTGTGGGAGGGGGTGTGCCGTACACAATCTCAAACAGGGTAGTATTAGTAGATAAGGAAGTGTTGTTCGGCACCAACCTAATTAACCACTTCTGTTTGTCCATTTCGTGTGGTACGCCGAATTAAACTTGGGTGTAACTAAGAGGATCCTACACTATCTTAAAGTGTAACTGACAAAGGGAATCTCGTCATAAAGGGGGCAAAGGGTGGTAAAGGAAGGGAATCTTATCCACACACAATGTTGGACTTACTATTTTAGCATATAATGATGCTAACTATGGTAGATTCCTCATTGATGGAACATCAACTTTAGGATGATGTGCATTTCTTTCGGGAAACCTCATAGCTTGAGAAGAAAAAAACAAAATGTAGTAGTGAGAAGATGAATTTCGAATAATTGCTTAAGAAGCATGAGGATTAATCTCAATAGGGATCATAGCATGCTTAATAAGGGTCAAAATAATCACCACCATCATCTTCCCATTGATGCTTCTCTTTTTTGAGATGTGTCTCATTCCATTGGTCATAGACTCATAGGCTTATTCCATTTTTAGAGGAAGATCCGCCTAGAAAATCATCTTGTGATTGTCATGTATTTTCCCACATCAGATGAGTAAGACTTTGTAATGTGCTTACTAAAGGTTGTTGGTTACTTCACTCATTGTCACATGGTTTTAAGTAGGAACCCACAAACTTACATGGTATTAGAGAAAAGTCCACCTGTGGTTGGCCAAACGGCTACACACGCCACGTAACTCATAAGTATCCACGTGTTAAGTGCAAAGAACATCACACATGAGGTGGCAAGTTTGAGTATTGTCCCACATCGGACAAGTGTGACTTTATAATGTGCTTAATAAGAGTCATAGGTTACTCCACTCATTGCTAATTGGTTTTGAGTTGAAATCCATAAACTTACATGGTATTAGAGTCAAGTCCAACCTTCGTTGGCCAAACGGCAATACACACTCCACGTAACCCATAAGTATCCACGTGTTACGCGCATAGAACGCCACCCGTGAGGGGTGTGTTGAATATTGTCCCAGAAGACTTGGTAATGTGCTTAATAAGGGTCTTATGTTACTCCACTTATTGCCGGTTGGTTTTGAGTTGAAACCCCACAAACTTAGAGTCATAATAAATCTGTAATAAACATAGCTCATAATTTAATATAACATGATAGGACTAAGCACGTCTAGCTAGATAGACACTTTATCAAAGCGAAGTTGGAGAGCCATTTAATATGCTCACCAAGGGTTTGAATGGAAATGCATTCAAGAAAAAGCATATATCCAAGTTGGGAATGGTAAAATATCTATTTAAGGGGAGTTTTAGAAAAGAGTAAGAAAAAATCAATTTAGGAAAGGATACTAATTTTCTTGTGTATTTTTGGGATTAAAATTAATTCGACTTAATTTATTTAATCCCCTTAGTATTATGTGATTAGGATCCCATGTATCCTTTTGTATACAAACTAGCATAGTACCGATGTAACGTAGTGGCGATGAATAATTTCTACTCAACATATCCGTTTTCAAGAATGTAGGGTTATTGTATTCACGCAATATGGTGGCAACATATAACATCCGTTCGACAACATGTCTATTTTCTTTCTCGTTTTTCATTTCTAGCTTAATGTGGAGTTCACAATTATCTCGATATTGTTTAGTACCACTTTTTATAGCCCTCAAATTTTAAGATTTGCACTCCTTCTCTGGCCATATAGTGAAATGTAGTGAATTAAAAATATAAGTGAGCAACTATAAGTAACAAAGAAAAGGGCTTTACCTGATTAAGCACAAATCCTTTTAACATATTTTTGAAGTCTAGCTTTCTTTCTCTATCTAGCCTTTCCATTTCAGTCCTGTTATTTTCCTGCATCAATAAATTTATTGGAATATTTAACCCAAGCAATACATATGCATGTGTACACCGTGGAAGATTTTTAGTGAGGCATAACATACCAACACAAATACAAAATAAGATATAATCATAATTAAACAGTACGATTTCGTTATTAACCGTTTTCTCAAGATGTGTAGTGTAATACTTGCTATTTATGGACTTGATTGCTGCAATTATGGTAGGAATCCAAGAGCGCCTCTGCAATATTGGAATTACATGCATGACCAATTTTAGGCCTAGAATTCCAAGCCACCTTGGAGAGTAAAGTCATCAACCCTAATTAGTCCATTACATATACTACCCAATGTAATCGTAAATTGATCTCCAAAATTAAGGGAAACCTCTCTCATGTTTGGACATAGAATAAGCATATCACATCAATATTCTGATACGAATCAAACTGCTAAACAGAAAGTAAGATAGAACACACCCGTAATCGGATGCTTGTGCCCTGATATTCGAGACCCAGGGGATCTCCAAAACAAAAAAAATAACTAAATAACTAAAAGAAAACTCTCCGCCGCTAATCGACCTAACCCTATCCCTAAATAAACCAACCTAACTCCTAAACTTAAGAAAATCATTCAAATATGTAAACTAGATAATACTAAATATGTAAACTATTAACTAATATAGATAATTGCCAGCCCCCTCCCCCTCCCCCTCCCTCTTCTGAGTGGTATCATCTTCCCAACCATGTAAAATAGTTGTCTTTTTGAGCGGTGGTCTTCTTATAATTTGTACCTCATATATTTTTGCATAGTTTGTGCTCGTACTGTTATCTTTAAGACAAATAATAGTATCTCATTATAGAGTAACTCTGTCAAGACAATTGATAGTATTTTATTGCTCAAAAGAGCTAGTACTTTGTAATCTTGCTCACTTGACTCCTCGGACATATTGACTCTTTAAAACGATTTCATACGACCGGCCCAAATATCATTCAAGGCATAGCTTATCAAAAAGATCTTTTTCTTGCGAATTATATAATTCTGGAATATATGATTTTCTCACCAAGTTGTGTATCGTATGGTGTTCATTCCCATCTTACTTTATCATAATTTTTATTGTGTAAATGTTTTCATCCTTTAGCAAGACGCATTAGATATCCTTGTTCAGCAATATAATTTAAACATTCTAAAAATCTTTGAATGTGTTCACAAATTTCAAGTTTAACTGAAAAAAGATTTAATTTCTCGTGTATTGTCTGCCAAATACATAGTTCTATTATCAAAATCTTTAATCCCAAATAATCTACTTTGGTTTGAATTGGTTTTGAATTTTTCTGTGATAAAATCAATCTTTTTTTCTTTTGCTCAATGTAGAACTCCTGATACTACCTTTATGTGTTCCTCTTCATCACTTTTAGTAAATACATTAGTTTCATCAATACATGTTAAGCGAATATGTTCTAAACCCTGTAAGTTATTACACATGAAATGCTCATGAATTGAAAGTGTTAAAGACGATTTTTAAAAACTAGGTGGTGAAGGCGCTCGCCTCAAGCACATGAGGCACCTAATATTCACGAAGTGCTCCAAAATTACTTGCTAACACATATGCTACCTTATGAATACATAAACACCAAAATACAATAAAACACACCTCATAACACATATACTACCTTATAAACAGCACATTTATACTGAGATCATGATAAAAAAAACATTTAAACATAGCAGATTACGATAAAAGAACATGATTAACAAAACATGAATCATAATTAACATAGCATGATTACACGACATGACATTATTACGCGGCATGATAACATGAATAATAAAGCATGATAACAGGAATCATGATAACAAAGCATAGTTTAATTTCTAGGGGAATCATGATTAACATACTATGATTATGGAAGATTAAAAAAAACAGCATGATAAATTAATCATATACACATCATGGATCATGATTAACCTAGCCATGCCTATTTGTTTTATAGCTTGGTTTTAAAAAGCAGGATGCGCTATCATGGATCACAAACCCGATGAGCCTAGTTTTCACTAAAAATACTTTTAAACTAATTTTATACCATGTAAATACTTGCATATCAAAGATTCTTCAATTAATACCAAAAGTAGTTTAATAGTAGTTCATAAATGTTGAATAACATAAAAGACAAGTGCGCTTAGGAAAATCAAAACAACCAAAAGACAAATCATCAATAGCCCCCACTTCCCATCCCCCCACGAAGTTCTCCAAACTTTCTCTAGTCACAAACTAAATGTCCCCAAGATCTGCATCATCAAACCCGAGCACGTCTCCATCTCCCTCATCATTGGTCACTCCAATGTCTTACTCCACCTCATCATCTTCATCGACAAGAGCGGGTGTTTTTCCTTTATCATTTCTTGATGTAATCCCATCATCACCTCCTCTTCTTGATCCTCTAGTGAAATAACTTGGCTCATTAGCCCCCGAAGCTCTACCCACCGCATCCCATGTAAGATCATCATCAAGAAACACCAAATCATCTTCATCTTCATCATTTTCCATTCTACCCGGCAATTAACTTAACCCAACATAGGCTTTTTTAAGCCCAATCCAGCAAGTAAAGCTTGAAAACAAAACAAAAAAACGCTTAAGTGGCATCATGCATCAGGCAACCGCATCAGAGCGCATTTCGTACCCCCACCACATCAGGCTATCCAATGCGTTTCGGCCACCACATCGAGCGCTTAGCGTATGAATATATGCATTGACACTTTAGTGCTTTAAGTATCTACAAGGTAGCATATGACAATATGTAGAAGTTTAGGTAATATATAAGTATTATGTATTTTTTTGTGAATTTTGGACGCTTCATGTGCTTAAAGCAAGCGCTTTCGCTTAGCGCTTCGGCTTCCGGGACCCTTAGTGCTTCGGGGCGCTTTAAGCCTTTCAAAACCTAAGTGTCATCTACTAGACTACTACCTGTCATTTTTGTGCTTAAATTACCAACTTGGTGCATCAACATAAAGCATAATAACCAAAAACGGACAAGAAAGGTATAATTACTGAAATAGACCATTGACAAAAAAATATGCTGCTACTTAATGACATTTCCCGCTATTAGAACACTCCAGAAAGAAGGGTTAAAACAAGAGGCAAAGAATGTTTTTAATCCCTACTAACCCCCGATGGAAAAATGTAAAGGGAAGGTACTTAATAAGTAATAACATTAATATTAAAAACATTTGAAGACTATAAAATAAAGTCAATAATATCATAATCAAACATGAAAAACATACCTTAATCCGCTCGTACTCTCTAACAGCACAGTTTTTTGAATCCTCGGTGACTCTAATGGTTTCCCTTATTTCTCCTAGTTTGAGTGTCTTTGGCTTATCACTACTAAATGCTTTAACAGACATTGTTTCCAGTTTTTCTGCTCGTGAGTACAATGAATTGAGTTCAGATGTAAGAGTTTGAACAGTCAGTAATGCACTAGAACGGTCTGAAAATGCAGTGTGGGCTCCTAATATTAACCCCATGTGATCATGCAGTGTTTCCTGCGCAGCATATGTAGATGATTAAGAAACAGAATGATGAGTGTTCTTGCAAAGTACTATATATACTTAAAAAACAGAATTATCAAAAATAACTTCGAAATGAGTAGATTACCAAATGCCTAACAGTCCGTGAATTTAATTCCCGGTATAATCTACTAGCTTTAACGGCAGCAGTAGCAAGATTCTTCATGTGAACAGCCCGTTTTCTCTGAGTGTCAAAAACTGCTTGCTGGTTCTCAAACTTTGTCAGTTTAATAAATGAAAGCCCAAATGCACCCATTGTGTCTGACATGTCTTGCTGAGCTTTCACAAACAGTTCTGCCTGAAGACAATTATCAAAACTGTCCACTAAAACTGATATACACAATTGAAATATATATGGCATAGATGGACTAAACTTAGTTTATTACAAAAGAGCACAATCTGACACACCTGTTTGGAAGCATTCGTAAGTTGCTTCTCAAGATTGAGCAGTCTGTCTTTACTTTGAAGAAATTCAGCATCTTGTTCATACATTGGTGGTTTAGATCCACCCCAGTCATTGCTAACTGATTGGTTCATCTCCTTCATGATTCTTAGAAAATCCCACCTACTTTTTGCAGGTTGTACAACATCCTGAAGCTGAATCCTGGCATTATCACCAAGCAAATAATGTTTTGACAGCTTTGTTGCCCCATCAAGCATCCTTGAAGTTACAGCAACTGTCGGCAACAATGGAAGCTTCCCCTGAACCTGTAGAAACACTCTCAATTCATCACTCTGTCTAATCACAGGATGCTCGCCCAACCTCTGCAAGTATTTCTCCAATGCAATTCTTCTTTGTTCAACAAATTCTTGTTTTTGCATTACTTGGCTTTCAACCACACTCTTGTCTGGCCTTGGAGGTATAAAAAACCCTCGGTACGCCTCCGTTAGTCGATCGGATAATGTTACTACGTCCTTAAACCGCCGCCGTACAGTGAACTGCGGCCCACCAAACTCCGGAATGTTCGTTTTTGTCGTAATTAGATACGTGATGTAAGTATTACCTCCCGGAACGATCGAGTTGGATGATTCTACTTCCTTGTGAGGATTTGAAACTGTTATTTTCAAATAAGACGGCGGTTCTAGGGTTTCAGATTCTTCACTAGGGTTTTCGAGTTGTTCAACGATTGTATTCGGAGGCATAAAGTTCAGCAATTCCGCGTAAGTCGGAGAGTCGTTGATGGAATTTGGGTTTTTGATAGGTGGCGAGAGTAAAGGATCGGTGTCGGCGGGAGTGGCGAGAGGGTGGTGGGAGTCGTCTGACAGAGTGGTCATCGCACTTGTGTAATAGGAATCATCCGATTCTTCTTCCTTGGGTGAAGAAGAGTAGGTACGATGTTCTTGATTTTCCGATCCCTTCATTTGGAGCAATCAAATCATTATCCGGCGACGGAAAGTGGGTGGTCGGGTGGGAAAACCGGCGACGACGGTGGAGGTAAATTGTCCGACCAGTTGAAGTTGGATCAGCTAAAGTGCAAGGAAAGAAAATGTCCAAGAGACACTCTTGTCCAAAACACTGTCAATATTTAAAAAGACTATTAGATAAAGATTTAAAATCAATAATTATAATTAAAAATAAATAAATTATTGAATTACAAATGTAAAACATAATTTTTTTATATGATTTTCATTTCTTCATACTTCATCTTATTTCTGTGATATATTATGGGTTTAGTTTATAAAATTATATTTAAACGGTCATGTTTTGCTAACATATATACCAAACATTAAAAGTTACAATTTAATGTATTACCCTTTCAAAAATTACAATATAGTATATCTAAAGTTACCCACATACAGGTAACTGATAAAATTAATTATGTTTTATTTATGTTTAATATTATAACCTTTGCCATCTCATTAATTGTTATCAGCTCAATAATTACCGAAAAAACATTCATTATCTTCATCCATTAAGAACATTCATATGGTGTGGAGATGAAATCTAGGACATATGAAACACATGATGAAATTGATTATGAACTCGAAGATGAAATCCAGATAAACAAATCTAAACCCAAAACTTAATGGAATAAACACTTGAACAAGATATGAGAATAAGAGGTAGAAAATTAAACATTCAAAAACCTAAATGATGAACACAAACCTTTGAATTGAGAAATGAAACTTTGAAAAACTCAATGCATGTCGAATCATCGAACATATCTGAATTGACCTTCTTATGTAACACCCAATGTTCGGAATTTCCTTAATTAGTAACTTTTCGAAATGATGTGTTTTGGTATTGCCTGATTGAGATTAGGAGGTGTTTAGAAACTTAGGGGACTTATGTTAGTCATTTTTGGAACTAGTATAGTAGGAGGACCATTTGTGTCAACTTACAAAGTTTATATATATAGCATAATTTGACTTTGTTGAGTCAAAATTGGCATACCCATTTCATCTGCACATTCGAGAGAAGTAAGAAAGAGAGTTCTCCTTGAGTTTTTGGAGCTAGAACAACAGAATCAAGTGGTTTTATTTGGTCTTAGCTAAACACAAGTTTGAAGGTTAGATTTCTTGATTTAGTTCTTGAAGTTTTGTGGGTTTTGTAGTTTGATTCTTGGTTAAACATGTTAGAAGTAATCTATATGAGTTACTAATGTTCCTATACTATTTGGGGTGTAGGAAAACACCCCAAAGCATGATTTTTATGAGTTTTACGGATTTTTAGTCGAAATCCGCTACTGCAAAGATGAACTGTTGGATTGTTTGTAAGGTACACGGCCCGTGTAGTGTTGAAGGCGGTCACAGGGCCATGTTGGTATACATGGTCGTGTAGAAGTAGAGGTACACGTCCCGTGTAGGTGACGTGGACAACACTAGCCATGTGGTCATGCGTGGTCGTGTAGAGTGTATAGGACACGGCCCGTGTTGGGGTACACGGCCCGTGTAGATCCCCTGCCTTGTTTCTTTTGTTAAGTGTTTATCTGGTATATATATTGATTGTATGATTATATGATTATAGGGGTTACTATTTGACGTATACCAAGTTATCTGGCATATATCTGTGTGATAATAATTGTTGAGGTGAGTTTTCTAAACTCTGATTCATATCTGTGATATGTGTGTGTTACATTGCAATGTGATATATAATTAATCAGAGGATCACAGAGAGAGAGAGCGCTGTAGCATGCTGCTTTGTGCAGTAGTTGCTACG
This sequence comes from Dittrichia graveolens, assembly GCA_038502395.1. Taxonomy (NCBI): domain Eukaryota; kingdom Viridiplantae; phylum Streptophyta; class Magnoliopsida; order Asterales; family Asteraceae; genus Dittrichia; species Dittrichia graveolens. The sequence goes on from JARJIL010000005.1 coordinate 34,728,801, forward strand.
GACAGCATTTTAGCCTTCTGGGCGGATGCTAAGATGGTGCAGTACTGTGTCATAAGAACTGTTACAGCATTCGTATATGTGTATGCGCATGCTTATATGATTTACAGTTTAGATTTCTCACTAAGCTCTCGTAGCTTATCAGATACTGCTTATTGTTGTTTTGCAGGGCGTGATTCCTCCAAAGGCAAGGCCCCAGTTTGACAATAGTTGTTATATGAGGAAAACAGTGTTTTGAACTTAACACCTGGTTGTATTTTTGAAACAAGTCTTTTGTTATAAATATCAAATACTACTCTTTTGTATGAACTAGAGGGTTCAGGATTACCTTTGTAGCTTCCGCTTTTATATTAAAACTCTTTTGATTCTAACATAATTCTATTTTAGAGCTTTGCTTTTATTTAAGAATTTGGGGCGTTACAACTTGGTATCAGAGCCACGGTTTGAGAGATCTGGAGGTGTGTTATGCATCATCTGGACTTAAACCATGGTCTGAGGATTTTGAGTCAAACTGGAGGCTTGCAGCTTGGTGGACATACTGAGTATTGCATTGAGAACATGCTAATTATTTATGTTGTTATGATTGGTATTGAGATACCTGAGATGTTAATGATATTGATGTTAGATACGTGATGCTTTATATAACATGATATGTTAGTGATACATGGCCTAAGCCTGTGAATCGGGACTTTTTGTGATAAAGTTAAGATCGAACGTGTGTAGTGTGTTTTGAGTAATATAAGGGCCCATATTATTACAGACACATGATACATGTTAGAACTTGATGTAATCATGAGGAATCTTGTGAATCGGGTGAGGGGTACTTGTAAGGGGTAGTACACTTGAGATTATAGATGCCTTAGTATGTATAGAACTACTTTGTATATGAGGATAAGTGTACTGAGATATTGTATATACTTGAGATTGTTTGATATAGAGGATAGTGTGGTAAAGCTACCTTATGTCTTAATGCTTTATCTATATTACCAGGATGGTGAACACTAGAGGTTCTCGAGCCACGGATCGTCATGAGGGTGGTCCTAGTAATAGACGGGAGGGAGTAGATACTAGTGCAAGTGGTAGGAGGAGGCCACCTGTAGCCCGTAATACTCAAGCAGACGAGACTCCAGAATTAAATCAGGGGTTTGCTGAGGCTGAACCCAGGGTGACGATTGCTGAAGAGATTGGTAAAGCTTTGGAAAAGGCTATACCATTTATTGTTACTCAAGTGGTAGAGCATCTGAAAGATCATACAGGAGAGGATGTACGACAGGAAGTAGCAGTTGTGTTAGCTGGGAGGGAAGAAAGAGTTATTCCCCAACCACAGGTGATTATTAGAGATGCACTGAAAGGGTGTACTTTCAGAGATTTTGCTGCGTGTCGACCACCGTTGTTTAATGGATCTACTGACCCGATTGTTAGTCAGAGGTGGATATCAGAATTAGAAGGAGCATTCCATACCTGCTCGTGTGCTCCAGAAAACCAAGTGATATTTGCTTCCAATCAGCTGAGGGGTGCTGCCGATTGGTGGGACCTAGAAAAGCAAATGAGGGGTGAAACACAGATAGAGGTCATGACTTAGGCAGAGTTTAAAGAGATTACTACGGAGCAGTTTGTTCCGCAGTCTAAGATTGATCGAATCGTCGATGAGTTCCATAAGTTGAAAAAGACCACAGAAACCGTTCCAGAGATTAATGCCAAGTTTCACGAAAAGGCACGGTTCTGTCCTGACTATGTAGCTAACGAGAAAATGAAAATGTATCGCTACATGATGGTTTTGAAACCGAGCATTAGAGAGTTCATTGATTCGAGCAAACATCAAACCCTGAAGTCCATGATGGATGCGCACGAGCCAGAGAGTTAGAGTTAGAAAGACAAGTGAAATAGAAAAGGCCAGTGGAAGGGTCAACACCACCAAATAAAAAGCCGAGGGTAGATTATGGAGAGAGGAAGGAAGCACCAAGGGTGCGCCAGAGGTGTAAGAAGAGTCATTATGGGAACTGCCAAACAAATGTCGTTCATTGTTTTAAATGTGGCAAGCCAGGCCATATGGGTAAAGACTGTCACAGTTCGTTGAGCGTATGTTTTCATTGTTACCAGCCAGGTCACCAGAAATCCAACTGTCCTCAACTGGCTGCATCCAACCGTTCAACAGGTTCAAGAAATACTCCATCTCTACCTCCACTGCGTATTTCTGAGAATAAAGAAGTAAAGAAAGAGGATATTTCTAAGAGCAAGGGGAGGGCCTTCCAATTAACTGCGGAGGAAGCACAGAAGAAACCGGATGTGGTTGCAGGTACATATCTCGTAAATTATCTACCTGCTCTAGTATTATTTGATTCGGGTGCTAGCAAATCGTTTGTATCTATTTCTTTCTGTAAAAATTTCAAGCAAGTATGTGATAAACTGAATTCCCCTCTTGAGGTGGAAATAACTGATGATAAATCTGTGCTCGTGACTGATGTGTATAGAGATAACGTGTTAGAGATAGACACTGTTAGATTTCCTATTGAGCTTATACCTATGCCTATGAGAGAGTTTCAAGTGGTAGTGGGAATGGATTGGCTTGGGCGTTACCAAGCAACCATTTTGTATGGGCAAAAATTGATTCGAGTTCAAGCCCCAAGTGGGGAAGAACTATCAATTTTGGTGATAGCAAAGGTGAGAAAATGTGTATGTGTTCAGTGACTAGAGCTCGGAAATACCTTCAACATGGGTGCACAGCCTTTTTAGCTCATGTTGTTGATATGAAATTAGAAAAGAGACAGGAGAGTGTGGATGATGTAGCAGTTGTACGTGAGTATTCTGATGTTTTTCCAGAGGATCTGCCTGGTATACCTAGGCAAGTAGAGTTTAGAATTGAATTAGTATCGGGGGCTGCACCGATTGCGAGAACTCCGTATAGACTTGCACCGCCAGAGATGCAGTAATTAATGAAACAGTTGCAAGAGTTGTTAGATAAAGGTTTTATTCGACCTAGCAGTTCACCATGGGGCGCTCCCATTTTGTTTGTTGATGTCGCGTTATTTAAATATATATTCGTTGCGATAAATGGAACTTAAATGTTAAATATCTCCTTAAATGATGGCTAATGGTACTTAAATTGTGTAATTATCATTCACAGGTCATAAAATACTCAATGGCGAGAGTTTAAGCGGAAAAGACGGAAAAAGACTCGAGAAACAAAGAAAAATCATAAAGTCTGGAAATACGAGAACGCGACGCGTCATAGGAACAAACGCGACGCGTTCTGCTGAAGTCAAGCGATCTTGTCGGGCAAGTCTTGTAAGACGCGACGCGTCCAAGGAACTAACGCGACGCATTTCCGGCTGGATTAGAACTCTATAAATAGACTTGTTTTATTCGAAAAAAGGGATGCTAACCCTTCCAGCCGGCCCTAGACGAACAAAGAGGAGGACTTTGGAGCTCTGGAGCAGAATTCTCGCAATTGGATTGAAGATTGAAGCTTTTGAAGTGAAGATTAAAGGTTTATCTTCCTAGATTCTAAGTTTAAGTGCTTATTCATCATGTTTAGCTCTATTCTTATGAATTTCTATGGTTGTAATCCTCTGATTATGGGCTAAACACCTTGTATTCTCTACTTGGACATGATAACCTTTGATAATTAGTTGGATTTCAATGTTTGGATTGCTTTTAATGATATATTTGTTATGAATGCTTTTTCAAAGATCCAAGTGTGATCATGTTCTGATTTTTATGCCTAGAATCTGAGTTTCATAGGTTGTATGACCATTCTTCCTATGTTTGCTTGAATTGTGAATTTCTATGACCATTAGGATTCATAACTAGTGATTGACCATATCCTAGGGTTAGGCTTAAAGATTGGAACTTTATTGTGCTTGCTATTGTCTTAGATGACCATTCTTTGATAATAAGTTGATTTTGTGAATTAACAAATCAAAAGACTAAGTCTATCATAACTCGAACCGTTTGGCTAGTTAAAGATTAGTTAATTGCATGACCATTGGGTTAACTGTCTGAAACTATAGGGTTAGTGAGTCTGACCAGGAGATCTAACCACTTTAGAAATCGGTATATTGTTTTAAGCTGTCCATTGCACTTCATTGAAATCTGCTAATTTGATTAGGGAATCTGTTGTCCGAGTAGAGATACTTCCCTTCTTATTGATTAAATCCAAGTTTAATTTGCATTCTTGCTTCCTTAGTTTTGAACTCTGAGTTTTGTTAGTTTTTAGGTTTGATTGGAATCGTTGCTTTCTATTGCTAAATTGCCAATTCCCCCCTGTTTACTGCTTTTTAGTTTTAATATTATTTAGATAATTAGTTTAATTATATCTAGAATCATACTCGTTCCCCGAGAGTTCGACACCCGTACTTATTTTCTATACTGCTACACGATTAGGTACACTTGCCTATTGTGTCGTATTTAAAACATATACGGTTTTTACAAATTTAAAACTGGTACGTAAATCGCACATCATTTGTAAAGAAGAAAGATGGTACATTCCGAATGTGTATTGATTATCGTGAACTTAATAAAGTGACTGTGAAGAATAAGTATCCTTTGCCCAGAATAGACGATTTGTTTGATTAGTTGCAAGCGGCGTCATGGTTTTCAATGATTGATTTAAGGTCGGGTTATCATCAATTGAAGGTTCGGGAGGAAGATATTCCTAAAACTGCGTTTAGGACGCGGTACGGGCATTTTGAGTTTGTGGTTATGCCATTTGGTCTTACAAATGCACCTGCAACATTTATGGATCTTATGAATAGAGTTTGTCGTCCGATGTTGGACAAATCTGTGATTGTGTTTATTGATGATATTCTCATTTACTCAAAGAACCCGACAGAACATGAAAGACATTTGAAAGAAGTATTGGAGACGTTGCGGAGAGAGAAGCTATATGCTAAATTCACCAAGTGTGAATTCTGGATTCAAGAGATGCAATTCTTGGGTCATCTGATTAACAAAGAAGGAATTAAAGTTGATCCCGCGAAGGTCGGTGCAGTAATGAAGTGGGAACCTCCGAGGAACCCTACCGAAATTAGAAGCTTTTTAGGGTTAGCAGGTTATTACAGACGATTTATTCAGAATTTTTCAAAGACTGCAGTTCCATTAACCAAGCTAACCAGGAAGAATGTAGAGTTCGTATGGGGAGATGAACATGAGGCTGCGTTTTCAACTCTTAAGCAAAGGTTACGTAAGGCACCTGTACTTGCTTTGCCGGAAGGAATGGAAGATTTGATCGTGTTTTGTGATGCTTCTTATCAGGGGTTAGGTTGTGTTTTGATGCAGAGGGGTAGAGTTATTGCTTATGCTTCTCGCCAGCTTAAGCCGAATGAAACTAATTACCCAACTCACGATTTGGAATTAGCAGCAGTGGTTTTTGCATTGAAAATCTGGAGACACTATTTGTATGGAGTGAAGTGTACTATTTATACTGATCACAAAAGTTGAAATATTTTGTGGATCAGAAGAATCTTAATATGAGACAGAGTAGGTGGTTAGAGCTCCTGAAGCATTGTGATTGTGAAATTCTTTATCACCCGGGAAAAGCCAATGTTGTAGCAGATGCTTTGAGTAGGAAGTCGGGGTCAGTACTTATAAAGAATGAATAGTTGGAAATGACGGTGACTACACCATTGTTGGATGTTATAAGAGATGCTCAACCGGAAGCAATTAAGGAAGAAAACCACAATAAAGAATGAACTAAAGGGCAAGTAACTAATTTTGTTAAGGATAGTCGTGATCTATTCTTATGTTGTGGACGGGTGTGGGTACCTAATCATGGAGAAGTCAGACAAACTCTTTTGAGTGACGCTCACAGATCTAAATTCTCTATTCGCCCGGGGGCGACTAAAATGTATAAAGATCTGAAAGTGGAGTATTGGTGGCCGGGTATGAAGCGAGATGTGGCTAAGTATGTGGAGAGATGTCTTACGTGTTTGCAAGTGAAAGCTGAACACCAAAAACCGCACGGGAAGTTACAACCTTTGGATATACCTGTCTGGAAATGGGAGAATATTACTATGGATCTAATCACTAAATTACCTAAGACCCCTAGAGGTTACGATGGTATTTGGGTAATTGTAGATAGATTAACTAAAAGCGCACATTTTATTCCCATTAAAGAGACTTACTCTTCAGAGAAGCTATTAGAGGTGTATATGAAAGAAATAGTATCTCGTCATGGTGTGCCAATGTCTATTGTGTCAGATAGAGATACTCGATTCACTTCCAGGTTTTGGAACAAATTTCATGAGGAAATGGGGACTAAGCTTCATCTTAATACAACATTTCAACCGCAGACCGATGGTCAAAGTGAGAGAACGATTCAAACTCTGGAGGATATGTTGCACGTGTGTGTTATTGATTTCGGAGGGAGTTGGGATTCTTATTTACCACTTGCAGAGTTTTCTTACAATAATAGTTATCATTCCAGTTTAGGAATGCCGCCTTATGAGATGTTGTATGGTAGAAAGTGTCGAACTCTGATTTGTTGAGGTGAAGTGGGTCAGAGAGAGTTAGGAAGTACTGAGGTGGTACAGCGTACGACAGAGCAGATTCAACAGATAAGAGATAGAGTGCTAGCCACTCAGAGCAGACAAAAGAGTTATGCGGATAAACGAAGATCATCACTAGAGTTCCAAGCGGGTGATTATGTGTTATTAAAGGTGTCACCATGAAAGGGAGTGATTAGATTTAGAAAAAGAGGAAAGTTGGGTCCGAGGTTTACTGGACCATTCAGAGTTAGTGCTCGTGTGGGAAAAGTTTCCTACAGACTGGAACTTCCAAAAGAGTTATCCAAGATACATAATACCTTTCATGTGTCTCATCTTAGAAAATGTTTGGCAGACGAGTCTGCGTTTGTGCCACTGGAAGATGTGTGTGTTGATGAAAAGTTGAATTATGTCGAGCAACTTGTTGCTATAATTGAAAGAAAAGTTAAAGCTCTACGTAATAAACAGATTGTATTGGTTAAAGTTCAGTGGAAACACCAAAAAGGGTCGGATTATACTTGGGAACCAGAGGATGAGATGATACGCAATTACCCACAACTCTTCAGCAGTTGATTTCGGGGACGAAATCGATTTCAAGTGGGGAAGAGTTGTAACACCCAAGGTTCGGAATTTCTTTAATTAGTAACTTTTCGAAAGGATGTGTTTTGGTATTGCCTAATTGAGATTAGGAGGTGTTTAGAAACTTGGGGGACTTATGTTGTCATTTTTGGAACTAGTATAGTAGGAGGACCATTTGTGTCAGCTTACAAAGTTTATATATATATATATATAGCATAATTTGACTTTGTTGAGTCAAAATTGGCAAACCCATTTCATCTGCACATTCGAGAGAAGTAAGAAACAGAGTTCTCCTTGAGTTTTTGGAGCTAGAACAACAGAATCAAGTGGTTTTATTTGGTCTTAGCTAAACACAAGTTTGAAGGTACGATTTCTTGATTTAGTTCTTGAAGTTTTGTGGGTTTTGTAGTTTGATTCTTGCTTAAAGATGTTAGAAGTAATCTATATGAGTTACTAATGTTCCTATACTATTTGGGGTGTAGGAAAACACCCCAAAGCATGATTTTTATGAGTTTTACGGATTTTTAGTCGAAATCCGCTACTGCAGAGATGAACTGTCGGATTGTCTGTAAGGTACACGGCCCGTGTAGTGTTAAAGGCGGTCACAGGGCCATGTTGGTATACATGGTCGTGTAGAAGTAGAGTTACACGGCCCGTGTAGGTGACGTGGACAACACTGGCCATGTGGTCATGTGTGATCGTATAGAGTGTATAGGACATGGCCCGTGTTGGGGTACACGGCCCGTGTAGATCCCCTGCCTTGTTTCTTTTGTTAAGTGTTTATCTGGTATATATATTGATTGTATGATTATATGATTGTAGAGGTTACTATTTGACGTATATTGAGTTATCTGGCATATATATGTGTGATAATAATTGCTGAGGTGAGTTTTCTAAACTCTGATTCATATCTGTGATATGTGTGTGTTACATTGCAATGTGATATATAATTGATCAGAGGATCATAGAGAGAGAGAGAGTTGTAGCATGCTACTTTGTGCAGTAGTTGCTACGGACAACGTTTTAGCCTTCTGGGCGGATGCTAAGATGGTGTAGTACTGTGTCCATAAGAACTGTTACAGCATTCGTATATGTGTATGTGCATACTTATATGATTTACAGTTTAGATTTCTCACTAAGCTCTCGTAGCTTATTAGATACTACTTATTGTTGTTTTGAAGGGCGTGATTCCTCCAAAGGCAAGGCTCCAGTTTGACAGTAGTTGTTATATGTGGAAAACAGTGTTTTGAACTTAACGCCTGGTTGTATTTTTGAAACAAGTTTTTTGTTGTAAATATCAAATACTACTCTTTTGTATGAACCAGAGAGTTCAGGATTACCTTTGTAGCTTCCGCTTTTATATAAAAACTCTTTTGATTCTAACATAATTCTATTTTAGAGCTTTGTTTTTATTTAGGAATTTGGGACATTACATCTTAACATCCAATATATCTAAATCAAGCATCAAACATTGTTGGAAAATCTTGAACGGGGCGAAATAGAACAAAATCAGAATAGATAGGGTGTCAACCACATGAAAGCATGTTGACTTAAAACCTCAATAGAAGAAACATTAATTGAAGAAAACCCACATCGATGAACATAATTATTCAAATCTGGGTATGGAAACCTATGAACTGAAATCAAAACCAATGATCTAAAATATAAGTCTTTGCCTCAATCTACGCCTCCCCTTTCCTCTGTATCAACATCGTCCACCGGTCTTTCGCTGCTCCGCGTAACAAATTCGAAGCATACATGACTTTTCATTCCGATAAACACCCACTAACGGTTACTCACAATCGGATCTATAACCCCTCGAAAAAAGGTGGTTTACATGCTGAAAAATCTCTATACGTGCATCCCTATAGTTGCTCAACTCTAACTCCACCTTTCCTAGCATCCTGTACATTATCCCCTGCAGCTTGAATTGCTGCATTTATCCACTGCTGTAATATCCCCTCCATTCTAGTCGACACGTGGACAAACACCTGTGTGATTATGAAAGTGATACTTTCTTGTAAAGCATTGCTCAACTCAAGAGCTACTGTTTCATTCACTGTACTGCCTTCATGATTCTGGAATTCCTCTCTGTTAACACCATAACTGTATTGGATTTGAATTTCTTTACTAAACATGTTGGCACACATACTTATTCTACAAGGCCTATCATGATCTTGTCAAGTTTCAGTATGTACCATGTGTTTATAACAGTATGGGTCCTATACCATTATGAACACATTATACCTTACTTATTCTTAACTTAACCAATTAAATTCCTACTTAACACTTTATAATTCAACACGTAACACTTATCCACATAGCTGAGCTACACATGCTTTTACAAGATATCTCATGCTTAAATTTCTAAAACAAATAACAATCAGAAACTTCTATCACCCATATGCTCACCAAGGTCTACTGCCCCACGGATAACTCTACTTAATCTCAAAACCATTGTTTAAGTTCAGACATCACACTCATGTATGCCCGAATCCCTTAAACCTTGGCTCTAATACCAAGTTATAGCACCCGTTTTCTCAAAAATAACTTTAAAATATTTTTTACTGATTAGCACCAAAAGATATCAGAGTTTAACCAAATACTTACTTTTATTTACACTGTGCTAATGAGTACAAAAGATGTGTCAAAAAATTTCCTTTTTAAACACCCGGAGCTATCCAAACTGTCACGGAGCTAGGGTTTTACCCTTGTTGGAAAGCTCGAAAATACTTACAGCATGGGTATACAACTTTCTTAGCTCATGTTATAAATACTAAATTGAAAAAGAAGCAAACAAATTTGGAAGATGTGAAAATAGTATGTGAATATCCCGATGTGTTCCCTGGGATCTACCTGGAATACCGCCAGACAGACAAGTTGAGTTCAGAATTGATTTAGTACAGGGAGCTTCACCTGTTGCAAGGGCTCTGTACAGACTTGCTCCACTTGAGATGCAGGAACTAAAGAAACAACTTCAAGAATTGCTAGACAAAGGGTTCATTAGACCCAATAGTTCTCCGTAAGGTGCTCCTATATTGTCTGTAAAGAAGAAGGATGGTACTTTTCATATGTGCATCGATTATCGTGAACTTAATAAAGTGACCATCAAGAACAAATATCCCTTGCCTAGAATAGATGACCTATTTGATTAGTTACAAGGAGCATCGTGGTTTTTAAAAATTGACTTAAGGTCGGGATACCATTAACTCAAAATCAAAAAGGAAGATATTTCAAAAACAGCGTTCAGAGCCCGATATGGACATTTTGAGTTTGTTTCGATATCGTTTGGTCTTACCAATGCACTCGCAACATTTATGGATTTGATGAACAGAGTTTGTAGACCGATGCTAGATAAATCTGTAATTGTGTTCATTGATGATATTCTCATTTATTCGAAGGATCCCGTAGATCATGAAAAGCATCTCAGAGAAGTTTTAGAGACTTTGAGAAGAGAGCAATTATATGCCAAGTTTTCTAAATGTGAATTTTGGATTCAAGACGTGCAATTTATGGGTCATCTATTCAATCAAAATGGAATCAAAGTAGATCCTGCAAAAGTAGATGATGTAATGAAGTGGGAACTACCGAAGAACCCTACAGAGATCAGAAGTTTTCTGGGATTGGCAAGTTATTAGGGGAGATTCATTCAAAAATTTTCAAAGACTGCAGTCCCTTTAACTCATTTAACTAAAAAGAATGTTGAATTTGCATGGAGAAGTAGGCAACAGGCCGCTTTCTCAACTCTCAAACAGAAATTACGTGAAGCACCAGTTCTTGCATTACCTGGAGGGATTGAAGACATGATGTATTTTGTGATACCTCTTATCATGGATTGGGTTGCATGTTAATGCAAAGAGGTGGAGTTATTGCTTATGCTTCACGATAGCTGAAGCCCTATGAAAATAATTACCCAACTCATGATCTGGAGTTGGCAGCAGTAGCTTTGCACTTAAAATATGGAGACATTACTTATACGGTGTGAAGTTCACTATTTATACCGATCATAAGAGTTTGACATATTTCATGGATCAGAAAAACCTCAACATGAGGCAGAGGCGTTGGTTAGAGTTGTTAAAAGACTACAACTATGAAATACTTTATCATTCAGGAAAGGCAAACGTGGTAGCTGATGCTTTAAGCAGGAAATCAGGAACGGTGCTCATGAAGAACTAATCATTAAGAATGACTGTCACAACGCCCATAATTGATGTGATACGAGCGGCACAGTTAGAAGCTATCAAAAGTGAAAATCATAACAAGGAACGAATCTAAGGGCAAGTGGCCAACTTGATTAAAGACAATCGTGATATTTTGACCTGTTATGGTCGTATATGGGTACCAGGCTATGGTGATACACGCCAGACTCTTCTTAATGAAGCTCATATATCCAATGTCTCTATACATCCAGGAGCTACCAAAATGTATAAAGACCCGAGGGTAGATTATTGGTGGCCGGGTATGAAACGAGATGTAGCTAAATATGTGAAAAAATGCCTCACATGTTTACAAGTGAAAACTGAACATCAGAAACCCCATGGGAAGTTACAACCCTTGGAAATACCAATCTGGAAATGGGAAAACATTACAATGGACCTGATTATCAAATTACCCAGGACCCTACGTGGTTATGATGCAATGTGGGTGATTGTAGATAGGTTAACTAAAAGTGCACGTTTTATTCCCATTAAAAAGACTTATCCTTCATAAAGATTAGCAGATGTATATGTGAAAGAAATTGTGTCTCGTCATGGTGTACCGGTTTCTATTGTGTCAGATAGAGATACATGATTTACTTCTAGATTCTAGAGCAAATTTCACGAGGACCCCGGAACTAAACTTCATCTCAGTACAACATATCATCCTCAAACTGATGGTCAAAGTGAAAGAACTATTCAAACACTGGAAGACATGCTACGCGCGTGTGTTATTGATTTTGGTGGAAGCTGGGATTCATACTTGTCTTTAGCAGAGTTTTCATACAACAACAGCTATCATTCCAGTACTGGGATGCCACCGTATGAAATGTTATATGGTAGAAAATGCCAAACTATGGTGTGTTGGAGTGAGGTGGGTCAGAGAGAGCTGGGTAGCATAGGAGTGGTACATCGAACAACTGAACAGATCCAGTTGATACGAGACAGATTGTTAGCTGCTCATAGTAGACAAAAGAGCTACGCAGACAGACGCGGATCACCACTTGAGTTCCAAGTGGAGGACTACGTATTATTGAAAGTGTCGTCGTGAAAAGGCGTGATTAGATTCAGAAAGAGAGGAAAACTCGGTCCGAGATTTATTGGGCCATTCAAAATTATTGCACGTATGGGAAAAGTTGCTTACAAATTAGAATTTCCAGATGAACTGTCTCAAACTCACAACACCTTCCATGTTTCACATCTCAGAAAGTGTTTAGCAGACGAGTCTGCATATGTACCGTTGGAAGATGTTAGCATTGACAACAAACTGAACTATGTGGAGCAGCCTATAGCTAGATTAGAAAGAAAAGTGAAAACCCTACATAACAAACAGATTGGACTGGTCAAGGTTCAATAAAGGCACAGGAAGGGGTCAGATTTTCCTTGGGAGCCTGAATAGGAAATGGTGCGTAATTATCCAGAACTCTTCAACAGTTAATTTCGAGGATGAAATCATTCCAAGTAGGGAAGTGTTGTAACACCCAAGGTTCGAAATTCATTTAGATAATAAAAATAAATAATAAGTGTTATATGTGTATTATGAGTTGCCTATATGGATTAGATGTGTTTATAAAACTAGAGGGGCCAGAATTGTCAAATAGAAGTTAAATAAGTATAGGGACCATTTGTGCTATTACACTAAACTTATAAATATATATAACTTGTTTCTTTGTGTAACAACCTCGGATTGGGCCTAGTCGTGTTAGAATCTGGTACATCTAAAATTCTATTTAAATATTGAATAAAACAAATTATATATATATATATAATTAATTATTTGGGAAAATAGAAGATAATAATAAAGAAATGATAATATTAAAATATTATTAAAAATAGATAAGAATGATAAAATATTAAGTGGTTTAGAACGAGGTTTTCAAAAATATCCCCGTTAGTTAAAATGGGTACTCGTGCGTAAAGTTGTTTGTTGGAAAGGGGAACAAAATACCCACTTGTGGATATTGTCAACCCACAAGTGGGCACTTGTCGTGTATACCCTCTTCACAAAACACACAGACACTTTCTCCTTTCTCACCTGTGTTGTGTTCTTGCAAATTGAAGAGAAGATTTCAATAATCAACCAAGCAATCTGATTCTTGCTACTGGATTCAAGCTTTAATCTATTGTAATCATCTTCTAATCATCTCCTTATTCAACTAAGTTTCATGTTCTTGTTTCCAAGTTTCACCAAGTTGGGTTTCCAGTTGGGTTTTATTGAATTTGATCCCAATCTTTGTTTCTGATGTTACCAATCTGTTCCTAGTGGGTTGTTAAGTGTATGGAAATCAAAATCTGGAATTAAATTGATGATTTGGATTAAATTCAAGAATTAAAGTGGTAAATGGGTCAAAATGATGATTTTGGTCCCAAACTCTGTTTTGGTTGTTTTGATGCATAAAAATGATGTCTTTAGGTTGGTTTTGATGTGTATTTTCATATGTGAACAATAGAAACCGATTGGTAATGTTCTGGTTGTGTTTTGGTAATTTTTGGTTGGGAAAACAGCAGGTTCTGCACGAATCTGCTGCTGTAAATAGAAAGGCACGGGCGTGTCTCTCAAGAACAGACCGTACCTCAGGGCATACCTGGGAGGCACGTCCGTACCTCCCAAAGGTACGGGGCATGCCTAACCCTAGCAAGCCCGAGGGTGCTCTGAAGTCATGGGGTGTACCTGGGTATCAAGTACGGGGCGTACCCGGGGCGTGCCTCGCCAGGCACGGGCGTGCCTTGGCAAAGTACGGGCGTGCCCTGCCTCTGGCAGATTCTGTTTTGCAGTGTTTTAATATCTGGAAACCATGTTTAGGTACTCCAGTTGGTCCAGGAGCTTCAGTATCATAGTGTTTAATATTCTAACTCGTCAGGTGAGTGCCTCATAACATAACGATTAATATATCTATAACATATAATAACAATGATTACAGAATTGTATACCATGATTTGTACACGCACTTGTTTAAGTGTAGGTTGCATGATGATGCTAGACTTAACATGTTGACACAGTATAGTATGCACTTGATTAGGTGGATGCTATGATGAAAAATGATTGTATGCGCGCATTGATGATCCGATTGGATCAGATTATTTGTTTGTGAATGGTCCGGATCTTAAGGACAAAGCTGTCCTACAATAAGAACAAAGTTGTTCTACTTAAGGACAAAGCTGTCCTCTTCGGGTATAGCTTATGTTGTACAACACAGGAATCGGTTGATTCCAAAACGCAATGGTGGACCGCTTTACAGCTCACCCACCGGAGCGGTTAATGTGTCTTGTACCCCAGTTTGGTGCATTGAGCCGGGTTAGCTCCCCTGCGAGATATGTTACCTTTTGACGATGCCAGCTCATCGCGAGATGCTAAGATAGAACTATCTGAGCATGATTGATGATATGTGATATGTTTATTTTGATTGCATGCTATTTGGTACTCATTAGCTATTATAGCTAACAGATGCTACTGCTCACATGTGCACGTGATCCTTAGTGAGCTTGGGACCCTCCGGCTAGCTTACTTTCTTAGGAGGAACACTGTCTTTTGTATAACTCTGATATTATATTTATGTTGTAACAAATAATGGTCGAACGGTTCAGTAACAGTAACACCAAACCTTGAATGTGGCAATTTTTGAATGTAAAATATTAGCCACTTGTTTTAATTCCGCTGCGTGTTTTTATATCAAAATTATAAATTAGTATTTTAAAAAGAAAAATTTGATTCTCGAAATCACGGTATTACACTTTGACTTCTCATTGAAGTGTTCCTTAGAAAAACACACAGACATACATTTCATACTTGCATAAGTGAAGCTGACTTCTTCCTTACGATTTTGAACCCCAAATACAGCAAGATTTTCATCTTTAAAGCATCATATCAGCTCTTATTCAAGCAAGGTATGATTGAGTTGTTTAGTTTTGGTATTCAAATGGGTCAAGTAGGTCAATGATTGATTTAAGAATCAAAACATATAAAATTGGTGTTAGTTTATGTTACTAACTGTTTGGGGTATAAGGAATCACCCCTGTGAAGTTTTAAATTGACTGTAATTGAGTTTTGAATCAAAATGGCATTAAACAGCAAGCTGACCGACTTACCGGTACAGACCAGAGGGAGGCACTTGCGTGCCCAAGAGGGGTACGGACGTGCCTATGGCCTCGTGGCTAACCCTAATTCATGAGGTTCCCCCGTGCTTTGAGGTAAACGCACGGGCGTATCAATGTCCAGTATGGGCGTGACTTCTAAGTCGTACGATTGATTGTTTTAAGTCGGATCCATAAGTCGCACCGTTTAGGCACGGGGGTGCCTACAGTTGGGTACGGGCGTGCCCTACCCTATTCAGTTTTCTATTTCTTAAGTTTCAGCATGTGTTTAATATTATTGGTATTATACCTGTAGAGACTAGTGGTGGACGTTTTCATTGAACCCTAATTACTTGTAGATTGATTTATAACATTAAAACTTACAAGGTGAGTTTACTAGACTATTATTCATATCTACAACATGTATGTTATCATGACAAAATATTATACATGTATTATTTATATGTGTTGTTTAACATACTGCTATGTGCAGTAAGGCTCAGATATGGTATAATACTGTAACCTATGTTGCTGCCCTGGGTCTAGAACCAGAGGCTAGCTTTGATTTGCCTAACATACATGTGGTATCTCTTTTGATCTTATACGTGTATTTATATGATTTATAGTTTAATGTACTCACTAAGCTCTCGTAGCTTATTAGATACTATTTTTAAAATGTTTTGGAGGACGCAACAAAGGCAAGGGCAAGACTCCGGTTTGACCGCTTTTACATAAATCCTTGGAAAACAATTAACGTTTTTTTGTGTAATATTTGAAATTTCAGTAGTACACCATGAATGTACTTATATGTGTATCTTTTTTTAACAATACTCAGTTTTTGTTGTAAATACGCTTCCGCTTGTGTTTTTCAAACTACATGTGAATCTGTTGAACTTATTTTATTTAATTATTAGTTTTTATAAATTTGGGGCGTTACAACCGAATTCGGACATCCCCGCCTCAAGAAGAACACAACTGTTGTTCTTGATACCAAATCGATCCTTACTCAGTTTTAAACAACTTGGGAGTGTTTTCTTACATCCAAAACACCCCAATACACTCATAGGATCAACAATAAACATCAACAACACCTTAAGCGATGATTCACCCCTTTTTCATGCTTTAATCGACTAGAACATCAAAACTAAGCATACATACATACCTTTAAGCTTATCAATCTAATATGATGATTGTAGATACTAAGTTTGTTGTTTCTCATTACTTCTTATAGAATTCCAACTTGGCCGACTCCTTCCTCTTCTTCTTTTCTTTGAGAGAGAAATTGTGTGAGTAGCTTTTGGTCTAGCTTTGCACACACACACGTATCTTACTACTATATAAACCATATAACACTCTCTCTCCTCCTAATCTTAAAATCTCTTAAAATTCAATCAACAATACATCCCTACCCTTCTTTTTATCTAAACTAATCCCATTCACTCAATTTTTAACCATTTCTCTCTTCTAATTTACTTTAACTTTTTATTTATTTAAAATATATACTCTCCCACTAACACACTCTTTAACACAAATACAATTATCCACCCATATTAACATAATTTCTAAAATCTTATTAACTTCTCTCTCCTTATTTCATAAATATAAATCTTTTTTATTATTTTAATATTTTTTAAAAGTAATAAAATAGGTTATATAAATATCAGAAAATTTGAAAAAAGGGGGATATGTTACTTAAAACTTTTCGTGATATTGAATCTCACGAATAACATATCATTACATTCTTGAAAACGACATGTTACAAAACAAAAACTATTTACCGCCGCAGCGTTACGCGGGCACGATGCTAGTATATATATACACACACACACATCACTTTACTCAAATAACTACTCAACCTCTCAACTAATTATCTTTAGTTTGGGCGGTTTTTCACCCCTCTAGTTTCAAAACACCTCTTATCATACATAACACTTACCTAAAGGGATTTCAAATTTTGGGACGTTACAGTTTTACACACATTGTGGGATATGGGCATTAAGATGCTAATTATGATTATTGCTTGTTGAGTTTTTAAGTGCTTGAATTACTTGGCCTTTATGACTTGTGCTTTATGTGACCCTTGTGGTATGATTAATAGTCCGGACTAGTGTCTTACGATTGCATATCTAGTTTTGTTTCTGACCACTATGAGTGTGTGTGTGTGGTTCAAGAGGCTGCGGCTAACCGAACCACGACATGTGTGTGGTATCATTGACATTGAGGGGTGTTGCAATTGGTAAAGTTGGGATGATAATACCCATTATGACCGTGTGGTTGAAGAGGCTAACGAGCGAACCGAACCAGTGTATACATGAGTGAACTTGGAGAAAAGGTCATTCGCTCCATATAACCATTGTATGGTGGAATGCTTCGTGCTCCCCCACCTTGACGGTGAGATGTGGGTATCTCTCATATGGGCACATGTTGACCGTGTCTATCTACCACGTGGAGATACAATGACTCAATGGATAGACTCACATCCTTATGTGTACTTTTGTTTGTTGTACTTATTGCCAAACTTGTGTTTTTGACATATGATGACTTAATTTTTATAAGATAAATGTTTTTGGTGGAACTTACTTGCTATATTTTATAGCTAGCATGTGTATAAAATGATTTTGTATCCGTATGTAGACTAAAGCCTTTGTGAGGTGGGTAGTTGCTACGGGCATTGCTATGTCATTAACTTAGCTTTATGGTAATCTCAGATTTCCTATTTATTTGTTAATGGTCGTGGAATTGACTTTTGTAACACCAAAATAAGTTTTGGTCATTTAAGTTCATGATGGAACTATGAGTTCAAATTTGCAAAGTGTATTTTAAAAGTAGTTTATAATGCTTCTGCTTTGTAGTAAATGATTTACATAATTTATGATAAAATGGGAATTTTGAAAAGTTTAAATTTGGATAGAAAATCAGGATGTTACAATTTGTTATCTTATTTTTATGCAACCAATGAATACGTATACCGAATCCATGTAAAAAAGTTGTAAAATGTATATGCATAATCAAGCGTATCAAATACTTTTCCCATAATAGTTTCACCATTGAATTCATTTTCATCCAAATCAAAGTTCACATCTATCTACTCGTTTTCGCAAGTTCATTTCCTGAATCCTCATAGTTGACCAAATAACCATTTGCATCGATGTCTTGGATTAAATGTGTATCAATTGACTCATGTAAACCGATGCTATCATGATTGTCCTAAAAATAAACGACCAAAAACAAAATAGATGTTTAGTATTGTGTAATTCCTCTAGAAAAAGTAACATAAATTACCAAAAACAAATCTCAAATCCAAAAGTCAAGCATTATGTAAAACTTCTCAATATTATGGGAGTTTTTTTATACTAAAATGGTGTTTTTGATAAAAGTATTTAATAAATGGGTGTAGTTTTAATCATATTTACTAAGATGGTGTAGTTTTTTTAATTTAACATCTTTTTTAACTTTCTATAATTTCCAGCTTCTAATTTTACCTTTTTACCGTTTTTAATATAATTTAACCTTTTTTTATATATTTTAACATCTCTTTTTATATTTTAAGGCTTTTTGTTATGTATTATATTTTGATTACAGCAATTCTTCGAATCTAAGTAAATATCCTAGGCTACTGATGCAATTTATTTTTACATAAAAAAATCAAATTATATTAAAAAAACAATAAATAGGTAAAAATAAAAGCTAAAAATTATAAAAAGGTAAAAATGATGTTAAATTAAAAACTACACCATTTTAATAAATACGTTTAAAAATACATCTATTTGATACATATTTTTGTCAAATGCATCATTTGGTCAAAAACTCCCATAATTGGTGTTGTAATATCAATTCTAATGGTCAAGCATACATGTATCAATTGAAGAATTTTAATTACACATACTATCTCAAAATCGATGTTGTGTTGATTGATATTGATTTCTGATAATGATTCCGGATATTTCAGATGATTCTGTAAGTAGCTACTTCAAATCATCACCATCATTGGTTTCAAAGCAGAGATGTTGAGATTTTAGAGGAACTAAAAAGTGAAACTCAATGGAATAGAGTCGTGTCGATTTATTTTCCTGGAAGTGAGTCAATTATTTGGTTTATTTTTTTTTGTCTTTTGTTAGGTTTAAAATCAAAGCTACATAGTTTTGCGAGAAACAATATGTTTGGTTTTTATAACATTTCAATGTAATTTATCACTTTTGAACTATCTTAGAGTGAGAATAGTGTGATTATTAATAACATGTGGACTTTATACAAATTTAGAATTATTCAAACATTTATGTTTGACGAACAACATTACGATGTCAATGTAATTTGTTATTTTTGAACGAACTTAGAGTGAGAATAATATGAATATCCATAACATGTGGACTTTATACAAATTTAGAACTAATCGAACACTTAAATTTGACGAACAACATTTTTTTGCTTATATCATTAAATTTTGGTTTCTATCTTAATTAATTTAATTTGCTTATATTTAATTGGATGTCAACTTATTATACTTTTTAACCTTAATTTCAAAAGTAATTATTTTAGTACAAAAATGTAAAAAAACAATAAAAACTAAAATAAATATATAACTCTAATAAAAATTTTTATAATATATATTATAAATTTTTTTAGTTGAGTTTAGTATATTAATACCTTATAGATATATTTATCATATACGATTTTAATGATTTTTTATATTTAGTTAAAAAAAATATTTATACATAAGAGTGTTACACATAAGTGAAAAATTATTAAAATTCAAAGAAGTATATAATATTTTACACATATATAAATTATTGCATATTTAGTTCTATTAGAAATTAAATATTGACCGTTAATAACTTTTAATTTAAGTATTTTATAACCGACTTGTGTAATTTATCGTATATTAAATATAAGGGTAAATTACTGAGAAAGGTAATCTAAATATTAAAATTTGTTAATTAAGGTAATGTCTAATTTTTTTGGCCGAGAAAGGATTATAAATTTCAATTTGTAACAAAAAAATGTATAATGCGTGAAATTTATACTTTTTTTGTTAAAAATTGAAAGTTATAATACTTTTGTTGTTAGGTTTAAGAGGTCGTTATACTTCTTTTTGTTATAAATTGAAATTTATAATCCTTTCTCGGTAAAAAAAACTGGACATTACCTTTATTGGTAATTTTCGATATTTAAGTATTCAATTTTCCCTAAATATAATTCAAATTTAATTTAAATTACTCTAAAGTATTCTAAAAAATAATTTAATTTTAAAAATTTTAACTTAAAATAGGAATTTATAAAAGTTGTTTGTTACATTTCTACATTTTGACGACTGCTTTGAACTTGCGGTTCCAATGGCGACCAAAGGCGCTTCCGGTGATCGGAGCGATTCCGAAAGCTTTATGAAAATAAGCGTGAAGTTCAATGGGCGATCAATACCGTTGAACGTTTCTATTGAATCCACAGTCAAAGACCTAAAATCTCTACTTCAACCACTCACCGATGTTCTTCCCCGCGGCCAGAAACTCATTGCTAAAGGTAAACCACCTACTTTCTGAAATATCTCCACCACACTCAAAAACCCTAATGTTTTAATCTCTTAATTTACAGGAAAGATCCTTGACGATGAAATGAAATTTCATTCATTAGGGACCTCCACCGGAGTCTATAAAATACAGCTCATAGCTTCCCAAGGCCTACATCAAGGGGTAATTTGATAATCATATATAGTGATAGGAAACTTCTTCGTATTTTGCCATTTGTCGATTGAAAGTAACTTGTTCATGAATTGGGTAATTAAGGTCTGATGAGAACGTACAATTTGCTTGTTACAGAGTGGACCCATCAAGAAGGAATCCCCGGCGGTGTCAAATTTAAGGAGAACTCCAGACACCAATAGAAAGGAGAAACAAGTGACTGTTGTAAAGAGTCAATCTGAAAGATGGAAGCTTACCGGGGTCATTGCACTGTCTAATAGTGACATAAAGGTAATTTGTGGAGCTGTAATAGTTACTTTTATTAATGGATAATTGTCAACATTGCCACATTGAGATCTTGGTTACACGTTGATAATTGTGACCCAATGAGCAAACATTGCCTGTTGTCCATATGATATGATTTGGTTTAGAGGTTTGGCGAAGTACTTTGATCATTATGTCTATCTTTATGTTGGTGATGATGGTTTTGTTGTTTAATTTGATGACATAACTAGTTTAGTAGTTCGGATACACTAAAGAAGATCTATGTGTTGCTTTCTCCATATAAAGTACATAACCATATTTAACAGCATCCAAAGCCTGTTCTACAGACCTGAAATTCGGTTAAGAGACTATGAAGCTTGTTTATAGTGAGTTTGCGGTTGTCTACCGTGAACTAGCACATCGGTAGTTTTATCGTCAACAATTGTTGAGAAAAGGAAGATACTACAAATGCAGTTTTCCTGGAGTTTTCTTAACTTCACGAACAGGAAGAAAGACTAAAGAAGCGTGTTTATTTTTCTGGAGCTGATTGGATATTTTTTAGAAACATTGCAAACAAGTATTTAAATAGATAAAGGAATCCTAAACTAACTAAAATACTATAACTGTTAATTATTATTTCCCAAATAAAAGAATCCTAATTAAAATCTAAGTATTAATTCTTAACAAAGATAATCCTAAAATATAGCATTATAACTAACTTTAAAATAATTGAATTTGATTTACTTGCACCCAAGTCCAGATCTTGTCTGCTGTAATATTTATGCACACAACCATTCTCCCTGCCTGAACTTGATTTTTTCAGAACTTGACAAGGGCCAATCTTCTTTCTCTTTAACTTGTTGCAAGTGCCAACTGGAAATTTCTCCTTTTGTAGATGCACCATAACAAGATCACCTTCTACCTGTCGATGCTTATCCTTGTCAGCTTTAAATTTGGCACTAGAAGCTTCTAGTTTGACTCAGACTTCATTTTGAACGGCGTAGAACTTCTCGGATAGATTCTCTGCATTACTGCTGTAACAAGGGATCTTTACAAGAATAAGCTAAAGTATGGTTTGGGGCTTTTAGTACACAATGGAGAATGTTGTCGTACCTGTTGAGCGATTGACCAGGTTATTATAGGTGGATTTAGAGGGAGCTAGACAAAGATCCCATTGTTTTGGTCTTTTGGACGATCGCTAAATAGGCATCCAATCATATTTACCATTGTCTTCTTCACGACCTCTGTTCCCCCAACTCCCAATCTAGAAAAAGTGTCATAGAGTATGCCAAAACTGAGACAAAAATTTAGTCTTCTCAGAAGTAATCATCTTACTCTATGTAAGCTAACTATCTCATGAAAGAAAATATTAGCAATACGAGCTGCAACATAATTTTCTTGCAAGCAGGAAAGTGTGCCATTTTTGAGAATCTATCCACCATCACGAAGACGGATTTAAAAGTTCATTGTGTGCGTGGTAGTCCGAAGACAAAGTCCATGGATTTATTCTCCCATGGATGTTTGGGAACAGGTAAAGGGGTATACACACCAGTGTTTTGGGATTGACCTTTGTTGCTTTTGCATGCTGATATGAACCAAATTGATATATTATTAAAGCGGAACGAATACAATAGTTGGCGTAGGCACCTGTCTCTCCTTAACCTACTTTCGAGAGGTAGGAGCTCTCCTAAACCCTAATTCTAATGCCAATTTCCTCTCTAATACTCATATGATACCCTTAAACGTCTATTTATAATAAATAATTAACTTGCTCCCTAAGATAAAATATTATCTATAATTAAAATATAATAACTACCATAAAAAAGATTCATAGAATATGGACCATATCATTATAACATATTTGAACAAATTCATCAAGTCATGTCCTTAAGTTATGACAAATAGTATCTCTCCTCAACCAAAGAATTGGTCTTGTCAGTTGTCACAACCCAAATGACTAGCAAGATCTCCCTGTGAAGTTCATGGATCAGGTGGTTTCTAAGTGAACCTCAAGGTGCACATAAATGGTTCTTGAAGAATAGGAAACCATCTTGAACCAGATAAAATGCCTTAGGAAAGGTTTCCTAGTAGTTTGTTGTTACCAGATTCGCGCGAAGTCAACATCTGAAGAGTAAAGATCTCTTAAGCAATCAAAACCAGTGACTTGATAACCATTATTATAAACAGTTTTCCCGCTTAAAGCATCCGCTACTTTGTATTAAACACCAGCTTTGTTCTTTATGGCAAATGTGAACTGTTGCAAATATTATATTCAACGGGGGGCATACGATTGTCTTTGATACTAAAATATGATACGAATCAAACAGGAAATTAGAAATAAAAGATTAAAAGATAGATTAATCGACTTTTGAGAGGTTTGAACAAATGCCTCAGTTCCCAGCCCTTGGATCTCTTAAGTTGTTCGCCATGTGTGAAATAGAAAGTAAAGCTTTCAGAAACACGTTTTGTGTCCCATTAGGAAATGTTGTTTTATTTGCAAAGAGAGTCGTTTTTCTATTCACAGTTATCCAACATGTGGGCCAAACTCCATAATATTGGTAATACTTCCTTCTATATGTATTCGTGTGTATCCACTAATACATGAATTTACTATTCTGTGATTTCCTTTTTTAGTTCGTCAATACGTTGGGGATGGGTATCTTCAACTGTTATTTTGTCCCATAGTTTGTGGCTAAAACATTTTATGTAAAGGGATATGTATCTAACCATTAATTTCATATAGTTTTTTTAAGTAGATTCAGTGCCTTTTAACGCAAACATATGGTACTAATATCATCTAATTTAACCAAAAAGGTCATACCTGAAGAAGTATGGAATTGTGGATCTTCAGTAAGACTACTTGATCTAAACTGCAACTCGATACAAGATGTACCAGAAACCATTGGTGGTTTGAGCTCATTGCAGGTGAGAGAATTATTCATACGGTTTCTATTTTCATTTTTATTTTTATTTTTTTGTTGAAAAATGTAGTGCTATGTAGATCTTGTGTTTATTTAGTAGAAACTTCTCTTGAACGCAAACTGCATAAACAACGAATCTCTAAGCTGGAAAGGATTGGCATTACTCAAATCTCTCTCCGTCCTGTCTATAAACCAGAATCTGTAAGCATCTCACACATTTAGAAAATAAAAATAGAGAATAAAATAAGCTTGTTTTCTTTTATTACTAGTGGAGTAGTTATCCAAATTATAAATGTTAACAACATATATTAAAATTGGCTAAATGATATATTATTTGCAGTCTGACAACTTTACCCTCTGATGTGGCCGCCTTAACTACCTTGAAGGAGCTTCATGTTGCACACAACAAGTTAACTTGTCTTCCAGATGAAATAGGATTACTAGTTCATCTTGAGGTGTTAGAAGCTAATGACAATAGGTAGCATGTTCTTATTTATATTTTACAGTTGAATGCACTTTACCACTTTTCTGTGTCAGTTTGAATTATAACTACTAGATTTAGATCAAAAGCTCACCTAAAAGAAAGAAGTGTGCCAAAGTTTACGAGTCATCTGAAAGAAAATCGTAGCCAACTTTTATGAGAGGAACTGAGGAAGTATAACCAGACAGAAATTTATATTTTTAATTTTATTCTTTTTTGCAATAATACTATTCAATGAAGTTCTGGTTTTAATGATAAAATGTTTTATTTTATGTGAAGGCTTACCACCATCCCTTCATGCATAGGGAGCTGCTCTGCCCTAGTTGAAGTAAGATCTCTGTCTCTCTGTCGCGCACTCATTTGTAGAGGTGGTAATATGACCCGTTTAATTATGAATGCGTTGATTCCTTATGTAATCGTTATTGGCAAATTATTTATTTTAAAAACATATCTAAACAATAGGCAGAAAACTGTTTCCTGGTCAACCCAACCAGACCAGATTGACTTGTTTTAAAACCCGAAACCATTTTGGCTAGTCAACCCGACCCTCCCATTTGCCACCTGTACTCATTTGGTAACATGCAGTGGGCTTTCTTTGGTATGTGGACTGAATGAATCTATGATGTTATGCAGGTCGATTTTTCATCAAATCTTCTAATTGAGCTACCAGAAACTCTCGGCAATTTGAGAAATCTCAAGGTGTTTTATCTTTTTCCTACACACAAACACATTACACACTCACCATGGGACACCGAAAGCTACATTAATTAGCTTACTTTTTACAGATCTATTTGCCTTTTCATTGACTGAAATTAAGGCTACTGCTTTGTCATGCAAACAATACTTTTTTTTTCAAGCACAACTTACTTTTTAGAGAAGAAAAGCTAAACCTCTCCAAAGCTTTGGCTGAAAGACTTCGACTTCCGATCGCACACACATGATAGCAATAAAGAGGAAAGAAAAATCGAAGTCAAATATTTATGTGGTGTAACAAGTTGCTTACATCTATAGTCTTTGCTACGACTTTTTATCTCTCATATGAATTTCAGTATTTCAGCAAAACATCCAAGAAGGAAAATAACAACATAGAAATGATTTCATCACGGATGGCATAGTAACTATTGCAGCTTCATCCTAAGTTGCAGTCCACTTCTTTTTTTTTCTTTTTCTTAAAGAGTTGGGAAATGGCTCAAAATGGGTAGTTCTTTGTGTTGAAATGGGTCAGGTAGTGTTGACACCAGACAGCTTTTTTCCCAAGTATAAGTTCCATAAATTATTAAGAGTGTCAAATGTAACTGCAAAAATCATACCTTTAATTATAATATAATTCTTTCCAAGTAAATTACGCAATTTGTCTGTATATATGAAATTACAGATTTGGTTCTTTAAGATAAAACCATGTCTTTACGGCCTTTTAAACGAATCTCCAACCTGGGGACCATTCATGTAACAAGTTCTAGAAATGGGGACCTGTGTAATTTTTGATCTTGAAGGACCAAATCTATAAATTCATAAACTTTAGGTCCATTTATGTAATTTACTCTCTCATAAGACAGTGATTTAGCAGGTTTTATGCTTGGCACTTATCCTTTGTAGCCAATTTGTTTCTTTTTCACATTTAGGTCATACTATTCACCTTGCATTGTCAAGCTCAAACTATCCATTGCAGGCTTTGCATCTTCACAACAATGGGTTAAAATCACTTCCATCAACACTGCTGAAAAACTGCACCCAGTTATCTACCCTTGACCTCCATGGAACCGAAATAACAATAGACATGCTTCGAGAGGTATAATGCTATTTTTATATATCAATTTTTGTTTATTTTTCTTTACAAAGGAGATGTTTTTGAAGAAGAAACAAAACATGATTGCAGTTTGACGGATGGGAAAGCTTTGACGAGCGGCGTGTGCTTAAACATTCCAAACAATTGGCATTTCGGGTGAGAGGAGGAGCTTCTTATTTTGATGAAGGTGCTGATAAGAACTAAGAGGAGCTTCTTACATGAATATTCTCTGCCATTCAAGGCTAGAGATTTATTAGATGTATTGATTTCTAGGAAACTATAAATCAGGAATGATCTGCTTCTGATAATTGTTGCTTATATTATCAAATTTTTATGTATTTGTTCAAACACCTTTTACAGTTAAGGACTTGAGGGGTGTTTGTGTTGGAGAAATACCCTAGGATTAATGTCTGTGACACAACACTCAAATGTTGCCCCTTGTCGATAGGGGTGAGCTCGGTTAAAAAACCGGACCGGACCGAAAAAGACCGGACCGAAACCCGAAATCTATAAAAAACTAGGACCGAAGACCGGACCGACCAATCCTGGTCCGGACCAGTTATTCGGTTTTTTCGGTGTATTGGTTGTTTTATACACTATATTAAACAAAACTGGATCGGCCCGAAACCCAAAATCTATAAAAAACAAGGACCGAAGACCGGACCGACCAGTCCTGGTCCGGACCGGTCTCGGTTTGGTTCGGTCCGGATTCGTCGGTTTTTTCGGTCTATCGGGTCGCATGCCCACCTCTACTTGTCGATGCTGATTAATATGAACATATAGAGTCATACACAATAGTATGCAAAACTTCAGTTTGTAACAAACATTGTATGGTAACCTGCTCACTAGGCGGACTGTTCATCATACCATTTTTTTATTACAAATTGAGATCTAGAATCCTTTTGACTTAAAAAATTTCACATTATCTTTATTGACAAATTTCGACATTAATGTTACCTTTTTCGACAATTTGTCCTTATTTGATTGGTAACTAGCTTTCATATTACGTGCATACAAGATTATAATAATGGATTGGAATTTTCATATTGGGAAGTAGTCTCTCTACCTATGGGTAGAGCTGTGACTGTCTACATCTTACCTCCCCTATACCCCGCTTCGATAGAATTAGGTACTTTTGTTGTATTGGAATTGTCATATACACGTCCTTAATCACATCTGGCTGATATGTTGCATGTGTTGACCAATGAGTTTTCTGATCTTTTCCAACATATTCACTACCAAATCAGGAGTTAGGTTTGTTGAAAATCAGAGTAGTATAGATATATTGCTATGCCCAGTTGCAAAAGATAGAATAAAGAATACACACTGTTTGGGACAATTTTCACTCTATATTTTTTAAATTTTGAAGAAGCTTTCAATCGTGAAATGAAAAACAGAGAATAAAATTACATGGGGTGGTCCCCATAACCTCATACCATGACCCCCCTAAAATGAATGATGATAAATAACTTCCTACTAAACTTAGTCAAACAAGCCGACTCATTAGAATTAACCGTCACAAAATTATCCTACAATCATGACAGCTTCCATGTCTCAAGATCAACAAACTTAGGTGTATTGATGGAAGAGCCACTGATGCTACAGATGAATGGCCATTTGCTTTTGGTTTACCCTTTACAGTTGCCACTACACTTGAGAAGGAGAATGATAAGCACCACAAGGAGACTAACAAACTACAGAAGACTTGCTACATTTTGGGCTTCTTCGGTGATTAATCGAAGCGCAGTATCACTATCATCTTGCCCAGTTATAAACCGCGGCCATCAATATGAGTGGTTATACTAAAACCTGGTCTGGAAGAACGCAACTATCGATTTTTCTTCAATGCTGGCTGAGCCGATAATTTGGCATTACTTGGGCTCCTGCGGTTGAATAAGGAAACCAATTCATGAATCTTGATTTGATATCCTCTTCAGGTGACCCAACTATATACACGTCCGTTGAAACAGATCTCTCACGAGCTTCATCTACCATAATCACATTGAATTATCATTTTCATTTAAGAACAAACTAATAGTTGAATAGATACCAAAAATACATGTGATTGTGTGTGATTTCAATTGTGATTTACTGATTGTTGGAAATTAAAAATTCTTACAAACCCTTCTACAGTATGTGTTTCAAGCCCTGTTTCATTGATCAGTTCATAAGTTTGCTCCACTAGCATCTCCTGCAAGATTATTACAATCTTTAAAATCATAGTGTCTTGGTCTTGATTAGTTATTTTGTTCTTGAATGAAGTAGTATGAATGCCTTTTCAAGTTTCTTGACGATACTACAACTAACTGTAACTTGGTTAATTATGTTTGATAAAACAAATTACCGACTGTTGTTAATTAATCTTACATCATCCTACTCGCCCCCTTTCATCTGAAATTACACATTCTTAGAACATGTAGCCTTTCGTCTGAAATTACCGACTGTTGTTAACTAAACTTAGTTACTTCTAGATAAAGATGTGATACCCAAGAAAGCCACAGGTTAGCCATTTCTAGGTGTTACACTCAAGTTTATCAAATTCCCTTGGGAAGCAAATCTAACTGATATCTAATTTCAACTCCGGCGTAGTACATATTTGGTTATTAATTTGCAAGACGGGTTGTGTATCTTTTCCGACTTTGACAGTTTTATATAGTTTAGATTGATTGAAGATAATGTGTTGTTGTAACTTTATAGTTACTACTTGAGTGTTTATTTTTTGAATTTAAATGAGGTCTCCTTTTCATGTGCAGCCAAGTACTCCCTCTTCACTGGAATCGAGAAAGGCGCAGTTCTTTAGCTAGCCATGGTCTTCATTTCAACGATCCTCAGTTAGATTCAAGAAGGCGTTCTCAGGTGCATAATGTATTTGAACACCTGATTAGTAATGCCTAATGTCTTATACCGTTCTCTTACATGAAAATGATCCAACGGATTATATTCTTATTTCGGTTGCGCAGTTATTGCAATGCTGATTTATCTTCTGAATCAAGGTGCAACCTTGAAAGTGGTTAGATCGTATAAACCGTTAAAAAGACATGTCGTGTGGAGATGGAGTTAGTACTATAAACTCAAGTTGCTCTGTCATAGAATTTGCCAGAATACTATGACCTGAAAAAAAAGTCAAATTTATGATCAGATATGCATAAACTGATATGCTTATTGATAAAGCTTAGAGCTTATCCCTGTCCAACCAGGGTTGTGTGCATTACTGTGAACTAAATTAAATGCTTATGTCTTGTGGAGATGTGGTTAGTGCAATAAACTCAAATTGCTCTATCCTAGAATTTGCTTTTATGGTTCAGTTTGGTTTATGTCTTATACATGAACAATTTTATTGGTATTTTTAAATGTAATTTCTTGCTTTTCAAATTAATCTAAGTGGGGATGAGATATATGCTTCTAGCAACATCTATCTTAGATGCAAATTATCAAATTGCTATACTTATGTTCATATGGTTTTAAAGCTAGTTAGTTATTATAAGCCTACTCAGACCGCATGGAACACGTAGTGGTGATATTTGGCTTGTCATGACGAGGTCATCATCCAAAAATGTGCCTCGTCGAACCTAGTCATTTACTAGGCCATGCTCGTCGTCCGTTCTTTTTTATTTTTTTAAATATAGCCGTTGGGATTATAATTAAAATGAAAAATGGTGATGATGTGATAGTTAGTGATGGTAGTCATGATAGTAATTACTAAGGCTCTTAGTTATGATATATTCATATGTTAGTACGTAAAGCTGATGTGACTGACAATCATGACAGTTATTTTTACGTGTGGTCTTGGTAATTAACCCTTTCATATTTAGTTTAGTGTTACATACGATCATGCCTTTTTTATATTCATGTAATGCAATCATGTAGCATGGCTGTCTTAAGGGGCGAGCTACTCGGACAACTGCCGAGGGCCCATGGCTAAATGGGGCCAACGATTAATATAGTATCTTATATATATGTCTTTGTAACATAGTTTATTGAGCCCAAATATACACATAGATAAGGAAAAAAGGCTTAGTTTCTTAGGCCTAAAATCTGAAACGCTTACTTAGAAATTAAAATAACAACCGGCTTTGAAATCTCGGACGCATAACGACCACGTACGGGGAAAAGGAAAAGTGAAATTAATGTTGTGGAAAACGATTTGGCTATGGATCAGAAGTCGAGACGTCGGGGAGAGAGTGAAGACGATTGGTTTTGTCGTTGGTGATTGGTTCTCCTTTCGTCCTTTTGTTCTTTGCAAATGATGAAATGCAAAAACAAACCACAATTCTAAGTCATCTAATCCAGAATTATTTGGTCTTTTCTAAATACAATAGACGATTTCTTTAATTAATTTGTTTTAGTTACTTGAAATCACTTACTTGAGTTGGTTGTTAATTGGTTACTTTAAATCACTTGCATGAAATTT
This sequence comes from Dittrichia graveolens, assembly GCA_038502395.1. Classification (NCBI taxonomy): domain Eukaryota; kingdom Viridiplantae; phylum Streptophyta; class Magnoliopsida; order Asterales; family Asteraceae; genus Dittrichia; species Dittrichia graveolens. Next base: position 34,759,661 of record JARJIL010000005.1, read on the forward strand.
AATCACTTGATATCAACCATCAAGTTTGTTGGTGTAACTTATTTGAAATCTTGAAACATTGAAAATTAGCTTAATAGCCTTGATAATCGGTTAATTAGTTTAGCAGTTTATTAGTTAAACTGGTTACTTGAATCACTTGATATCAAGTTAAGTGGTATATTTACTTGAATATTCGAATCACTTGATATCAGGTTAAGTGGTTTATTTACTTGAATACCTAAATCACTTTATAATAAATTAATAAATTATATTTTTCAAAATGCATGTATCCCGTAGTCAAAAAAGAAAGAAAAGGAAGGATTTCAAAACCTAAAACTATCTCAAAGAGGGTTAATAAATAAATTTATATAATATTTGAAAACCGAAACAATTGTAAGTTTTTTATTCAACATTTTTATATATTTTAGTTTGTTTTTGTATTTTTAGGGATCCCTTTTTTAGTTTTACCTTAGGCCTCGAAAATGTTTGAGAGGATCCTACCACGTAGTATGGTTTTATACTTTATATAAATAAAATTAACATATTACAAAGTATTTCCAAGGTATCATTTTATTTTAATTTTATACTTTGATTGCGTATAGCAAACCAGTTAATATAAATAAAATACAATACAGAGTCCTAACTTTTCATTTAGTCATAACTAAATCATAACTATATATTTTGATTAAAACTGAAACTCAATTTTGACTTTAAATGATGAATTGAAACTAATTTTTAACTTTAGTAACTTTAAATCAATTTTATTTACGTTACACAATTTTCTAATCAACTACATTAATTTAGGATTATATTTGTTAAATCTTAAGCTACATCAAGAATAAAATATTATACATATTCGAATTCCTTGTCCTTATGGACCTTATCTATGCTTATTACTAAAACCAATCTTATGTTAATTAAACTTTACATTCTTTCTAAAGTCGACTATTATTTACTTTTTCATATCAGTAGAATTTTTTTTTAGAACAGGGCTGGAATTACTATAAAGTTCTTTTACTTTTAAGAAAATGTCCGATTGAGCTATAGTTTCATTCATATAAAACAATCACATATTTAGCTAAAAAAATATAAAATAATAATCTTACATTAATAATCATAAACTTATGGCTATCAGTGTGTTTACATGAACATTTAAACGAGTATGTTCTAATATTCAGTTACATTAGAGTCTATAAATGATTAAAATTATATCACAATAAATAAGGTTACATTTATTTTTGTCTTATAACATAAATAACATCAAACCCAATATTTTTGTCTTAAAAAAATAATCACTATATTCAAAGACAAAGTAGGGAGATGGTACTTAGTACTTAGAACAAAAAGAATATAAAGAAAGAAATGTCTTCTTATACTCTTATACAAATATCAAAATTAAAAGAGAATATAAAAAAAATAAATTACAAGTATTATTTAGTGAGTAAAAACTCATTTGTACGCAGTAGAATTTAATCATACACAACACATATAAACAATTAATTTTATATATTATGCCAGTAAAAAAAAGTTAATTACACATAGTACAAGATTACGATATATAAAGTTGTGTATACCCAGTTTTATTATGTAACGATCACCACCCATTAATATATAGATTAATTTGACAAGTTAAAAAATAATATTTAAAAATAAAATAAAGAGAATTGACATGTAAAAAAACATAGCACAAAAAGAAGCACCATACTTTTCACCTCAATTTTTGGAGACAAAGACATTAAGGACCCACTTTGGACCCTCCAAACAGCCACCTTAGAAACACAAACATCAAAGTAAAGACAAAATCCCTTTAATCACTCCCAAGATTAGATTGACACCCATTTCAACATTTTCTCCTGCTTTCTTTTCTTTTCTTTTCTCCCCTACTTTTAATGATTTTCAATGTCCCCCAAGTCATACAATGAGTGTTAAACCAAAAAAACCAAGTGAAACCATAGGTGGCAGTATGAACATCCTTGTATCTCTATGCATTTCTGTATGCTAACTAAACATCAGCTTCTTTTTTGTTTCTTTATGTTTTGGGTCACTTGCTATTGTTGTTGTGGCGAGTTAACAACGAAATTATCTCTGAAAATGAAGGGCGTTTGGATGGAGTGTTATTCCAGCATCTGTTCATCAGAGTTTTCAGGTGTTGAGGACAGTCTTTTGGGATATCTGGTCTTAACCCACACGCTGCAATCCCAACAGCGGCTTGAACGGGTGAGAGTGCAGCATATGCCGCCTCCCCTGTCACCATCTCCCAAACAACCATTCCAAAACTAAACACGTTGCTCATCCATGTTTCTGTCACCGTTTCTGGATCACCTGCAATGATCTTTTTTTGTACAAAAGAAACTCAGTATACCTTTATGTCAATTTAAAAACAATACCCACAAATTTTCACGAGACGTTCAGGGTTATATACGTCATTTCACTACTTAAACATGAGATTTTGAGGCTCTGAGCTCATTTTTTGCCCTACTGCTAGTTTATAGCTTTGTGATAGTGCTGCAAATAGCGAAAAAGTTTTTATCGGCTTGAGGGGTTGCATTATTTCATTTTAAAGATTTCACCTTGAACAATCTTTAATTACAATTTTAATCCCAAACTTAATAAACATTTTCTTTTTACATTTTACAAATTCGGTTCCATTAACCCTTTTAACCTAGACCTTGGAGCATGGAGAAGTATACATGTTTTCCATACATGCTAATAAATCTTGAATTTATTAGTGGAGGGCATGATTAGAAATGAATTTCATGAACAAGTATTCAATTGGTACTAAATAATAATTTCAAGTGAAATGATGGAAGTGGTTCAATAAAGCCAAAACTTAAGCAAGATAATTATAATGGGGTCATGCTCAATATGCTCATCTAATCATGCCAATGTTTAGCTTTAATTTGTATATAACATCATATCACAGGGAAGATGAAATTTGGTTGGCATTTGACATGTATAACTCCATTCTCCATTTTGTGGGTCCTATATGGCTATATCTATCAAGTAAATGAAGCTCATAATAACATATTATCGCTTGTTTTACGTAAGATAGGTATATGCGATTTGCACACCTTTTTTCCGCATGACTAAAATCATGTAAATTTGTGTCAAGTTGTTTACATTTATAAACGCTGACAGATAAAATAAGTCATAAAAATCTTCATGATTATAGTTTTATAAGTAAAATGGTAAATCCCGCTATCTTAACCACCTAATTCATCCTCATAATGAGAAGGAGATGATGACACATGTCATCTGGTTTATCTACTCGCTTGATCTTGATCTTGTTCTTGTCATATGTATGCATGATTATCACATTTTTACTACAACTATAAGCATGAACCACATTGTGACCAATGCAGACTAAACTTTCTCTAAACCTACATGTTTTCCTAAGGTTAGGAAAAAGAGTGTGCAAATAACATATTTGTAAAGGACCAAAAAGAACTAACCTCAGGAGCTAGCCAACGGTATCCATCGGTCTCATATTCCATAGCCTCTCCAGCACTCTTGCAAGCCGAAACGATACCCATATCCCCTAAACACGCATTCCCATTTTTATCCAATAAAATCCGTTGTGTGTTAAGGTCTCTATAAGCAACCCCATGATCATTCATGAACTTGATCCCTTCTGCAACATCAATAGCAATTCGTATGATCTCTTTTGTTTGAATCTTTTTGTTTTTCACCATAATACGATCATGAACAGAGCCACCTTCCATCAGCTTATTCACAACACAGAGACCGTGAATATCATCGATGCATACTCCATAAAATTGCAAAATGTTCTTATGGCCACAAGTCATTAGCTCTAGAAGATCTCTTCGGACCTCGAATTCGTAAGAATTTCCTTTTTCACACCCTTTTAGCTTCTCGATTCCAACTTTTTTACCTTTATATGTTCCTTTAAATGTCCCAAATCCAATCTGATCAATGAATTCAAGACTATCGGGATTTAATAACCATTTCTTGATTTCCTCTGCCCCAGATTGAACAGTTTGCCACTCGTCAACTGATATTACAATTGATGAAGTAGATAATGGCAACTCAAGTTTCACCTTTGATGAACTCGAACTTAAACTCTCGGCACCGTTTCTGTAACTTTGATCTGTAAAATCGTCTTCGATTTCTCCAAACTCTTTCCCTTTTGTACCTTCTTCTTGACAGCCACAAAGCCCAAATGGAAGCTTCATTGAATTTGTTTTGGTTGGCTTCTTTAAAGCCGATCTTAATGCAATTTCAATTCGTGATTTGAACATTTTCTCTTGCCCAGGCTGCACAGAAAGAAGAATGACTCCTAATGTGAACCCTTTTTTCTCAAAGATTTGTATCTTTTTGCAAGAAATTGAAGCACTATCTAATGATCCTGACATGGTTGACCATGAAAGTGATGAATTACAAGCAAATGTGAGCTTAAAAACAGACCCTTGAACCTCATCATCTGAAACATCTTGTATCATAAATGCTGGTTGGTCATCTGCAGATGCTTGTTCAATCAATCTAACATGTAAGAACACATCCTTCATTTCGAATCCGGCTTGTGCATAACTGTCTCATAAAATCATCAACAACTTAAATTTAGCAAGGTGTTCTTTATGCCAACTCCTAAATCTACATCTTATCAACCCAAGATCTTGGATACCCCTAGGCCAAAGCCCTTTGGTAAATTGACATGCATTTAGCTGTTAAATTTTGTTACTTTGTAAACATTAATGTCTAAGGTCCATTTCAGATTCGAAGTTTGACTTGTTAATCATCAGATTTAGCAAAAACCCATGATTAAGCAGGACATTAGCCATTGTTCTCCTTAAAATTAAACTAAAACTTCAAACTGTAACCGGTAATTAAGATTAGATGTCTGACCTGAGGGGTAAAGAATCATAATGCTTTCGAATATTGGACACGAGTTTCTCCGGGAGTTGACTTCCGGGATAGAGTTGAGTCAAATTTCGAACGACGCTTCCCCAGACATGTTTCCGGCAAGTATCGATCCGGGTCGGATTCGAGTCTCGGGCAGGGTCAAGATTTAAGGTGTTCTTGAGAGATGCAATGGCTTCAGACACATTACGACTCAGTTTCTGCAACTTCTTCTGCATCATAGAACTGTCTTTAAGGGAACCAGCGGCGGCGGAAGCGGAAGCGGAAGGAGAGGAAGAAGAAGAAGACGTGTCAAGAGCGGCGGCGGCGGCTGAAGACTCCGATCTGTCGCCGGTTCGCATGAGACCTTGCTCCACCATGTCCTCATCAGTGCTTGTACGGCTAGACCAGCATTCAAGAGCAGCAGCCATGACTTACCTCAAATTGTCAATTACAAATGTATGAAAACTAGAACAAATTTGTGAGCTTTAATAAATGAAAATGGTGTCTCAGTCTCTCAGATCAGCTGTTCACATTTTGATTCTGACATGAAGAAAGAGAAAGCGAAAAAGGGGCTGTCTTGTAGGAAGGCAAGGTAAGTAACAAGGTCCTGGCAGTTACCAAAGAAAATAAAAACACAAGTATAACCTTTTTCAACCTAAATTAGCTTAAATACAACATTACGTGACATTATTTTTATTAGGTGTTACCGATGAAGAATGATTCAAACTTTGTTCAGGGACTCTTGTTTTCATGCACAAGTTTTAATATATTTATGTATTTTATTTAAGTAAATGCCTAATGGCTATAGTAGTTAGGTTGGCCTATTCTTTTAGTTGGTTGAGTCTTTATCGTGTACACCTTATTTATATAAAGGAGTCTTGTTTTCTTCTGCTTGTATGTATTTCAAAAACAGTTTCATAATATACAAGAGTTCCTGCTTATCTGAAAGCTTTATCCTTTACTTCATAAGTATATCTGTGTTCAAAATACCAACATTGTGGTATCAGAGCCAGGTTGGCTCTTTCCTTGTTCCTCACTATCTTACCCCCATGGCTGAACAATCAAGCACAACAAACTTCTTCTCCCTGATTATTCCAGTATTCAAAGGAGAAGGTTATGAACACTGAGTCTTCGCATGAAAACCATACTAAGATCACGAGATGGTGCATCTGAGTTTAACGCTTGTGAGTGAATCACCCAGCGATATGCGAGAGATCAAAAAGAAGGATGCTCACGCTATGGCACTTATTCAGCAAGGAGTTCATGATAGTCTTTTCTCCAGAATTGCTGCAGCTGAATCGGCTAAAAGATCTGGGAAATCCTATGTGTTGAGTTTCAAGGTGATTCACAAGTGTGAAATTCCAAGGACTACGAAGGGCGTTTGAAAACTTATCTTTGAAGGACAATGAAGTAGTAGGTGATTACTTTTCTCGTGTCATGGATAATGTTGGACAGCAAAGATCTTACGGAGAGGAGGTCACCGATTAGAAGGTGGTGGAAAAAATTCTTAGGAGTTTGTCCCCTAAGTTTGATTATGTTATACCCTCAATAGAAGTGGTATTTGATCTATCTGATATTACTCTTGTTAAGCTCATGGGTCTCTTACAGTCTCAAGAAGAACGAATCAATAGTCGAGCTGCTTTTGACGAACCACTCAAAAATAACCAGCAAGATGAATAGGCTCTGCAAGTGTTTCAAGAACAAAACAGAGCCCTGAGTGGTAGAGGACGTGGCCGATCACCCTTCAGAGGACGAGGAGTAGGTCGTGGAAGAGGGGGATTTAATAAAAGCAAGGTCCCTTAATGCTATGTTTGTAAAAAATTTGGTCACCTTAAGAAGGATTACTGGTATAATGATGAAGCTCAAGTTAATTTTGTAGAAAATGAAGACAATGATGAACCAGCAAAACAATAGAAGACAATGAACAAAGACTATTGATGGTTGTTATGTTACCACATGATCTAACCACCAAAGAGCGAGTTGCGTTAGTTGCCAATATTGGTAAATCTTACGACTCAAATCACTTGTGGTTTATAGATTATGGTTGTTCTAACCATATGACAGGAGCAAAAGATATTTTTGTAAGTATGGATAAATCCTATCAACTAGAGGTTCGGTTGGGTGATAAGAAGAAATTTCCGGTTAATGGAAAAGGCACAGTCAAGCTGCATACAAGTGATAGAACCTTCAAGCTCTTAGATGATGTGTATTATGCACCCAAGCTCGAGTACAATCTTCTCAGCGTATGTCAACTTATGAGGAAAGGTTATTCGATACTCTTTGATGATGACAAGTGTACGATCACATGCAAAAAAAGGGGAAAGATTATGATGGAAGCTGTAGTTGCCAGCAACAACATGTTCATTTTCAATACTACAAAGATGTCTCCAATCCTTGATCCCAAAATAAATGCCGAATCACATCGATGGCACTGCAGGTTTGGACATCTTCATTTTGAAGGATTGAAGCAACTTCACAATAGAGCAATGGTATTAAGTCTGCCTAAGCTTAACTCTACCGTGACTTGTGAAGCATGCATCACAGGCAAGCAAGTACGATACCCGCTTCAATCATTATGTTGGCGTGCTCGAACAAAACTTGAATTGATCCACACTGATCTTTGTGGGCCTATGCAACATGAGGCCTTTAACAAGTTCAAGATTTTTAAAGCTATGATTGAAAAAGAGAGTAGCTGCTATATCAAGGTTCTATGCTCAGATAGAGGGGGTGAGTTCTGCTCAAAACAATTCAACACCTACTGTGAGAAAGCTGGGATTAAAAGAGAGCTCACAATTCCCTACACCCCTCAACATAACGGAGTAGTAGAAAGGAAGAATCGAACAATTATGAACTTGACAAGAAGTATGCTTCAAGAAAGAGAGTTGCCTAATTTCCTTTGGGCTGAAGCGGTTGCTACTGCTATCTATGTTTTAAATCGCTCACCTACAAAAGCCCTTGTCAATCAGACACCATTTGAAGCATGGACAGGTAAAAAACTTATTGTCTCTCACATGAAAATCTTTGGCTGTGTTGCTTATGGGTTAATTCCTTCTTAACTAAAAAGAAAGTTAGACAACAAATCTGAAAATAATATATTTATTTCAAATCAAAGTCATGGGTATCGACTTTACAATCTAAATACCAAAAAAATCTCTACCAAAAGAGATGTTGTTTTCCTTGAAGATTCTAAATGGACATGGAGTAAGGATAAAGTCTCACCTAATAAATCCTAAGCCTACATTAACCCATTTCCCGTTGAGTCACTCATTCCACCTACCGGTACTATGTCTAATAGTACTAATACCCCACCTATTAATTATGGGTCAACACCTAAACCTAATCCTCATCCTAGTACATCCTTGAACACTCAACCTCCAGATAATGCCTCACCCTCAAATGTTCCATCATCATCTCATGTACCTACGGTTAATACCCATACAACTACAAATATATCTCATTCCTTGAGAAGGCCGTCCAAACCCCCATCATGGCTAAAAGACTATCACGGTGGAGAAGGGTTGTGAGATGAAGAAGGCGAGTTTACTTCTTGTCAATTCGCATTCAATATTTCTGACCCACTTACTTTTAAAGAAGCTGGAAGTAAGTGGAGTTTGAATCAAGGAAGGGTGATGAAGAATGATTCAAACTTTGTTCAGGGACTCTTGTTTTCATGCACAAGCTTTAATATATTTATGTATTTTATTTAAATAAATGCCTAACGGCTATAGTAGTTAGATTGGCCTATTCTTTTGGGTGGTTGAGTCTTTTTCGTGTACACCTTATCGATATAAAGGAGTCTTGTTTTCTTCTGCTTGTATGTACTTCAAAAACAGTTTCATAATATACAAGAGTTCCTGCTCATCTGAAAGCTTTATCCTTTACTTCATAAGTATATCTGTGTTCAAAATACCAACAGTTACTAGGTAAGAGTTCAAACGAAAACTGTTTTTCGTACGAGAACCAATCTTAGATGTCCAATTCCTCCTCTTTCAATTGGATTGTCCACCCATGAATTCCTTACATACACCCTGTCACACTCAATCCTTCCACGCTCTTCATCCATGAATTCCATTATCCAAAATGAACGGCCAAGATTGGTTCTCGCAGTTCTCGTACGAAAAACAGTTATCGTTTGAACCCTCCCCGGTGTTACTATACGTCCCCCCTCATCTTATATGCTCGTATGTTTGATTATTAAATTATAATTTTTAATGTAGTTATTTTTCTCACAAATGTCATATCAAGGGGGAAATTTAAATATACAATATAGTACCAATAGAATCACCATTTTTTCTTTCTTTAACACTCATCCCAATCAACCCAAACAACTTTTCTATCTCTTAATCAAAACCCAAGAAACCCTCATCCAAACCTAAACAACCCAACTATTTTCCTTCTTACTCTCTCTACAAAACAAATAAAAAGAAGAGTAAATTATATATTTGATCCCTGTGGTTTGTCACTTATTTCACTCCCGGTACTTAAACTTCATTTATTACACTGAGCATCCTTACTGTTTTCATTTTATAACACTGGTAGTCCCTCCTACAATTGAAAAGACTAAAACACCCATACTTTTTCACTTAAAAAGTCCATTATATTATTTATTTTTTATTTTTTATAAACATAATATATATATATATATATATATATATATATATTAACATACACACAGCTCTCAACTCTTATCATATTCTTTCTCTCTCTACAAAATACCTCTCCTCTCTTACCTCCCACCGTCACCTCACCGCCACCCATAACCACCACCATCATCGTCCCGCTCCTTCTCCACCGCGTGCAGACCACCATCACTCTCCCCTTCCTTCTTCTCCACCGCCCCATCTTTTTTCCATCTCCTGTTACGTCACAATCACCACCATCGCTGGAGAAAACCACAGCCACCTGCAATCTGCGTGCGATATGAAGGCCGCAATCATATGCTCCATCGATTTGCACACCACACCTCAGATCTAAGGTTTTCTACGACAACCATGTCACCGCCGCCATCCACTACCTCAGATCTAAGGTTTTCCAACGACAACCATGTTACTACCGCCATCCACTACCACCGGTATATGATTTTGGTTTTTAGATTCTTGTTTTTGGTTGTGGTTGATTTTGATTTTGATTGTTATGCACACAATTTTGGTGATCTATGATATTTGGTTGCTTTATCCATGGTGGTTGGAGGTTTCGGGTGGTTGTGGTGGGGTTGTATAGTGTGGTTGGAGGTTTATGATTTTAGTTTTGGTCTTGATTGGGGATTTTTGTATTCTTGTTCTTCGTGGATGGGGTCAATTAGGGGAAGTCGGTAGTGGTGGTGGTAGAGGTGGACAGTGGTCAGGAATGGGTGGGTAGCTGGTGATTAGAGATTTAGGGGTGGTGGTAAATGGTGATTAGAGTTTGGGGATGGTGGTAGATAGTGGCAAAGTGGTGGTGGTTGTTTTGTAAATTAGTTTATATATATTAATAATATTTAGTTGATAAATAAGGTTCAAATGCTATAAAAAATAGAAAATTAATAATAAAAGGGTATTATTGTCATTTTATGTGAACAAAGAGGGCATATGGACCATTAGTGTTACAAAATGAATACAGTAAGGATGTTTAGTGTAATAAATGAAGTTTAATGACTGAGAGTGAAATAAGTGATAAACCACAGGGTCTAAATATGTAATTTACTGTAAAAATAAAAAAAGGAAATCAATCGCGTGACTCGGGTGTGGGAAACAGAAAGGGGGAAGCTGGAGGGAACCCGAGGAGGGTGGTAGCGGTGTACCCGAAGGTACCCGAGAGCCTTCGGGTCATGCCATATGTGTGGCCTTATAAGTTTAGGAGCTTATTAACTTATTAGATAAAAAAGTGTTTAGATTAACTTATTACTTATAAACTAATAAGTTATTAATAAAAAAAGTATTTGACTTAGCTTATGTTTATAAAATTACTAAAAAAGGAAAACAAATGCTACATATACGGGGAATAGGGCAAAATCATTGATAATTTAAATATATAAAAATAAGTTTACCTAATGAAGAAAATGCTATTGTCTAAATGGGCTTATAAAAATATGCTTATTTACTAAAAAATACTTATAAGCTTAAGCCAATATCAAATACTATTTAAAAAGGGAAGACAAATGCTACGCATATAAGGCATAAGACAAAATCAAGGGTAAAGATATAAATGTATAAAAATAATCAAACCTAATAGAAAAAAACTATTGTCAATACGCTTATTTACCTAAAAAAATAAGCTTATAAGCTTAAGTCAATAAACTTAACAAAACTCTATCTAAAAATAAGCTCACTTAATAGGAAAAAAATATTGTCAATAGACTTGTAGAAATAGGCTTATTTACCCAAAAAATAAATTTATAAGTTTAAGTAAATAAGTTTAACCGAACATAATCTTTTTCATAAGGGTAAAAAATAAGCTAAAAAGCTACAAAAACCATAAAATAAGGTAAAACATAATATTAGAGTTGTTTTAAGAGATGATAATGGTGATGTCAAAGCTTTTTACTAGAATGATCCTCTCGGATGTTAAAAAAAAGTCTTAAAACATTAAAATGCCTAAAAATATCCACTATTTTTTTTGTATTTAATGCATTTTGTGATTGTAACATGGGTAAATCGTAAAGTTTTATAATAAGCTATTTTACGAGTTAAAATTAGACCGTTAATGTAACATCCCGACGACGTCTACTGGTTCATTCCGGGGCTATCAACTCCGGCATGTTAGGTCTACAGCCCAATACACCCTACTGGTGCTATCAACTCCGGCATGTTAGGTCTACAACCCAATACACCATAACCCTTCCCTCTAATTCATTCCCAGAGTAGGTTGTTGGTGAGACTTGAACCCAAGATCTCAACCTTTAATACCACCCTTTCTAGAGTGATATCACTAATTGAGTTTACTTGTAACACCGAAATCTCCAAACCATTTTTTTAAATCGTTGCGGAAGCGTTACTAATTTTCATAAATACAAACACCTACAAATTACATTTTACTGTTTACAAAATACAGTAATCATTTGTGTTACAAAAGATTAATAAACACGGCTCGTCTTAAATCAAAACACAATATCAGAGCGTTGGTCAAATTTTCCTTCCCACAAACACAGCTAAACAGCTGAACTCACCAAACCTGCAAAAAGAAATCAACTGTGGGGAATTAGCACAAAGCTAAATGAATGGAAGCTACAAATAAACAGTCAACAACCGATAACACAACAGATCTCACAAGCCCACACAAATCTAGAGGACCGGCAGTTTTGCTGAACCTGCAAAACTGCATCAGAAGGTCTAGAACTGTTCAACCAATAACAAACAAACCCAGCCCAATAACACACGATAGCTGGCCTCCAACAACCATGTACGCATACCATTAACTATACGTACAGGTCTCACCATGTGCACATACCATTAACCATGTGCACAGGTCCGCAATACATAAAGAGATCTCAAAACATCAATCAACAAATATTAGACTAAATAGTCTATCATAGCATCAACAACGCAATATCAAGTATCCAATAACAGTTACCACCAATACCACTCGTGAGTAAACCTCCACTCACCTCTGTCCTCAATCGCGCTTGCTTAATTGTATAATGTCACTGAATCTTCGTAGTTCCCGAAAACACAATATACCGAAATTAGTCTCGATTCATAAATATATATTCACATATATTTATTTCAAGTATACCCAAGTATAACAACTTAGATTAACATATAAGATAAACATAAAATATGCAATCTTAACGAAGCAGCAAACAACACTTCAAATTTCAGAATTTCCTCGAACGCATTGCGTCGGGTCATGACTTCGAATGGCCCTTCGAGCGGCCACTTCGAACCAATATTTCAAATCCCCCACTTCGAATGACCCTTCGAGCGGACGTACACTTTGAGCGCCAAAAAATCCATACTTCGAATACCCACTTTCGAGCTAACTTCGAATTCAAAGTCTACGAGGAACGCGTCGCGTCGCGTTTTCTTCTAGAACTATACTCAGAGGCGAATGTATGTGCATCTTCATGGGGTGTGTGGACCCCACTAAGAAAACTTTTTTTTTGTACTATATATATCTATAAGAATTTTAGACCACTCTAAAATTATAAAAATGACCCCATAAAAATAATGTGCTTTCAAGTTTTATTATTCACTCTTTTATTTACAATTCTATTCCTTTTAAGTTGTTTATATTGTGTTTAAGATTCTTGGTTTTTTCATTTAATTTATATAAGTTATTTTTGTGTTTGAGTAATTGAGTTTTATGGATTTTGATTAACTTTATATTAACCATCTAATGTACTATTGTGTATGTTAAATTAGTTGTTTAAAACAAAGGGAGAATTTCGTATATATCCTTAAAAACTCCCTGAATTACGTATATATCATTGTAAAAAATAGAATTACATGTATATCCTCACAAAGTCTATAAACTCACATATATACCCAAACACCTAATTTAATAATAATTTTTCAATTTAAATACTAAAAATATGAATTAAAACTAATTTATTATTATTAAAAAAACTAACTACTTTATGATATTACATACTTACCCTTCTCCTAACTTAAACTAGTCCACTACGGTACATGTATGGCAATTGCTAATCTCTCATTCATCACCGTTCATACCCACCCATCATCACTGTTCAAACCCATCCGGCGTCGATTGAACAAGGTACATGTATGGCCATAATCGAAATAATTTTCAACATCACAATCCATAACCGATCGACAAATTATAGTTTATTTAGCTCACGGTTCTATTCGATGGAGGTTCGAAGCCCTAATTTTCGAACAGATTGTGGTCTTGTGGTCGATGGCGATTGGTTTAATTCGACACAGGTATAATGTCACATATGGTCTGATTTTGAAGCTATTGGTTCGATTTGAACAGATTGTGGTTGTTTTTTGTTGGTTCGATTGGATTAAGGTATGATATCACATATGTCCGATTTCAAATATGATGTCTGTTGATTCGATTTGGTTCAATTCGAAGATTGTTGTATTTTGGTTCGTTTTGGTCAGATTGTGGTCCAATGCTGTTGATTTTGAAACATATTGAATCTGATATGGGTCGAAATATAACCAGTGTGGCTACATTGCTTCAAATTGATGTCTTTATTCAATTTAATTTTTTATGCTTTCATCCTAGTATGGGTTTTCTTTGGTGGTTGCAGTCAATTGATTTACATTTTACTATGGTCAGCTAATTGCTTTTGGGTCTGATTCAAATGTTTACATTTTACATTGGTGATCTGTTCTTGCTCATCATTGAATGATATGTTTTTCTTGGGTCTGATTCAAATGTTGAAATGGTTATTTCAAGGTGCTTGTAAACTGCAATAGCTTGAATTGGTGATTTCAAGTTTGTTGTGAATTGCTGTAACTTGAATTGGTGATTTCAAGTTTGTTGTAACCTGCTATAAATTGAATTGGTGATTGAAGTATGCAAATTGGTATTGGCTAGGCTGCAAGCGGGTCATGAGTGGTTTCAAAGTTACTTTGGGCAAATTGAATTGGTGATTCAAGTAACATGTTGCATTCAAATCATGGTTCCGCTACTATTCTTTGGGCAGATTCAGTTTGGGCAATTCAGTTTCAAAGACAGTTTGGTCATGGATTTGTTTATATTTTGTTTTAATAGTTGGGTCCCTAAGCCTATTTAGGGTTCCCTTAGGTTAGGTATTATGCTTCCGGTTATGGTTTTCCCCTCGAGGCATGTCTTGGGTGGGTTTTCATAGATTGCAATGTATTCTTTTATTTTCTTCTTATTAATAAAAGTTAATTGATTCATATTGTTAAGCAAGTGGTTACTAACTTGCTATGAGTTTGTATGCAAGGTCTATGACAATATCCCAATTTCAAACAAGACTAAACCACAAAATAGAGTAAACCAAATTCATTACATGACTAAACCAAACCACCAAATCCATGTTCATTAGATAACAAGAATAAACCACCAATTTCATGTTCATTGCATAACTAAATCAACAAGTTTACCTAACTAAAAAAACCACCAGTTTCATGTTCACTGCATAACTAAATCAACAAGATTACCCAACTAAAAAAACCCACCAGCTTTTGACATTGAGTTCTCGTTTTCAAACCACCAAACATCCACATTCATTAGCGTGTTCTTTTTCGCCCTCTAAAACATAAACAATCATTAGTATTATATAATTGTTTTTGAAATTGCTTCTTAAATAACACAAAATATGAAACGAGAACTAATTAACCTTTTACTAGTGGATGCTTCATGAGAACCTTGAGGTGTAGTAGAAAATGGTGCCGAATTCTTGCATGTCCGCTCATGGTGTCCGTATATACCACAACGTGGACACCTATGTCTTCTTCTAGGCTCATCAGGCGCTACGATTCGATTCTTATTCGGTCTTCCAGGTGGGCGTTTGATAATAGGTGGGTGTATTTTATCACTTGTTTCTATATGCTCCCATTGATCTTTTCCGGGCATCGGAGCAATTTCCAATGCGTAAGCTTCTTTATATTTTTTAAACAGTGAAATACGGAAGAACATATTTATCCCAATTAGCCTCCCTTGTGAAAGCAATAAAAGCATCTGCATGAACACAGGGAAGACCCTTAACTTGCCAAACTCGACAACTGCATGTCCTCTCGTCCAGTAGAACCTCCCAACGTTTTTCTTTGTACTTCACTTCGGCTCGATTGTCACTGCTTCTACAAACTAGAAATTCACCCAAGTTCTAATTGAAAAAAATAAACAGTATTAGTGAATATTCTTGTTTTTATAATTCAAATACTATAAAAATTTATAGTTATATTCCATACAACTTGCCTTAGAGATTTTCTTGAGATACTTCCTAGCACTAGGAACTAATGCACCCCTCCATTTGGTTACAATCCTCTTTTTCTTGTCAAAACGTTCCATAAGCTTTTCTCTTACGCCATCGAGAAGATCAATAACTGGTTTATAGCGCATTTCACCTATCCACGAGTTGAAAGTTTCAGAAATATTGTTATTAATATAATCACATTTGACTGTTGTGCCAAACTTGCTTCTACTCCAAATTTTCTTATGGTTCTCATTCAGATATGCAATTGCTTCTGCACGTACACTAGCAATTTCACTTAATAATCTGTCATGCTTTCTAATATTGTATTTATTTGCAGCACCCCACAATTTGAACATGAAGAAATCACCTCGAAAATGTTTCTTGAAGTTGCTATATAAGTGTCTCATGCATTCTCGGTGCTCTACGTTAGAATAAACCTGTGTGATAGCTACCTCCAATCCTTTTTGCATGTATGAGGATATTACAAGACCATTAGGTGTGCCAATTGCTTGTTTTAGTGACTCAAGGAACCAAATCCATGATTTTGTGTTCTCTGATTCAAGCACAGCATATGCTACCGGAAACATGTCATTGTTACCATCAATGCTCGTGGCAGCAGCTAGTACACCATTGAATTTCCCTTTCAAATGACAAGCATCTAGCCCAATATAAGGACGACAACCATCAAGAAACCCTTTAAAGCAAGCTGATAATGATATAAAAAACCGTAGGAAATATTTCTTGTCATCTCTTGTCTCGAAATCAATTTCAACCACACTTCCTTGGTTTCTTTTTCGTATCTCCTCTTTGAAATCATCAGTTTTCAAGAAAGAGTCATCCCAGTTTCCATATATATCATTGTAAGCTTGTCTTTTCCTCTAAAGACTCTCATATACGGTACATCAACATTGTAGGTTTTCATAAGCCAATTCTTGAGCTCGACACAAGATACATCCCCATCAGATTTCAACTTGTCGGTGACTACATCAGCAATCCATCCTTGAGTGGCATGCTTATTACCACATTTGTTGCTTCGAGTACAAGAATGTGTATCCACAAATT
The DNA here is from genome assembly GCA_038502395.1 of Dittrichia graveolens. NCBI lineage: Eukaryota > Viridiplantae > Streptophyta > Magnoliopsida > Asterales > Asteraceae > Dittrichia > Dittrichia graveolens. The sequence goes on from JARJIL010000005.1 coordinate 34,776,393, forward strand.
TCTTCACCTACAAAAATGTATATAAAACGCAAGTATAATTATGTTAACAAAAGAGTCACATAAAAAAATCTATTATTTCTTAAATCGTATACTTACTTCAAAAGTAACTCCATCTTGAGTAAGAGAAGCGTGAATTCTCCACTCACACGCTTTATCGTCACATGTCGTAAGTCGTGTTTGATCACTTTTCTCAATGACATATTCAAACTCATGAGTTAATGCATAATGATTTAAAGCTCTTCTAAAAGAAACCACGTTTGCAAATTTCGAATGCAGTTTTATGCTTGTACTCTTCTTACTATATCCATAAGATTCGCAATCATAATTCAAAAACTCATTTTCATTATCGGTACTGTGGCGACTATGATAACTATCTTCACTTGGACAATTTGAGTCAGAATCGTTTTCATCATCAGATTCATCATAACTTCATGTTGACCACTAACTTCATGTTGATCACTATACCAAAAATTACACTTGAGTTAATCTAAGGATCTACACCACTAGATAAATGCATAATACGTAAAATAAACTTTTATACCTTTGTTGGATAAATTTATTGGTAGTCACATAAATTGTTACTTCTTTCTCCTCCTTGTACATGTTAAGCATCACCATAAAGTTCTCATGAGATTCAAGTTGAATAAAAGATTGCTCTTTTGCATACTTATCAACAAAAAGTATTGCAAAGACAATATCGTTCCTTGATGGATAATGTTTCTTGACCCCTTCAACTAAATCGCTCAAATTATATGAATATGAGTCCACGTAGATAGATTTTCGAAAGCCAAAACAATATACTTTCCTACATGAGTTTCTGGCTAAACGAAAGAAGCCTCCATATTTCAGTTTAAGCTTGTAATCTAATGCCACTTGCTTGATAACCACAATGAAATAGGAAAACATGAATTGAAATTGAACGGGTACTAAAAAATAGAGATCTTGTAAGTAACACACATATGAGCCTTATAATTATCATATAAACTTACTTGACTATCGGTGATTGGACGATTATCTCCCATCTTGGTGTTGAAGAGTCACCGTAAGGTATATCAACCATATCATCCATCTTCACTATGATGAAAATTTGTTTAAAATAACATAATATCAGATTACTTTGAAACAGATAAACCCAAATCAATATCAGAACACAATTTCAGAATACTTTGAATAATCTAAATCAATTTCAGAACTTCATGTTGACCACTAATTTCACAGAGTATATTAAGGGTTGTTTGAATGAACCTGATCGACTGAAGCTATGATCGATTCAAGGTTCTCTCCTGTTTGAAAAAAACCAGTGGAAAATCACAAATTAAACTCAGAATGAACCTATGTATTCGACTGAAGCTAGTCTCGACTACAATAGATGAAGCATATGATCGATTGACCGGATATATAAGTAATCATTGAAGGTCTGTTCGATTAAAATTATAGAGGTTAGTCTTGAAAGGTAAGATATGAAGGTACCTGATTGACTAAAGCTTGCAAACCGAATTTATTTTGTCGATTATTGTGATCGATTGAAAACTGAGGTTAGTCTTGAACGTTGGGATCAATGTATCTTATCGTTCCCTAAGAATATGAAACGGCAATTGAAGGAGGAGATTTAGATACCGATTATGGGAGGGAATTCTCTAGGGTATTTTTGTAATTTTAGGAAGAAATCATTTTGAGATCAGGTTTATTTTTGGTTTTTAGTATTTAAATTGAAAAATTATTATTAAATTAGGTGTTTGGGTATATATGTGAGTTTATAGGTTTTGTAAGGATATACATGTAATTCTATTTTTTACAAGGATATATACGTAATTAGTGGAGTTTTTAAGGATATATACGAAATTCTCCCTAAAACGAAATTGGTGATTCTAGTTCAAGTCCCAAAACAACAAATGCTGAATATACAATTGTTAAAGACAATAAGCAAAGAAACCCATAAAAGTATATGAAAGTTGATTTAGATTCACTTCTTAAAAATCTGGTACGTATAACGATTGTAATAACTTTATGCTAATTCTTTTGAATATATATTTAATCTTTCATTGGTATTTATAATACTTTTGATTTACATGTTACCCGACCCATAACTAAAAAAATATATTTGTCCCGTTATCTAATTTTTCGACTGACTCATCTTGTCACATAATGGACCCCGGTATGTTTGAATCCTAGATTCGCCACTGACTATACTTGCAACTTTTTTTCTTCTTCCAGCTCCAAACAAACTCCAAATACAAACTCCAAATCACACATATAAAACTGGAATTCGACTTCTAACATTTCTAACCCCAAAAAAGCTTCATAACATGTATACTAACATCAAGGATTCATCAAATCCATTTAAAATCAATACACTAACAATACCCACATGTTAAGTTTTCTTTAAACTTCCATCAATGGAGTTTCTTCATGGCCAAGCATCAAAACACATACAAAAGCTTACTGAATCAAACTTATAATCAACAAGCATAAACCAACCTTAGCTTGCAAAATTACTTCACACTTCAAGCAACTTCAAGAATTCAAGTTCTTGTTCTTTAAGCTTTCTTCACTTAAAAGTAACACTGATTAAAACACACACACATGATATTTCTCACAAATAAAGAGGTGATATTATCACAACTACATCCACCACACAAACAATCAACACATGTGTACTTTCTCAATTAAATTTCTACAAGCATGAGGTGTCCAACACCATGCATACATATACTTACACATACATACATACAAACATATATCATAATCAATTTAACAATTAATTTAATCAAATGATATATCAACATTATCCTTTCTAGATAATCTCAATTAATTAATTCTTCAAAATTAATTAACACACAACGAGGTATTTTCTACAACCTTCATACTAAAACCAAGTTTATCTAACTCATAAATTCATGCGGTATAAAATATCCATTTTAATCGCATAACTAATCATAAACACGCATAAACAACACAATCCAACTTACCACCGACCCTAGGGGTGAGTATGCGACCCGATAGACCGAAAAAACTGACGAACCGGACCAAACCAGACCGAGACCGGTCTGGACCGGGACTGGTCGGTCCTTGTTTTTTATAGATTTCAGGTTTCGGTCCGGTCTGGGCCGGTCCGGTTTTGTTTAATATAGTGTATAAAACAAACAATAGACCGAAAAAACCGATTAACCGGACCGAGACTGGTCGGTCCAGTCTTCGGTCCTAGTTTTTTATAGATTTCGGGTTTCGGTCTGGTCCGGTATTTTTCTCTCCGGTCCGGGTTTTGAACCGTGCTCACCCCTACCGACCCACTCACGACTAGGCCTAACTTTCGGATGTTACAGTTAACCATTGAATAAATCTGCAATTACTAGCTCATGCTTCGTCGATCGCTAAAATTGATCTAAAAATTGATAATTGTTTGCTTTCAATTTCAGATTCTTTTATTTTGTTTATCTCTAAGGCCATGTTTGTTATGGAGGAATGAGAAAGGGAATGGAATGATCCATTCCATTCATTTTTTAAAAAGATGTTTGTTTACCATAAAGGAAAGGAATGAAGCATTACAAAGGTAATGCCATTCCTTCAATTTTGCAATTTTTCATTCCTCCCTTAAGCCACGTTTTTTGTTCATTCCTGTTGTAGATGAGATAGAAAATTACCAATATGCCCCTAATAACTAACCGATCACGATCATAGGTTTTTCACACATATCTATTTGTTTCCCCAATATCAGTCGATTGTGGGAGAAAAGTCGACTGATCGACGAAACCATCAAGCTAATCAAGCAAAGTCGATCGAAACAATCTCGATTCTGATTCCGATTCTCATTTGATTCTTTGATTATCATAGAGGATATTGAAAAACTAAGGTTCGAGAGAAGAAATCGAACAAAAACTCTGATTCTTAATTCTCGGGTTCAGGCAATATGTGCAACAATTTCCCTTCCATTGTCAATCTTAGGTGAGTTCCATTCAAAATTTCTTAATTTCTTATCAGTTTACTTTCTTCTTATTAGGATCGTGAGTTTTTTTTGTGTGCATATTTTGGTTGATCTTAACGTGTTCTACTTGTGGGACATGCATACTAGGTGTTTAATATAATGTCACAATGAACTACTTGTCAATTTTGAGTTTTTTTTGTTTGCATAGTTTGGTATATCTTAACCAAGTTCCTTAAATGGTCATACGTATTAAGTCTTGAAATTAACAATGATTGCAAAAGCAGATTCAAGATTTGAAGTCTGTAATTGAGGATTTGAGTTTAAGATTAGAAATATGAGTTCAATTAATTGAATAATTGCTGGAACTTATAACTACTAATGGTCGTTTAGTGATTTTGTTCTGAATATTAGTGTGAATATTGGTTGTAGATGCTATAAAATATAAACTAAACTGGAAGTGTGACATGCTTTTCTTCAAACATTGACAAATACTCATAAAACAAAGTAAGATAAGATGGGTATTTTAGGCTGGGTAGCAATAAGCTAGACAACTAAAGTGAGAACATATTATTAATTTAAATCTTCACATTTAAGTTATATCTATTTTTTAAAACAGGGGCATTTTTAAAACAGGGCATTTTGGTCATTGTTTATTTATTTCATTTCATTCCAGTCCAATGTTTATTTCTCTCTACCAAACATACTGTAGTAATGATTTATTCCATTCGGAGAAAGCAACCAAACATGCGGATGGAATGGTAACGAACTATTCCATTTCTTTGTCTATTCCATTTCTTTGTCATTCCTTTCCGTCCAACCAAACAGACCCTAGATTCTTCTCTAATAGTTTAAGGTTGTGTTTGGTATGTATAAATCAAAGACGGAATGGAATAGATCATTACGATGGAATAAGAAAAACGTGTTTGTTACTCTCTTAGGAATGGAATGGACTATTCTATAAGGAATGTAATTCCCTCATTTTCATTCCTTGAAGAAGTGAAGTTTTTAACTCATTCCTTCTAGGAATGGAATGAGAATTTATAATTAAATCTTTTTTTTAGTTTTACAACATAATTATAATTTTAGAAAAGTATTATTTTTTCATAATTTTCTGTAAAAAAAATTTTCTTAATCTTCTTTATGCTTAATTTTTCTATATAACATGAAAATTTGATACAAAACAAAACTATCCAACTATAATATATTAATAAACAATGACTTTTTAAAAACATGTTATGTGATGAAATTTCATTACTGATGCAAACCAAACATGATAAAGGAATGGAATGGATCATTTCATTCCACTACTTATTCCATTCCCTTATCCATTCCATTCCTTTCTCTTTCCGCTCCATCCAACTATAAAGTTTAGTTTATTTGTTCGTTTTGTTGGGTTTTAAGCGTCAAAATCAAACCGTCTTAATGAAAAACATGATCTTTTTCTAAAAATAGAAACTTATTTTATTAGACAGTAGAAAAGGTTTTAAACAGAAGAAAAAGATAGAAAATTTAAAACCCAAATACATGATCTTTGTTAATATTACAGACTTAATGATACACATGTAAACTACATGAATGATTTGTAGATTACCTTAATTAGGTTGCTCAAGAAAAATATCAAACTTGATTGTTTATGTATGTGTGTGTCAAACTCGAACAAAACCGAAACCTTCTTCTTGTTCGTTGAAATCAACAACACCAACAGAGAAAGACATCAATTAAATGTTGATCTATGAGATCTTACGATCGTAATTCATGACTGTCGCAATTCATGGTCGGATTATGAATAAATGTAGATCATCTGATTAAATAATGAAGGACCAATATCAAGTCTCACATTCTCACCTAAATATCTATTCTCATTTGAACCTCCTTGATATATATACATTTATATATAAACTTTCGGCTATATAAACATAGAGAAATGTTCAACATAGTCCTAATTTAATTTATAGTACTGAGGGACAATTTATAGCAATTAGATTTTAAGATTCAATGGTCCAGATTCAATCTTAGATTAGAATCAAAAATTGATATATTTGTATGAAAGAGGGCATTTATGACTTTTTAACTATTGGTCCTCACTTTCTCTCTTCTCTAATTTATTTAAAATTAATTATCTTACAAACCGTTAATGTTAGACGAAACGAATTATACCGTTGCGATCCTCGTGTTCCCCTCTTTTATTAGAGAGGTCACTTGATATACTTTCGACAAAATTTTTTTTTCTCATTTTGTTAGATTGGATTTAAATTTTATTTAAGTATAATCACATGTGATTCACAAAGGTGTGATCAATATAGTCTTTATAAAATTATAGTTTGTTGTTTGATAATCCGGCGAAGTTCTATGGTTTAGTAACAAAAAAAATCAACAATTGAAAGTGATTCTAAGTTATTAGTTGTTTCATAACACATGTGATTATCTATCTCTTATACATGCACATAATTACAGATGATTTGATTAAATGTAGCATTTTTATGTCACATATTTGACAGAATCAATCACATGTGATTGCGTATTCAATCACATGCGATTGCGTATTCAATCACATGTGATTTTGTACAGAATCACATGTGATTGAATACCAAAAACATAAGATTTGGCATTCAATCACATATGATTGCATATTTAATCACATGTGATTTTGTACAGAATCACAGAAGAGTTTGTACAGATTCACCTGTGATTGAATACCAAAAAACATGAGATTTGGTATTCAATCATATATGATTGCATAGGGGATTGTTCAAATGAGAACAATTCTTATTACGAGAACCAATATAAAATACATCAAATTCGAAGGAGAACACATCTGGACCTTTGATAGAGGAGATATGGTGTTACTAGTACACAATATATGTATTCATAGGTAAACAATGCAATTGGATTGGGTGAAATAGAATATGTACATACATGTATAAACGGTTTTAGGCAAACGTTGATTTTTTAAGCAAACATTCAAAATTAATAAACGTTAATTTAAGAAGATAAACAATTTAGTAAAACAACACATGTAATATTGTTATGAATCACATGTGATTATACACTAATAAAATTTAAGTTCAACATAACAAAATGAAAAAAAAAATTTGTCAAAAGTATATCAAGTGACCTCTCTAATAAAAGAGGGGAACACGAGGATCGCAACGATGTAATTGGTTTCGTCTAATGATTACCGGTTTGTGAGATAATTAATTTTAAATAAATTAGAGGAAAGAAAAAGTGGGAACCAATATGCAAAAAGTCAGAATTGTCCTTTCTTAAATCAATTTTAATTATTATCTAAGATTAAATCTAGACCATTGATTTTGAGATCTAATGGTTAAAAATTATCACTCAGGACTATACTTTTATTAAGGACTATATTGAACAAAACCCTATAAACATAATTAAACATTTCAAATAATCCAAATGATTTAAAGTAAAATCATTTTACTATTAATTAAAACCATATATATTTATTAACTAATAAATATATATAAATAATATTAATTAATACTTGGTTAATTATACAAAATCTCTCACGCACGTAACTTAAATCTAAACTTACTAATTGAATTATAATGACTATTATAAATATTAATTTTCAAGTGGGGTTGAATAACTACTTGAATTACAGATATTCACACGTGTTACCCTTTTGTGTCTTGTGACATTACTAGATTGCTAATTGTGCATATATATCTAACAGACTCTCACTGCAAGTTGGTAAATCGTCTTGATGACACTGACCTAAAGAGACCCCTAGACATGCACTTAGGGTAACCCGACAATAAGAACTCTTATGTCCATGTAGGTGATAAGAAACGACGAAATGAACCTTCACGAAACTACTGATCACGAAAAACGGGTACACTTTTAGGCTTTTCCCTTTGCAGTGCGATATTTCAGTTATGAATATGAGCATGGATAGAGTCAACTATGAGTACTCAAAATTATTTCTTGACTATTCGATTTTAATTAAGTGATAAATGACAAGCAGCAAATCAGTTCGTTTTGGTTGGTCATGCACTTCATCAGTTTTAATCCAGAAATATTTCTCTTCAAAAGAAGAGGTGCAAATCCCATCTTGCATATTTGCATATGGTAACAGTACTTCGGCTGAATCTAGATACACCCCTTATAACCACGTATTTATGTTGGATGTCCCCGAATCCTTAACCAAATACCTCATGTGATAAATACTTATGACATAATCCTAAACCAAATACCTCAGATTTGTGAACAACTAAAAAAAAATATGAACCAACAACAAAAGAGAAAAATATTAAATGACAACAATCAACTATTACAAACAACTAACGATAAAAAATTTACGATGAGAAAATTAGACAACTAAAAATATGAGAGTTTTCAATCTTTCAATCTCCTCATCTTTTTTAGCCAACATCTTTTAAACTCTTCGAGATTCAGATTTTTTTTCTCTTCTTGAGCCCTAATTTCTTTTCATCTCCTCGGGCAAGACCAATTCTAAGTTGACGTATTAACCTCACTTCCTAAGCCCAGTTGATTGCTTACCATGGGTATTATGAAAAGTGGAAAGGCTTTTATTTAGAGAGAGGTATAGGAGAATGGAAGACCAAAGAGACCTAACTCATATCGTACCAAGAACTTGCCATTGACCTGATCAAGCGCTTTAGGGAGATTACCTTTTTGGGGCGAGCTGTGGGCTACATTAGATATGGGTTGAAATGACGAGCTGACTTGCACTGATAGACCCTGTTGTATTGGAATTAGGCGCCCACCTTTTGACTGTTGTCAACTAATCCATGTTCTGAGAATATAAAATCGCTTGGTTGACTCACCATCCCTTAGCTTCTAACTTTGAAACCACACAAGAACAAATTTTCTCAAGGCTATCAAGTTTAGGTTTAACTCCTAATGTCATTGATAGTATCATTGAAATGATAGGAAGAGGGAATTTTCTATGTGGTTTTCGTGGTAAACTCTTCAAGAGAGGAATATCAATCTTGGAGAGTTTTACAAAGTCATATTGAAATTTTGTAATTTGAAGAATTTCAGTTCTAGCAAAGCCTACGGTGGTTTAAATGAATTCTTTTAGTAATTTGAAGATTGTGACTCTAAGCTGGTTATGGAACTGAAAGCCTTTGAGGAGGGTTGATATCTCTTTTATTTTCAAATTTTTGCCGATTATTATGCAAAAAAAGAAAAAAAAGGTGATGTTTACCTTTGTTTATTACATTTCAGGCTAAAAAGATAAAAAAAGAAGATATTTGAAGCTTAAACAAGGAAGAATAAAGAAAAAAAATGAAGTTTTCTGAAAAATAGGTATCGCGATGTCAGATTTCAAACGGGAGGATAAGTCGCGAGAAAACATCATGTCGTGACGCAACACAACACTTGTTGCAACGTGACGGAGGGTTTTATCCAATACTATTTAAACCTACTTCCTGATCGGATTTTAAGACTTTTACCTCAATTTTAATTACATTAGAACTCTAAGAACACACAAGAGGCTGTTTAAGGCAAATTGGAAGCTTGGATTTGAAGATCAAGGCTAGAAGAGTGAAGATCTAAGTTCTACATCGTTGATTCCATTCCGGTTTTCATCTTTATTCTGATGATTATGTATTTCAGATTTTTGGGTATGTTTAATCTAGTGAATATGAGCTAAACTTTCTGTTTTCCTCTCTAGAGCATATGAAACCCTTGTAAATTGGTTTGATTTGATTGAATGAGATGTTAAAGTGTTATATATATTCATCTTGCCTTGCTTCATCTAAAATCCCTATGTATTAAAGTTTCTGTTTTTGGTGTTTATTGATTGAGTTTGCATAGGTTAGAGGATCAATCTATCTATGTTTGTTTTAATCATGATTATCTAAGATCAATATGTAATTTTGATTAGTGATTGACTAATCCTAGGGTTAAACAACTAAAGCAGTTAACTTTAATGTGTGTGCAATTGCATATGATGATCTTTATGTGTAATTAATTATTGATTGAATGCTAATTAACAATCAATATCGGTTAAGTCTTGCTTGATTCGAACAAATAGACTAATTGTGCTATTTATTGATCCCATGACCATAGGATTAGTATTTTGCATGATTATAGGGTTATATATTATGATCATGAAGTCTACATTAGGAATCAATATATAATGCTTTTTTGTCCATTGCACGTATTTAATTGAAATCAACCCAGTAAAAAGAGTGAAATCGAATCTAGGGAGAGAAGTCTTTATTCTGATAGTTTAATCCACCTAGTTCCTTGCGTTTTGATTTGTTTGAGTAGTTAAAGTGTTGTCTTAGATAACTAGTGCATAAACTTAGTGGTTAATTAATTGATAGTAGTTTGATATAAAAATCCAAAAAGAGCCCCTTTAATTTCTTTTGATTAGTTTAATATTTAGTTGGTATAATTATATTCGAAATCATACTTGTTCCCCAAATGTTCGACATCACGGACTAATCAAAACTATACTATAATATGATTAAGTCCTCTTGCCTATTTATGTTGTAGTTGGTACACATGACGAATAGAATCGTAAATTAATTTGGTATAAACTTCGAAAAGAGAAGTGGAATTAACTTGATCATCCTCAAAATCAGAGGGAGGATATGAATGGATTTGATCCTCACATTAAGTATATCCATGAAATCAGGTTCAGAAGCGGGAATGGAAATTTGGATTCAACAAATTTCAGAAGTTATACGTTTGGAGAAGGTGGTAAAAGAGGAGCCAATAGAGGTTGGGATAAGGAAGGATATGAAATGGCAACCTTTTATTTTCCAAGGTTAGAGAGAAACACTTCAAGGTCACTGGTTTTATCCATGGTTCTAAATAACGTAAGGCTAGAGTGTTGTTTATTTTCGAAGACATAAATATCTTATGTCTTATTTCATGTCTTCCGGAGAAGATTTGGTTTAGAAGGTAATAAGTATGAGAAGGTCTGCAAAAAAAAAGATATAGTTTGTAGCCAAAATAAGCAAAAATAAGACAGAATAAAGTCTTATGTTTGCGAAAAAATAAACAAGCTTATTAGAAATGTCTGCAGGCACGCAGACGTTTCTTTGAAAAAACAAACAAGCTTACAGAAACGTCTGCGCGCCCACAGACATTTATTTAAAATAAGACCTTATTTTAAAAAACAAAGCCTAAGGCGTGGCGTGGCGTGGCGGCGAGGTCAAGTCTCAAGCTTTAGGAGCCATAACGAAACATGACGTTTTTTAAGGCGGTACTTAAGGCAATAATTTTGTATATATTTTATAAATATTTATATCATATTTATCATTATTAATATACAAATGACAGAAAGTTGCACAAATTAGGAGCAAAGTAACATATACAAATTACAAAATATAAATTTATAGAAGTTCAATACACGCGATCGCAAAATGTATATAAAAAAAGTCAAATTAAAAAAAAAAAATTTTGGACGCCACACTTTAAAAAACTCGTCATTTGGCGCGTAAAGGCGCGCCTTATGCCGCCTTATCTTACGTCACGCCTAAACCCATTGCCAAGGTCTATTTCTTAACGTCACAATTGCGCCTTCATGACACCATGACGCGTTTTTTTAGAACCTTGGTTTTATCTGACTTAACACTAGTAGGGGCATCCATAAAAGCATTTGTTTGGACGATTCATCACAAGGTGAATTTGGTTGTGTGCTTCAGTTTCAGCTTGGTTCGTAGCCGAGTCTTCATGAGCAAGAGTAACCGTAGGTACAGTTAGTACGATCGAACCATCACGGCTTGAGCAAGGTAATAAAATAATTAATTGGTATTAAAATAAGGGTAAACTCCCCCAAAATGTATTAAACTATACCCAAAATGTTAATGTGTGTATTCGCCTTTTAAAAATGTTATTGTGTGTATTGAACTTTTAATTTGATGTTATTGTATGTATTTTGATTACATAAAAAATCAAAAAAGGTATAAGTTTATTACATACAATAGAAAGTTTAATACATACAATAACACGTTTTTTAAAAGTTCAATACACACAATAATATTTTGAAAGGTGGATGCACACATTAACATTTTGGGTATAGTTTAATACATTTTGGGGGAGTTTACCCTTAAAATAACTACGTAATTATAAATATTTAAATTAATTGGTTTTTCAATTTTAAAATTATTATTATTATTATTATTAGAATAATAAAAGATAAAGTCGTTTTACTCTTATTTTGTTTTATCTTGGACGTCCCTTCATTTAAATATCTTTTTTATTTATATTTATCTTAATTTTTTCTTATTAGTTTAATATTATTAATATTTAAAATATTATTTATAAAATTCAAATTATTTTGTCCTTTTTACTTTTAAATTTTCTATGTTCTTAGTTTCTATTCTTTTTACGTTTAGTGGTAGTAATGTGAATTAATTGTTTAAACTCTTTTAATTAAAAAACTAAAGTAAATAATATAAACTAAAAAACATCCTAAATAGCAGTTTTATCCCGCTACGAAGCGCGGGTGTATAAGTCCTCGTTTAAAAACAATAGTGCGTCAACCCGGCCTATTAACCCAAACATATTTCAACATGTTTTCCATATTAACCCAGCCCCTAGACACGTCCATCTTACCAACAATTAACCATCAATCCCCACCCGCTTAAACGCTCTGTTTCGATATAGAAAAAGCATATCTAGTTGCTGCCATCAAAGAACAGAACCTAATATCCTTCCGTTGTTCCGATTTCATTCTATCCTTCTTTCCGTTTTCAGTAGCTTGAAAATAACCAAAGATGGTGTTAAAAACTGTTCAGTTGCATTGCAAACCAAACAGAGTAGAGGGAGAAGTACATTACTAGTTAACATATATATATATATATATATATATATATAGGAGAGGGTTCATTTAAGAACCATTTTTAATGCGAGAACAATTGTGGACCAATCAATTTAGATAATGTTTTAATAACCTTGTTTATATCAAAAGGATAAAATTGTAATTAATATATATATATATATATCTATACTTTATTATAAAGCATTTATGTCATTAAAATCTTTTAATTTTAAGTAATTTGAAATTACTAATTTACCCCTTATTTAACTCTATAAAGAAACTATTATATAGAATTAATTAGATTCTTAAATACCATTTTTATAATTAAACCTTCCATAATAAATAATGTTTAAAAAAGTCAAGTCAATACAAATTAATTTTGAATTATGATATTAAATATAAATTAAAAATTATATAAAAATGATTTTCATAAAAATAATACTTTAAATATTTTATCAAATAACACATATTTTAATTTAAGTATTAGAAAATACGTATAGCTAGGACTAATAAACTAAATAACATGTAACATAAATTTATAGACATTTTTAAAATTTTAAAATAACTCGTGTAATCAAAACAAAATGGTTTAATTTATAATATATATTTAATATTCTTTTTGTTTCTCATTTTATTATTTTTTATAATTAATAAAAGATTTATAAAGAAAACAAAAATAAAAGAAATGGAAACATAAGAAAGAAAATAGATACAATTCGAACGAAAAATATCCGATATCGTTATAATGTGTGATATAATAGTCTTAGATTATTACAAACAGACATGTTATCGACTAGGAGTTATTTATAGCCGTCGCATTGCGCGGGTACTGTGCTAGTATATATATATATATATATATATATATATATATATATATGCGCGCACGCTATACTGCTGTAGGAATCTATATCAAATTTTTATTTATTTTTTTGAAAAAGGAGCCTGTCTCCTTTGAAAATATTTTTTTTCTAATATTTATAATTTGAAAGAATTACTTTATTTTTTTAGTTTTTTTTATCTCTTTCTCTATTTATTAATCACAATCATTTATGTTTTTCTTGAATTTTAGTAATATATTAGATACTTATACCCCACCGATCTGTTTTGTTAGAATTTTTTGAGTTAGAAATGAGTTTAACTAAACAAACTTTTAGTTACACGTGCACTAGAGTTCTAAATGAAAACAAACGGGGGCTTGTTTTGTTAGTTCATTTAACTTTAACCAAACAAAAAAAAACCAACACGAACAATATTTTTCTTTTGTTTAATTAAACGAACGAACACCAGCATTTATGTTCATGAACGTTCGGTTATCCGTTTGTTTATGTTCGTTTATATTTTATATATATATATATTTATATTATATGTGTATGTGCGTATATATAGTGTTTATTTGTGTTTAATAATGTTTGGATTTGTATTATAACGTGTGTTCTTTCGTTTACGTTTGTTTATCATTTAAAAATGAACATAAATGTAGACGAACGAACCAATCTTTTAAATAATTGAACACAAATGCTCGTTTGTTTCTCGTTTATTTATTCGGCTAATGTTAAACGAACAAACACGAATACAAATTTTCGTTCTTGTTCGTTTATTTGTTCGACTAAAGATAAACGAACGAATACGAACAAGTCCCGTTCGTGTTCATTCGGTTTATTTATAGCCTTAGCAATGAGTTTGACTAAGCCAACTTTGAGTTGCAAGTACAAACATGCATCTAGGTATACATGTGCATGTGCATATACACGATGCATATGTGACTTTACACAGTGCATATGTGACTTTATTGTATGTGCTGAAAAAAGACAGTGATATATGCACATGTGCACCTATTGTAGTTTGCACATGTGCACCTATATGCTCCTGTGCTCGAAAAAAAAACAGTTGTATGTACACATGTGCAAATATCTAATGCTGTGTTGGAAAAAAAACCCGGCAAAAATGAAAAAAATTTCTTTGAAAAAGTATAGCAATATGGATGTCATATTAAAAAACATAATTTTCTCGTTAATTTGATATAATTTTCGCATATTAATACTTTTGCGTTTAGTAGATATTTTAGTTTTAAAAATTTGGGGGTAAGTGGTCCCCCCTTTAATTAGGCTATTTGCCTAAAATACCCTTCCAACATTTTTGGAAGCTAAAAATGACGGCTGTGTTTTGAATTCATTACATGTTTACCACAATTAAGCTAAACCTTTGATTAATTATGATCAATGGCTACAAACGGTTCTCGCAATAAAACTGGTTCTCAAATGAACTCTCCCATATATATATATATATATATATATATATAGTTAGGTTATATATATATATATATATATAGTTAGGTTATATATAAAACCACCCTTAAACATAGAACCTAAAGAACAAATCTCAGCCACTCATTTAAAAGAGCAAAAAAGAAATTGAAAATTTGATTACATCTCACGTGCCTCCCAAGATCATCAAAACCTATCAGCTTTTTTTAATAAAAAAAACTCCATTAATCATTCTAACGATCATAACTATACCATATTTATGATTTTTAATAAAAAAAATTATACCATTAGCTTCAGTTTTTCTTGCTCTTTAATTCAAGACCACTCTTCCCATATTTCTAAAACTTTTATTTTCAAAATGCAAATATTTTCATCACAGTTGAAATGCAAAAATTTTACTTTAATTTTCATTACAGCTGAAAATACAAATTTCAAACCTGAACATGCAATTGTGGATTAAGATGATAATCAAATCTGAACATGCAATCCTCTTTAATCTAAGACTAGTCCTGATATATTTTGGATGATTTTTTCAAAAATGCATGTTTATATATTTGCATTTTTATATACCTGCATATACATATATTTGCATTTCATACACCTGCATGTACATATATTTGCATCCTCAAGGTAGATATGCTTTTCTTCTTAAAAAAGACCATTCTTTTTGGGGCTATTAGGAAAACCTTTCCTTCCTTGCCAAGGGCAGCTGCTTTTCAGCTGTGATGAAAATTAATGGTATCATTTTTTTACAATTCAGCTGCATATACATATATTTGCATTTTCAGCTGTGATGAAAATCAATGATATATTTGCATTTTCAGCTTTATGTACATATATTTGCATTTGCATGTACATATATTTGTATTTTCAGTTGTGATGAAAATCAATGATATAAATTTTTTGCATTTTCAGCTACATATACATATATTTGCATTTTCAACTGTGATGAAAATCAATGGTATATTTGCATTTTCAGCTGCATGTATATATATTAGCATTTGCATGTACATATATTTCCATTTTCAGTTGTGATGAAAATCAATGGTATAAATTTTTTGTATTTTCAGCTGCATATACATATATTTGTATTTTCAGCTGTGATGAAAATCAATGGTATATTTGCATTTTCAGCTGCATGTACATATATTTGCATTTTCAGCTGTGATGAAAATCAACGGTATAAATTTTTTGCATTTTCAGCTGCATATACATATATTTGCATTTTCAGCTGTGATGAAAATCAATGGTATATTTGCATTTTCAACTACATGTACATATATTTGTATTTGAATGTACATATATTTCTATTTTCAGCTGTGATAAAAATCAATGGTATACATTTTTTGCATTTTCAGCTACATATACATATATTTGCATTTTCAGCTGTGATGAAAATCAATGGTATATTTACATTTTCAGTTTCATGTGCATATATTTGCATTTGCATGTACATATATTTCCATTTTCAGTTGTGATGAAAATCAATAATATAAATTTTTTGCATTTTCAGCTGTGTTGAAAATCAATAGTATATTTGCATTTTCAGCTGCATGTACATATATTTGTATTTGCATGTACATATATTTGCATTTTCAGCTGTGATGAAAATCAATGGTATAAATTTTTTGCATTTTCAGCTGCATATACATATATTTGCATTTTCAGCTGTGATGAAAATCAATGATATATTTGCATTTTCAGCTTCATGTACATATATTTGTATTTGCGTGTACATATATTTCCATTTTCAACTGTGATGAAAATCAATTGTATAAATTTTTTGCATTTTCAGCTATATATACATATATTTGCATTTTCAGCTGTGATGAAAATCAATAATATATTTGCATTTTCAATTACATGTACATATATTTGCATTTGCATGTACATATATTTGCATTTTCAGCTGTGATGAAAATCAATGGTATAAATTTTTTGCATTTTCAGCTGCATATACATATATTTGCATTTTCAGCTGTGTCGAAAATCAATGGTATATTTGCATTTTCAGTTTCATGTACATATATTTGTATTTGAATGTACATATATTTGCATTTTCAGCTGTGATAAAAATCAATAGTATACATTTTTTGCATTTTCAGCTACATATACATATATTTGCATTTTCAGCTGTGATGAAAATCAATGGTATATTTGCATTTTCAGCTTCATGTGCATATATTTGCATTTGCATGTACATATATTTCTATTTTCAGTTGTGATGAAAATCAATAATATAAATTTTTTCCATTTTCAGCTGTGTTGAAAATCAATAGTATATTTGAATTTTCAGCTGCATGTACATATATTTGTATTTGCATGTACATATATTTGCATTTTCAGCTGTAATGAAAATCAATGGTATAAATTTTTTGCATTTTCAGCTGCATATACATATATTTGCATTTTCAGCTATCATGAAAATCAATGGTATATTTGCATTTTCAGCTTCATGTACATATATTTGTATTTGCGTGTACATATATTTCCATTTTCAACTGTGATGAAAATCAATGGTATAAATTTTTTGTATTTTCAGCTACATATACATATATTAGCATTTTCAACTGTGATGAAAATCAATGGTATATTTGCATTTTCAGCTGCATGTATATATATTAGCATTTGCATGTACATATATTTCCATTTTCAGTTGTGATGAAAATCAATGGTATAAATTTTTTGTATTTTCAGCTGCATATACATATATTTGTATTTTCAGCTGTGATGAAAATCAATGGTATATTTGCATTTTCAGCTGCATGTACATATATTTGCATTTTCAGCTGTGATGAAAATCAACGGTATAAATTTTTTGCATTTTCAGCTGCATATACATATATTTGCATTTTCAGCTGTGATGAAAATCAATGGTATATTTGCATTTTCAACTACATGTACATATATTTGTATTTGAATGTACATATATTTCTATTTTCAGCTGTGATAAAAATCAATGGTATACATTTTTTGCATTTTCAGCTACATATACATATATTTGCATTTTCAGCTGTGATGAAAATCAATGGTATATTTACATTTTCAGTTTCATGTGCATATATTTGCATTTGCATGTACATATATTTCCATTTTCAGTTGTGATGAAAATCAATAATATAAATTTTTTGCATTTTCAGCTGTGTTGAAAATCAATAGTATATTTGCATTTTCAGCTGCATGTACATATATTTGTATTTGCATGTACATATATTTGCATTTTCAGCTGTGATGAAAATCAATGGTATAAATTTTTTGCATTTTCAGCTGCATATACATATATTTGCATTTTCAGCTGTGATGAAAATCAATGATATATTTGCATTTTCAGCTTCATGTACATATATTTGTATTTGCGTGTACATATATTTCCATTTTCAACTGTGATGAAAATCAATTGTATAAATTTTTTGCATTTTCAGCTATATATACATATATTTGCATTTTCAGCTGTGATGAAAATCAATAATATATTTGCATTTTCAACTACATGTACATATATTTGCATTTGCATGTACATATATTTGAATTTTCAGCTGTGATGAAAATCAATGGTATAAATTTTTTGCATTTTCAGCTGCATATACATATATTTGCATTTTCAGCTGTGTCGAAAATCAATGGTATATTTGCATTTTCAGTTTCATGTACATATATTTGTATTTGAATGTACATATATTTGCATTTTCAGCTGTGATAAAAATCAATAGTATACATTTTTTGCATTTTCAGCCACATATACATATATTTGCATTTTCAGCTGTGATGAAAATCAATGGTATATTTGCATTTTCAGCTTCATGTGCATATATTTGCATTTGCATGTACATATATTTCTATTTTCAGTTGTGATGAAAATCAATAATATAAATTTTTTCCATTTTCAGCTGTGTTGAAAATCAATAGTATATTTGAATTTTCAGCTGCATGTACATATATTTGTATTTGCATGTACATATATTTGCATTTTCAGCTGTAATGAAAATCAATGGTATAAATTTTTTGCATTTTCAGCTGCATATACATATATTTGCATTTTCAGCTATCATGAAAATCAATGGTATATTTGCATTTTCAGCTTCATGTACATATATTTGTATTTGCGTGTACATATATTTCCATTTTCAACTGTGATGAAAATCAATGGTATAAATTTTTTGTATTTTCAGCTACATATACATATATTAGCATTTTCAACTGTGATGAAAATCAATGGTATATTTGCATTTTCAGCTGCATGTATATATATTAGCATTTGCATGTACATATATTTCCATTTTCAGTTGTGATGAAAATCAATGGTATAAATTTTTTGTATTTTCAGCTGCATATACATATATTTGTATTTTCAGCTGTGATGAAAATCAATGGTATATTTGCATTTTCAGCTGCATGTACATATATTTGCATTTTCAGCTGTGATGAAAATCAACGGTATAAATTTTTTGCATTTTCAGCTGCATATACATATATTTGCATTTTCAGCTGTGATGAAAATCAATGGTATATTTGCATTTTCAACTACATGTACATATATTTGTATTTGAATGTACATATATTTCTATTTTCAGCTGTGATAAAAATCAATGGTATACATTTTTTGCATTTTCAGCTACATATACATATATTTGCATTTTCAGCTGTGATGAAAATCAATGGTATATTTACATTTTCAGTTTCATGTGCATATATTTGCATTTGCATGTACATATATTTCCATTTTCAGTTGTGATGAAAATCAATAATATAAATTTTTTGCATTTTCAGCTATGTTGAAAATCAATTGTATATTTGCATTTTCAGCTGCATGTACATATATTTGTATTTGCATGTACATATATTTGCATTTTCAGCTGTGATGAAAATCAATGGTATAAATTTTTTGCATTTTCAGCTGCATATACATATATTTGCATTTTCAGCTGTGATGAAAATCAATGATATATTTGCATTTTCAGCTTCATGTACATATATTTGTATTTGCGTGTACATATATTTCCATTTTCAACTGTGATGAAAATCAATTGTATAAATTTTTTGCATTTTCAGCTATATATACATATATTTGCATTTTCAGCTGTGATGAAAATCAATAATATATTTGCATTTTCAACTACATGTACATATATTTGCATTTGCATGTACATATATATGCATTTTCAGCTGTGATGAAAATCAATGGTATAAATTTTTTGTATTTTCAGCTGCATATACATATATTTGCATTTTCAGCTGTGTCGAAAATCAATGGTATATTTGCATTTTCAGTTTCATGTACATATATTTGTATTTGAATGTACATATATTTGCATTTTCAGCTGTGATAAAAATCAATAGTATACATTTTTTGCATTTTCAGCTACATATACATATATTTGCATTTTCAGCTGTGATGAAAATCAATGGTATATTTGCATTTTCAGCTTCATGTGCATATATTTGCATTTGCATGTACATATATTTCTATTTTCAGTTGTGATGAAAATCAATAATATAAATTTTTTGCATTTTCAGCTGTGTTGAAAATCAATAGTATATTTGAATTTTCAGCTGCATGTACATATATTTGTATTTGCATGTACATATATTTGCATTTTCAGCTGTGATGAAAATCAATGGTATAAATTTTTTGCATTTTCAGCTGCATATACATATATTTGCATTTTCAGCTATGATGAAAATCAATGGTATATTTGCATTTTCAGCTTCATGTACATATATTTGTATTTGCGTGTACATATATTTCCATTTTCAACTGTGATGAAAATCAATGGTATAAATTTTTTGCATTTTCAGCTACATATACATATATTTGCATTTTCAGCTGTGATGAAAATCAATGGTATATTTGCATTTTCAACTACATGTACATATATTTGCATTTGCATGTACATATATTTGCATTTTCAGCTGTGATGAAAATCAATGGTATAAATTTTTTGTATTTTCAGCTGCATATACATATATTTGCATTTTTAGCTGTGATAAAAATCAATGGTATATTTGCATTTTTAGCTGCATGTACATATATTTGCATTTGCATGTACATACATTTGCATTTTCAGCTGTGATGAAAATCAATGGTATAAATTTTTTGCATTTTCAGCTACATATACATATATTTGCATTTTCAACTGTGATGAAAATCAATGGTATATTTGCATTTTCAGCTGCATATATATATATTTGCATTTGCATGTACATATATTTCCATTTTCAGTTGTGATGAAAATCAATAGTATAAATTTTTTGTATTTTCAGCTGCATATACATATATTTGTATTTTCAGCTGTGATGAAAATCAATGGTATATTTGCATTTTCAGCTGCATGTACATATATTTGCATTTTCAGGTGTGAATGGTATAAATTTTTTGCATTTTCAGCTGCATATACATATATTTGCATTTTCAGCTGTGATGAAAATCAATGGTATATTTGCATTTTCAACTACATGTACATATATTTGCATTTGCATGTACATATATTTCCATTTTCAGCTGTGATGAAAATCAATGGTATAAATTTTTTGCATTTTCAGCTGCATATACATATATTTGCATTTTCAGCTGTGATAAAAATCAATGATATATTTGTATTTTTAGCTGCATGTACATATATTTGCATTTGCATGTACATATATTTGTATTTGTACCTAAAATACAAATGCAAAAAACAAACAGTAGCACTTTCAAATGTGAAATGCAAACAGTAGCATGTAATTGCAAATGCAAACAACAGACATGTTCAAACCTAAAATGTGAAATGCAACCAGCAGAAATATTCAAACCTAAAATGTGAAATGCAAGCAGCAACATGTAATTGCAAATACAAAATGCAAACATCAACACTTTCAAGAGCAGCACTTTCAAGGGCTGATATTACATGTTCAAACCTAAAATGCAAATTCCATATACAACACTACAATGCAAATTTAATACACAAAACACTACATCAGTTAAAAAAATCATTGAATTATCAACCACTTTTTTGGAGTATGAAGAATTGCATTTTGATTATCATCTTCATCAACATATGCATATTCAGATATGAAATTTGCATTTTCGTAATTTGCATTTAAAAAAAAAATTAGAAATATGGGAAGAGTGGTCTTGAATTAAAGAGCAAGAAAAACTAAATCTAATGGTATAATTTTTTTGTTAAAAATCTTAAACATGAGATAGTTATGATCATTAGAATGATTAATGGGTTTTTTAAAAATAAATGTGATAGTGATTAGATGAGGAGGCGTGAGGAGCTGATGATATTTTTTCAATTCCTTTTTTGCCATTTTTTTAATTATAGCATCATAATTATGTATCATAATTACAATTTTGCCACAACTTAATATGAGCCCTTGATCAAGTTAATCTAAAGGCCCAAAATAGTTTTTTAAGTTCTATGTTTAAGAGTGGTTTTATATTGATGCAATTTCTATAAATATCACTAAGCTAAGTAAAAGTAAAGTGGCATTTTATCATGACATTTTTTAGGGTAATTTAGTAAATTTGTTAAAAAGGCACGAGGAAGATGAGAGATTAAGTTCTAATGAGAAATTATGCGATTACCTAACCCGATTACAGTAGTGGTAAGAAAAGGCTAACCACAAGGATAGAAACCAGTGGAATGCATTAGTGAAAATTGCTTTTTCATAGTACTTAATAAAGTTGGGAGACTCCAGTAAAAAGGTTTAGGGGCTGTTTGTTTGCTGCTTAATGGAACCATTCAGCGCTGAATACTGAATCATTCAGCATTCAGCATGTTGGATTGCTACCTCTGAATGAAAACTGTGCTTAATGAAACAGAAGAACACTGCTGAATCATTCTACCTTAAAGTACATTCTGAATCATTAAGCACCAAGTATTTTACCCTAATATCTTGTTAAACAATCATATCTTATAATATAAATATTATCACTATTAATGTTAAAATGATAATTTGCATAATTCAGATTGTTCATTCAGAACCTTTATCAAACAACATTTCACATTCAGAGGCAGATTCAATCAGAGTCTTTGAATTATTCAGACCACAGAATCATTCAGTGCTAAACAAACACACTTGGAAGAATATCTAACATGGTTGTGAACTTAAAGAAGTAGGAATCATCATCACCTGATATTTGTAAATCTTGAAGGTTTCCTGTATTCATCTAGGCAACAAATTTCAGACAACGTGTATCGTTGTGAATATTTTGGCAACGAACAGCACAGAAACGCATTCCGCATCTTACACATGTATATTTTGCTGAGAAACCACAAACAGTGCAAAAATGGCGGCGACAGGAGGAGCTTGGAGGCCCGACTGCTGCTCTTAGATAGGATGGTACATGAGGAGGCAATGAATCAAGGTTTGCCTGTTTCATTTCATATATACTTAGCACAATCAGATCTCAACAACGATTTAAAAAATAAAAATAGAATCCTCTTGATCTCACATCATGCAACAGCTCAAGGAATGTTCGTGGAGCTTTCTTTGCAGTCTCTAGTGCTTTCGCCTGACGAGTTTTACGTTTGGTACCTTTGGATTGCTTTTTATGATACACTGCAAAAAATGAGAATACAATAAACCGAAAAACAAAAAAAGAAATATACTTTAGTTTAAATAATCATAAATATGAATAGGAAACTTGGGAAAAATCAGGAGCAAGTATAAAAGTCATCATAGTAACACTAGAGCAAAGTTTTTAACATTTAGTAGGGGGGTCATAACCATTAGTATATTTGACATACTTTCTACTGCAATAAAAAAGTTTCAAACCCAATTTTTAACATTTAGTATAATGTGGCCAAACTGTAATTTGAACCTCGAAAAGTAATTCTCTGAACCAAATCCACCGTCTTCAGAAATAATTAGATAAAAGCAATCACGCAAATTTAAAAAAATTATAATGAGAGAGTACAGGTTTACCCTGATCATCATCTTCGTCAAGGGAGGCATCATCATCGTCATTAGGTTCTACAACTTCGGCACCAGGATTATCATTCTCAAGGGCTTCAAGACGAGCAAGAATTGCCTGATTGTTAAAAGAAATTATTCTAATTCCGATCAAAGTAATTCACATTGAAACATATAAAGTGAAATCAGAGAACCTGAGTTCGATTATCAGTGCTGGCAAGTGCAGCTGCCATTTTGGGAGCAACTTTACGAGCTCGAGTAGACATCCGTCGGAGTGAGTTTGAAATGTCATCATCCATCGCTGTAGATATGAAATAACCATGTTCAGTTTTAACATATAACCTTTTCAGTTTTGACAGCTTTAAACATGTTCAGTTTCAGCCTTTTTTACTACCTTATTATCACTTTGACTGGTTAATTTAGAACTAGGTGTCATTTTCTTCATTTTTATGTATGTTAGTATTATAGTAAATTAGAAGTCTTATTTGGTACATAATTTCAATGTATTCTTGTAGTTTTGATACCTGCCTATCAAATTCTTAAAAATTAACCATTTAACCCTATTCTTATTGATTAGAGCATTGCCAATTATATTTTACCCACATTTTTCTCATCTTCATTCCTCTCTTACTCTTGTCACTAGTGGCAGATTCATGAAAAAGTTCATGGGCGAAAGTGCGAAACTACCATTAGTAGAGGTGGCAATACGGACGATTTAGGTACAGTCAAAATGGGGTCAGGTCATAATTGGTCGGATTGAAATTGTATAAATTACAAATAAGTAACCTCAATAACTAGTCTCAAACAAATTGGGCAGCAAGTAGTCATAATGTCACAGACTTTGTTACGAGCCGGCATTGGGGTCGAGTTTATCAAAGGCGTGGAGCGTTGGAGTTTGCTGTTTGAAGTACGAGGACCAAAATCGTCAATTATCTATTATGTTTTATTTAATTATTTACTTAATTAGATTAAGTTTTTAGCAAATTAAGTCACGGCTTTGTTAGGAAGGCTGGCCACCCTATTTTCTCATTCATTCGGATTTTGGTTTTGTTCGTTTGTTCTTGGAGACTTCCTGGTTCTCGAATTCCAGGCTGCTATCAATCTAAGCATCTGACTAAGGGTGCCTCTTATCTTATTCGTTACTTGCCAATTTGATTCTTTGCCCTGTGGATATCGCTCACAATCATGACTAAGATCACCGACTTGTAATCCGATTTTGATCAGTATTGCACGGATTCAACAGCCGGGTTCAAAAATTGGACGGCAAGGTGGAGAAGCTGGAAGGTACGGTCGAATCTTTGACGGTTGAGTCTTAAAAAATGCCACGCAGAAATCATGAAGATACTGATGCAGCAGGCGCAGCCACGCAGGCTTCACAAACACCTGTGATGCCAGCGTCGACAGTGAACACAACCAGGCCGCTGCCTCTGTCGTCGACTTTTTTGCATAAGTGTTTCCGATTAATCCGGAAGTTCAGAGCACCTCTCGGGGTTCGTTCAAGCAGCCGATTACACAAAGTATTCCTCTTTCTGACACAGAAAACTTCTCGTTTTCTGATACGGGAATGTTCAGCTATGCAGCCTGATATCGCGTTTATAATATATAAATATTGTGCGATATCGGGTTAGTTTTAGCCAGAAAATATGTAATTAATTGTAAAAAGATGCGTTTATCGTTTCTTTTATATTTTGCAGGCTAAAAGGCGGAAGTAATAAATTAATAGAAAAAATAAGCCCAAGAAATCAAGGAAATAAAAGAAGTTAGGTGAGAGAAGCCAAGAAAAAGAGGCCCAAGAGAAATAATAAACAAAATCCCAAAGCCCAAGGCCCAAAAGAATTAAAAGAAACAGCCGGGTGGAATTTCTGGGATCGCGGCGCGACCCATTCTACCTTCGCGGCGCGACGAAGTGTTTCAAATAAAGTCAAAGTGCCCGCCACGTGGGATCGCGGCGTGACCCAAGAACTGGTTGCGGCGCGACGCGTCAGATCACGTCAGATTTGAATTTTAAAAGAATCCGGATCGCGATTAAAGTCCGGGTCGCGGCGCGAACCCCCTGTTTTCAGAATTCTATATAAACTTATCTCCAGATCTGTTTTGGGGTTAACCACCCCACTTTTGCACCTAAACTCTGCTAAAACACGTCCAGAGGTTGTTCCAGGAGCTGTGGAGCTTAACTTTGAAGATTTGGAGCTTAATTGGAAGATTTCGGCTTGGATACTTTGCTATTTTACGGTTTTATCAATTCTTCTCTATTTCTTATGATGTTAATTATATTCCAGAGAGTTGATATGATTGTTATAGGCTAGATTTCTTCTGTTTTCCTCCCTAGAGGAGATGAAACCCTTTAAAGTTGATCAATTTATATGTTTATGACATTAATTCATGCTATATTCATCTTTCAAGTTTAGTCAAAGATCCTTTCATGTTTTATTTTCTGTTTTTGTGAGTTTATAATCTGAGTTTATGTAAATTGGAGGACCAATCCATTTATATAACTTTAATCATTGCTAATTAGGACCAATAATTAGTTTTGACTAGTGATTGATCAAATCCTAGGCTTAAACAATCAAGATAGAAACTTTAATGTGTTTGAATTAATGTGTGATGACTTTCATGTGTTAATTAAATGATTTGGTAACTTAATCAATCATTAAAGATTAGATCTTGTTAGATACAAACTTAATTGTGCTTAATTGTGTAGTTAACTGATTTAATGACCATAAAATTGGTTAATTGCATGATTAAAACGGTTGGATAATCGGATCAAGAATCTAACTATTGTAGGAATCGGTATCGTGTTAATTAAATGTCCATTGCACAATTTTAATTAATCAAATCAACTTGAAAAGGGTGGAATCAAGTCTAGGGAGAAAAAGCTTTTTAATTGATAAGTTTTAATCTACAAGTTCTTGTTATTGCCATCTTTAGTGTGTTTTTGCAATTCATTAGTATTAGGAGTGGTTTTAAATAATAAAGTTTGCAACTTGCTCACAAATTCCCTTTATTTAGTTTAATTGCTTTTATTTAGTATGTAATTGTCTTTTATTTGGTTTAATTAGTTTAATTAGTTAATTCTAGATTAATTTGGTAAAATCGGTTTAGCTCCCGTTCCCTAAGTGTTCGACACCCGACTTACTAACTATAATACGATACGATTAGGTTCACTTGCCTATTTTTGCTGTTTTTGGTAAATAAATCGGTAAAATATAAATTTAAAAGTGGTACGTAAAACGCACATCACAGCCACTCAAGGTATTTCTTTTTCTGAGACCGGAAACTTTTCGTTTTCTGACACCGGGCTGCCACCATTTGGCAGCAGGTATGGGAGGGGTTCGGGACCCTCAACGCATTTGGTTGCCGGGTACCAATTATCGACAGTGAAAACTTAAGATGCCCTTGTTTGATGAGGATGATGCCTATGGATGGGTGTATCGCATAGAAAGGTTTTTTGAGCTTCAGGGTTATGTTACTACAGGTGTAAAACTGAGAGCTGCGGTTTTATGTATGGACGGATAGGATCTAGCTTGGTTTCGTTGGAGTGACAGTCAGGAACCTTTCCGTCATTGGGAAGGGTTAAAAGGCAGGTTATTGGAGAGGTTTCAGCCATCTCAGAACGGGGATCTGTATGATCAATTCTTGGCAATAAAACAGGAGAGAACCGCCTGTGAATATGCCGGGACTTTTTAAACCCTAGCTGCACAGTTAGGTGGGGTACAAGAAAAGGCATTGGAGGGTACATTTATGAAGGGCTTGAAACCAGAATTGCGTACTTCTGTACGGTTGCTACAGCCAGTTGGGATGAATCAAGCAATTAGATTAGCTCTTATGGTAGACGAGAATCGTACGGGTAATACCAAAGAACAGGGTATGGGGGCCCAAAATACTCACAGGTTAAACCAGGAGGCGGAAGTTCACGGCCACCAGTAGTTACACTAACCGGGGGTCCATGACACATAACAGATGGGGATAAAAAACCATTTAAGCACATGACGGAAGCTGAATTGGCAGACAAAAAGGTGAAGGGGCTATATTTTCTGTGTGACGATAAGTTTGGCCCTGGTCATCGTTGTCCCGATAAATCCTTGCATGTGATGATTGTGCTGGAGGGGGAAAGCGACTCGGAGGAGGAGGAGGTGGAAGAGCCTGAACCGAACGCACGCCTAGATGCGGTAGAGGATTCCGCTCACTCTGTGACGGGAATCACATCTCCTCACACGATGAAACTTCGGGGAACCATTCGAGATGCCCATGTGGTGGTCCTGATTGACAATGGGGCCACTGGCAATTTCTTGTCCCGATATTTGATCAAACTTCAAAAGTTGCGGGTGACGGGGCGAAGAGAGACAGGGTGAACTTGTAAAACAAAAAAGAGTTATGGTTTGTGTTGGAACGTAGAGGTGATCTTACCCAAGCTAAAGGTGGTCGATCACACTGCCACGGAAATGTCACACCACCTGTGCCACAATGATGCACCTATGGTACCCCCATAGGTGGTTAATATCATAATAGCTCGCATACCCAGAATTAAATCAATAAAGCAATAACAATAGGTCAACATAGAGTACACACAATAAGCAATAACAAAGTGGCCAATTCAATAGACAATCAACTAAGCATAATCAATAGGGTGATAGCAATACGAATATCACCAATACCATAGCATCAATAGCATAGGTCATGAATGAATCGGTATAGCAAAAAGGGACCTTGAATCAATGAAACAATAAATCACTATTTAGAGTTAGATATCCATATGAGTGGATCATGAATCAAACAAGAAAGAACCAAAGAAAGATATCCACACCAATATCAAACATAAATGCATATCAAAGGAACAAAGAATCAACATGAATCATCAAATAGGAATCTCTATCTAAGAGAATATTTGTACCAATAATAAAACAAACACATATGAAAGGAACTAAGAATCCATACCAATGAACATGAAACGAATAGATTAAAAACCTTTATTTAAGAGATGGAATCCGTACGACAATTTAATGATATTTACAGTATAGATATCCGTACAAACGAACATGAACTGAATCAGTTAAGAACCTTGAGAGATAGAATTTGTACCTTATCTCCACGACCCACAACGTCCAAGCTCTAATAACAACCCAAAATCAGTTCCCTTTTTCCTCCGTCTACAGAATAAATAACTTATGATTAGTATTACTACCTTACCCTTAATTCTTGTAAACTAATTTTGTTTATGTTCCAATTGTAACCCACTAGTAATTTTATTAGCATTTTATTAGAGCATTCACCAGCAGTGGTGGATCTAGGAATTTTCCCCATTGAGGGCATTACATTGCAAGAGGACTTATGTAATGAATTAAAATATATGAGGGTCAAACGGGGAGGGTCACACTTGTTCAATAGCCAAATTTGCCAAGTTACTATAACACGTCAACAAAATCTAATCTAAGCTTCTGAGTCGTAGCAAAATCTAAACTTTAAATTAAATCCTTAGTCTCTAGACATGTAGTTAGCCAGATCAAAATCAAGAATGTAAGCTTAACATTCCTTTAAGGTCTACATTCAACATAACAAACTAACCTTCAAAAAAAATTTAAAAAGATTCAAACCAATGTCAAAAGTAGAGGTCGCAAAATGGGCGGGTCGGGTCAAATTGGGTAACGGGTCAGAACGGGTGCGGGTCCAAACGGGTAATTTTGAAAAAGGAATCAAACGGGTTCGGGTACAAACGGGCCGGTTTAAGAAAAATGTTTAAAATAGCTTGACTTTCACTACAATTAAGACTAAATATGTAAAAGAATCAAACAAAAACTATATCAAATACCACAAAATAATACCAAATACAAACATATTCTTTCCTCTTCTTCCTCCATTTGGTGCTCACCTAATATGTTAAAAAACAAAAACAAAAACTAGTGACTAATATATATAAACATATCAACAAAATCAATCTGCACCATACAAACACTACAAAATCACTTATATATATACAACTTAAGAAAGAAAAATGCAGTCATCACTTAACAGCCTTGTTCAACAAGAAAAACATATTCAAATGTGAACAGCTAGATACTAACTACTTAACTATTAATATACATCAGATCAGAAGCTTTAATATATTTTTATTATTATGATATACACAATTAGTTTGGTTAATTTGCCACTTTAAACTCATGTAAACCAAACCAAGTAGCTCAGTTAATGGAGACACTGAAGTTATCTGTGGCCTCAAGTACTTTATGTAGACTAAAAAGGTGTAAATCATCAAGATGTTCCATTTGCATACTTGTATTCTTTTCATTACTCACATAGTTCCTGTCTGCTACAAATAGATATATTCAAGTACTATTTGTTTCCATGATTTTCAAGTAGCTCAAATCTTCTGTCCTAATTTCTAGCTTTTGGTGCATATTTTGATATTTATGTCATAAAAATCATATCTTTCTTTAAATTTTTATTATTTTGAGCTCTATATACAATCCCCAGTGAATGACTGAATTCTAATTCATAAGCAACTCCCAACTGTTTCTTGCATTTAAATATTTAATGTAATTTATAAGGGAAGTCAACACTCAAAAGTTCATGCTTTGCCTTAAAGTTTGGTTGAGTGAGTTGAATTTGCTAACTAAAGATTGTAATTTCTGATCTCAGATCTTGCAAATTTCATGGAAATTGTACTTACAATATGACAATTGCTATCCATTTATGATTCAAACTGTTCAAGATCCAACATTTGGACAATAAGTCAATAACCTTTTTATGTTGCAAAATTTTATTGTTTACCCTAAAATATGCTTGTTTTAAGAGGGTTATAACTTTCTTTGACTAACCTGTTTGGTGCAGAATTGCAGATGTATCAACAGATGGGAAATGGTAGTAAACCCTTTGCAATTAGATATCTAACCTAAACATGTGGATGCATATGGAAAAGAGCCTTGGCAGCTCAAACATAAAATTTTAGTAAACCCTTTTGAACTCCACAATTCCACAAACATCATTTAAAGGCAAAGGCCAGACACTTAAAGTTACATAACAATGAATGAAAAGTAATAAAATCTGGTGCAGATTGTGCACCAAGATGAGCAACAGCAAAAGTTGAGATTAGAAGTTTATGATAATCGAACTTACAGAGAGTAAAATCGAGGTTCAAGGGCTGAGTATCAATATTTATCGAACTTAAGAGAGTATAATCGAGGGTTCAACCGAGTATGAATCTGATTAATCGAGGGCTTCAATCGAGCAGTCGACTATCGAAGGCTTCCATGGAGGAGTCGATTGCCGAGTGCTTCAATGGAGTTGTCATTTATCGAGAGCTTCAATGAAGGAGTCAATCAACAGAGTCTCAATCGACGGCACAACCAATTATCGAGTATCAATCGAGGGCTCAACCGACGTCAATGGAGGATTCAATTTGAGAGTGTCGAATGCCTGTAGCCGCTGTAGAGTGCAGAGGAGACGATATCGATTTATCGATTATCCATCACAGGCCGCCCAAGTTCGTTCGTTTTTACCCAGATGACCCGGCGCCCTTTTTTACCCTGCCCATATGGACCTTCTCTTATACAAGAGTTGTCGTTTTAACCCTTAAGTAAAATTTATTCTATAAAATCAGGCTCGTATTAAATTTTTTATTACCTAAATCGACCCAAATTTAAACAAACGGATCACAATTACCAGTACTAGTCAAAAGTAAACCTCAACTAGAACCTAACAATATATTAGCCTAAAACTCACAATATACGAAATGGCTATACTAAATTAGCTAATACTTCTTAATCAAGAAGAAATAAATCTTCAAATATTAACAATATACAAGTTAATAATTAACAATTAAACCTAATATCACAATTGACAAATAAAGTTTAGAAGAACTAATAAACCCTATTGGCCTTGGAGTTCCCAATTCCCATTCAATTTCAAACTTGATATACCAATTCTTTGTCTGCTAAAAAAATACCAATATTTCTTTGGTTCAAAGTCATACTTCAAATGACAAAGTCACAACCCCATTTGGCCATTCCCAAATCCCGTTCATAGTTTCGAGTCACTGTGGAGCTGAGAAAAGAGGACTTACAAGTTACAATCGTTGATTCGAGTCACTGTGGAGCTGTGAGGAGTCGTTGATTTAACTTTGAGGGTCCTGAACGGCAGCGGCAGCGACTGAGTTAGCAAAGGCTTGGCAGTCGACAAGTAGGGGAGGGAGAAAGGGGGCACGGGCTGCGTGAAGCTTGGTTACAGACCAGTCCACTTTCTTTTTTGTCCTTTTTATAATAACTAGTAACCTAATTAAAAAAATAGAACAAATTATATAAAAATACAATTAACTTTGTCTTAGTTATCATTATATACAATCAAACTTAAAAATTTTAAAAATAATACAGTTGACTTTCATAATCATATCGTTGTATGCAAACAACTTTTTTATGTATCTGTTATTTAGTCACCATTGTATAAACTTTGTCATAACTTCCATAGCATACAACAAGTTGCATACAATCTAGGGATTATAACAGTTGGTTGTATTATTTTTAAGAAAATAAAGTTGATTGTATATAATGGTAACTAAAACAAAGTTCATAGTGTTTTAATGCAATTTTTCCTAAAAAATAATGTTAATTTTAATTAGTTTTGATGCAATTTTGGACGCGATTCTAAGGCTATCGGTTTGGTTTTCGGTTTGAAAAATAATATATTCTCGGTTTCGGTGCATATCGGTTTGGTCCGGTCCGGTTCGGTTCCTGGATCACGCTCACCCCTACATTAACTAAGACAAAGTTCATAGTGTTTTAGTCACTTTTTTGTTAATCTATTTCGTAAATATGAGAAAATCTTCGACCTTAGTGGTGGATAATTACAACTTATTAAATTTGAATATTTGTTACATTAACTTGAAAGTAATGCAAATTAAATTGATTTAAAGTTAAATTGAGTTTCATTTTGACTAAGTTAATAGTTATGATTGCTCAATTAAATAATGATGTTAATTTTGATTAAAAAGATTATGATTCTTTAATTAAATTGATCAAGGTTACTGTTATATTAATATTATATATAAATAAATAAAAGAAAATATAAGAGACATGGAAAAGATGAATTAATTTTATGTAGTATTTGGTTTTTTAACCTTGTGTAAATTCTAGTCCTTTAAAATTAAGCATTATTTGATCTTTAATAAACTAATTTTACATAGTATTAAAACATGAATTAAAAGACTGGATTAACTTTAAGTGAGATGAATTAATTTGAATATTATTTTTAAATTTAAATAATACTTCTTGTACCTCCTATTTTGTCACATATTGGATTTGAATTTGTATATTTCTTGATCTAGAGTTAAATTTGAGTTTTAACTTTGATTGAGTTTCAAATTTGACTATTTAAATTCAAAATTTAGGTTTAATTTTAGACCAAATGAATGGTTAGAAATTGATTTTAAATAAATAAAAAGTTAGGATTTTCTAATTAAATTGATAAAAGTTACTCTTTTTGTAACGATCTGATTTTTATAAGACAATTATTGTAAAATTAATTAGACGAGCCGTGGATAATATTTATGAAGTTTATTTATAAGAAAGATATTTATGGAATACAATTGTTATAAGGAAAACAATTAAAAATTGAAAAACAAAAATTTTGTGCAACCATCGCAACGCGACGCGTTCGGGTCACGTGCGAGGTTGCGTGTGTCAGGAGATGGTGTGTGGCAGGTGATCGCGACGCGACGCGTCCAAAATTGCCTATATATAGTTTTGCATTTCAACCATTTCTCATTAGTTTCTTCACATTAGTACCATTAATCTGCTCATTTTGAGAGCGATTCTAAGGCTAGAGAGCATGTGCTAGTGTCGTGGCTTTGTTTGTGTGAGTATTCAAGGCACGAAGAGGTGTGGTGGTGTCGTTACAAGCTAAGATCTAACTTTGGCTTCATTTTGGTGAACTGGAGAGGTAACTATTACTATCCCTATGTTTAGATCTCGGTTGTATAGCATAGGTATCGTATGCATGTCGGTTTAGATGGAGTATCGTGACAATCGCGACATGACAGCCGTCGGGTAGGAACTTGCATGTTCGGGTTCTATGTAGATTAAGCAAGCTTAGACTTGTTTTGGACCTATAGATTGCTCTCGTGATCTAGTAGCCTTCGTGGGCATATTTAGGACGTTCGAGATCGGGATTTGGCGATCCGATAGGGAAGCTCGTCAATCATTATTTGCCGAGGTGAGTTCAGTTATTTTATAAAATCGAGCACAAAGACAAAATCGATTTTTGAAAGTATTAACGGTTTTTAAGATGATATATATACATGGATGGCTATGATTGACTAAACGATCGATTATAAATGCATGCTAAGTATTTAGTGACAATATGCAATTGATTTATGATGGTTGTGGCGGATGCATATATACTTATAAGATATATAAAATGATGACAATGTTGAACTGATATGATGATTTGCGAGGTAAATAAATATACAATGGTGAATATATAATGATTAATATGACATATGAGATATGTGTATGCATGATTTAAATTTGTAGTTAATGATTATAATGAATTCATATCGCGGTGCATATAATGAGAATTTATTATATTGTTGAAAACAATGCTTTGGGATAGGGGTAGACGTACTCTAATTATTGATTCCTTGGAGGTAGATGTTAGGACTTCTAGGAAATTGCTAGCAAAGCGGTGGTTAATTGTTGGGTTTCTAGATAACCTTGATAACACATGGTGTACTTGTACACTGGAGTGATGTATTGGCCGGGTGATAGGGTCATGTGCAAACGTCATGTGGTTGAAAGAAGGGCCTAGAGATGGGGGGCCGCTTGTACTTTCACATAAACGATATTTAGTCGGAGTAGCTGATATCGCCTTATTTAGATATATATTTGTAACACCCGCAAACCTGGGCTAGGAGATTAGCGGGTTTGTGGTGCATACTTATTTGTTTTAGTAGGATTAAGTGGTTAATTAAAAGTTAATTGGTTAGTTAAGTTAATTACATAGAAATAAATAGTATTGTATGTATGTATGTTGAAAACCGTATGTATGTATGCATGTACATAGGTGTGTACGTGGGTGTTGTTTGAGGAGGTGATGCCACCTCCTGTTTTGTAAATTGTATACGTGGGGTGTGGTTTAACAAAGCATGCCATATATCAATTAAGTGAAAGGTGAAAGTGTGTGTGTTTTCATTTTTCTCTGTTTAAAAGAAGAAACCGAAGAACAAAAGAAGAAGGAACCATCGGATTTTCTAGATTTTGGTGATTTAATCAAGATAAGGTTAGATTTGGGTTCATACATGATTAAATGATTACTTGTTATGATTTTTAAATAGAAATAACATGATTATATGAAGATCACAAGAATCGGTTTTTATGAAATATGAGTTTTTGGTCGGTTTTGTGTGTTTATATGAATTGTATGTTTAAATGATGTTTTGAGGCATGAACATGTGTTTGGAAGTGTTTAAACATGTTTTTGAAATGATTTGATGAAAGTTATAAATTCTGGGTTTAAGTTGTTATGATGAAGTTCTCGGATTTAGTTGAAGAAGGTGAAAAACCGAATGAAGGAAATCCGATTAATGCAAGAAACCGATACATGAAATCCTAGTGTTGAAATCCGAATCATTTGGAAACCGAGACCCTAAATCCGAATGATTGAAATCCAAAACTCAAAATCCTATACTTGGAAACCAAGACTTGAAATCCGATAACCCAAATCCGGAGATCATGAAATCCGATTGATGTAATCCGAGTCTAGGAATCTGATTGAGGTGAAATCTGAATATTTGGAATTTAACTAAGGGAAATCCGACAATAAGGAATCCATCGGATTCCCAAATCCGATATTAGTAGAATCCGAGTCTTGGGTTGCGGATTCTTGGAATCCGATTGTTTTGAGGAAAATCCGATACTTGGTGTTTGAAGTTATATATTTATTATTATTTGATAAATAGTTTATAAATATATGAATGAGATATATTTATGAGATTGGGACTGATTTGGTTATTGATGTGTTTACAGGCAATCCTAAGACTCAGTGATATTAGACTTCTGAGTTCAAGACTGAAACAAAGATGAGTGGACGTTGAACACGGATGGTAAAGATTGTAGTTAATTTTATTGATGTGAAGCATGATTGTGGATTGAGATTGGATTGATTGAAATGCTGAATGTGATATTGAAATGTTGATAACTGCTGCATGACTATTTGGTCGATACGCGCTCTTAGGATGATTTTGAGTTGCGTTGAGAAGTCAGCTATACGTGGACTTGGGCTGGGCTTGTCTAACTGGTTGGTTGAACAGTAGTAGCCTTTCTGTTGCATTTGTTGCTCAGAGGGGAGTTTACTGTGCCAATGTAGTGGAAAGCTATCGGTAAACCTTTGCTTTGGCCGGCATTGGTTGTAGGTTTTGCGCCGAACCGCCGGTCTTCTCTGGATATGTGATTACATGAGTGCTATTTGATTGTGAATGTTTGCGTTTGTTGCTTTAGCCTCTACTCACTTAGCTTTGTGCTAATTCCCCTCAGTTGATGTTTTGCAGGTTGGTGTTTGTAGTTAAAGAAGGAAGAGTTGACGACACTCTGATACTTATTTTGAAAAATAGACGAGCCAGTTATATTTTGTAACACCAAACATTTGTAGTTGTGGTTGTATTTTGAAACAAATAGATGTATATTTGTAATTATTGATTATATGTAATCAAGTGGTTTTGATTAGCTTCCGCAGTGCGTTTAAAAAAATGGCTTGTGAATTTCGGGTGTTACAATATTCGTTGCGATAAATGGAACTTAAATGTTAAATATCTCTTTAAATGATGGCTAATGGTACTTAAAGTGTGTAATTATCATTCACATGTCATAAAATACTCAATGGCGAGAGTTTAAGCGGAAAAGACGGAGAAAGACTCGACACACAAAGAAAAATCATAAAGTCTGAAAATCTGAGAACGCGACGCGTCGGAGGGACAAACGCGATGCGTTCTGGTGAAATCAAGCGAACTTGTCGGGCAAGGCTTTTAAGACGCGACGTGTCCAAAGCAAGAACGCAACGCGTTTCCGGTTGGAATCCAACTCTAGAAATAGACAACTTTCATTCGAAAAAAGGGATGCTAACCCCTCCAGCCGGCCCTAGATGTTTCCCAGAGGAGATTTTGGAGCTTTGAAGCAGAGATCTTAAAGAAGCTTGAGGATTTAGCCTTTTGGGAGTGAAGATTTGAGGTTTTCATCATAGTTTCACACATTAGTTTGCTTTCATCATGACTAGTCGACTGTATTTGTGTTTCTTTTGCTGTATTCCTTCGATTATGGGCTAAACACCCTGTTATCTCTGCTTATACATGATAACCCTTGATAATTAGTTGGATTTCAATGTTTGGATGGCATGTAATGATATATTTGTTATGTTCTAGCTTATTCAAAGATCTAGGTGTGTTAAAGTTTTGATCTTGATTCCTATTGCTGATTTTTCATAGGTTGTATGACAATTCTTCATTTGATTGCTTGAATTATGAATTTCTATGACCATTAGGATTCGTAACTAGTGATTGACCATATCCTAGGGTTAGGTTTAAAGATTGGAACTTTAACGTGCTTGCAATTGCCTTTGATGACCATTCTTGGGTAGTTGATTGATTTTGTCTAGCATAATTCGAATTTATTGCCTAGTTGCTGAGTTAATTAATTCCATGACCATTGGGTTGATTGCTTTGAAACTATAGGGCTAGTGAGTCTGACCATGAGATCTAGCCAATTTAGGAATCGGTATATTGCTATATGTTGTCCATTGCACTTCGTTGAGATTTGCTGATTTGATAGGGGAGTCTATTATCCGAGCAGAGATGCTTTACTTCTTGATTGTTTGAATCTTATAGTTATTTGATTTCTCGATTCTAGCTCTTTAATTCCTGTTGGCGGGTCTTGGGATTAAGGTTTGGAATTAGCTCGCTTTAGTGTTGATATCATAATTTCCCCCATTTATTGCTTATTCTGCCTTTCAGTTATCTTTATTAGTTTAATAATTAATTAGTCTAGTTATACTAAAATCATACTCGTTCCCCGAGAGTTCGACACCCGTACTTATTTTCTATACTGCTACACGATTAGGTACACTTGCCTATTGTGTCGTATTTAAAACATATACGGTTTTTATAAAATTAAAACTAGTACGTAAATCGCACATCAGTAGCAAACGCGGGGAGACTTGGGACTTATGATACGGGTAAGAGTTGTGCCTTATTCAGTATATAATTCAGCAAGCATTCTTACCGAAAATTTGCCTATGTGGGTGGACCTTGGGACTTAGCAATTGTCAGGTATGCACGTGGCATCATTGCGGATGGACTTTGGAACCTAGTGGTTGCTAGGCAGCACGTAGATGGTGCGGGGGTAGCGGTGATAATAATGTGTGATGATAGACCCTACTAAGATTGTTGATAACAATGGATGTGTTTGCCTGCGCGTTGCGTTGGGTAAAAAAACCTTGTTTTAAAAACTATTAATTAAAAAAGATTATTATATACTTAATTGTGTTAATTCTCTCAGCCATAAACTACATGCATTTAGAAGTAGTTAAGGTTAATTCTAGTTATCTAGTTACACTCACCTATATATGCCATCACCACAAATCCCAAAGACGAAAATGAAATCCAAAATAAAAACCCCAAAATGGAAGTTCAATCCCAACGTTGCAACTCAAAGCCGTGAAAGTTCCCGATCTAAAAATCAAGATCAAAAACCCAAAACCAAATATGAGATCTCAAAACTTGAAGTCGCAACCTCCGCACTCTTCTTGCTGCAACTGCCACCAACACAACCCGTCCAAAGCCATCATCCCATATGGGTTCCTATCGTCTCCATAACCACCATTGTCACCTTCATAACTTCACTCACCACCAACAACCACCATCACCGAACCAAAAAAGAAAGAAAAATCATAGCATGGATATGAAAGCATATGAACAAAAATTTACAAACACATAGTAACGCACTCGAAGCCATCTCTTATGGTCTAGGTTTAGAGAGAAAAGAGAGAGGTGAGGAGATAAAGAAGAAAGAAAAGGGAGGGAAGAGAGAGAGAGATTTACCTGGCAGATAGCAAGATAAGCACATCAGCACATGGCCACATGTATATGTCTCAATGTCTCATGAGATAACAATTTCTCACGTTATTCACTAAATTACAAAATTACCCTTTAAAATTTCGTGAGAAATTTCTCAAACACTTCGCCAATTGATAATAAGGAGAATGTTGATAGTGATGATTAAAGATGATTGTGATGTTTAATGATGATAAAAATAATATTAATATTAAAGATGATTGTGATATTTAATGAGGATAAAGATAATATTAACATTAAAGATGATTGTGATGTTTAATGACAATAAAGATAATATTAATATTAAAGATGATTGTGATGTTTAATGACGATAAAGATAATATTGATATTAAAGATGATTGTGATGTTTAATGATGATAAAGATAATAATGATGCTAAAAATGAGATAGATAATTAAACGTGATTGCGATGCTTAATGATAATAATGATGATAATGGGGTGTGATGATAGACCCCAACTAAGGTTGATGACATTGATGATAACGACAATTAGTAATGATTGCGATGCCTAACAATGTTAAGGATGATATGGCGTTAAAGATGATTTTGATGCCTAATATGATGAGAATGTGTGATGATAGACTCCGACTAGGATTGATGTTAATGATGATAACAATGATAACAATGATAATGAAGTGTGATGACAGACTACAAAAGGATTGATGTTAATGATGATAACAATGATAATGAAGTGTCATAATAGACTCGAATTAGGATTGATGTTAATGATGATAACGATGATTGAAATGTTTAACTGATATAGACATTAGCGACGTATAATAATGTTAATGAGGTAAGGTGAGAAACTAAATGATGTTGATGAAAGTAGTGAGGTACTTACTATAAAGATGTTTAGTAATGATACTTGATCGTGAGGTGATTAATGATGATATGCGGGTGGGTAAAGTTACGGGTTGGGATGTATTACCCTAAACCTAAATATGTTTTATAAATGTTTTAAAGTGATGATTTTGTGGTGATAACTAAGCTGACTCAGGAGGCAAAAGCTGACATGTGTGTTGTGCTCGTGTAGGTTGCTTAGGTATGTGTGGCCTTGTGAGCGTGGGTGCCGATGGATAGTTATTTATATTGTTGTGTTGTTGAAATCAACTTGTGATTGTGTTAAAGAGTTGATTTTAAAACAAAGACGTGATTTAACGTAACGGCTGGTTATATGTTGGTGTAAGTTTGAAACGGTTTTACCGGTTTTAATAAACATGGTGTCAAAGTTCTTCCGTTGCGATGAATGTGATTTAGTAAAAAAAATTTAAAATTAAGAATTTTGAAAACCACGGCCGTTACACATTTATTTATATTAGAAGATGATATTATTAATAATAGTCATATTCATTATAATGAACATATAGTAGGATCTTATAATATGTTAAAGTAAAATGTTTTGATATTATAATTTAAAATAAATTCATATATATTGTAATAATAATAAATTTTTATTAGTAACATGTTTTATATTCTTAATTAATTATAATATATTACACACACTAAACGGTTAGTAACTTTTTTTGATGAAAAAAATATAAATATATTAACTATATTTTATTAAAGTGTTTTGTATGATAATAAATATGAAAAATATTCATGTTACGTAGTTAAACATATTATAACATAATATATATTTTAAAAATATAACAAATTTGTAGCATTAAGCATAACTTATTATAATCATAATAATGGTATGCGTTAAAGTAAACCAAAAAGAATAAATGTTATAAATAATAATTTAAAAGTATTAAATTAACAAACAAATTGTATATGGGTTAAAAAGATCCGTGAGTTATGTAAATGGGTTAAAAGATCCAACTAAATCATATAAATTGGATCTTTCTAATTGAGATGATCAAAATTGAGTTTTTTTTTGTCAAAATTAGAAAAATGAAAGGCTTTTAATGGTAAATTGAAGTTTTATGTAAGGAACTTTCCCAACTTTGTTTTTCTTTATATATATATTTATATATATATATATATATATATATATATATAGATTGCGTGCAATGTTGCGGCAGAAAATAGTTTCAGTTTTGTAACATGTCGATACAAGAATGTAACGATATGTTATTCGCGCGATTCAATGTTACAAAAAAGTTTTCTTCAACAACATATCCATTTTTTAAATTTTCTTTATTTTGTATCAACTATTTTGTTAATTCTAAAAATAAATTTTAAAAGACATTTAAATAAGAAAAAAGATATATAAATAATTTATGAAATAAAGAATGAGAAGTTAATAAGATTTTAAAAATTATATTTATGTGAGTGGATAATTGTGTTTATGTAAGAAAGTGTGTTAGCGGTAGAATATACTTTAAATGAAAAAAAGGTTAAAGTAATTAGGAGAGAAAGAGAGAGTGTGTGTATGTGTGTGAAATGGTTAAAGATTGAGTGAATGAGATTAATTTAGATAGAATGAAAGATTAAGATTTTATATTTGAATATTTAAGAACTCTTAAAGTTAAGAAGAAAAGAGAATGTTAAATGGTTTCATATAGTTATATTGTAACAACGCGATTTCACGGTCAACTTTTTGCCCTTTTTAAAATTTAATTTAAACATATTTAAGTTTGATAAACACACAGCGGAAGTCTTATCGAAGTATTTTCTTTATTTAAAACAAACGAACCGGGTTTTCATTTTACAAACGGGTGTTACCAACAATCATACCTGTAAAAGAACACCAAGTGTCCCAGCACCACAAAAGCAACCCTAGGCACAGCCAAACGTAAACATCTGCAAAAGCATACAAACTAGGAGGGGGTTAGCTTTAAAAGCTAGTGAGTGCAAACATAACCATAAGCATCATGTAGCACATAGGGCATCACATTCTTTAAATCATATCGCATGGTTACATAAACAGTGCTATCATAAAACATTATGGTGTGCTGGCGTGATCAGTAGGCATCGTATCTCGTAGGGTTGCAAATCCGGCTCAACGATCCTAACTAGGGAATCAAGCACACCCAACCGCGCCGGTGGATGAGCGGGGTGGATGAGCGGGTAACTGTCCACCAAGCATCGTTATGGAGCCAACAACTCCTTCGGGTTTAGCAGGAAGCCGATTGCCCCTCACATTAAGGAACGGCGGTCCTGCAGAACCTACGACCCGGAATGGACCCTCGAGTCACCGTTAATCCCGAACTATGACCCATAGGTCCGTGGGATCCAGCCCAAAGGTTGACCTCAACCATACGACTATAAAATAGTCCACAAATGTCTGGACAAATCACATACACATAGGTGATCCAATCATGATCCAATAGCATGCATGCATTTCATAAACATATCAATGACTTCCACTTATACACGATAAGCAGAACACACGAATGCAACCTTGCCATGGCATATAATCATAGCATGAATCATAAAACATGTACCCATTCACTATTAGTGTGAACCTAGTCAGCATAAGCATCATATTGATCATATCATCATGATCCTAAACATAGTAGGCATTTAGGTATACACAAGTCCAAGGTACTCATGAACTACCTTTTTATACTTAGTTAGCATATATGCTTTGTATTTCTTTAAACATACGTTCTTGACTTATTGATACTTGCGTATGTAATTGCATATCATACCAATATAGGTAGCATTAGCTAGTTATGGTTGGGAGCATAATTTAATTATCTTTAATATTCATCTTTGTAGGTATTGACCAATTGCTAACCAATAATCAATAGTAACTCATGTTCATGCCAATAGCCTAACAACAAATCAAATTAGCTTACACATGATCACACTCAACATTACAACCTTGATCATAATCATAATCATGTTTCGTACAAATCTAATGGTAATCAACAAACCTATAGCTACTACATAATGATTAAAGGTTAAGTTGGTACTCACCTGAGTCCAAAGTACTTGTATTAATCTTCTAATGATGGCTTTAGTTCATGTATAAACCTATAATTAAAACCCAAGCATCAATATATAAAAAATAAGAAAATTGCTCACTAGCCCAAACCTATAATTGAACAGGGACGGACAAAGTTGTGTTCTACATATCCAATCCGACTCAAAACTACTCATTTTGATTCCCAGTTGTTTCTAATACTTTTAAAGGTTGTTTTGAAACCTTTCTAACATTTTATAACATCCACAAATCAAATTAATACCATTAAAATCAAAGATCTAATAAAAACTCATTTAACACATTATTAAAATGGTTTAGACTCAAATCCATCAATTTTGCTGTTATATTCACTTATTGATATAGAATATAGTCTATAGAAGTTATAAGAATTAATAGGAGACATCCTAACATCACTTAATTACAAGAATCAAGATTTGATTTAAGAACCCCAAATCGGTTTTTAATTGAAACTTAACCATTTGTACACTCTCCTAATCTCTTAATGAGCCCACTAACATATATTAAAACTCATTTGAACAATCCTTTCAAGATTTGGGTTAATTACCCATTAACACTCCAAACCTTCTAAAACAATAAAAAAAAGTAGATAAGAATACTTACTAATCAAGGAGGAGTATGATTATGGACATGATTAAAGATCTTGAATATGACAAATGAATCTGGTTGATGTTCTTTAAACCCTTGATAACCTGTAACAACGTTTCATAAATTTATTGAAGCCAAGTTTCATATTTTAGTCCTTGCTTCCTTTCTATATCTATGAAATTCGTACGAGTCCAGGAGGCAAAATCTTCATTTGTTATTATTATTAGAAACTAGAAGAATGTTTAATATAGTACATAATTAATTCATAGTCAAAGAGGACTAATTTTAGCCTTTTGAATCAATGATATCAATGGTCTTGATTAAATTTTAAAAATTTGGGCGGAGTGGTATTTTCGTAATTTTTCATTATTCATATATGATGTTTTTACAAATCACATGTGATTGTATACTGATTGAATATTAAAATTTTAGCATTATGTTTTTTAAATGGACTTTATTGAACACAACTCATAGAAATTGGGGAGAATTTCGTTTATATCCTTGAAAACTTTCCTAATTACGTATATATCCTT
This sequence comes from Dittrichia graveolens, assembly GCA_038502395.1. NCBI lineage: Eukaryota > Viridiplantae > Streptophyta > Magnoliopsida > Asterales > Asteraceae > Dittrichia > Dittrichia graveolens. The sequence goes on from JARJIL010000005.1 coordinate 34,820,359, forward strand.
GTAAAAGTTAGAATTATGTATATATCCTTACAAAACCTATAAACTCACATATATACCCAAACATCTAATTTAATAATAATTTATCAATATAAAAACTAAAACTATGATTTAATTTATTTATTATTATTAAAAAACTAATAACTTTATTATATTACAACTTAACCCTTCTAAATTAAAACAACTAGCCAGTCAGTTCCCATCATCCATTCATCACAATGTTCAAAGTTCAAACCCAGACCACCATCGATTGAACATCATCGGTTGAACAGAGTACTAAGAACGGGTTCATTTTCAATAATCCAAGCCACAATTGAACGATTTGCAACAAAAAATAAACCCATTGCCACCCATCGTTTGACATATTATGGTTGATTTGGATCACGGTTTGATTTGAAGGAGGTTTGAAACCCTAGTTTTCGATGTCGCATATGGTCCGATTTGAAAGATGTTGGTTTGTGTGACATCCGTCACCAAAGCAGGTTAACCAGTTTAGACTCTCAAATTGTTATTAGGTTTCATGCGTTTAATTTTCCTTGAAACCCTAAAAAAATCCAAAAAGGTGATAAGTATTAGAAGGTATACTCTTTTTACGCACTATTCAGACCATGACACTTGGAAAATCTTATAGTTACATGCCTAAAGTGTGAAACAAATTCGTTACATGCACCTTGAATGTACATCAAGGGTGACACAAGCTCAAGTACTAAATAGAGCTCATGAGAATAAAAGTATAATTCTTGGAACATTTGTTATAAGTACGTAAACTCCATTGAGACCCGAATAATTTTAAAGGAGATTAACACACTAACAAGCAACCGTATGACACCAAAATTAAAGTAGTGGTAATAATAACACAACAAATAAGTTGGCATTACAAATCAAAATAATAAAACCCTAGAACAACTCTTAAAATTTAATAACTTAAACTAATAATATGAATTGTAACACATGAAATATCAAATGCACATACAAGAAATGTAGCATGCTAAATACAAAATAATAATGATATTAAGTAACAATAAATAATATATATATATATATATATGTAAGAAATATCGGCCAAATGGGGGGAAAAAGGAAGACTTAATTTCAAAATTCAAAACATAACAAAAAATAACATGATTCTATATTAAATGCCTAGAGTTATTTCCAAACCACCACACCTCATTCCTCTCTCCAAATTTCGGCCCCATGCTCTCTCTTCTCTTTGATTTGTTCTTCAAAACACAAGGATCAAGCAAGAAGAACTTGGAATCTTGAAGATCCAAACTCACAATTGGAAAACCGGTAATCAATCAATCCTTTTTATCGTTTCTCTACACCTTCATCCTCGTTATTTATCTATTTGAAAACCCTAAGTGATGAATATAAAAGAATATATAAGAAACAATACAATCATATATAAAACAAGGATTTTGATTAACAATATGCAAAACACAATCAAAAGGCTAAAACTTTTTATTTGAAGATGAGAAACATAAAACCTAGAATCTGACAGAATATTTGGGTCGTGTTTAAGAGGCCATAACTCGGGCAATTCGTGGACTTTTATTTCGTATTTTCAGTCTAAACAGAAGTACTTTGAGTCTACTTTCTACTACAATTGGTCTCATCTTAAAATGATATCGTTTGATCATCCAAACAAATTAAAACATTTTGGTGCGCAGATCTGGATTTTTGGGACAGAAGCATAGGTAACTTATTCGTACCATAAATCACTTATTTTGATGAATAAAACCGTGAGATTCATACAAAACGAAGCTTTACGTGTCTATGGAGTTCTGTAAAATTTTGGAAATTAATTTGCTCGTTTACTATTTTAAATAGAAATAAACTTTCTGTCGCGTAAAACAGTGGTATTTTCGGGTTAGTCGATTATCACGAATTTAATTTAATATAAAGGTAAAAGAATAAATTCTAGAAAAATTAGGGTTTCATCTAGAGACATGGAAGTACATTTCATAAAAATTTAAGAATTTAAATAGGTTATTTAGAGGGGTTTAAAAATACAAAATGGGACTACAAATTCTGCCAGAAAACTACTTGAATCCTAAAAAGTATTTCTAAAAGCATTAAAATAAAATAATGAAATTTATAACAAATCTAAGTGATAATACAAGTATACCTTACTTAAGAAAGACATTATTCAAAGTATTGGATACAATACAAGAGCAATCTATCAAAGTTAGATTGCTACCTAAGAGTTTCACACCATAGAAACTGATGTCACGAAACCTATTGTAGATCTTTGAGCGGGATTCATCTCACTAGCTACTATCAACCCTCAAGGTGAGTACTCGTGGCCCCTTTTGCATGTTTTTCTTGGGGAAAAATGACACTCAATGAATTGATTTATTTTTCATGCCGTGAAGTGAAATTCTTTTCTTTTTGACAACTTGGATTATGTGTTACATGCTTGTGTGAACCCGATTATGGATTAAGTCAATCAAACTAACCCGATTATGGATTAAGTCAATCAAACTAACTCCGTGATGGGTTAAGTCTAACCCCGTGATGAGTTTAGTCAATTAAATAAACCCGGTGATGGGTTAAGTCAATTGAAATCAAATTTACCCAACTTAGTGCTCCAGCTGGTAGGCCTTGTTGGATGACAAATATCTATGGGACATTGTGGTCCGGTTATCATTATTCAAAATGGACATTGTGGTCCGGTTATCATTACTCACATTGGACATTGTGGTCCGCTTATCATTATTCAAAATGGACATTGTGGTCCGGTTATCATTACTCTCATTGGACATTGTGGTTCGGTTATCATTATTCATATTGGACATTGTGGTCCGGATATCATTATTACAAGTATGTGTTACCCTATATCCATTGTCAAACTAATGTATACACGGCAAATCAATTATTTTGTTTAAACCTGCGAGCTCACCAACCTTTGTGATGACATTTTTAGAGTGTTCATTTTCAGGTAATACTAACGTTAACGCTTAAGGATTCTAGAAGACTCTAGTCGGGCCTTAGCGTGACTCATAGCGAGAATCGAACTTTTCTTATTATTTTGTGATGTGGTGTTTGTTAACACACCAAATTATTATTTGGTTTTGGGCTTGTCGCCCGTATACTTGACCCGGGTTGTGGGGTTTACATTCGCACAATCATTTACTTTCGTTGATTGTCTATGTTGCCGTGGAACCGACTTAACACGGCACAAGACTCCTCTTGTGTCGGGGAAACGTCGTGACACGTTGGATTAATTGCATTTAGTGATTTTCTCTATTTTATATCAATGTGTTATGACGATCCTCTCCGTCACACTTCGCGATTCCGCCTTGGCGGGGTGTGACAGTTTGATTCGAACAAATTGTGGTAAATTGCTGTTGGTTCAATTCGATTGAGGTATGATGTCGCATATGGTCCGATTTGAAAGTTTTTGGTTCGATTCAAACAAATTGTGGTCGATAGCTGTTGAGTATGATGTCGCATATGGTCCGATTTGAAAGTTACTAATTCGATTCGAACAGATTGTGGTCAATTGTTGTTGGTTCGACTCAAACAGATTGATGTCGCATATGGGTCGTATTCTTACCCAAACCAAAGGAAAAAAACAGAAAGAGGTGAAGGGATCGATCGACTATAAAAGATAAAGCACATGATCGATCGACTGTGACATAGTTTTGCAAACTAAATCTATATATGTAATCAACTGTAAAAGATGAAGGTATTGATCGAAGAACGTTTGATTATCGACTGTAAGATATTACTAAAATTACTCAAGTTAGTCTCAACCATAAGAGATGAAGCATTCGATCAATCAACAGCTTTGCAAACTGATCTTATGTAATTGACTATAAGAAATCAAATATTCCATCGTTCCATAAAAATATGAAACGGCAGTTGAAGGAGATCTGGATATTGATTAGGAGAGGGAATTTAAATGGGTATTTTTTTAATTGATAAATTATTAACAAATTAAGTGTTTGGTTATATATGTGAGTTTATAGGTTTTGTTTGGATATATACGTAATTCTAACTTTTACAAGGATATGTACGTAATTAGGAAAGTTTCTAAGGATATACACGAAATTTTTCATAATATGGTTCAATTTTAACCAATAATTTCAAGAAAATTACATACCTTTTTATATTATCAAGTCCCAGCGCTATCACTTGCAAATTAGAAGAAAACAAGATTTCTTGTTTCCAACTCCTTACATCTTCACGAATTTTCCATCCATTTGCTTTTTCTTTTACATGTTACCTAACAAAAACTTCTAGATAACAATTCGAAGTTCAAGGTGGAAACTCAAAGTCATGGATATAGACTTAATTCACCCTCAAAGTTGGTTTATTATGTTCTTGTTCACACACTATATATATAGGGGAATTTCATTTGAGAACCGTTTTTATTGCAAGAACCGCGAGAACCAATCTTAGCCGTTCATTTTGGATAATGGGATTCATGGATGAAGAGTGTGGGGGGATTGGGTGTGGCAGGGTGCATGTAAAGAATTCATGGGTGGGCAATCCAATTGGAGGGGGAATTAGACGGTTAGGATTGGTTCTCGCGGTTCTTGCAATAAAAACGGTTCTCAAATGAACCTTTCACTATATATATAGGCAAAAGTTCAAACAAGAACTGTTTTTCGTATGAGAATTGTGAGAACTGTTTTTAACGCCATTAATGACTCATTAATAGGGGTATTTTGGTAATTTATATAGTTACCGAACCGTAAATTGTGTCAGGGTGGGCCGTCATTAATTTACGAGGCTTGATTTTCCCAAAATAACCCTCATTAATGTGTCATTAATGAGCCATTAATGAAGCATTAATGAGGCGCCAAGAATCTTAGCCATTGATTAGTTCTCGCAGTTCTCGTACAAAAAACAGTTCTTGTTTGAACCTTCCCCTATATATATATATATATATAGAAATAGGATCAACATAGAACCTAATCTTAATTATAGAACCTAAAGAACAAATCTGGACTATTGGATCATCTAAATTAATGGTTAAGATTTGAAAGTGGCAATTTTGTAAATTATATGAAAATTATATTAAGTAACTGCATAATTGAGGGCAAATATGTAATTCTGTTTTGATTCTATTTATGCTCCACCTTCCGAAAATACAAAATGAGAACCAAAATGCAAATTATTGGATTATTTGCATGTTAATGACTTAATATTATTTGCATTTTCGGTTATTTGCATTTTTGTTATATTCTTTTATGTCGGTTGCATTTTGCATTTTCTATTTTCGTCATATAATTTGCATTTTTGTTATCTATTTTTTTTATTTTCGGCAGCATTTGCATTTTCGTAAAAAAAATTAGAAAATGAATTTAAGTTGAATACAGTGATTTTACAGACTAGATGCAATGTTCCTAGCGTTCCTATTTTAAGAACTGTTTTCATAGTAGTAATATTGGGTGATATGGGAAGTATAACGATTCTAGTTTCTATATAAACATAATTTTCTTTAATAATTGTTTAGGTATTGGCTAGAAGTTTTAATTAGATGAAATTTGATCTTCTTTTGATCAACAACAATAGTCTACAAAATGGTTAGAATATTCACTTGTTACTTCGGAGAGTGAGCATTCAAATGCATGTATATGGGCTTAGATTGTTAGGCTTAAATTAGATATAGTATGTTTGACATGTATTATACATCATGTTCTTTGTGTCTTTCTTTATAATTTCTTTTATATCATGGGAAAAAGTGATTTTGCTGAGAACTTGTTTTTATATCCTGCAAAATGTGTTTAATGTATGTGATAAATTTGTGTTTCATAATGTTGGTAATGTATAATAGTATCTAGCAACAGTGTAAAAATGGATTTTAGGTTCACAAGCCTAAAATTTTATTATGAAAAGAAGGGTTTAAACCAAATGATTTTCTCTTTCCGATTTTGGTCTGCTCTAAAAGTCATTTGGTAAAGAAGGATCTTATTTGAATGATGATAATGTTTTGTTTAGTAATGTAATGAAGAAGAGAAGTTCAAATTGTTTCTCTATTTTGTAGATTCAACAACTTTTCTTTTATAACGAAGTATGAGTTGTAGAGGAAATGAAATTGTTGAATCTATCAAACATATACATATGTTTATGTGTAGTTTGTTTAATGTTTTGGGTTTGTTTGTTGTGACTATTTTAAATTGTTCAGGTAATTTTGTTTTATCTTTTCTAAACGTTAATGTTGGAAATTGTAATTATGTTGATTTATTTTTAAACCATCTTATTTTGTAAATTGATGCTTAATATGAGTTTTTTTAAATTGATTTATATTAATATGATTGTGCTTTGTAACTGCATTTAGTTGATGTTTTTGGGATGCTTGGGTGAGAGTTTTTAAATGTTTTTTTTATGTATATTCATATATATTTCTTTTTATCAAATTGTGATATATTTACGGATCATCTGTTTAAGCAAATCCTAAAGTAAAATATTAGTTATCAATAGATATTATTTTGATAAAGTTTCATATAAATTTAAAATGTCTGCGCGCAGGATGCAAAACCCAATTATGGTATTCCATAGTAAATTCCTTCAAGTGTAAAATGAATATAGAAATTAATATAAGTATACAATTAGATAGACACATATGCAAATAGGGAATGTACTAAACAGAGAAGTATGCATACAATAATTAAGCATTACCGGGGTGTTTCGTGAATTTTGGAGGGTCTGTGCGAAATGAAAAAATGGGCCCTTTTTTACTATATATATGTGTATATATATATATATATATATATATAGACATACGTATAAGCAAAAATTCACTAATGCTATGATATTTACTATATCAAAAACTAAAACTAAAGAAGGATAGCAAACTAGTTTATCCTATATAGTTACATGAATCGTGAAGTTCTCCTAGCATTAGCGAAAGCAAAGTTAACTCTTCTTAATCAATACTCTCTAAGATATCATTATCAAGAGTTATTATTGTCAATCTATTAAGCCTTTCTTGTGACATTTTGGACTGTAAGTAGGACTTCAACAACTTAAGTTTTGAGAAACTTCTTCTGCAACCGTTATTGGAATAGTCAACAAGACTTTATATGCAACAATTGCATCGGGAAAACAATCAGCTTCTTTAAGGTAGTTTAAGACATCGTTCGGTCGGATATTTTCCCCGGATAAAAAATGTGTAAAAGCAGCTTCAACTCTATATAAAGTTTATTTGCATCAAAATCGAATTATTTATCAGACTTAAGTGTGGATTCAAGACAACTACAACATTACTTAAGATCTTTGTCATCAAATTTCTTCAACTTTTTGGAAAACAAAAAACAAAATACTTTTTCATACTCTTTGTACTCTTTAGATCTGGTTTTAAGAGAAACACTAACTTGATCAACAATATATAAAAAATAATTAAATTTATAATTCTTTTGAACTGAAAATAAGACATCTTGATCATTTTGGTTCTCATCAAATTGTTTTTTTCAACAAACCTGGCGCCTTTGAGGGAATATCGGATAAATATTCATTTCAATGGCAAGTTCCTTAGCATCATCAATAGCCTTAGAAAACCATGTTCCTCTGAACTCCTTGAATTATTCGATTAACATATTGATACGCGAATATTAGTCTTAAATTTAAACACTAATCTAACCGTATTTGACTGACACACTAACGGGCAAGCGCACCCGATCATATTGCAGTAAACCAGGCAAGACCAGGATCGTCTTCACAGGGACAGTTATGGAATATACTATTAGGAAATAAACTAGTTAAACTAAAATGTTTTATAATTAAAAAGGAGGTTTTGAGTTAAAGCAGTAAATATGGAAACAATTTCAAGAAGTTGAAATCAGTTGACAAAGATGTATTCACCAATGACTCACTCTCCCTAGATCCAGTTTGTTTTAGGCATAGTTAATATGACAAGCTTTTAAGGGCGTTCGAACCAACAACCATCAGTCCTATTAATCCGATTACGACTTAACCTTTCCAAAACACACTTAACTCTCGTTGTATGGTGAATTGAACTCAAACTTTTATCTATGGTATTACTGAATAATCTTAACCCTCATTGTATCAGAAAAGTTATCTATCCTATTAAATGCAAACGTCATTATCTCAGAACAAGCAAACAATAATCTAGAAGAAAATACACATGCAAGTCATTGTCTCAGAGCATGCACAAACTGCATCTAACAGATTACTCAGCAAAATTTAAGATAAAAAACTCAAGGTTCATGATTAAGCATAAACAAAACCAGATCATATATTAGAAATAAAGATTACAAATCAAAACCTAGGGTTCATTCATCACGGTAAATACAAGAGAGATCTAACTCATAGAAAAATTAGAAAACAAAACAAAGTAAAACAAAAATTACAAACCATTATAAACGATGGTAGCAATCCAAGTTAACCCTGCAAATGTTGTAGCTTCTCCTCTCCATCACTGATCACTCCCTAAAACTGTCGCTATGTTTTTTTCTTCTTTCTTCGACTGCAGCTTTTCTAATTATATATTTGTATGCGCAGCCGCTGTAAAATCCAATCTCCTCATTAATATCACACACGTGTTTCCTCCTTGCTGCGCGTTGGGCTTTCCCTTTTTTCTTTTTGATATTCTGGGCCCAATTTTTACTCATTCGGGCTTCCATCCTGCTTGATTCAAAACATGCATAATAGATTGCAATCTCATTTACCCATGGGCTTTCAAAGCCCACAAAATTTATTCTTTTCTTTTATGCTAGCTGCAGCTCTCGGCCCATATGAAGAGAATCACGGCCCAGTTCAATAGAAAAAAACATAATTTTATTGTTGCTCTTTTTGTCAAGTTTCCGTAGCTTTTTGAATCACATAGTTTCGAGTTCAAACGAGTGAAATACGATCAAAACATTGAAGATATATCAACTTTGTCAGCTTTACTCAATTTATCTCTTTCTTCATCATTTCTTATCAAATTCTCTATATCTTCTCCCAAGAGTCCTAAAACATGGATTACAACAAATTAAGTAGGTAATTAACCTAATTCATCATAATAGTGCAATCAAAGACTCAAATATCGGATATAAATAATATGAATATTTTAGACGATATCACATATACACTTCTTTAATATATTAATTAAACCATGAGCTTTCTAATATTTTTTAAATTCTAGGCTTTTCAAAATTATAACACACACACACACACATATATATATATATGTATATGTAAGTGGTCCCCTTTAAAACGTGGTGCGACCGCACCTTCTACACTCCTTCAAAGACACCCTGCTTTACTTAACTCTGATCTTAGAAGTCAAATACATTCATTTTTTTCTAAAATACTTTAGTAAACATCAAACTTGATCTAATAGTAGGCTAATGTCTCCGGAAAGAGGTTGAAGGTCCTCTTTGAGCCCAATCATAAACCTATGTCAAACTTGAAATACTTCCAATTACACCCGATAATGTATAGTTGGTTCCCTATTTTTTAGTAGCAATGTGGATCCACAATAAAATGTTGTTTCTACCTGAACATGTATATACAATAAGAACAAAAAAACTAAAAAGTACATCCATTGACAAAGTCTTAAAAAAATTCGGAAGAAGTTGGTGTGTGTGCTTTATTTAGCCATAAAAAGAAAGCAAAAATATAGATCATAAAGGCTATAAGCATGCTTTAGAGGAAGAAACATATAAGACAATGGAGGTGGGAGTTTTATTTTAACTTGGGTACACCGTACACTACCCACCTAAGCAACTTAGATTTAACCAATTACAATTCATTTGAAATATTTAAGCGTCTAATTTGATCTGATATGAGTTTTGACCCATTAACACAAAGTTTTGCATTTTCTTACAATTTTCGAATGTATTTTGTTAAATTTTATTTACACCATATATCTTAAGTTTATGAAGTAATTATAACTTACAAACATGTTTACTCTCAAAGCAAACTTTGACTACCAAATCTTTTGTTTGACTTTCAAACGTCACACTCTTTCCATTTTATACTTATTTTGTCAATTAACCAATAATTTAATTCATAAATGACTCCATAAAGTCTATTTTACTTTTTTTTAATATTCTTATTTTATTTGTTTGATGAAATGTATTTTTATAGATCTAGGAAAATATCAATGATGAATTTTTTTAATGACTTTATCCAAGATTAAAAGTATTTGCATATGTTGGCTAGAAGTAAATAAATAAGCAAGAATTCATAGTTTTTTAGTGGCATAATTGTGTAAAACAAATAAAAGCAAAGGAACACATCAACAGGAAGCATCACATTCATCAGTGAACTCTTTTTACTAATTTGTATATAGGGTTCTTATAAATGCTACAAAATTCAAGAAAGACTCACTTTGGCATTTCGTCAAACACTTGTTGTGTGCCACAAAAAAGCCACAATTTACCCTTGTTGCACACATTTACAATGAAATTTAGAAGACGAACCAAAGATCAAAACCAATAGCAGGAACAAAAACAATCAAAAGTATAATACTCTGATACAAGCATATCATTGAATCAATCTAAAACACATTTATATTAGAAAGAATAAAATTAAAAACTCCTTACAGATTTGCCACCGGAAATACCCACAAGAATAGTCTACTTATACAAGCAATCCATTAACCCAACGCACACCCAACTTTAATATTAGCTCTATGCGTTGAATGCACCGGGAAACTTCAATCGTCATTTACAAACACAATACATACACACAATTGAAGGGAACGTAAGAACATATCCATAGTAATTGCTCGGACTTGAACATTGAAGGGTATCAACACATGTATTCGAGAACAGAAGCAACTGAATCATCAGGAAAGAAAATCGCCATCGCCTAATTGAATGACATGAGAAAACAAAACGAATCAAATTTAATGGCCCTAATTGAACACTAAAAGCAATTATGTACATTAAAGAACCTAACAATTGAAACCGAAAAGAAACTTAACCATTTAAGCCTCACATTGAATGGTCCTAATTGAACACTAAAGCAATGATGTAAATTAAAGAACCCAACAATTGTAAACGGAAAGAAACTTAACCATTTAAGCGCAACTTATAAAAACAATAAAAGGCCAACTTATAGAAACAATAAAGAGCCCAAAATTCTCACATAATGACACATCACAAGGCTCTACTAATTGACTTCAATTTTAAAAATGACACTCCAAAACCAATGACACATGGGATTGATGATGTGCGTTTTACATACCAGTTTTATATTTATAAATCCGAGTTATTTAGCACGTCTACAACACAAACATGCAAGAGAACCTAATCATATCGTAGTACAATAAATACGTACGGGTGTCGAACACAAGGGGAACGAGTATTGAATTTGAATATAACTATACTAATTAAATATTTAACTAAATCAAACTTCTAAAAAGCAAATAAAGGGGAATGTTGTGTCCTAACTTGATTAAAGCAGACAAAGTTTCAAACTTTAATACTAGGAGTCAAAGAAACAATAATTTCAAGATTAGAAAAGCAATAAAGCAAGTAACTTTTAAATTAAAACTATCAAGAATGTAAAGAATCTCTATGTAACATCCTGATTTTGGGCCTTGTAGTTAAGTAGGTTTTGGTAAGTAACACTTGATTATTATTTGATTAAGTGTTTATTTAATTATTTATTTAAATGACTTTAATTAGTTTGATTAATTAAAGTTGATTATATGTAAATACATATGTACGTATGCATGAATATATATATGGGTGTATGTGATTAAAATAAGTTAATTGCATGTTAGACACCTCATGCTTGGTAGTTGAAAGGTCATGTGTACGTGTGTTTTGGATAAGCTAGACTCACAAAAAGTCACCTCCTCATTTTATGAAACTTGCTGGAATTTGTGTATGTGTCCTTTGAGAGAAGAACTAAGAACAAGCTTGAAGGTTGGATTTTAAGAACTTGATAAATTCAAGTTAAGGTTGGTATGTTTTCTTATGTGTTTTAAATTAAGATTCATGTCCAGCATGCTGATTATTTGTTGCTTCTTATTGCTAGGGGTTTTATCAAGACCACCAAGGATGAATGATAGAAATTTGACAAATGGGTTTAGTTGGTTTTTTTGTGTTATTGAGTTTTAAGGAGTTCATGATGATGCTAAACATATTATATAAAGTTTAAACATGATTTGGTATTGATTTTAGTAAGCTCAGATTACTGGTTATTTTGGCTATGGAGTTTTGTAGGATGGAAGAAGGTGAAGAACAATATAGGAAAACTAGGTTTTACGAGATCGTGGTGCGACGGGTATAAGGTCGCGGAGCGACCTGGTCATCTTCGAATTCGAAGCCTTGGTACGAATTGCTAGTTCGAAGAATCCGCTCGAAGTCACTTCGCGGCACGACGTGTGTTAGGGTTGTGGCGCGACCTAGTTGGTTCCGAATTCGAAGCCTTCTTGTATTATAATGGGAGCTAGAAGCCTTGTTGGATCGAAATGGTCCGCTCGAAGTTCTCTTGGTTCGAAGGGGGGAGGGCGCTCGAAGCCTTCCTTGGTTCAAAGTCACCATTTGAAAGATTTAGCGTCGCGACGCGAAGTATCAACCGGTCGTGACGCAACCAGTGTGTTTGTAGCCAAAAGCTTTTATTTACTTGATCTTTTGGATTGCATGTTATGTGTTTACATTTTGGGTATTTCTAACTTGTTGTGCATAGTTAGAATGGATATAAATATACGTGCTGATATATATTTATGAATCAGATACTGATTTCGGTTTTATTGTGTTCTTAGGAACGGAAAAGTCTCAGTATCATTAGACCACTAAGTAAAGTTTGAGAACAAGAGGTGAGTGGACGTTTAACTCACAGTTTATATTAGTTGTAACAGGTATTCGTTGCAACTGTTTATGGATTGATGCATGGATAGACTTTATTTCTGATGATTGATTAACTGGTTGTTAATTAATCATTGCGTAAGTGATATGTACACATGATTATTTGAGAGGTCAGCTCGGCAAGTCTATGGGCTGGGTTTGTTTGCTATCGGCTAATCAGTATTTGGATATTTTGATGCATTCGTTGCAACTTAAGGGTAATACTGTGTGAGAATAACAAATGAACTATCGGTAAACTTTTACTTTGGCTGGCATTGGTTGTAAGGTTCCTGCAGAACCGCCGGTCTTCTCGGGGCACTATTACTTGTTGTTTTAGTATCTTGCGGTTGTGATTGATGCTATGTTGTGGTTTACTTTCATTCACTTAGCTTTGTGCTAATCACCCACCTCTCACTCTTTTTACAGATTTTGGTAAGTCAGCGGCTCGGCTGAGAGTGGGTTAGCTTGGGGAATAATTGACTAGCCCTTTGATATTTTATTTGTGATGAGCCGTTGTTTTTTTGTAACACTAGTGTTTTGAATTACTATCGACTTGGAAAACTATTTTTGTATATTCAGTTGTAAATATCTTGGTTTTATATTATCGCTTCCGCAGAATTTTAAAAGAAAAATCTAGGTCAAAAAATATGTGGTGTTACAGTTTGGTATTAGAGCCTCGGTTTGGCGATGTGAGCACAGTTAGAAGTGTTACATTCCCAAATCTTGGCTCAAGTTGGGTCAATTATTCCTTGGATGTGGGATTGGGTGAATGAGTCTGTTGTGGAGTTTAGTATGTTATGTACTAACAGATTTATCTAATAAATCATGAGATGTTGTGATTGTTACAGAGAATAGTGGCTGATAATGAGAACTCAACTGATGCCCTTTTGTCCTAACTATCGTGGAAATTTCTACAACAACAACAGAGATTCCTCAAGATGTTGGTACCTCAGGTACAACTGAAGACGACAGAGAGGAGTATATTTTTCACCTAGAGGGACAATTAAAGGATATGAGAAAAGAGTTAGAACAACAACGACAAGCTCCTGTAACTCAACCACGGGTTATTACAGTATCTTTTACTACGCCCGAGATACCACCGATCTTTCCGGCTATTACTACTTTGGCAGAGATACCTCCTATATTGATACCACTTCCATCGATATCCCAACCGACGTCTCAACCATTTTTCTATCTGCTATTTCCTCAAGGATCATTTTCATATCCTTACATGTGATTTCCTCTGAATATGGGATACATACAACCGTGTAATTACAAACAATTCCTGGATTGCAAGCCAACGGAATATCATGGTGATATGGACCCTAACGTTACCATGAATTGGTTGAGAAATACAGTTAGAGTTTTGGACGCATGTAATTGCGAGAATGAAATGAGGGTCCGATTTGCCACTCGGATGTTAAAAGGCAAGCAATGGTGTGGTGGGATTCCTTAACGACACATCTTGCCAAAGTTCAAATGGATGCGATTACTTAGGGTCAACTTCAAAACAAACTATGCGAACTGTATTGCAATGCATTTGAGTTGAACAAAATAAGGAAGGATCTTATGGATCTGCAAACAACGGAGAAGATGTCTGTTGATGATTTGATCAAGTATTTTAATGAGAAACTGAGGTTTGTGACTCAGTAGGTACTCGATGAACCATCACAGGTACAACATTTTATAGGAGCGTTACTTCTGGAGTACATGAGCACAACACGGTTAGCTGGATTGTTGTCTCAGGCCTTTATTCTGGCTAAATCTGCCGACGGAGATATTAAAGCAACGGAGAAATTGAATCGAGACAAAGCGTCTCTGCAGAAGCCGAGGGTGGAACAGACTGGTAATCAACAGAAGAAGAAATGGCAAGGATACCAGTCGTAGGGAAATCAAAACCGCAGGGTAACAACCGGAGATTCTAATCTGAAATCGCAATGGTGTGCTCGGTGTAGGTCTACCCATTCTGGGCAATGTATTGCTCAGACCATGCGATGCATACGTTGTGGGATGTTTGGGCATGAGGTAAAGGATTACAGGTTTCCCCGCAATGTATGCTGGAATTGCCAAAAGGAGGGACATAGAGTTGGTGAGTGTCCTTTGGGGAGGAAGACTGGGACGGGGACGGGGGCAGTGGCAGTTGGGGGATCATCATCAACGGGGCAGAAAAGAAAGAACCCTCTGATACATGAGGGTTGGGCTTTTCAAATGACAGTAGATGATGCTACTGCCACCGATGATGTTATCACCTATATGTTTCTTATAAACTCCTTACCTGCTCGTGTGTTGTTTGATTCCAGAGCAAATCACTTTTTTATTTCTTTGGTATTCTGTGATAGATTAAAATTGCCTACCACTATTATTCCTATACCACTTGAGGTAGAAATAGCTAATGGTAAGATAGTTCCTGTTATAACTTTTATGTCCGGAGCTGAGATCGATATTGATGGTAGATACTTCCTAGTTTCATTCTATTTATTGCCTTTGTCGGGTTTTGACGTGGTTTTGGGTATGGACTAGCTGAGTAAGCATAAGGCTAGTATTAAATGTCACAGATAGTTGATTCCTTTCAGTTATTTGATAGGTCACACGTAGTGGCTCGCGGGGAATTGAATAAGTCTGCTATTCCTATTATTTCGTTATTTAAAGCTAGAAAATCCTTGAACAAAGGGTGCGAATGTTTTCTTGCATATGCTATTGATGCAAGAAAGGAAAAACGGGCAGTTACAGATGTTCGGGTAGTATCTGAGTATCCTAAAGTATTTCCTCACGAGTTACCTGGTTTACCTCTGGTTCGTGAGGTAGAGTACAAGATTGATTTAATTTCAGGTTCCAATCTAGTGGCAAAGTCTCCTTACAGGTTGGCTCCTTCTGAGATCAGGAAGATGATGACGCAGATTCAGGATCTTTTGGATCGGGGTATTATTCGTCCTAGTTCGTCACCGTGGGGGCATCGGTTCTATTCATGAAAAAGAAAGATGGTAATCTGCGGATGTGTATTGATTATATAGAATTGAACAAGAGGACAGTCAAGAATAAATACCCTCTACCCAGGATTGATGATTTATTCGATCAGTTGCAGGGTGATTCTTATTTCTCAAAGATTGATCTTCGATCAGGTTATCACCAGGTACGAGTTTCTAAGGGGATGTTGCCAAAACTATTTTCCATACCAAGTATGGCCACTATGAGTGTTTAGTCATGTCATTCGGTTTGACTAATGCATATGCTGTCTTTATGGATTTAATGAACCGGGATTGTCGACCATTGTTGGATAAATCTGTGATTGTGTTTATTGACGACATTCTGGTTTATTCTAAATATGAAGTTTATCATGAGTTACATTTGAGACAAGTACTAGAGACTTTGAAACGGGAGCAATTATATACTAAGTACTCTAAATGTGAATTCTGGATGCGAGAAGATCATTTTCTAGGTCATGTCATCTACAAAGACGGGGTTAAAGTGGATCCGACTAAAGTTGAAACTATAATGAATTGGAATGCTCCTAAGTCACCTTTTGAATTAAGAGCTTTTTGGGATTGGCATGTTATTATCATCGGTTTATTAAGGATTTTTCTAAAATCGTGAATCCGATGACTAAATTAACTCGTAATGAGGTTCCATTTAAATGGAATGATGTACAGGAAGCAACTTTTCAAACTTTGAAATGACTATTATGTCAGGATCCTATTCTTGCATTACCGGATGGATCAGATGATTTTGTTGTTTATTGTGATGCGTTATGCTTCTCGATAGTTGAAACCTCACGAGAAGAACTATCCTACCCATGACTTATAACTTGTGGCTGTAGCCTTTGCATTGAAATTGTGAAGACACTTTCTTTACGGTTCAAAATGTGTTGTATGTACTCATCATAAAAGTCTACGGTATGTGTTTTCATAGAAGGAACTTAACATGCGGCAGAGACAATGGTTATAAGGGAGCCGGTGATAGTGTTTGTTTTATGCGAATTGAAATAATTTCTGAGTTGATTGATAAATTAAAGGCAGCTCAGTTGGAACCTTGAAAGATGAAAATCTGAAAGCAGAAGTAGAAAAGAAAGGATGATCTGAATGCTGATTCGCGGGGGTTAAAGATGTATTAGTCTCGTGTTTAGGTGCCGTTACTTGGGGGTCTTTGAGGTTTGATTTTGAATGAGGCTCACAAATCAAGATTAACTATACACCTAGGTAGCACTAAAATGTATAACGATCTGAAAGAGTTGCATTGGTGGCCTACGATTAAGCAGAACACCAGAAATCCTATGGATCATTGAAACAGTTGCATATTCCAGAATGAAAATAGGAGCACATCACGATGGATTTTATGACTAAACTTCCACGTACGCAGCGGAATCATGATATGATCTGGGTCGTTGTTGATAGATTGACAAAAAGTGCTCATTTTCTTGCTACCAGTGAAACAACTTTGTTTAGCAAACTGGCTCAATTGTATATTGATGAGATTGTGTCCCGGCATGGTATTCCGCTTTCGATTGTATCAGACAGAGATTCCAGGTTTGTGTCTAATTTCTGGAATAGCTTACAGCGGGAGTTGGGTACGCGTGTTAACTTGAGTGCAGCCTATCATCCTCAGACAGACGATCAATCTGAACGAACTATTCAGACACTTGAGGATATGCTATGCACATGTGTATTGGAATATGGGGGTTCTTGGGATTCCCACTTGCCTTTAATCGAATTTGCGTATAATAATTCATACCATTCGAGTATCGGTATGGTCACTGCTGTACTCCTACGTATTGGTTGGAGGCAGGTGAGAAACAATATGCAGGGCCCGCCATTGTTTAGATCATAGCTGAAAAAGTGGCATTTGCATGAGAAAAGTTAAAAGCGGCTAGGGACCGACAGAAGATGTATGCTGATCCACGCCGAAGATCTGTTACATTTGTTGATGGTGAACTGGTTTATCTGAAAGTTTCGCCATGGAAGGGGGTTATCCATTTTGGGAAGCGGGGGAAACTGGCTCCTCGTTATATCGGTCCGTTTCACATCTAACGGGTAGTAAATGATCAGACGGTTACACTTGATCTTCCTGCGGAATTGTCAGACATTCACGATACATTTAATGTATGTTATTTGTGGAAATATAAAGTGGATGATAAAAGCTAGATTCTTCCTTTACATGATCTAAAAGTGGATTCGAGTAAGAAATTAATTGAAGAACCCATTGAATTGTCGGATCGGAAAGTGACAAAACTACACAAGAAACAGATTCTGATGGTGTTAGTTAAGTGCAAACACAGCTTGGGTTCTGATTTAACATGGGAAACTGAGGCGGATATGAAGACTCTTTATCCTCAATTATTTGAGTATGAATAGATTCCAAGGACGAAATCCTTTTAAGGAGAGAGGATTTGTAACATCCTGATTTTGGGCCTAGTAGTTAAGTAGGCTTTGGTAACTAACACTTGATTATTATTTGATTAAGTGTTTATTTAATTATTTAATTATTTAATTAAATGACGTTAATTAGTTTGATTAATTAAAGTTAATTATATATATAATTAAAGTTAATTATTATTTTTGTTTTTAAGCATTAGTATTGAATGTTAGAAGATGTAAAGGTTCATATGTGAAAATGACATATGCAAAACCCAGATCAGTCAAATATGTTGTAGATATATTAACCAACTATTTGCATATGTGAATATGACATATGCAAAACACATATCAGCCAAATATGCATATGTGCATAAAACTGTGTTATAATATATATATATATATATTATTCAAAATTTACATATGTGCATATGACACTTTTCATAACCCAAATCACTCAATTATGTATATGTGCATAGGAAAGTGTTATAATATATATCTTATAAGCTTTTTGCATATGTGCATATAACATATATAAAATACAAATCGGTCAAATATATCGTATGTGCACGAAAGTGTGTTATAAGAAATATTGACCAACTTTGCATATGTGCATATGTCATATGCAAAACACATATCAGTTAAATATGCATATGTGCATAACACTGTGTTATAAGATAAATTTACAAGCTTTTGCATATACTAGAATAGTTTGTGTATATATGTTATTCAGACATACATGCTCACTTCATCGCGTTGTGTTCCGAAAACATAGTTGCAAATTCTTGATTCTTCAGAAGTTAACGACTTCTTTGTATCGACAACCCGGTCTATGTATTGTGACTTCAATGCTTGTGATAAGATGACATCTCTTTTCGGTTCAACATTGTTTTGAATAAGCGCATGATGAGCAAGGGTTACCATACAAATTGGGACAACATCAATTGGTTTAGATCGTCCTTAAGCAGAAAGAACAATTTCATTATTTTGTTGTTGTTCGTCTTCCAAATGCTGAATGAAGGTGCACCTATATCTTTGCATACATCAGCTACGGTTGAAGTCTCTTTAACAGATTTTGATGTCATTTCTTTTGTAAGTGGATCAACTTCATTAAGTGTTTGAGATGAGTTCCAAAATTGACTTTAAATCTATTCATATATTAATGACAAAACATATATTAATGACTTAATGCTAATTTTTATGATGTAAATCAAGTATTAATGCATAGCATATATGCAAATTCAAAACACAGATCACTCAAGTTTTTGCATATGTGCATTAACAGAGTGTTATAAACATATGTTACTTGAAATTTGCATTATTTGTTATCACTCAAGTTTTTGCATATGTTTATTAACAGAATGTTATAAACATACGTTACTTGAAATTTTTCCTTATTTGTGCATATATGTACATTCAACACACATATCACTCAAGTTTTTACATATGTGCATTAACAGAGTGTTTATAATATACATTATTTGAAATTTTGCATTATTTGTGCATATATGCACATTCAACACATAGATCATTCAACTATGCATATGTTAAAAAAAACACCTTTTCCAAATTATGTATATGACATATGGAAAACACAGATCACTCAGCTGTTTAAAGCATTATAGAATTTTGTATGTGCGAATATGACATATACAAAGTAGAGATCACTCAACTATGTGCGTATTTGTATGTGCATTTTCAAAATGTTATGTGCATATAAGAGTGTTTGTAACATACATAACTAGAATTTTGCATATATTAATATACCTGTCATTTTTTAGTATGTATTTTCAGATGTGTTAAACACATAAAAAAATTAAATAAGTTAATAAACTAACAATAATGATCAAAACTAGAAACTAAACAAAAAATAACAAATATCCTTTTATTATTTGTACCAAAACCAGAAACTTAATGATACCATATGTATATTTAAGGAAATAATCAACGATTTGTAATGAAATAAAGCAGAACCTAACAAAAATATATCGAATATCGACTGATATTTTTGTTTTTTGATGTTCGTAGTAAGACACAACTACGAAAATGCAATGTTAGGGTTTTTTTAGAAAATTTTTAGTGATTTCAAGTTCATACATCAAAGTAATCAGCATTTTGTTACGAAACAAAGTAAAAATAAATAAAAACTAGTGCTTTGTTTACTGTTATTTGGCAAATATGAGATACTTTGAAAATTTCGATATCGTTTGATTTCTTTCGAATCTGGTGTAAAAATGTTTGCAGATTTCTCGAGTGTTGTAGTATCGGAGATGTGGTTTCGATTTCGAGAGGTTTTTTGGAAATTGTTCGTCGAAGATTTTCATGAGTTGGGGATTTATGAATTATGCGGGAACGTGTGAGTTTTGTGGGGGAAAGAAGGCACCAATTTTGAAAGATTATTAAATAAGATACCACTTTCCAAAATTATCCCTCTTGTATTATTGGAAAAAAAAAACACAACATTTTTTTTAATAATTACTTGTTTGCCACTTTTAATCTTAGCCATTAATTAATCAAGATCAAAGGTCATAAACGGTTCTCGCACTAACAACGGTTCTAGAATGAACCCTCCTATATATATATATATCATCCTAGGGTATGTGTTTAGATCTCCGAAATGGTTAGATTGATGTTTATCTTCTTAAATTTTTTTTGAAAAAGTTTGAATACGAGAGTATGACTAAGGAAGCTATGTATAATGTATATGACCATGAAGTTTAGCCTCTTCAAGAAGCTTAGGTTGTGTTTGTTAGGCTCCTAATGGAATGGTTAACTATTCGGACCTATTTAGAGCGTTTGTTTAGAAAAAATTAGGTACTGACTTGTTCGACACATAAATTTACCATAATGCCCATAAAACAACTGATCTTATATCTTGTTCCATTATCAAATCTTTTCATCTTCCCGCTATTCCGGAGTACTTCAACTAGATTCAACCCCATTGATCTCCCTGCATCAAGGTATGTTTTTCTTCTTTTCTTTTTGATTCTCCATTATATTAGTAGATCGATTATTGTTAATCTTACCGGTATGTTGATTATAACTTTCCAATGCTTGTCTCAATTATATTTTCCGTTGATGTTCATTCTATTATTGGGTCTCAAATCTTCTTTCTATTCTTGGGTCTCAATTGTTTTTTATCTTACCGGTATGTTGGTACTCAGATTCCGTTGATTCTCCATTCTTGCATTGGGTCTTAGTTGCTTCTTCTTTTTCTCTTTTTTTGAATGTTTAAATGGATTTATTCAAAGATTTCGTGAAAAGCAAATTATAATACTAGATTTGTTTTGTTTTATCATAAACAAATTCATAAGAAACCAAACATTATGATACTATTTGATGTGTATATATGTGTGTGTATGTTCATATGTGAGTTTGTGATTGTTCATATATATGTATAATGTACATATAGATGTGAGTTTGCTGTTGTTCATATGTATGTATATATGTTTGTATTGTTGTGTGATGTGTGTGTGTATATATATATATATATATATTTGCTGTGTATATATTTGTGTGTGTTCATATGATGTATTATGGATGTGTGTGTCTAATGTAAATATAGATGTGAGTGTGTTGTTTTTGTTGTTGTTGTTGTGTGTGTGTATGTATGTGTATATATATATATGTTGTGTGTATATAAGAAGGTTTCATTAAATTTTATAAGGAGGTTTCATTAATATATATTTGGAGGTGGTTTGCAACAAATGACACCACACCTATTTATAGGCACCTTCACCTCCTCATAGGAACATTCTAGATATCTCTACAATATACAAGTATATACATTTATCTAGATCTTTCCATGGAACTATCCACACCATTCTAGGACTTTAGAACAAGGAGGATATTTCTAGATCTCTCCATGTGTCTTGAGCCTTCATGAATTGTGTGGAACGTTCCGGAATCCCGAGCATAATTTAGTGAACTAGGAGGGTCATTACATTCTCCCCCACCTAAGTTTATGACGTCCTCGTCGTGCCTTTTTTGTGATACCTCTTAATCTCATTTTGAAACTGCCACAACTTGTTTTCAGTTTCCCAGCTAGCTTCCCCGTCGGGCAGGTTCTTCCACTTGATTAAGTATTCTTAGCTAGGCACAACTCTACGTTGTATCGTCCGATCCTATATGATTTCTTCAGCCTCCCAATCGAAAGAAGTCACCACAGTTGTTGGGGCTCTTTTGGACAGCCTACATTTCGGGTCTTCTATGTCTTGATGATAAGGCTTTAGGAAGCTCACATGAAAGACCGGATGAATCTTCAAATTGGGTGGTAATGGAAGCCGATAGGACACCTTTCCAACAAGTCCAATTACTGGGAAGGGGCCTTCATATCTCCTGATTAACCCTTGAGTACCTTCCTCAGCGATTTAAATTGTTGAGACAGTAGTTTCACCATAACTTGATCCCTAACTTGAAAATCGACGTGCCTTCTTTTCTTATTTGCCCATTTCTTCATCTTCTTAGCTGCCTTGTGTAATGATGCTCGGGCTAGATCTGCTTGCTCATGCCACTCCTTCATGGTTTTATAAGCGGTCGGGCTACTCTCACCAAAGGATGCAGCTAATGCGTTTGGTGTTATGGGTTGACGTCTTGTCACCATCTCAAACAGACTCCTCCCGGTGGCTTCACTCCATTGCATATTGTAGGAAAATTGTGTGACGTCAAGGAGTTTAGCAAGTGGCTTAGAGCCCGGTTCCAATTCAATTTCATGGTTCACCTCCCTCCTAGGTGGTAACTTCTTCGGAAGCTCCTTGGGCATCACGTCTTTGAACTCTTCAAAGACTTGCTTGATCTCTTTTGGTACGCCTGACTTACATGACTCCCCATCTGATTCCTTCGTTGTTATCACCATATAACAAAGCTCATTTTTATGTATCCTTTTTTAAACTTCATGGATGATAATACCTTTGCTCCATTCTTTGGTCCTCGCTTTGTGCTAACCATGAAAGTCTTCTCCCTGTTTAGGATACACAATGAGTTAGCAAAAGGCATGGGGAAAGATCCTACCTTATCGAGGAACTCTAGCCCAAGTACAAGCTTGAAATCATCCATCGGGACTACAGAAAAGTCAATCATGCCCTCCCGATCCTAGCCCGCATGTCTTTAGCAACACCATGAATTAGCTTAGCATCTGAGTTCACCGTTTTTAAGGTCCCACAACCTTTGTTCACGTTAATTCCCATTCTTTTGGCTTCGTCAACAGCGATAATGTTGTGGGTAGCACCGGTATCTACCAAAGCACGTACTGGAATTCCCTGGATATTAGCTTCAACAAACTAGAGGCCTTTAGTCGCTACTTTAGGTTCCTTTGTCTTGGCCTTGATAGCATTAGGGATTTGCATCGACCTTATGCAACCATCCTCCTTTTGGCAACCATCCTCTTGTGCCAATATTGTGTGAAGGTTGGCTTTCTTTGGGCAATCACAGGCTCGATGAGGGCCTTCGCATATGAAACATCCACTATTCTTATAGGTTGTCTTCAAGTACTTGTTCTTTCCGGTCGGCAGCTTCCGTGATTGGTCATCTTTTGCTTGGGTTGACCTATCTCCCCCTCCTTTCTCATAGCTAAGCTTCCATTCTTTATCCTTTGGCTTCGGCAGTTCCTTATTACTAAAATCGATCAAGCCCTCTGCTTCAGCAATAGCAGTGGCTAGATCTTGTACCCCACGACGTTTCAACTCTGTCTTAGCCCATCCTTGCAGACCATCAAGGAAATAAAAGAGGGAGTCTTATTCATATAACTCCGGAATCTCAAGGACAAGTGTTGTGAATTCTTTCACCTATTACTTGATCATCCCTATAGGTTTAAGCTTGCGAAGCTGACTCTTCGCTTCATCTTTAGCATTTTCTAGATAGAATTGTTTCTTGATTTCCTTAACAAAGTCTGCCCAAGTCTCGATTGTGCATGTACTCCGCTCAATATCACCATATTGTCGTTGCCACCACAAAGTAGCGATGTCTTTAAGATAATGAGTTGCCGTCTTGATCTTCATAGCATCATCCGTGATGCTTACCCCATCCAGGTATCGTTCCATCTCCCATAGGAAGTCATCAACCGCCCTTGCTTCTCTTTTCCTAATGAACAGTGATGGCTTTGGTACCTCCACCTTTGGAGCGATAGTGGTTGTATTGCCAACCCCATTGACAACAACACGCTTGCATAAATCAATATGAGCACTCACATCCTTGACTTCCTTGTGAATAGTGGCGATCTCTTCCTCAACTTCTCTGCAAAGTTTGAAAATCTCACTCATAAACACAGTTTTCAAGTCATGGATTTCCTTTTTCAAATAACCGCTAAGCACATTATTCGTGCTCTTGAAGTTATCTCTCAAGTCAGTGAAGTCTGCACTCAACCCCTCAACTTGTTGGTGCGAATCCTCAACTTGCAACTTTAAGTCTATCATGGATGTCTCTACATCCACTACCGTTTTCTCTGTGCTAGCTACCAAGTCCTTGGACATAACTTGATTTTTCTTGCCCCTTGGTGTATATCATCCCGACCACGGTTCTCCTCATTTGGGATCCCGCTAGCTGTACCCACATTCTTTTCCATCCCGTTCATCACGCCCTTGAATCAACCTGGCTCGTTAAAGGTCGTGGCACACCTACTATCCCAATTCCAAACCTTGTTTTTCTTCAAAAATTCCGTCAAAGGTGTCGCTTTGGCCGGATAGCCTTTGATGATCCGTCTGTAATAGTTTACCAGCCTTAGGAACGATCTCAGCTCTGTCACCTTAGTCGGAACTTCCCACTCTTGGATAGCCTTGACCTTAGCCCCATCCATCATTAGCTTCCTATCCTTGATCTTGTGTCCCAAGAATTCTACTTCCTCTTGGGAGAAACAACACTTTTCCAGCTTCACGTATAATTCATTATCCCGTAATACTTGAAAGACCTAGTTCAAGTGTGACACATGCTCTTCCAAAGTATGACTATAAAAAACTATGTCGTCCAAGTATACTACCACGAATTTGTCAAAGGAAATGATGGAAAAGTTTGTTCATCAAAGTACAAAATCTTAGGGGCATTGGTTAAGCCGAAGGGCATGACTAGAAACTCGTAGGAGCCATACCTTGTGACACACGTTGTCTTGGCTTCATCTCCCTTGGCTATCCGTACTTGATAATACCCCGATCTCAAGTCTAGCTTGGAGAAGTATCTCGCCTTCCCAAACTGGTCGAACAAATCGGCAATAAGTGGGATCAGATACTTATTCTTCACCGTAATCTTGTTGAGATCCCGGTAATCTATACACATCCTTAAGGATCCATCCTTCTTTCGCTAGAATAGCACCGGGGCACCATATGGCACTTTGCAGGGTCGGATGTGTCCCGCATCTAGTAACTCCTTGAGTTGTCTTCACAATTCTTCCAACTCAGGGGGCAACATTCGGTAAGGGGCTTTAGCAGGTAGCTTAAATCCTGGTTCCAATTCAATTTCATGGTTCATCTCCCTCCTAGGTGGTAACTTCTTTGGAAGATCCTTGGGTATCACGTCTTTGAACTCTTCAAGGACTTGCTCGGTCTCTTTTGGTACGCTCGTCTTGGTTGGCTCCCCATCTAACTCCTTCCTTGTTATCGCCGGATAACAAAGCTCATTTTTGTTGTATCCTTTCTTAAACTGCATGGCTGATAAGACCTTTGCTCCATTCTTTGGTCCTCACTCCGTGCTAACCATGCAAGTGTTCCCCCCCCCCCATCTAGGATACACAATGAGTTAGAAAAAGGCATGGGAAAGCTCGTATCTTATCTTGGAACTCTAGCCCAAGTACAAGGTTGAAATCATCCATCGGAACTACGGATAAGTCAATTGTGCCTTCCCATTCTCTGATCCTAGCCCGCACGTCTTTTGCAAGGCCCTGAATCGTCTTAGCATCCGAGTTCACCGTTTTTAAGGTCCCACAAACCTTTGGTCACGTTAATTCCATTTATTTTCGCTTCACTACAGCGATAAAGTTGTGGGTAGCACCCGTATCCACCAAAGCATGTACTGGACTTCCCTGGATATCAGCTTCAACAAACTAGAGGCCTTTAGTCGCAACTTTTGGTTCTTTCATATTGGCCTTGATAACATTGAGGATTTGCACCAACCCCATGCAACTATCCTCCTTTTGGCAACCAACCTCTTGTGCTAACATTGCGTGAAGGTTGGCTTTCTTTGGACACTCACGGGCTCGATGAGGGCCTTCACATATGAAACATCCACTACTCTTATAGGCCGTCTTCAAGTCCTTGTTCTTTATACATATATATAGTGAAAAGATTAATTGAGAGCCATTTTTATTACGAGAACCACGAGAACCAATCCTAGCCATCCAATTCTCCATCCTATAATTCAGTTGCCCACCCATGAATTCATCACATACACCTTACCACACTCTATCCCCTACGCTCTTCATCCATGAATTCCACTTACCAATTGAATGGCTAAGATTGCTTCTCGCGGTTCTCACAATAATAATGGTTCTCAAATGAACCCTCCCATATATATATATATGTATATATACACACACAAACACACACATTTGAGAACCTTTTTTATTGTGAGAACTAATCTTAGCCGTTCATTTGGATAATGAAATTTATGGATGAAGAGCGTGGGGGGATTGAGTGTGGCAAGGTGCATGTAAGAAATTAATGGGTGGACAATCCAATTGAAGGAGGGGGAATTGGACTGCTAAGATTAGTTCTCGCGGTTCTCGCAATAAAAACGGTTATGTTTGTTGTAGGTTTTTTTATTTGATTTGCTGTTTTTGTTTGCACGTTTTGTTGTCCATAATTTTATAAGAAAATGCAAAGTTTATGATCAATTATTTATGGATTACGATAATAACATGTTTGCTAGCGAAGAACAAGATTGGGATACGAGCAAGACGAGATAAATGGAGTAGAATGGGCCCTCAAGTCAATGAGTATATGTCTAATCTACATGATCACATTGCTAATCAATTGTTTTTAAATGCTTCAAATTAGTTATATGGGTTGATTTGTGTAAAACAAAATAATGCTTATTATGCTATTTGCTGATATGTATTTTGTTTCATCGAAAATTCTGGTATTTTCATGTTACTAGCTTTTATATTTTGTTATGAGTGTTGATGTTTTGGGAAAAAAATGTGTTTTTATAAATTTCAAATGTGTTTTTGTAGCAATTATTCATAACGTTGCAAACAGTACATTTAATTCGGCACTTAATCATACAAAAGGGTACATTTAACGTTGCAAACAGCTTTTTCTATTTAGAACTAGGACCATACAGAGCCTTTTAATCATTCAGACTTCAGAATATTCGGTGCTAAATCATTCTGTTTTAACAAACAGCGCCCATTAGAGTTCGTTTCATAGATGGCTTGTAAAATGTCAAGTATCGGTAAAATATTTTAAAAACTTGTGTGTAAATCTTTAGTTGTTACAACTGGTTTAATGTTTCAACTCTTAAGAACACTATTTTTTTCAAAATTTTGGAAGGTATAATATGCTTATACATTTTTCATTTATGCATGAGGTTTCATTTGTGTATGTTTTTTATATGATTTTTGTATCACACTAAATTGGAGGATTATTATGAATGATTTGGAATGTAAATAAGCCGAGCCAAACACTTATCGAGCCGGACTCGTTTAGGCTTTTTTAAGCTCGAGCTTGGCTCATTAAGAGCTTATGATATTGAGCTTGAGTCGGCTTGTTTAATATTTATGAAGCTCGGGCTCGACTCGTTTAGGCTCGTTGAAGCTCGCAAGCCCACTCTTTGGAGCTTGAGCTTGACTCGTTTATTAAACGAGCTTTAATCTAAGCTTGAGCTCGAGGTCGTTAAGGCTCGGCTCGTTTCGAGCTTTTAACGATCCGAACTCGAATAGCTCACAAGTAGCTCGTCTCATTTACATCCCTATGAATGATTTTAGTGATCCAAGAGATCAGATGGTAAAAAGTGCATAGTCGTTCAAGTTTTTCTAACCTCTCAGATCCAAAAATGTCAAGGCCAAAAGGGCCAACCTCTAGTTGCAGTTGCATGAAACTTTCATGCAACTCTCTGTGCCTTGGTCTGACTTAACAAAACAGTTGTACTCTCCATGAAAGTTTCAACTGTTTTAC
Source organism: Dittrichia graveolens (assembly GCA_038502395.1). Taxonomy (NCBI): domain Eukaryota; kingdom Viridiplantae; phylum Streptophyta; class Magnoliopsida; order Asterales; family Asteraceae; genus Dittrichia; species Dittrichia graveolens. The sequence continues at coordinate 34,848,559 of JARJIL010000005.1, forward strand.
AATTATTTAAATTTTTATTTGAATATCCTACTTATAGAATAAACCAACACGAACCAAGATATACTTTTACAGAACATAAAACATCTTCTGAGTTATCCCAGATCAATTCGTCATACTCAGATACGAATCAAAAGATTAATTTAGGACAATAAGATTTACATGATCATGAAGATTATTCAATTCATTGTTTTTACTAACCCGGTTAAGAAGAACTCCCCAACACAAACATTGTTACAATTTTGCATCAACATTATCAGTCACCTTACAATTGAGCTAAGAGCATCAGCAATGGTTGAAGGACCCTGGACCACCCCGGATGCCATCTCAACGCCATTTCACTCCCCTTCCTCCACCACTGCCACACCAAGAATCCGCCATAGTGATTCATCGCGGCCCCTGACCACTTCTTTTATATCTTCCCTGCCATTATAAAGAAAAAAAACAACGCGGGTTGGCGTTCAGACCCCGAACACCAACTGAAGTGCACTCCTTTTCACCAATCCACGTCCACCACCCACCCTCCATGCCGATCACTTTGGATGCTCTAATGGACCAGTAGGCTGTTGCTGTGTTATACAATGAATGTTACCTCCTCCAAGAACAATCTCCCTCGCGCCTTCAATTCCTACCACCTAATTCAATCAACACACACAACTCAATTCAGCAAATGTTACAAGTTGCACATGAGTCGATCAATTGTATTACTGAAAACTACTTCACCAGTTTTTCAAGTGCTATTTGATGAGAATGTAAAAATGTAACAATAACAAAGCAGAAAGAAAGCTTACTTCACGATCAGGGAAGGCCCGCGACAGTACACAAATTGCTTCTTTATCCCATCTTGGGTCTCCAAATTGCGGTGCAATAATACCTCCATTAACAATATAAAAATTAACATAGGAAGCAGCAAGCCTTGTACCAGGAAGTCTTGGTTTAGCCTCACCAACCTGTGGTTCATAAGATTTGTTGTAAAAATTAACATACAATTGTATGTAACATTGTTACATTCGGCGGTTAAAGAAAAAAAGGGTGAACATATGTTGCATACTTGCATTCTGATGTAACGAATTTACATAAAAACACTATTAATCTATTCTCACCTGAACAAATCCAGCGGCCTCTTCATCTGTCATATATAGAGGCCCTGGTACATGAAGTTTAATAATTTCAAATTTTCTGCCATGAGCATCTGTAGAATTAGAAAGAACTGTAAAAGCTTCTACAGCACGCTCATAATGAGGGTCTGATTCATCATCAGTCCAAGACAACAGTACCACACCAGGCTTCACAAAACAGCACATATTGTCAATATGGCCGTTGGTATCATCGTCACCTACAATAAAGTTAAGAGTAAATATTAGAAAAAAAATTAGGATTTGTGTGACATTTTTCAACATTTACTTTCCTGAAAAACCTACTTTAAACTTATCTATGACACGATATCTGGTAGATATGCATGTACAGAAAATATATATCAGTCCTGGACATCATATAGTCCTATAATACGAAAACTCAAATTAGAAGACGCTTAAATATCTAAGTTTCCATATAATTGTCCACTAAATGTTAACACTAACTCTGACCCACAGGCCTCATGACAGAAAGATAAGTATGTGCAAAAAGTTTAGAAAAAATAAACGTCTGCGAAGGAAATAGGATAAGTACCAAATAGTCCACGAGGCAACCAAATAATCTTGTCAACTCCAAGGTAGGTTTTGAGCTCGTATTTTATTTCTTCTTTCGTCAGATGTGGATTCCTGTTTTTGTTCAACAAACACTCTTCAGTAGTAAGGCATGTTCCTGAGAGTAGAAATATAGTTATGAAGATAATCAAGTAGAATAAATCTATGTAGAAACAGAAATAAAAGAAAGAAGATTTTCATGGTTGGCAGTAAACATATGAGAGCGGTTACCTTCACCATCAACATGAATGCTTCCACCTTCAAGGATCATAGATTGTGGAAAACGAGGAACCCTCTCTATTGCAAGAATCTAACAGGAAAGTAAGGAGAAATTCAAGATGAAAAAACGATGCATATGTGTTTATAGTATGAAAGTGCATTAGCATAGTAATATGGCAAACTCTAACAAGATGGAAACTTAAAGTGTTTTCTTTAAAACATACTGATAATCTTTTAAGGTTGCAAATATATGTATTTACAAATGAAAATTTTCCATGCTGACCTTCCTTGCAACTAGAAGATCAAGACTCCAGTCGATGTAACAACCATCATCAACACCTAAAATACCAAAATAATCAACCATGTCAAAAACAAACTACATACACAATCCTCATGTAAAAAATATCTTGGGACTTTTGACAAGAACTGGATTAGATAAAGAACAAAACTAGTAACCAGCCAGCCATATGAAGCTTCAAGAGCAACCTATTTAAGTTAGAAAACCCAGGCTTATGCATGGAACATTGTCATATTTCTGTCACTTAAATATAAATGGTAAAATCTCGCACAAGAAGTCTTGTAAAACTCGGCCTACTCGGCTGAGTACTTGACTTGTACTCGCTAATTGGTCCTTGGCCAAGGCAATTTGAGCAAGATCGGTCAAAAAAATCAGCTTCGGTCAAAACTCAGTCCAACTCAGTCTAGGCAGCAAGCGAGAAGTCAACATTGGTCAACGATTTCTAATAACTAAAAAACCTTAACTCTCTTCAATTTAATGAAAATTTGATGATTACTCGCTAATCCCAGTCAACCGCTAAAGTAGCGCCTAGCAAGTTTTACAACATTTAATACACACTAGAAATGTTAATTAATCATTTGAATTTCACATCTGCAATAAAATGGTGCGCACCAGCATTCAGCAAAATTGAATTATCTGCAGCAGGTTTACTATATAAAGGGTCACTGAAGACATAAAAAGCATAGGACAGGTTTTTTTAATAAATGCTAAGAATAATAAAATTATTTCTGTAGAGCTTACCGCCCCAACTGTTGAAGTTCCAATCAATGGCAGCAACATTGTGCTCTATTTTCCCAGAAGCTGATTTTCCGTTGCTTACAACAAACTAAACAGTAAATGGAGGAAAAAAACAAAAATCATAAAACAGGAAGTAGTGAACAAATTTCACCCAGGTTGGTGAAACAAAAGAAGGCTGAAATGAAGAACTTTACGGTTGGACCAGTGTCACGAAACCAAGAATCATTCATACTAATCTCAACGACCCTCACATTATGAGGCAATTGGTTGCGTGCATTAGCCCACTGCAAAAAACAGATGAAAGAAATTTCAATACAAGCTGAGAAATCAAGAATCAATATCTTGATGAAGAAGATGACTGAAGATAAAACAGGAAGAGAACCTATGCTATGTAATTCTTATTCACAAGGGATAAAGAGTACCACTAACTAACATTTACACATCACCATCCCTAACTTGTTATATATAGTTCAATGATTATCTAAACACAATATTTAAATGGAATCGGGTCCTCCAAATCATGCTTCTGATGTTCCTTACTTCAGAAACCCACCGCCCGTCCCAACAAGTTCTAAGATTGCACAGATTTTACATTCCCATCTTGTACAAGATGCGAAAACAAAGGGTTTGACCTAAGTCATCCAAATTACTAAAACTGGGATAAATTCAGCATTTGCAAGAACATAAGAATTCCCACTTTCTAATGACAGAAATCAGGATCAAATTATTGACAGCACAAGATGTTTAAAGAGAAAACAAAAGGAAATACTGAGCTCTGCAATTCTTACTAATAATCTTGTATAAGCCACACTTGTTTATACTTCATAACTTCTAACTTGTTACACAGTTCATATACAATCGAATATTACTATCTTTTACTGGCATTTGGTTCTTCAAACCATCATGCTGCTGTTAATTACATTCGCATTTTAAATCTAGTATGATCCTAAATATTTGATTGTAAGATCCATGTATTTAAACTTTCACCGATAACCAAGCAATTTTGAAGCATAAAGAGGAAAGGAAATATAGGTAACCTGAGAGGCAGTGGTGCAGACAGTGACGGGCTCAAACTTGGAAATGGCGGAAGCAACTTTTGCAAAAATATTCTGGCCATGGACTCCATTGTCTCGCCAATTATCAGGACGCTCCTGCAAGCCGAAAGCGAAATCCCTTTTGAGATCATACTCGACAACAATCAAACTAATTAAGAGAGAGAGAGAGAGAGAGAGAGAGAGGACTGACGGGCCAACCAAGCCAGGTTTGAGAGTGAGGTTCCCATTCTGCAGGCATTCGAAATCCATGGAGAGACGGTGTTCCTTCTGTTATATCCATCGTTGATCTCTCTGTCCGAGAATTTTGTGAGGTCTGAACTCAATCCCTGATCGCAGTCGACGGCGCAGCGTCTCTTCCGGCGACCTACTTTATTCTGTCAGCTGGTCACCGGGAAGAAAGCATCCAAAAGCGCAAAGGCCGAAGGCGTCTATCACTCTATCAGACCAGGAACAAAAGGATTCCTTTTGGATAAAATATGACCCTAGTTGTTTGGTACGGAGAAAAGAAAATATAAGAATTGATTATGAAAATAGAGGGAAATGGAAATGATGAAAAACAGAAATAAGTAAAAACATTTTGTTTAGTACCATCAAGAAATAAAAATAAGAAATGGTGATTTAGGTCGCCGGAAACTCGTCGTTGGCGGCGGCGACACCGCCTTACGGACGCCGGACTACTCCTTATTGCCAAAACTAATTCAATCGCAACAGACGAATGCCAGAATCGCCGGACACACACCGCAACAGATGACGGCGGCTGCAATTAGGGTTCTATCGCAACAAACGAACGACGGCGATTAGGGTTCTTTCGCAACAGACGACGACGGTTGCGGTGTTGGCCGCCTCGCCAAAAGTTCGACGATGATTTAGGGTTTGATTGCAACAGACGACAGTTTAGGGTTCTATTGCAACAGACGACGACATCGTAAAAAACGACGACGATGACATCGCAACAGACGACGAGGATTGCAACAAAGGACAACATCACACAAAATAGTTCAAATAAGATTTGCTCATAATGAGTAACCACACACAAATCCCTTAAGGGCATAATTATCCATGTTCTTGTTCAACCATAGGATTATAAGATCTAGCATACATATCTATCACATGCACACATAAACATGCAATATCATATTAACAGAATTAACATGAATGAGATCTCTCAAGATTTGGCTCTTAATGAACTAACATTCATGTTTTTATTCAACCATGAAATTTGGCTTAACTATATCTTCATGAATTTCAAAGCCATGGTTTATGTCAAAAGATTTTTTGAAAGATTGTTCAACAATAATTATATGAGAATGACCCGTAGTGATGACTATGAATGCTAAAGAATGATTGATCTTAGGGTTTCTTAGAGAACTATAACTATTGTGATTTTTCAAAAGGATCTTTGATTTGTAGAACTTACAATGTTTCAAGATCTTTGATTTGAAGCACATGATTTCTACTTAGATCAATAGCACTAGTGTTCACACATAAATAGGTTTTTCGAAAGACTTGCCTTGTAATCTGCAAGTATTTGTTTTATCCATAGAGCTTGAGCACAAGCCTTTGCATGGACATGTAATTTCTTCACTTGTACTTTTTTGATGATTTAGACATCATCCAAGATCCAAACATATTATGCTCATGATGTCTATACGGGTTTTTTTATATCAAAGTTAATATTCCACCATTCACTTGATGTATCAAAATATCCATTAGCCGTATCAAGATGTGAGTTCTTAATATTTTCCTGAAATAGTTCACATCTACAAACACTATACATAGTATTGGGTCTACTTGTCGTTAGATAAAGCAAGCTCCTGATCTTGCCACAATATTAGGTGCTATCAAATATTTCACTCCTTTAATTATAATTCACAAGTAGTGTTCATGGGTATATATATTATTTTCACCATCAAGTTTCCTTAATCATGTGGTTAGATCGGTTTATGAATGTTCCACTTTCATATTAAGGAAAAATTTTAATTTATCAACTATGCTTATCACGCATGATCTTTAGAGAGTTTATTTATAACACCACTTTTCCAGCTTTAATTTAAAAACATTATCTTACGAGTTAGCACCTAAAATAATAAAGTTTCACAAAAATACAGTTTCTAAACATACATGTGCTAACATTTACAATAGTAGTGTCCAAAAGTTTGCTTCTCGAATATCAGGATGTTGGGGCCTTACCCTCGCTGGAACCTATGCCACCTACAACATAAGATACTGAAACATAAGCTAACGCTTAGTGAGCATACCAGTTAAATATAAATAAACCTAAAACAGAAGTAAAGTCTCCTTAAGATGTCTCGCATCCAAGTTGTAACACCTGCATAAACTGTTACTGTTTTGGTATACACCGTAGCTGCACACTTCCTGGTACATAGCTATGTACCCTGATACTGATCTTGAGCATAGCTATGCCACCTGCATAGCTATACACCAATGTCGTACAATATACATATCAAAACTATCTTACATAACAAAGATATCATGTTGTTCATTCGTGCATACACATATACTAATCATACTAAAGGAATAGTATACTCACCTGATAACTGAGTACTATGCTAAACATGTAACATGTGTTGTCAAGTATCGAGGCACCTTCGTGTACCAGAGAATAAGCTTAACATTATAAACTGATCAAACTGTGCTGAAAATGGGCCTACACGGGCCATGTAAACCTACACGGTTCGTGTACCCTGTACACTACATGACCTCTCTTGGCCACATGGCCTGTGCTAACACATCACCCTACACGGGCCGTGTACCTTTTATGCTACACGACCATGTAACCCTACATAGCCTGTCACCGCCTTTGACCTCTATACGGGCCGTGTAACCCTACACGGGCCGTGTACCTTACACTTTACACGACCATGTTTCCTACATAGCCTGTCATCGTCTTAAAAACATGTACATGGGCCGTGTACCCTTACACGGGCTGTGTATAGGACCGACCTGCAACTTTCTGTGAAGAACACAGCTGTTGTTCTTGACCTAATTCTCATTACAATTCTTTTCCAGTACTTGTAAAACATATTACAACATATGAAACTAATAAACATCAACTAAGAACACCACTACTAACAACAATCAATGATTTCACCTTTGAAATCACCTTCTTGACCCTAAACACACAAAACACAATCAAGAACACATACCTTGCTATTAGGAATCACTTGCAGGCTGTTATACCATTATAATCTTGCTGATTTGATCCAAGAGCACGTGGAAATGGGCTGTTTGAAAGATGGTTGTGTGAAGATGGTGGTTTGACTTACTTAATATATATATATATATATATATATATATATATATATAAAAGTAGTTTTCAAGAATTACCAAACAGCCCCTAAACTTGACAGCTTTAACCCCTCTTGTTTTATAAACACCTCTAATCTTTGGCCATAACAACTTTTGAATTTTGGAGCGTTACAACTCTTCCCCACTTGGAATGATTTCGTCCCCGAAATCTACTGTACAATTAACTGGGCAACATATCAAATTGAATGTTATCGTAGCACACTAGTGATAGTCCTTCATCTCATCTCTGAATGCTATCGCAGTGCACTGACGATAATCTTACATCACATACTATCCGCTACCGTAGTAGACTGTCTGTAACCTACTGATGAAGAAACATGTACCGCACATAACATGGCACTTATACATTCGGGTGTAATTTGCACCCTTTCTATGCTTTCACTGTACCTTTACCATTTCTATCTATTCATTACATAAACTCTTAACCCCTTTCTCTCTAAAATAGCCACCACTGATTGTTTTTCTACATAACTAAATTTCTCATTTATCAACATATCTTTCCGAAGGACAACTGCTGATTTATCTGCTACACACTTACAAAGACAGAATACCCACGAAATATTCTGGATCTGTGACATCTGATCTGATAATTCTAGTATGTAAACTACTTCCCCACATTTGCAATAATCTAAAATGGACTACTAGCACATGGGCTGGCTTACCCCTCTTCCTGGGTCTACTAGCTCTCTGCCATGCTGACATCTTTAACAACTCTTAGTCCCCAACCTGTAATTCTAACAGTGATCTTCTCTTGTCTGCATATCTTTTGTGTCTATCCCGTCCTGCTTTAAGCTACTCACTTATCTAATGTACATACTTGGTTTATCACTATACTATCTCTGCATTGTTCCATTCTTTCTGACTAACTTTACCCCTACAAACAGGGATCTTACACGTTCTACTACACAACATCTCGTATGGTAACATACCAACACTCAAAAGGTAACTGCTAAATAAAAGAACACTGCTAACAATAGACATATATCCCAACTATCACTAAAATCATCAACACGTGATCTAAGCTTGTCCTCCAGTGTCTGTTTACTTTGCTCACTCTATCCCTCCGTCTGGGGGTGGAATACTATACTAAGGTGTAATAGAACCTTTACATCTGGCTACTATTTCTTCCAAATAAATATCTGTCATTCTTTCTGAAGGATATGCATTCTTCATTAATTTATCATCTACTACTCATATAGCATCAAACCCCAAGGAGTTCTAAACCATCTAGCAATCAAATTTACTTACATTCTCTTATTTCCACACTAATATCTCCATCGGCTATAACTTCCCACATAACTTCTGGTGCTCTGCTTTTATCTCAATACGAGTTAGACGTATTCAATATGCCTTGCTACATCACGTTTCATTCTTGGCGACCATCTCTTACTAATTCTAACATTTAACCTTTACTACACTACTACTGAGTGCTTCCTTTATCTGCTTCAATCTGAGCTACTTTAAACTTATTAAATTGAAGTCTAACGGTTTCCATTCTTGCTCTATGCATATGAATCCATATAGTTTCTGTCTTTCTGCTCAAAACATCTGTAACCACATTAACTTTACCCAGGAGATTTAAATTCTCACTATCATAGTCTTTTATAAGCTCTAATCACTGTCACTGACACATGCTCATATTCTTCTGCTTAGGGAGATACTTGAGGCTGCTATAATCTACATAGATAGTACACTTAACTTCATAAGTACAATGTCATCCTATCTTAAGAGTAAAAACAACCGATGTCTATTCTACATCAGGAGTTGTGGAGTTGCTTTCATGTATCCTTAGCTGGCAGTTAACATAAACAATAGCCTTCTTTCTATACAATCTAACCTCCAACAAAAGACATCACTATTAACCACCATGCCTTCCATTTCATATGGCAATGCTAATACTGGAGCATTACATCAATCATACTTTAACATATCAACCACTTTCTGTTGATCCTCATTCCTCTTGAATTCTATGCTCCCTCTAGTTAACTGAACCTGGGGTACTGCTATCTTAGAAAAGTCTAGTATAAATCATCTGTAATACTCTACAAGCTCATAGACACTTCTTACTTCTGTAGGATCACTTCATCACTGCTTTCACCTTGACTAAATCTATTTCAATCCTTTCTGATTAACGAGGTGACTCAAGAATTATACTTCTCGTAACTAAACTTTACACTTGGAGAATTTCACACCCAGTTTCTCCCTGTATAGCATTTCTAATGCTCCTCTGAAATGAACACCATATACTTCTTCAATCTTGGAGTAAATAACAGATCATCAATAATCACAATCACTAATTTATCAAACATGGTTCAACAAACTATACTCGTTAACTCTGTAATTTGTACACATTCTAAACCATGCCATGTTTCTCTTTTTCACAACGAATTCAATGCACCCCATGTTAAGCTACTGGGTCGGATAAAACTTTTATCCATCAAATCTTGTACTGGCTTCATCATTTGCTGTATATCTGAAATCTGTTTCTGCTTTTACTCTCTCTGCTAGAATTTCTCATAAAAGCTGATAATGCTGTACCACCAAGGACTAGATACTTCCTTACTTTTGCTAACAAACAGGAATACTAGCTCTTATGCTTTTACTTCTATTAAACAGTTCTTCCCCACTTAGGATTTTCACCCGTACTGTCTTCTGATCACATATTATCTGAACTTGATACTGACCCAACCAATTCATACCAATAACTACTCAAAAATATTTCACCTCAATTGGTACAAGATTGATGGGAAAACTGGTAATTGTCTCTCTCTTTCTCTCTCTCTCTATCACATTATCCTTATACCTACTATTCTCAATAGTAGTCTCATCATCTGCTGCTTCTTCCTAAAGAGGAAATTCTGTTATATTGGGTGGAACACTTAACTGAACATAACGTGAAACAACAACAAGGATCTACTTTAACAGAGTCAATTAATACTAAGGCAGGTATACTATTAGAAACAAAGGTGACTGCCACTACATCCGGTTCCACCATTTCATCCACAGCCATAAGCTGTACTTTCACTTACTCATCCCTACCCTTGCTAAAACAAAGTGGGGATAGAGGATTCACTATGCTTCTATTTAAAACTATCGGCTTAGGGCAATAAACTCAATATGCCCCCAACTGGTAAGAATGGTAACACCCTTAGAGCGAACTTTAACAATCTCTAGGCACATGTCTCTGCTTCTCACACTTTCATACATCTGAGTGAGGAGCTAGCCTTCCCTACTGCAGTACAAACACTGATCTCTCGCTCGGCGTATTTGCTGGATCAATCCTTCACTTTTCCATTTACTATTTCATACTTAATCAACTACTGTTCTCTCTTTCATACAAAACTTATCATCTCCTCCGCTATGTTACAAGTAACCATCACTGGACTTTACAAATATCATTTCTAAATACTGAAATGTATCACCGTATTTTCATAAACTCAAAGGAAACATACTCTAGACAAAAACAAACCATTTCTAACAACTTCTTGGTGATATCACCCACCAATTTTGACATCTATCATTACGCTAAAAACACTTCTTTAGTCTTATCTATTCGATCTTCTTGTGCAAACTGTAGCTCTAATACTTCTTTATACTGAGGCCTAATCGTTGCCTCCATCTATGCCTTCTCTTTCCTTGGTAGCAACAAAGTCTACTAGTCTTTTGCTGTTCCACACAACAAGCTCAAGACATGCATAACTTTTCATTATGCTAGACATCCGACTATGCAGAACGCCCCCTATATTATTGTGAACACATTATACCTTGCTTATAATTAACTTAACCAATCAGATTCCCGCTTCATAAAACAATACTAAACACTTAGTCACATAAATGTGCTGCTCATGCATAAACAAGATATCTCATGCTCAAACTGTTAAAACAAAAGGAATTAAAAACTTCTACTATTCGTATGCTCACCAAGGTTTACTGCCCCAGGGATAGCTCCACTTCATCTCAAATCCATTGTTTAAGTTCAGGCATCACACTCATGTGTGCCCGAATCCTTTAAACCTTAGCTCTGATACCAAGTTGTAACACCACTTTTCCATCTTTAATTTTAAAAACATTATCTTACGAGTTAGCACCTAAAATAATAGAGTTTCACAAAAATACAGTTTCTAAACATACATGTGCTAACATTTACCAAAGTAGTGTCCAAAAGTTTGCTTCTCGAATATCAGGAGCTATGTAACATCCTCAGATCGGGCCTAGTAGATTAGGTGGCTTTGGTATGTTAATTGTGATTAATTATGATTAATTACTTGTTAATAGTAATTTACTTGGTTTTAATTAATTAAAGATTTTTATGAGCAGATATGTGTTCACATATATATATATATGCATGTGAGGTTATGTATATGAATATATATTTTATATGTGGGTTTGTATGCATGTTAGTGTGTAAAAGTGATGTTGCCACCTCATGCTACATATATTAAGAAAAAGGATTACGTGGGTATACATTGGGTTGTCATCTAAATATCTCATCACTTGAAAACCGATTCATTGTGTATGTATGTGTTCTTGAGAGAATAGGCTAAGAAAGCAAGCATACTTGATAAAGTGAAAGTGAGATTTGTTGTGTGTTAATTCAAACCAAAGGTATAGCTATGATCATGGCATGATTCTCATTATCTTAATATGTTTTGTTTGTAGAAATATGCTAAGAACATGAATACACCATGGTAGAAGTTTTGAAGTAAACTTGTTTGGTGGGTTTTGTATGAAATGCCATGATAAAAGGGATTTGATGTGTTCTTGGTGTTCTATACATGTTATAGGGTGTTTATACATGTTTTAGAAGTGTTCATAATGTTTCATGAGGGATATAATCGGATTTGGAAAGTTGCATGTGGCTGGAAATCCGACATTTTGTTAGAGAAGACAACCTGGATATTTGGGTGTCGCGGCGCTACATTTAAAGTCGCGGCGCGACGAAGCTTAAATCCGAGAGATGGATTCGGATGGTAGGAATCCGATTGAAATTGCAACAAAGTCCTTGGAAATCCGATGTTTGTCAGAATCCGACACTTGGATTCGGATTTGTGAAAATCCGACTCAAGGATCCGATTGTAGGATTCGGATTTTGAAATCCGACATGGGTCGCGGCGCGACGGGTATAGTGTCGCGGCGCGACCGGCTCTGTTTCATATTTTAACTTGTTTTTAATATGTTGTTCTTGGGTTTAAGTTAACATATTAATTGTGGGTTATATGTTTATACATATGGGAATCATACATGCTTATGTTTGATTAAAAGGATACATGGAGGATTCTGGATGCGTGTAATTGTGAAGAAAACATGCGAGTATGCTTTGCCACCCGGATGCTCAAAGGCAAGGCTATGGTTTGGTGGGATTCCATTACCACCCATTTAACAAGAGCTCAAATGGATTCGATAACATGGAACCAATTCCGGGATAAACTTTGCGAGCAGTATTGCAATGCCTTTGAACTGAATAAGATAAGGCAGGATTTTATGGAATTGAAGATGACCAGGAGGATGACAGTTGATGAATTAATTGAACAGTTTAACTCGAAGCTGTGGTTTGTGACTCAGTGGGTACCGGATGAATCTATGCAGGTTCAACATTTTATCAGAGCTTTGTTACCGGAGTACAGGAGTACAGCTCGACTGACTGGAACATTGTCTCAGGCCTTCACCTTGGCAAAGTCTGCTGAGGGAGACATTCAAGCCAGGGATAAACAGAATAAAGATGAGGCAGCTGTGCAGAAGCAGAAGTATGACCAGGCAAGTGGTCAATAGAAGAAGAAATGGCAGGGCAGTTCTTCTCAGGGTAATCAGAGTAGGACGCCGACTACGGGGGGTACAAACACGAAGTCTCAATGGTGTACCCGATGCAAATCCAGTCATACTGGGCAGTGTACTGCCCAAACCATGCGTTATTTGCGATGTGGTGCGCATGGACATGAAACGAAGGATTGCAGGTTTCCCCGCAATGTCTGTTGGAATTGTTTAAAGGAAGGGCACAGGGCTGGTGATTGCCCTACGGGAAGAGGAGCCGGGAAAGGGACGGGGGCAGGGGATGTTGGGGGGTCATCGTCAGGGGCACAGAAAAGGAAGAATCCTCCGACACCGGAGGGTAGGGCGTTCCAGATGACAGTAGACGATGCTACCGCTACTGATGATGTTATCACCGGTACGTTTCTTATAAACTCCCTACCTGCGCGTGTGTTATTTGATTCTGGAGCGAATCGCTCATTTATTTCTGTGACTTTTTGTGAAAAGTTGAAATTACCTGTTATGATTATTTCTGTACTGATTGAGATAGAAGTAGCAGATGGTAAGATAGTTCCTGTTACAAGTTCTGTGACTCGAGCTGAGATAGATATCGATGGTAAGTGCTTTCCAGTATCATTCATATTGATGCCAATAGCAGGGTTTGATGTGGTTTTGGGGATGGATTCGCTGAGTAAGCACAGGGCGAGCATTAAATGTCATAGGAAATTGATTTCTTTTTCATTGTCTGATGGGTCGCACGTGGTGGCTCGAGGGGAAAGAAACAAGTATTCGTTTCCTATCATTTCTATGTTGAAGGGTAAGAAATCCTTGAGTAAGGGATGCGAGTGTTTTCTGGCATATGCTATTGATGCTAGGAAGGAAAAGCGGGCAGTTACTGATGTATGAGTCGTATCAGAATTTCCTGATGTATTTCCGGATGAGTTACCTGGGTTACCTCCCGTTCGAGAGGTAGAGTATAAGATTGATTTAATACCAGGTTCGAATCCAGTGGCTAGATCTCCTTATCGGTTGGCTCCTTCTGAGATAAGGGAGATGATGACACAGATTCAGGATCTTTTGGATCGGGGTTTTATTCGTCCGAGTTCTTCACCGTGGGGTGCACCGGTTTTGTTTGTGAAAAAGAAAGATGGCACGCTACGGATGTGTATTGATTACAGGGAACTGAATAAGAGGACGGTAAAGAATAAATACCCTCTGCCCAGGATTGACGATTTATTTGATCAGTTGCAGGGTGCTTCGTATTTTTCGAAGATCGATTTGAGATCAGGTTATCACCAGGTATGAGTTTCTGACAAAGATATTGCCAAGACTGCTTTCCGTACCAGGTATGGTCATTATGAATTCTTAGTCATGTCGTTCGGTTTGACTAATGCACCTGTAGTGTTTATGGATTTAATGAACCGGGTTTGTCGACCGTTTCTGGATAAATCTGTGATAGTATTTATCGACGAGATTTTGGTTTATTCTAAATCCGAAGCTGATCACGAGATTCATTTGAGACAAGTTCTTGAAACCTTGAAACGGGAGCAATTATATGCCAAGTACTCAAAGTGTGAATTTTGGATGCGAGAGGTTCACTTTCTAGGGCATGTTATTTGCAGTGATGGAGTCAAGGTTGATCCGGCAAAGATTGAAGCTGTGATGAATTGGGAGGCTCCGAAGTCTCCTTCTGAAATTAAAAGCTTCTTGGGATTGGCAGGATATTACAGACGGTTATCCGAGATTTTTCTAAAATTGCGAATCCCATGACTAAGTTAACTCGCAAGGAGGTTCCATTTAAGTGGAATAATGAACAGGCGAGGGCTTTTCAGACACTGAAACGACTTTTATGTCAGGCTCCTATTCTTGCGTTATCGGATGGGTCAGATGACTTCATTGTATATTGTGATGCTTCTCTGGCAGGGTTGGGTTGCATATTGATGCAGCGAGATAGAGTTATCGCCTATGCTTCTCGTTAGTTGAAACCTAATGAGAAGAATTATCCAACCCATGATTTGGAACTGGCAGCTGTGGTTTTTGCGTTAAAGTTATGGAGACATTATCTTTATGGTACAAAGTGCGTTATTTGTACAGATCACAAAAACCTACAGTATGTGTTTTCGCAGAAGGAACTCAATATGCGATAGCGACGGTGGCTAGAACTTGTTAAAGATTACGATTGCGAGATTCGTTATCATCCCGGGAAAGCCAACGTGGTAGCCGATGCTTTGAGTCACAAGGGAGTTAGTGAACATGTCAAATTTATGCGAATTGAAATAGTCTCTGACTTGATCGATAGATTGAAGGCAACTCAGTTGGAAGCCTTGAAGGATGAAAATCTAAAGTCTGAGATTATGTTAAAGAAAAAGAATGATCTGACGGATGACTCTAGAGGATTGAAGGTTTATCAATCCCGTGTTTGGGTGCCTATGCTTAGAGGTCTCCGGAGTTTGATTATGACTGAGGCTCATAAATCGAGACTATCTGTTCATCCAGGTAGCACAAAAATGTATAACGATCTAAAGGTGCTGTATTGGTGGCCTACAATGAAGACAGATGTTGCACAATTTGTGGAGGCTTGCCATATTTGTGCACAGGTTAAGGCAGAGCACCAGAAACCCTATGGATCATTGAAACAATTGCAGATTCCAGAGTGGAAGTGGGAGCATATAACGATGAATTTCTTAACGAAACTTCCGCGTACGCAGAGTAATCATGATATGATTTGGGTGATCGTTGACAGATTGACCAAGAGTGCTCAATTTTTGGCTACCAGTGAGACGGAGTCGCTCAGTAAGTTGGCTCAGTTGTATATAGATGAAGTTGTTTCCCGACATGGTATACCGCTTTCGATTGTATCAGATAGAGATTCCAGATTTGTGTCGAACGTCTGGAACAGTTTACAGCAGGAGTTGGGTACACGTGTTAATCTGAGTACAGCTTACCACCCACAGACAGACGGGCAATCAGAAAGAACTATTCAGACACTCGAGGATATGCTGCGGGCATGTGTGTTAGAATATGGAGGTTCTTGGGATTCCCATCTACCGTTGGTTGAATTTGCATATAACAATTCTTATCATTCGAGTATTGGTATGCCGCCTTATGAGATACTATATGTTCGTCGCTGCCGTACTCCTACTTGTTGGTTAGAGGCGGGTGAGAAACAGTATGCAGGTCCTAATATTGTGCAGATCACCGCAGATAAAGTTGCTATCGCGCGAGAAAAGTTGAAAGCTGTGAGGGATCGACAAAAGATGTTTGCTGATCCGCTTCGTAGGTCTGTTACCTTTGTTGAGGGGGAATTGGTTTATCTGAAGGTTTCTCCGTGGAAAGGGGTTATCCGTTTTGGGAAGTGGGGAAAGCTAGCTCCGCGGTATATTGGACCGTTTCGTGTCCAACGGGTTGTTAATGATCAGACGGTTACTCTTGATCTTCCAGCGGAATTATTAGGTATTCACAATACCTTCAACGTTTGTTACTTGCGGAAATGTAGAGTTGAGGATGAAAGTCAGATAATACCTCTACATGATCTTAAAGTAGATTCCAGCAAGAAACTAGTGGAGGAACCCATTGAATTACTAGATCGGAAAGTGACGAAACTGCGTAAGAAACAGATTTCGATGGTTTTAGTAAAATGGAGGCACAGTTTGGGTTCAGATTTGACATGGGAAACGGAGGCTTATATGAGAGCTCGTTACCCTCAGTTGTTTGTTAATGAATAGATTCCGAGGACGGAATCCTGTTAAGGGGGAGGATTTGTAACATCCTCAGATCGGGCCTAGTAGATTAGGTGGCTTTGGTATGTTAATTGTGATTAATTATGATTAATTACTTGTTAATAGTAATTTACTTGGTTTTAATTAATTAGTTTAATTAATTAAAGATTTATATGAGCAGATATGTGTTCAAATATATATATGCATGTGAGGTTATGTATATGAATATATATTTTATATGTGGGTTTGTATGCATGTTAGTGTGTAAAAGTGATGTTGCCACCTCATGCTACATATATTAAGAAAAAGGATTACGTGGGTATACATTGGGTTGTCATATGAATATCTCATCACTTGAAAACCGATTCATTGTGTATGTATGTGTTCTTGAGAGAATAGGCTAAGAAAGCAAGCATACTTGATAAAGTGAAAGTGAGATTTGTTGTGTGTTAATTCAAACCAAAGGTATAGCTATGATCATGGCATGATTCTGATTATCTTAACATGTTTTGTTTGTAGAAATACGCTAAGAACATGAATACACCATGATAGAAGTTTTGAAGTAAACTTGTTTGGTGGGTTTTGTATGAAATGCCATGATAAAAGGGATTTGATGTGTTCTTGATGTTCTATACATGTTATAGGGTGTTTATACATGTTTTAGAAGTGTTCATAATGTTTCATGAGGGATATAATCGGATTTGGAAAGTTGCATGTGGCTGGAAATCCGACATTTTGTTGGAGAAGACAACCTGGATATTTGGGTGTCGCGGCGCTACATTTAAAGTCACGGCGTGACGAAGCTTAAATCCGAGTGATGGATTCGGATTGTAGGAATCCGATTGAAATTGCAACAAAGTCCTTGGAAATCCGATGTTTGTCAGAATCCGACACTTGGATTCGGATTTGTAAAAATCCGACTCAAGAATCCGATTGTAGAATTCGGATTTTGAAATCCGACATGGGTCACGGCATGACGGGTATAGTGTCGCGGCACGACGGGCTCTGTTTCAGATTTTGACTTGTTTTTAATATGTTGTTCTTGGGTTTAAGTTAACATATTAATTGTGGGTTATATGTTTATACATATGGGAATCATACATACTTATGTTTGATTAAAAGGATATAAATTTATGTGTTTGACATATCTTTATGAATCGTTACTGATTTCAGTTTGTTGTGTTCTCAGGAACAAGCAAGGCTCAGTAATATAAGACCACTGAGTGGAGAAAACTGAAAGCTTGAGGTGAGTGGGCGTTTACTCACAGATGTTATTAGTTGTAACTGGATTGGGTTGCAACTGTAATTGGTTTGACGCAGGGATAGACTGTTGTCTGATAATTGATTAACTGTTGATTGTTAATTAATTATGCGTCATTGATATGTATACATGAGGTTTGGGAAGTCAGCTTCGGCTGGGCATATGGGCTGGGTTTGTTTGCTATCATCTAATCAATATTGGGATCTTTTGATGCGTTTGTTGCAACTTAAGGTAATACTGTGTGAGAATAGCAAATGAACTATCGGTAAACCTTTGCTTTGGCCGGCATAGGTTGAAGGTTCCTGTAGAACCGCCGGTCTTCCCGGGGCACGATTATCTGTTATGTGCTTTTGGTATTGATGTAGTTATTTGCTGATATATCTATCGTGGTTTGACTCCATTCACTTAGCTTTGTGCTAATCCCCCACCTCTCACTTTGTTTACAGGTTTTGGTAAATCAGCGGCTCGGCTGAGAGTGGTTAGCTTGGGGAGTAATCACCTAGGACTCTGATATTTTATTTTGTGGCGAGCCGTGTTTTGTAATACTGATATTTAAACAATTAGTGTTTGTACAGTTGTAAACATTTTGGTTAATTATTCGCTTCCGCTATGATTATAAAAATGAAAATTTTTGGCTCAAAAATACGGTGTTACAAGCTATCCGGCTGAACACTGTGCTGGGGCCTTACCCTCGCTGTAACGTGTGCCACCTACAACATAAGATACTAAAACATAAGCTAACACTTAGTGAGCATACTAGTTAAACATAAATAAACCTAAAACCGAAGTAAAGTCTCCCCAAGATGTCTCGCATCCAAGTTGTAACACCTGTAAACCTACATAAACTGTTACTATTCTAGTATACAGCATAGCTGTACACCCTGTCACTGTCCTGGTACATAGCTATGCACCCTGATACTGATCTTGAGCATAGCTATGCCACCTGCATAGCTATACACCAAGGTCGTACAATATACATATCAAAATTATCTTACATAACAAAAATATCATGTTGTTCACTCGTGCCTACACATATACTAATCATACTAAAGAAATAGTATACTCACCTCATAACTGAGTACTATGCTAAACAAGTAACGTGTGTTGTCAAGTATCCAGACACCTTCCTTTACCAGAGAATAAGCTTTACATTATAAACTGATCAATCTGTGTTGAAAACGGGCCTACACGGGCTGTGTAACCTACATGGTCCGTGTACCCTGTACACTATATGACCTCTCTTGGCCACATGGCCTGTGCTAACACATCACCCTACATGGGCCGTGTACCCTTTATGCTACACAACCATGTAACCCCACATGGCCTGTCACCGCCTTTTACCTCTACACAGGCCGTGTACCTTACACTTTACACGACTATGTTACCTACATGGCCTGTCACCGTCTTAATTAAGAACATGAACACGGGCCGTGTACCCCTACACGAGCCGTGTACAGGACTGACCTGCAACTTTCTATAAAGAACATAGCTGTTGTTCTTGACCTAATTCTCATTATAACTCATTTAAAAGATGGTTGTGCAAAGATGGTGGTTTGACTTACTTTATCAAACTTCTATCACACACACACACATATATATATATATATATACATATATATATATATATATAGTTTTCAAGAATTACCAAACAGCCCCTGAACTTGACATATTTCAAAGTGACAGCTTTAGCCCCTCTTGTTTTATAAACACCTCTAATCTTTAATAACACTTGGCCATAACAATCTTTAATAACACATGTGGTCATCTACTAAACAAGGATTTATCAAATTTACCCATTTTCTAATATTTCCAATCAAGTGTGTTTTTAGTCTACCATACGTAGCCTTAGGTATTGATTTAATCCATAAATGGTTTTCTTGCAAATGTGATTTGATTTTTGAACATTTTCAAAACAAAGAGCTAGTGCAACATAGACTTCTTTGTTTATAAAATACTTTTAGAAATGGACTTCTATCATTTATTTTATTCATTTTAAAATCAACTGTTCATCCATAGGCAAGACAAATTCTTATTGACTCTTAACCAAGCAAAATAGAGCAAATGTTGAAAATTTTGATTTTTCCCGTATTGTACCATCGACGGTCGATGGTCCATGGTCGACCTTGTGGGACCGTGGTCGCGGTCAGAAACTTCAGTTCGTAGAGTTGAAAAACACGGTTGTAGTTGATAGGGCATGGTTGACCGAATTTCCAATATTTGGCACGTTTTTCGTGATTTTGAATTTCTCATTTTAGTACTATAAAAACTGAGCCTACTTTTCTAAATTTCTTAAATCTTATATAAGACATATAATAAGTAAGGCATTTTTGCATGTGTGACCAATTATACTTTTCACAATCAATCCCCTCTTTTTTTTTATTTTTAAGACCCTTTATGCAACCGACTCATACTTTTCTTTATTAAGTTACTTCCTATTTTATATTTTGACCATATATGAGATAACAAGACCCTATGAATGGCTTTAGATGATTTGTCTAATTTATCATGACCATTCTTCATTATTTAGTGCTACTCCATCATTTTTCAAATAGTCATTATAACACTAATTTCTTTGAAGGGTTTTGGATCTAGTAGTTCTTTCACCTATATTGCCAATGACTTGGTCAATTGGGTGATTCCTAAATTCTCTAGTGTTGAAAGGTTCACTAGGCATTTTAGAGGCAGTGGCGTCATTATTTTATTCAATTATGATTTCATTTACATTAAGCTTTGCAAGTTGATGTTCTATAGTTTGTCGTTCATTAAGATCCATTGATTTGTTTAGAGGAAATTCATCAAATGTGACATTTAGGGATTCCTCTGTTACAATAGTTAAGACTCTATAAGCTTTGTTATATAAAGAATAACCTAGAAACACACCTTCATATGCTTTAGGATCAAATTTGGTCAAATGTTCATTATTATTTAAAATAAAGCATTTACTACCAAACACTCTCAAATGTCTAAGTGTTGGTTTTCTACCCTTGTATAGTTCATAAGGGGTCTTTTCTAAGAGAGATCTAACTAGAACTCTATTAAATGTATATGTTGTGGTTGCCACGGCATTGCACCAAAAATTTTGAGGAATTGATTGTTCATTAAGCATGACACAACTCATTTCTATCAAAGCATGACACAACTCATTTATAAATTATGAAATATGTCATGTTCATCACAAAATGCTCCAAGATGTGACTTATTACCTATTTTGATTTTGGAAAACATTCACAAGCTCATGATTGCTAATCTTTTGGATTGATTTCATGTTTATATGTCCTAATCTCTTATGTCACAAAGTCTAATTATCAAGTAATGATGCAAAACATACTTGGATAAATGGACTATCATTTAGTTTGCATGTGTATAGACCATTTCTTCTTTTACCTCTAACTTGGCATTTTACTCATCTTTAGTAACCATGTCATGACCATTTATCACACAATTTGAACAACACTTATGATTTTAAACCTAGATCGTTATCATTTTCAAAATTTGTACCGATCATGTTATTGTGAGGATGTTACCTTTGCCATAGATTTTACCCCTTAGATTGATATTGAACACCACATGCCATCCATCATATGAAGTAAATAATTCTTTGTTACTCATCATGTGCTTGAGACATCTACTTATCAAATACCATTCATGTGATCTTGGATGTCCACTTGTGTTCACCTTGCAATTTAAACATTTTACAAAGATGGTACCCAATGTCTCATGGGTCCGGGGTTGTTAGCATCAAACATTCCTACCCTTATCCACTGCGGTGGGACCTTGTATGTGTGAAAAGGTCTAATAGGATATGAACTTGTATAATACTTGTGAAACCCTTGATTGTTCCAAGTTGGCCTTTGAAAATAGGTTCTTTTATTTTGAAAATGATTCTTTTTATGATAAAGATGGTTGTAATTTTTAGTTTTGACATTGTAGTTCCAAGCAAGTCTATTGTTTGAAAACCTTTCTTGATTGTTATGATATGACATGAAAGACCTTGAAGGTTTAGAGTAATCAACTTGATATCTAGATGGTTCATAAAAACTTCTTATTTGGTTGTATTTAGCACTAGAAAGTGAAGTATTATGACCATAGGTATCAACATGTGACGATAATCTAGTCCAAGAATATCAAACATGAGCTCTTCACCGAGAACCCGCAATGCCTCCAACGAGGACTTCTTTGCCTACCACGTAGGACTCCATTGCTTCCACCGAGGAATTCTTTGCCTACCCTGTATGACTTCCTTGCCTCCACTGAGGGCTTCAAATAAGTGCCTTCCTAATGGACTTTTACGAAGTGTTCTCCATCAAGAACACAAACCTAAGAACAATATGGGAAATAGTCAAACCCACATGTATCAAAGTTCTACAACTAGAACTATCTCTCAAAGTGATGATTTACAATTTAGCTTACTACACCAACAATGGTTTTTACAAAATAATAACTCACTTTAAACAAATCAAGAGGCAAATATATTTGGAGTTAAAGCCCTCTTGCTTTCTTTGAGTTGTTAAAGAAGATATTCAAACCTTGAAGATTAGAACGACTCAAGAATCACACATTAATATATATGAATTTGTTAGATCACAAATGTGTGAACAATATTACACAAGAATTTCTATGCAAGAGGTGTGTTCAAAACGAGAGCTCAAGCCTTTTTTTTATAGGGAAGTGAGAGAAAATATCTAGGTTGTCTGGGCTCTGTACGGTCGCAGCTCACGGTCGACTGTGGTCTGAGACCATGGGTCACCCACACAGCTTCTTTGTCAGTTTTAAATTGTTAACATTGGAGACTAACAAATATTCAAAATTTTGTCATGAAGACAGTACAATACACATTAAAATAATATTTTATTATGTACTTGTATACTTACATATTTGGCAAAAAAAAATCAAGAAAAATATCTTCAATCAAATTATGTGGTTGAGATTGTACCACCACAAAAGTCCCTTGTACTTTTGTGGGCACAATGATCAAGAAATATACTTTCTTGATCTCATCTCTACGACACACACTTATAAAACTCAAAATAATAATACCTCTTAAAAGTATTTTACTCATACACAACAAATGTATTTTCATATTTTGTAGAAATTGCCAACTAAAATATATTTCATAAGTCCCAATATATATACAACTTTTGAGCATGTGAAATTGATTTATAAAATATGAAAATACATTTGAGTAAAAATCGATTTCTATATGTTTAACATTGTTTGTTCAAAAACCGTTTTTACTAAATTGGTATCGTATATGTTTGGCACTAGTGAAATTTGCATACTTGATTTCCTTTTAATCCCATTGTATTATTTTCGTTGTGATCGATACAAATTTATATTTAATCATTTCTTTTGAAAACTTATTATTTTCATATTAACTTGGATTATTATAAGATATTTAATATTAAATCCGAATATTAAAATTGTGTCATCAAAACATTTAAATAAATATTTATTCTTTGATTGCACTAACAGAGTGGATCTATAATTTTGGGATCTTTATCAAAAGGCAATGGAACAACGATGCGTTTCGGGTGCTAGTAGGTTAACTGTGCCCCGTAGTCTTTGAGAGAATGTGTTAGAGATAAAGGTAGTGGTTGGGGAACCGATCACTATGCATGAGACATTTTATGATTGTGAGATCAATGTCGAAGGTGCTACCTTCCCTCTGACGCTTATCCCAGTGGATGTCGAGGGACTTGATGTTGTGAATGGTATGGATTGGATGTCCGCGAATCGAGCTGAGATCGTATGCGCAAAGAAGTTGGTCTGAGTTCTTCTTCCATGAGGTGGTCATGTTATTGCCTATGGATAATGATGTTTGGGGAACATAGCGATGATATCAGTCCTTAAGGCACGAAAGTGTCTAGCAAAGGGGTGCCCTACGTTATTGGCTCATGTGGTGGATTCGGTGAAGAAAAAGACGGTTTTAGTTGGCGTAAAGGTGGTTAATGAATATCGCGATCTCTTTCTAGATCATCTTTCGAGATTTCCACCGTCGAGAGAGGTTGAATTTTAGAGTAATTTGATTCCAGGTGCTGCATTAGTTGCTAAAGCACCATATTGATTGGCTTCTTCAAAGATGAAAGAGATAAGGACTCAATTGAAAGAACTGCTTGAAAAGGGATGCATTAAGCCGAGTTCTTCTCCTTGGGAAGCTCCGGTCCTAATTAGGAAGAAGAAAGATGGGTCGATGAGGATATGTGTCAACTTTAGATAACTGAATGAGTTGACAGTGAAGAACAAGTATCCATTTATGAGAATAGATGATTTGTTTGATTAATTGAAGGGTGCTTGTCACTTCTCAAAGATAGATTTGTGATCGAGTATGTAGACCATATCTTAACAAATTAGTGATAGTGTTTATTGATGATATCTTGGTGTATTCAAAGAGTGTGGATGATCATAAACAACTTTTACGAGAGGTATTGAAGACGAGGAATGAAAGTGTACTTGTGTGGTTTAGTTGATTTCGAGTGTTATGTTGATGGAAAGATGGTTAGATACGACTTTAGTATTTTGTTATGGGTTTGATCCAAGTAAGCATGTATAAGTGGAATTAATGAAAACAATAAGTTTGATATGGAACCATTTATTGTTTAGTGGAGTTGTAGATTTCATGGACAAAATCTTTTTAAGGCGAAGAGAATTGTAACGACCCGATTTTGTGGATAAATTTTTTATATTATTTAGACAAGTAAAGAATGTAATTTATGGAGTTTGAATATTAAAAGAAATAATCTTTATTGAGTTGTATTATTGAAGAAAGGAAATTAAATTGCAAAAAAAACAAGGAAATTTGTTCTGAGAAGATTCTGATGCGACGCCTCGGCGGTTATGACGCGACGCGTTGGGCGGCAGAATTCACGTGAAGGTTGCGTGTGTCGGGGATCGCGTGTAGGAGGGATCATGATGCGACGCGTTTCACATTGCGATGCGACACGTCCATTTCAGGGCCTATATATATGTTTGCATTTCAGTCGATTTTAAGGAGTTCTTGTGCATTAGTAACATTACTCTGCCCATTTTGAGAGCGATTCTAAGACTAGAGAGCGTGTGTTAGTGTCAGGGCTTGGTAGGTGCGTGTATTTAAGGTTCTCATAAGAAAATGGAATTTGAATACTCATTCCAGGTTTACAGATTGTCTCGATTAAGCCTTTTTTTTTTCCTTTTGTGATTGTTATAACTTTAAACTTAAGAAGGATATATAACTGTTTGCTACTAAGCATTTTATTTTACTTGGTGAACTGATTTTGGTTATTTAAAATATGTTGGGTTAATCGGATATTGTTCACCGGTCAGCGAATTACGGTTTGGTTATGGGTCTCGGGTCGTTATTTTTCTTTGTTTTGGTATGTTAGTTTCACCACGTTTTAAATACTAGTCTTTAGGAGTTTAGTGGAGAATTTTATGCAGAATCATGGGTTGTTTATACAATTTTATCTTTGTTAAGTGGTGCATGTCTCCTACATTTATTTTCGTTATGCATGTTCCCATGTTGGATATATATAAGCCTGTGTTCGTATGAATTATTGAGCTTCGTATGAATTATTGAGAATAGTTCCAATGTAGTCTACTTAATTGGTTTATTTCTTCCATGCTTTCAGCAACTTGTTTCTTCCTGTGAGTGTTTTTTCAGTGTGATTGTATGTGCTCTTTGCGTATTTTGTTTGGTAGCTGATGATTACCAACAAAATATACTTTGCCAAGTGATTCATTGTTGAAATTGTCAGAGACAGTGCCGGTGTTACATTATGCTCTTATCAACTCTAAGAAAATGAGATTGAGATGCATGCAACTCACAGCAATCATCTCGGTACATGCATGAGTCTCTCGATCACTATTTTTACTTAACCTGGGACCTGGATCGATTTTTTTTGTAAATAGGTCGATGTTCTGACATCTAAGAAAACCCATCCCTCTTCATTTTTATTATGTCATATTGCTTCATTGCCAAAGTGTACAACACTCTTCTATGGTAATAAGTTAGTTTTGTATTTAATGATTTGGAGAGACTATTAAGGAAATAGAAAGATCAATTTTTCAGGTATATATGCACTACAGTGGTAATTTCACCATTTAATTGTTGTATATCACTGCCACCCAAGGCTAGTGTATTTCAAGTAATTATGACTTTAACCTTGTCCTCTCATGCATATTGGTTTGACTTTTGACAAGATAACTGTTAATAATAGTCAATACAACACGTGATGTAGGTATTGCAATGGAATTGATAAAATAGAGTTTAAATCTTGATTTTAGATAAGTTAAGAGGTTTAGAGTGTACGTTTGATACAATTTGCTTCTTTAAGGATTATCTTTATAATGCCTAAAATCAAAATATCAAATTCGTATAGTTTCTTATGGTCCTTCAAGCAATTCAAACTTACATACGTTTCAGACTCACTTTTTTTATTCGAGACTTAATTGACGCGTAAACAATGTTTTTATGTTGTATTGCAGACCGGTCGATGTTACATAACTTATCTATGGGGTAGCCAAGAAATACCTAACCGGCTAACCCCTTTGATCTTAATTCATCTTATGATAGTTTTGAAAATAGCTCGTACAAAGCATTAAGACACAATTTACTTCTGTGATATTTGGTGTTAATTTATGGGTGTCTGTTCTCTTTTTAAAAGATTGTAGGTGTGTCCATTTTTGTTCTTAGGGTTGAAGTTAATGAAACATAAAAGATGTAATACTGTCTTTATATGTTTTTTTAAAAACAAACACACTCACCCACTTAATTATCACATATTTACAATAGGATTTGAACTCTCAACCTTTTAAAGAAAGGAACACCTTAATGATTAGTAATACGGCTAAACCAAAGGCACTTTGGTTTGACTTTGTATGTGCTAATAATTTTAGGTTAATAAAATGACATATTTATATTTTTGTTGCTACAAATTAGTATGTTAATATGGTAAAAATGTGCTTCTTGTTGTCACATCTTGATAATAGTGGCAATAATTTTCGTCATTGTCATCGATAATGACTATTTTGGTTAAATATGTAATGTGAGTGACAACTTTTTGGACAATAAGATCAATAATGAGTGACAACTATTGTGTCATAATAAAAAACTAGTGACGACTATTTTGGTCATAACCATAGTGACAACATATGATGTCACTAGATATTTTAGCTCCCACATTTTTTTATTAATATTAATATACTTAAAACCGTAGAGAATTACGAGCAATCGTGAAAAAAAACTAGGAGTTACAAATTTTTACCAAATCTTTACATTTAAAAGTGTGAAAATTAGAGTAGAAAATCACATTTATTAGTGCGAACAAATTATGTAAATCTTCACACTGCTAAGCGAGAAAAATTTGAAAATAATTTTAAAAGCAAATGTACACGTCTTTAAATATTCAGTTTTTTCTTTTTCTAACCATATTTATTTTTAAACTATTTTTCATAATTATAAGCGTGATAATTAACGCTTAAAATGTTTACACGCTTTTTTATGAAGAGTGAATAAATAACATATTTTTTATAGTATTACTACGGTAAAAAAAATTAATTTTTTTTTGCGCTTATAACTCTAAAGTAAATGTTCCCACTTATAATTATAAATGCATAACATTTAAGTTTCTCTACATATAACTAAAACTGCAAGATCAGTTTTCTGCATCAAATTTTTCACGCTTCTCCAATCAAAGTAAGCGTGAAAATTTGATACGGAAAATTAATCTTCGCATGTTTAACTACAGACAAATTTAATTTTGAAGAAATGATAAATCCTTATACTATTTCTTTTTATTTATCTTCCTACTCACATGATCAATACTAATGTCAAAATCAATGTAGAAGGTGAATAAAGAGAATTAGTGGATTCCACATATTATCTTGTGGTGAGTAGAAGAATGAAGTGGGAATAAATAGTGTGTGTGTGTGTGTATATAGGGGAGGATTCATTTGAGAACCATTATTATTATGAGAACCGGGAAAACTAATCTTAGTCGTTCAATTAGTAAGTGGAATTCATGGATTAATTCAGAGCGTGGGAGGATTGAGTGAGGCAGGGTGCATGTAAGGAATTCATGGGTGGACAATCCAATTGAAGGAGGGGGAATTGGACGACTAAGATTGGTTCTCTCGGTTCTCGCAATAAAAACGGTTCTCAAATGAATTCTTTACATTACATGTACCCTGGCACACTCAATTCCCCCACGCTTTTCATCCATTAATTCCACTTACCACTTGAATGACCAAGATTGATTCTCGTAGTTCTCGTACGAAAAACAGTTCCCGTTTGAACACTCCTCTCTATATATATATATATATATACATATATATTATTTTATATGCACTTTAGAGTAAAATTTTTTTTCCAATAACTAGAAATATGACGGTATTGTTTTTTACTATATATATTTTCTTCGTGGTAAAAATAATGTATTCATGTTATTCCAGATTAAAAATTCGAATAACTTGACCAAGTTTTACATCTTTCAAAAATGTATACAAAAATGAAAAACAAGAAAACTTTTGGTACTTTTAAGACCATCGATCTATATTACATGCAATTCGAATTACCCAACTTAAATGTCACATCAACTCTATATCACCATCTTCTTTTCTTTTCGTTTTCAACTCAAAAGCTAGTATAGCCTAACCCAATCTTATCCTACCTTTACTTTATTTTAATAATAATATATATATATATATATATATATATATATATTAGAGAGAGAGTGTGAGAGAAGAGGTAAGGGAGAGGAGAGAGGTGGTGAGCATCGAGTTGAGGGACTCGAAATAGTCACCCAATCGGGTTGCATAAGGGGGGGGGGTACCGGTGTTTTGGAAGCCGATCAACTCCGAGGCCAAGCTGAAGGATTCGGGTGAGGTCGGTCGTACTATTTCGGGTAACAATTTGTAATGAGTTGATACTTATTGTATGGAAAATAGAATTATAGAACGGAAAATTCTTTTTCTTTCTACTTCATCCTTTTAGATCAACCGTAGTGGGTGTTTGTTTGCTCATGATGATGAGCTCGTCGTCAAGAAACGAGTTTGTCGTCCACTACAGCCTTGTTCGTCACTCGCTCGTTCTGCCATGCTCATCATCTCATTGACGAGCTAAAACAAATGAATTTTTTAATATAGCCGTTATAATATATGTAACGGGTGAAAATAGAGTGATGATATGAAACTTAGAGATGCATGTATGTCATAACGGGTTGTTTAGTCATTGACTTTATCATAAGCTGAAAAGTTAATATGCCAATCACTAATGCATGTCATGACTACGGATGATCTTACTCAACATAAGATAACATGTGTAATCAATTACTTCTCTTTCCTCACATCTTTCATTGATTTTAACACTTGTGTAGTTATATCAATCTCGTAAATAGAAGGATAAATAGTAAGATTTTATAAAAACGCATAACGAATACGTTAAAAAGGAGGATCGAAGGTTGACATCATATGATGGTCAGCTTCCAACAAAAAGAAATGCAAGTAAAATGGTTGGTCACCTAACCACTTCTAAGCATAAGCATGCATGAGAATCCCACATTAATGAAAAGGCACTCCATACACAGGTGACATAAGTTTCATTCATGTCCCATTATTGCGACCTCACTCATTAAGAGATTGTTACACCCACGGCATCTTTGTGAAGCACGCATGCACCTTTTTATTATACCTTTTTTTAATCATAATTAATACTTGCCATTTAATAAAGTTATATATTCTTAGCATTTAATATCAAGACTAGTTGAAAGACCCGTGTAGATAAAGAGAAAAACTTAAAACGCTTAAGATGTTATAAAATATATAAAAAACATTTTAAACAATCGTAATAATATCTATACAAAGAATAACTAATAAGACAACATATTTATTGAATGTTTGAAGATTGAAATTAAGATGATTTTTAGATTTTATGTAGTATTTCTTAGTATATTGCATTCATTGTTTTATTTGCTGGGTTACTATATCGTCGTAAAGAAGAACCTATAAGCCCTTTTTTGCTTGTGAAACAGTTGTTTGTGTGAAAATTAAACTGGACGTTTAAAAATAAAGTTTGAATAAGAAGCAATCAAACTCGAGTGACACACCATGTTCAAATTAGTATAAAAGAACTATCTGCTTTGATTATTTTACAACCTGCCCGACGCAACCATGTTTACAAACTGTTATTTTTTAGTATACTCACTCTATTTTAAAAGGAGGTACCTTCAACTTTTGTGGTCAAATCAACTGCTTATTTCTCAAACGTGATATAGAAATAGTTGGAGTTTCACAGTCGGACGTCTTTTTGATTTCCCATGGTTACCACAATCTTCATGAGTAAATTTATCTGAATTTCTAGAATATTAATTAGCTAGATACCTTCGTCTTCCCATAAACCGAAAGGTTCACAACTTTTTTTCTATGTTACCATAAGTTTTAAGAAATAGATAAACTTACTTTGTGAGCATTCTTCATAACTATAACTTAGCCACCATGAATTATATTGCAAACCTATGTTGATAAAAATAATAGAAAACTACAACGGTGAATTATGAAAAAAAAAAAAAAAAACAGGTAGAGAAATCATAGCGCCCTCACATATGGCTTCAAACATTATTGGTATTAGCTATAATTAACACTACAAATTGCACCTCAAAAGATAATAGCAAAGGAACATTACTATGATCTTTTTAGCAACAACACTCTAAACACTTCTAAAGTAAAATGGAATAGTACTAAATATCAGTTCACTAAAATGGAAATAAAAAACTCAAGCATGAAAAAAACAAACAAACACTTTGAATAAAAAACATAAATTAAACAACAAATAATTCATTATTAAAATTTCAATCACAAAGTTATATATTAAATAATAAATGTTTCTTAATTTCAAAATCTTAAGAATTATTTTAAAATATAATTTAACCATATTCTCTCATTGTTATTACATAAAAGAGGATGTCACTCTCATAATTTTTTTAATGACTTACAAAGTTATGGACCGGTTAATCATGTAATAATAATGTGAATAATAAAATCATCACAGTTTAAATAATATTTTATTATGAAATCCTTGGCATAGAAAAACAAATCAAAAGTTTATAAGTGTATGATTATGTCAACGAAAGAGATTACCGATTTAGAGATTCATAAACATAAACAACTTTATGAAAAGGGATTATACATCAATTATGTTATAGATAGATATTCTCATATACCCTAAATAAAAAATACTTTATAGAAAGAGATTACTCATTTAGCGATTCATAAACATAAAAATTTACTATAAATATGTTCACTAGTTTAGAGTTTTATAAAATATAAGCAAGAAAATGCTTATTTGGAAAAGATTAAGGTTCGGATTCACGGTGATTCTTAATTCTTAATTAGTTTTTTGATGCAAAAATTGTTAGTTTTTAGCGGTTTGACATTATTTAGATCACGAATTTGTATCGGTCTAAATGCTTGACAGTTTGTTCTTTGTAGTCTCAATCTCTGAGACTTTATTGATAATATCATCTTAGGGTTTTTCAAAAAATAAAATAAAATTAATAAAGGATTAAGTGTCACTATGTTAGAAATTTACACATGATGAAAGACACTAACTCACTTTCTTCGGTGGTTATGAAATAGACTTTTTTAATTTTGTCAAATTATGGTAAAATTGCATCATGTAGATAAAAATGAGACGATATAAATATATAATTATATTTATACTAATTATTATGAATTAAAAGTTATAACAAACTATAAAAATATACAATTAAATACATCAATTACATATAAACATATAATTTATATAAAGGCTAATTTTGTAATAAAGTCAAAATTAGAAGAAATTAAGGATTCCTATTGTGGAATTATAGATAATCCAGGAAGAAAGAATTTGAAAGTGTTGTGTTTTATAAAAAGTAAGATATGTGTTGTATCAAAAGAACTTTATTTCATAAAGTTAGAACAATCTTTTTTTTATTAACCATGATTTTTGACCCGCTTTATGAGTCGACTAATCTTATGGTGATTATCTGCTGTATCCATTTTATGAATAGCCCGGAGTTAGGTAAGCCTCTACAAGAGAGAATTTGATTGCTGTTAAGGTTTTAACTTTTGAGTAATCCAAGGGTTTGAATTTGGTGGCCACAAGCGAGAACAATCTTTAAATCATGTTATGCATATGTGGAACACTTTTATAGTTCTTTATTATTTAATCTTAAAAGTATCCTTATAATCGGAAACATGTCAAATGATTAAATAAGAGATTTTAGTGTATAACAAAGAACAAAAGTACAAGCATTAAAACGTTGTTTGGAATTCACCTTTCAAAATCTTTTTATAAAGCAGATGTTAGGATCAATACGCTTAGTCGCTTACTACTAGGCTAAAAGAAATTGCTAAAAGAAATTACTAGGCGCTACTTATTTCCTGTATATTAAGTACGCTAGATCGCTCATGAGTCGAATTATTTCGAAGATACCCATACGTACCAACAAAGAAAACTTTAAAAATAAGTGTTCCTCTAATTCTTAAACTTTCATCTACAAATCTAACCAGAATTTGGCAAGAACTAAAACAACTTGAATGCAGTTAATACCCAACTGCAAATATATGTGCATCTCCAGATCAACAGTTCTTAGTTCTTTTAGTTCTTCAATATGTAAGAAGTGCATTTACTCTCATTAACTATATATCTTAGTGACTAGCTTTATTCTTTAGTGAGTACAATAGTTATTGGAAAACTATTGACTTGCCTTTGTATGCATGTTTTAGAGTAGAATGAATTGTCATTGTTTGTTTTTCATATAGAATATCTACATGACGTTTAGTTTTTATTCTGATTCCACAATACTCATATACTAATTAATATTATGACAGAAAAGATATAAACTGTAAAATTTTAAAATTAATGTAACTTATATTCAACCATGCATACTCTCCTTCTACAAGTTACTTCTTGTTTGTTACATCTAATATAAGCTACTAGTAAATGGGGCCAACAAGTGGTATGGACTTGAGATAAATTTGTATCTTAGATGTGCAATTGTTAGGAATTTTAGAGAATTTTCACTTTGACCGTATTATTGATGATAATTCTTGATTGAATATACAACTGCTATTTATACTACACCGAGACATTTAACAGAATATCTATCGTCTAATAACAGAACAACTAATAACAGAAGGTGAATTAACTAAACTAACAGCTGAGTAAAACATACTATTAAAGTCACACATCACAAATCTCCACCTTGACTTAAATACTAGTAAAAGAATTACTACTTCCAGCTATCAATGTTTAGAAGTTCTAAACAATGTCTTTCTTTATTGAAATGGGTTTAGTAAGTACATCAGCTGGATTCAGTCTTCACTTGTTGCACCTTTATTCTTCTTTCTAAACGAATAAAATGGTAACAAATGTCTATGTGTTTTGTCCTTTCATGATGTACTTGATCTTTGGCAAGACAAATAACACTCATGCTCTCACAGAACACAACAGCTTGATCTTGACTAAAACCAAGATCCCCAAGAAAACCTTTCAGCTAAATACCCTTTTTGGCAGCTTCAGTTAGGGCCATATACGCTACTTCAGTTGTAAACAACACAAATGATGGTTGTAAAGTCGCTTTCCACCTTACCACCGCCTCTCCAACAGTGAAAATATAACCTCTTAACGACCTCCGAGAGTCCAGATCATCAGCATAGTCTGAATCTGAAAATCCAACCACAAAGCACTCTTCTTTTCCATTGTAAATAAGACCCGCATCGTCCGTACCTCTAAGATAATGAAAGATATGCTTAACAACAACCCAATGCTCCTGTACCCAATGCTCCCTACTTCACTAGAATTGGAACTTTACTCATATATTCCACTCCAGCCTCTGTTTGAGGTGCTAAATGTAACACCGTATTTTCACCCATAAATTTTTTATTTTAATTAACACTACGGAAGCGTTTACCAAAACATAAAAGTAATTACAACTGAAGTTAAACTACTGTTTAACAAAACCAATCGGTTTAAAACACAGTATTACAAAAACTACGGCTCGTCACAATTCCAATCAGAGTGCCTGTCAATTATTCCCCAGGCTACACTCCCTTACAACTGAACCGCAGAACTTACCAGCCACCTGTAAAAGTAGTGAGAGGTGGGGGATTAGCACAAAGCTAAGTGAATGGAAGTAAACCACCACCGTTACATCAGTCAATAACCGCATGATATCAACAATAGTAAACACATAATCACCCTTTGCCTCACGAGAAGACCGGCGGTTCTTCAAGAACCTACAACCAATGCCGGCCAAAGCAAAGGTTTACCGATAGTTCATTTGCTATTCTCACACAGTATTACCTTATGTTGCAACAAATGCATCAAAAGATCACAATACTGATTAGCCGATAGCAAACAAACCTAGCCCATGGCCCAAACCGAGACTGACTTCACAACACAGGCGCAACAATTAATTAACATATCACAGTTAATCAATTAGCAGATATACAATCTATCCGTGCATCAATCAACAAACAGTTGAATGATCAGACGAACAGTCTATCCATGCATCAATCAACAAACAGTTGCAACCAAACCAGTTACAACTAATATCACCCGTGAGTAAACATCCACTCACCTTGAGTTCTCAAACTCCCACTCAGTGATCTAATGTTACTAAGCCTTGTCTGTTCCTGAGATCAGAATAAACTGAAATCAGTATTCAATTCATAAATATATATTCAAACATATATTTATATCCTTCTTTTATCAAACACACATAAAAGATTCACATATGCATAAACACTTTGCATATAGCATCCAATAATCAACAAACACCCAAAACTATCGGATTTCAAGGGAAAACCGATACATCCATCGGATTCTAGCAAAATCCGATACATCAGTCGGTTTTGGAAGCAAATCCGTAAACACTTGTTGGATTTCAAGGAAATCCGACACTTCCCTCGGATTTCACCCTTCGAACTTCAATTATCGGATTCTTCATAGGATTATACACACGTTCGGATTTCACTCGTGGAACCCACCATCGGATTTCAACAATCGGATTTCCAAAGTTCCGGATTTCACAACACACGGATTTATGAGTATCAGATTCCGACACTCAGATTTCCAACATTCGGACTTCCCTTCATCTTCTTTATAATCCGACAACTTCAAAAACTCCATGAATCATATTACGAGTTCATATAATTCATAAAAACACTTACCAAAACAACCACAAACATGTTTAAACATGCAAACATGCATCATAAACACCTTAACACCCAAAAACACCAAATCCGCCAAACCCATAAAGCAATTTCACATGTTCATAAACAAAACCCAGCATGCTCATCATGTTTCAAGAAGCATAGCAATAATCAAACAAGAATCAACAAACCTTAAATTTGAGTTCACGAATTCAATCCGATTGATTCCTTCTTCCTTTCCTCTCGGCAAACACACAGCACACACACACAAGAACTTCAAAGTGAAGAATGCTTAATGAAACCCACATATTAATGTGTTGAAAACACAAGTAGGAGGTGTCACTCCTCAACCTCACAATTGCATGCACACACACACAAACAACCGCACATGTATATATATAAACGAATATATATATATATATATATATATTTAAACCAACATATAATTAAATTAGTTAATCATTTGATTAAATATCAATTAAACAATTAATCAAATACTAATCATGTATAAACATACCCAAGCCTACGAAACTGCTAGGCCCAAAATCAGGATGTTACAAATCCTCCCTCCTTAAAAGGATTCCGTTCTCGGAATCTCACTACACACATCAACCATGATGTTAACTCTTCATGTCTTCTTCCGACAATTTAACTAGATAAACCCCATCGTACTTTCAACGGTTAATATATAACCACACAAGCCTCACAACTTATCTTTCTTTGATAATCCAATCAAATAAAATCCATCATGTTCTCAATTTATCAAAATCATAAAATTCTGATTCTACCAACTCTTGTCATTACATAACTCCAAAAATCTCATAGTTTATCTTTCTGATTTCATCCTTGAATCAATAGTTAACTCATAAATCCTATCTTCACGCATCTCATGAATTTATGTTTAACTTATCACAAATCCCAATAGCTTTCACTCATTTATCATCTATCATGCCAAAGCATTCACATATCGTTTATCACTTACTTCAAATCAACAGGTTGAAGTATCATCACCACAATCTCATAACTTCACACAAAGTATTCTGATATCCCATCTTCAGAATTTAGTTCACCCACACAATCATAATAGATATGAGTTCTGCTAATCATCGTGTTTCAATCCCACCTTTGGCTATCCATCAGGAAAATCCTGTCACATCGTCCAACTCTCGTTTGTAAATTCTTCATAAGTTAAACAAATCTCCAATTTTCATCACAAACCATCAACTATGAATCATCATATCTTTAAATCATCCCTTTTAAACACTCAATTAAATCCATCTGTCCAACAGATACTGTCTCACTGATAGTAAAAAAAATACTGAATAGTCAATAACTACTCAAAACATATTCAGGTTTCCCTTTATTTGATCAAGTCAAATACAATTTTCATCACGTCTTGTCATCATCACCCCTCAGATATCTCAAATATCTCCAGGTTACATAAGTTTCCAGTATACCACTTGAATTTACACTCCATATTTCATACCTTATATCACATACTATCTCTGCTCTCATAGTACACCATCAGTACTCAACCCTCAGGTTATTACTCCACAATATAGCATTGGCAATTACTTTCATAAATCTCTGTAAAGTTCAACTCCAAAGTTCTAGCACAGGCACTTCCTAGCAAAGATAATCTCCAAGCATAGGCATTTCCAAGCAAAGCATATTCACACACAAGATCCACAAGTTGTCACTTCATAAGTTCAGGCCATTACAATCTTCTTCTCTCTCTCATTCTCCAAAGGTTTCAACCTTTTCATTCTTCAAGACTTTCTAGCAACAGAAATCTTGGTTCATCCACTAAGTCAGAGATACTTCCAACTCGCATATACAAGATGTTATCATCACTAACCCTTTCACAAATCAACACATTTGTCACCATGTCATCTTCCCAATGTAACATCAAGTTCCACTATTACTTTCTCTGTTTTAGTCCGATCACCGTCTTAATCATTAGGATAACTTCTTTTAGTTAGGCATTTAATACATCTCTCATTGACCAAGTCAATCACAAATGTCCTCTTTCCCAATTAATTTATTCATATCATCGCCGCAATCATATCAACTGCAATTTCCCAGTCATGGTTAAAAATTTTTCTTGTGATATCTCGATTAACATAAGATATTCACTATACCTCCAATCTCAAAGCATAGCATTACATTCCAAACCAACAAATGCGATTTCCCATCCTACTACCACATTCTTCTAAAACCATCACTCATCCTCATGAATCAACTGTACTCAGTAGATTAAATATCCACTTATTCCATCAATCACATCCTTACCTTAACAATACTGCATATTCCAGACTTGCCCACTATGCAGCAATCCATCTCTTTCTTCTTTCTTTGTACAATTGAATTCATATAAACACATAATTTATATAAATCTTACTATACACATTATATCATGCAATTCAATCAATCTACACATATATCTCTATGGTATATCATGCTCACTTGGCATATAATCAAGTATCACACATACTTATCATCATACCATTTCTTGATATATAACACATAACTCATAATAGAAATTTATCTATTACCATTTAGTTCTATTTCTAGAGAATCAATCTCATCTAAAATAAACTAAAACATTTTAACACGTACTATGCATAAAATATCCGCAATTAACTTAAAAGTTAATTTTACACACACAGGTATAAAGTTTTATCAAAACATACCCGTTTCATCTTCACTGACAGTGGCTTTATCTCTAGCCATCACATCGTACACCCCACCCTCTGGCATAGTAGGGTTCTTTCTCTTTTGCCCTCTTACTGATGAGGATCCCCCACTTGCCTCTACTCCTGACCCTGACCCCGATCCCTTTTCTTCACAACAGTCGCCTACTTTATGACCCTCTTTCTGGCAATTCCAACAAACATTTCGAGGAAAAACACAGTCATTACTCTTATGACCAAACAATGAACATCGAATACAACGCAAGGTCTCAAGTGTGCAAGGCCCCAAATGAGAAGACTTGCATTGACAACACCATTGGAACTTTTGGTTAGATTCATCCATCACTAACTTAGAGCGTTGTTTCTTTTCTTTATGACCTTTCACTGATGAAGGCTTTCCAATTGTACACACTCCTGATCCCGACTTGAGTTTTCCTTTAACCCCACAATCCATTGATATGTGATCTTCCCCGTAACAATTCCACCAAACCTTCCGAGGGAAGCCACAGACTTTCATTTCATGACCAAGCTGACCACATTTAAAACATCGCATAGTCTGGGCTGTACAAAATCCTGTATGGCGAGACTTACATTTTTCACACAATGACACTTACTGATTTAATCCACCAAATGTAGGTCTATAATTCAGATTTCCTTGTCTCAAACCACCTTGCTCTATTTGATTTTGGTATTATTTTGTTCAAACCTGGATTTCTGTGAAGAAATCCAATCTCGAGCCATTTTACCGAATTATTTACCAAAAACTGCACGAATAGGCAAGTGTACCTAATCGTTTCGTATTATAGCTAGTAAGTCGGGTGTCGAACTCTTGGGGAATGGGAGCTAAACTGATTTTATCAAATTAACTAAGAATTAACTAAAATAAACTAATTAAACCAAATAAAGACAAATAAAGCAAGAAAATATAAAATAAATGCAATTAACCTAAATTAAGGGAATTTGTTATCAAGATTCAAACTTTATCAACTTAAATGACTACTAACACTACTAAATTACCAAAACAAACCAATATAATTGCAAAGCACTAAGATTGATGAGATAAAACTATTAAATGAAGACGAGTCCCCCCTAAATTCGATTCTTTCTTGTCAAGTTGATTTTTTTAATTAAATAAGTACAATGGATACCAATTCACCATGTACCGATTTCTATAGTGATTAGAATCTTGGTCCGAGTTCTTATCTTTATAATTATGCTAATTACTTATCCTTTGGTCAAGAGATTAACAAAAAGCACAATTAACATGTTTAGTTCGAATCAAACAAGATTTTATCTTTTAATGATTAATTAGATCAATTTACCATTAAATGAACACACAAAGGTCATCATGTGTCAATCACACACATTAAAGTTTCAATCATTTTATGCCTAAGCCTAGGGTTTGTTCTACCACTAGTCAAGATTAGTTAATGGTCCTAATTAATCAAGATTCAAGCCTACAAATGGATTGGTCTTCCAATTTGTTAAAACTCAGATTATAAGCATTAGAAAACATAAACTAGAACACATGTGGATCTTTGATAAAACTTGCAAGACAAATACATAGTAAATTGGATCTTTTAAACATAAATTAATCAACCATCCAAGAAATCATCTCCTCTAGGGAGGAACACTGAAAAGTCTAGCCTAAAATCAACATACTAACATTCTGGAAATCATAAAATTACATTTAGAAAAGAGTAGAATGATAGAACCGAATGAATAAAAGCTAAACAAGCCACAATCTTCAATCTTCAAGCTTAAATACTCCAAATCCGTGCTCCACATCTTCTGGGATGTTTTTGTACTTAGAATGCCGTA
Organism: Dittrichia graveolens; assembly: GCA_038502395.1. Taxonomy (NCBI): domain Eukaryota; kingdom Viridiplantae; phylum Streptophyta; class Magnoliopsida; order Asterales; family Asteraceae; genus Dittrichia; species Dittrichia graveolens. Next base: position 34,888,289 of record JARJIL010000005.1, read on the forward strand.
TTATGGTGGAATATGAGGGGTGGTTAACCCTTTTTCAGATCTGGTAGTTCGTTTAAATAGAACTCTTAAAACAGGGGTGTCGCGCCGCGACGAGGAAGTGTCGCGCCGCGACGGAGTATTTTAACCCGATCCCAACTCTTTCAAAATTCAAAGCTGCCGCTACGATGTTCTTGGTCGCGCCGCGATGACAATTGGCGAAGAGATGGACTCTATCCGGACACTTTGTAGCGCCGCGACGAAGACTTTTAGCGCCGGTGGACTCTTCTTTTTCCTTGGGCCGGCCTATTGGGCTCACTTATTTTCTTTCTTTCTTTTTTTCTTCTTTTTGGGCTTCTTTCTTTTTTCTCTTTTCTTTTCTCTATTCGGCCCAATTAATTTCTCGATTTCTTTTTATTTTCATGACTTTCTTGGCTTCCCTTATTTTTCTCGATTATTTGGATTTTTCGCCTTTTTAGCCTACAAAACATAAAAGAAACGGTAAACGTACCTTTTTACAATTAAATGCACATTTTCCGGCTAAAACCAACCCGATATCGCATAATATTTATATATATTTAGCGCGATATCAAAATACCCCACACTTGAACTTTGCTTGTCCTCAAGCAAATCACAACTCTATCCAGGCTTAAAATTTCAAATATTAACACCATTCTCGAAAAATCAAATATAACTTACGAATGTCAAAAAGGTTGATTTAAAACAAAACATAAGCTATACTTAGAATTATGCATATACCCATGATTAGATCCTTATTTACTTTCAACCATTCCTAAAGAATATTCCTATCTATACACATCTAATCCTTAATTCAAAAATTGCATTTATATTTAATTTGGTTAATTTACCCTTTAAAAATCCCCTGACCTCAAGACTTATTGCAGATTTTCAACTTTATTTGCACATATGTTTTCTCTTTTTTCAGCTCTTTTTTTATATAAGCCTATGACTTTCTATGGAACCCATGTAGCGAATTCTCAACTCAACCGATCCCAAACCAGTTGGCTTTAGGTGATTAGGTGTAGAACACCCCTCAGAGTTTACTAATTCGAGTTCCAAAGGCCATTTATTTGACTTATATATATTATAGCTCTTTTAAATATTTTTTCATTTTTTGCGCATTGGTTTTTTTTTTCACATCTTTTTTTTCTAACATATGTTTATAAAAATTGAAAATTCAACTCAGTCTATTTTTGTCAAGCTTAGACTCAAAAAGGGCTTAACCTTATATTTTATTGCAGCAATTCAAAAATTAAAGATTTGATACTATAGACTCAAATTTCTAAAGAATCAGCGAAAAGCCACAAGCACTATACATAAAAGCTAAATATAACTATGAAATGTTTATAAATAAACAATCTTGACAATCTTAAATAATATCTAAGTTTTAACTTGAATGATATTAAAATTTTAAAATTTAACGCCCAAATACAATCAATAATTTACTACGAGGACAAATAAATTTTAAGCAAGGAATCTTTTTCTAACCCCCTACCCCACACTTAAATTGTACAATGTACCCATTATACACAATAAAAATAAACTAAGGTAGAAAAAGATCAGAAAAACTCCCTGGGTATCATTAGGCGACAGAGCAGATAGATGCTAGCATATACGCGTACTCCATAAATTAAATGAGAAGCTGAAATATAAATCACTCAAAGAATATTTGTCAGACACACAAAAATATAAATCACTAAAAATTGGCTACGTGGCACATTCTGGGCAAATCTGGAAAAAAAATCGCGTTGCGCCGTGACAGATTGGTGTGTAGCGTCGCGATGCCACGTGGCGTGCTCTGGACTTACGGGCAGAAATGGGTTGTCGCGCCGCGACAAATAGCGGTAGCGCCGCGACGAGGGCCTTTTCCACATTTGCTCGTTTAGAGATCTCGCACGCGGGATTCGACAACAGATAGTTCCTACGGCTCAAACTATCAGATATGAGTGTGTATGAAGATCGGCTAAGGCTAGGAATCTTGAAAAACGACAAAACGAACGAAAAACGAAAACAAAGGAAATCCTAACTCACTTTCGTAGGAATCACGGTTGCATTTAGCGTATGCAACAAGCCTTTAAACCCCTCGGTAACCCGAGTGGACGAGTTATAGTCTCGTGAGGGTTTTAGGCAACACACCCACAAAGCTGGAATACGGGGTGCCTCCCGAAAGCGCTTCTTTAAACGAGTCTTTAGCTGGACTCCACCCCACACTTAGGGCTTTAGTACGACGAGGTTGATATCCTCACCTTCCCTTTCCTCGGGCATTGCTTCCGAGTAATGCTTTACTCGGTGCCCGTTGACTTTGAAGGTAATTCCCTTGGAATCAAGTAGTTCGATTGTGCCGTATGGGAATACCTTACTAACCACGTATGGGCCGTACCATCGGGTTTTGAGTTTTCCCATTCACCGATCGTTCTAGAATTCGTTTCAGCGCGCGATTGGTAACCTCGGTTTGCCCGCTTGTTTGCGGATGATAAGGCGTTGCAAATATATGGTTCACACCATATTTCTGCAGCACTTTCTCCATTAGGCTGTTAGCGAAATGCGTACCCCTATCACTGATCAAGGCTTTAGGGATACCAAACCGAGAGAATAGCTTCTTTAGGAATTTCACTACGACTCAGGCATCGTTAGTGGGTAAGGCTTGTGCCTCGGCCCATTTCGACACATAGTCGACAACTACTAGGATATATTTATTTCCGCGGGATGAAGGAAATGGACCCATAAAGTCTATACCCCACACATCGAAGATTTCACAGACTTGGATGTTGTGTTGGGGCATCTCGTTTCGGGAAGATATATTACCGGCCCTCTGACAGGCATCACACTCCTTTACGAGGGTGTGTGCGTCTTTAAAGATGGTGGGCCAATAAAATCCGGCTTCAAATACCTTCTTTGCGGTGTAGACCGCACCGTGGTGTCCCGCGGTGGGCCCACTATGGCAATTCCTCAGTATTTCCCTCGCCTCATCTCCCGAAACGCATCTCCGGATGATGTTGTCTGCGTAGTGTCGAAATAGATAGGGTTCATCCCATAAATAGTACTTCACATCTGCCATGAATTTCTTCTTTTGCTGATGTGTCATACCTTTCAGGAGAACCCGTGTAGCTAGATAGTTCACGAAGTCTGCAAACCAGGGAGGCTTATCGCTGACCTTCATGAGATGCTCGTCTGGGAAGTTGTCAACAATGTCCGACTCTCGTAATTCGTCAAGATATGGGTTTTCTAATCTAGACAAATGGTCGGCTGCCACGTTTTCTGCTCCTTTCTTGTCCCTAATTTCGATCTCAAATTCTTGCAGAAGCAAGACCCATCGGATAAGCCTAGGCTTGGAGTCTTGTTTGTCAAACAAGTACTCCAAAGCAGAATGATCAGTGAAGACGATAGTTTTGGATAGAATCAGATAAGATCGGAATTTATCAAAGGCATAAACCACAGCTAGGAGTTCTTTCTCAGTAGTAGTGTAGTTCTCCTGAGCTAGGTTCAGGGTTTTACTCGCGTAATGAATCGGTTGGAAGCGATTGTTAACCCTTTGGCCTAGAACTTCCCCTACCGCGTAATCGCTGTCATCACACATTAGCTCAAACGGCAGGGTCCAGTCTGGAGCAATCATGATGGGGGCAGTAGTGAGTTTCTCCTTTAATGTATTAAAAGCCGTTAAACATTCGTCGGAGAACTCGAATTTAACGTCTTTTAATAGGAGTTGTGTTAGAGGCCTTGTGATTTTTGAGAAATCTTTGATGAAGCGGCGATAGAATCCCACGTGGCCTAAGAAACTCCTTACCCCTTTCACATTAGTAGGCGGTGGTAACTTAGAGATAGTGTCTATCTTAGCTCTATCCACCTCTATGCCTGCTTGTGAAACTTTGTGTCCCAACACTATGCCTTCATGTACCATGAAATGGCACTTTTCCCAGTTTAGCACAAGGTTGGTTTCTTCACAACGGGCGGGCATTTTATCAAGATTAGATAAGCACGAGTTGAAGGAATTTCCGAATACCAAGAAGTCATCCATGAATACTTCCATGAAATCTTCCACCATATCGTGGAATATGGCGGTCATGCATCGTTGGAAGGTTGCTAGAGCATTACGCAGACCAAACAGCATCCTCCAGTAAGCAAACATCCCGTATGGACATGTGAAGGTCGTCTTTTCCTGGTCCTCAGGTGTGATGGGAATCTGGAAGTAACCATAAAAACCGTCTAGGAAGCAGTAAAATGCATTACCAGAAAGACGTTCAAGCATTTAATTTATGAATGGGAGGGGGAAGTGGTCCTTACGAGTGGCATCATTTAATTTGCGGTAATCAATGCACACTCGCCAGCCAGTGACAGTTCTGGCAGGAATGAGTTCATTCTTTTTATTAGTTACCACTGTCATCCCTCCCTTTTTAGGAACCATGTGGATTGGGCTAACCCACGGGCTGTCTGAAATTGGATAGATCATACCGGCGTCTAAGAGTTTGACAATTTCTTTCTTCACAACCTCTTGCATTTTAGGATTTAAACGGCGCTGAGGTTGGACTACTGGTTTGGAATCATCTTCCATGAGGATTTTATGTGAACAGTACGATGGATTGATTCCTTTGATGTCGGAAATGGACCAGGCGATCGCATTTTTCCGTTGTTTCAGGACATCGGCAAGTTGGATTTTTTCAGATTCGGATAGTGCCGATGATATGATAACGGGGAATGTAGAATTCTCCCCCAGATTGGCATACTCCAAATGTGGAGGTAATACCTTGAGCTCAGGAGTAGGACTTGAGAATGGAGGTGCCTCCTTGGATATGTCTGGAGGTTCTGTCTCCTCTTTTACTTCAACAGCCTCTATGTGCGATGATGCAACCTGTCGCGACGCGTTCATCGTGCTGCGCGCCACGAAGGCTGAAAATCCTGCACATCAGAACTCGGCTCCGGCCCTTCTGTCAGCAACCTCTCCAACTCCTCCAGGTCTCTCTCAGCATCCAAGAGACCTTCCCCTAGTGGCATGTGCCCTTCATCTCCATGTGTGTCAAACTTCTGCAGCTCGCTCTCAAGAAGGATATCAACTATATCCACAAAGAAGGCAAAATCATCACGGATTTTGGAATGTTTCATGGATTTATCAATCCCAAATGTGATAGCATCTGTGCCTACTCGGAGTGTCAGCTGTGACTCATGAATATCAAATAATGCACGAGCTGTACTCAGGAAGGGTCTGCCCAAGATGATGGCAACTGTATCATCCTCCTCCATATCTATAACGATAAAGTCCGCAGGAAAGATGAATTTGTCTACTTTAACTAGCAAGTCCTCCACTATCCCGCGTGGATAAGTGACGGACTTGTTTGCCAGATGTATAGCCATGCGAACGGGTTTAGGCTCGGGCAAATCTAGTTTGGCGAAGAAAGAATATGGCATAAGGTTCACGCTCGCTCCCGAGTCAGCAAGTGCATGACTCACGGGTAGATTGCCAAACTGGCATGGCAAAGTAAGACTCCCAGGATCAGTCATCTTCTTTGGGATCTTATTGAGCATGGCTGCTGAACATTGATCGTTCAGAGTGACACTCGACACTTCTTCCATTTTCTTGCAGTTGGTAAGAAGGTCTTTCATGAATTTAGAATACTTTGGCATCTGTGCCATAGCCTCAACAAATGGGATGTTGATGTGAAGGGATTTCAGGTGCTCCAGAAATTTCCGGTACTGCTCATCCTGTTTGTCTTTCCGAAGACGCTGCAGATAAGGTATCGGAGGACGGTAAGGTTTAACTGGAGGTGGAACAGATGGAACGGATGGAGTAGGTGGGATAGGTTCTGGATCAAGAGTGACCTCCTTCTCCTTCCCCTTCCCTTTATCTGGCTGAGTGGATAGTGGCTCGATAGGATCAGGATGGGAGCTGGAAGGTGGTGGGCTTGCAGCTTCTTTTCCACTCCTGGTGGTCACAACTTTAATTTCGGCCTTCGGGTTCGGTTTAGTGTTACTAGGAAGAGTGCCAGGAAAACGGTCCTGGAGAACCCTAGAGATCTGCCCAATCTGGGTCTATGTTATGGATAGACGCCTGCTGATTCCTCAGTGCGGCCACAGTAGAAACACCTATCTTCTTCACTAACTCCTCAGTCTCCTTATGCCTCTGATCTGATGCTGCTGCGAAGCGCGTGAGCATATCCTCAAAATTGGGCTTTTTCTCTGGCAGTGGCTCCTTTGGCTGGTCTCTCTGATAAAATCCCGGGCCAGTCTGCCTGAATCCCCCCTCCATCTCCTTGCGGTATTCAGGATATGGTTTCCAGTTGGGCTTTCTATTGCGGAAGAAAGCCGCATCCTCTGGATAATCATATTTATCTCCAGCTGAATAACACGCAGATTCTTTGAGATTCCCATTCTCGTCATATGGGCAATCTCTCGCAAGTTGAGGTCCACTACAGTTGTCACAACCGACCTGCATAGCGTGAATGTTTTGATTCACCTTTTTCATGTCATGCCCTAGTGCATCAAGCTTGGCACTAAGGGCTGCTATGCTATCAGATGAGTCAGCTGTAGCTGCAATCTTCCTCCGGTAGGAAGAATCTCTAGAAGAATGCCACTGATGGGAGTGCTGAGCCATCTCCTTAATCAGGGCGTACCCAGTGGCGGGTGTTTTCTTTGGTATTGGGCCCTGAGAATCGACCATTTGTTTAGTGCAGACATTAATATCATTATAGAATGTTTGGACAACCTGGTGAGCTTTGAGATCATGCTGTGGACAATTTTGGAGCATCTCCTTATATCTGTCCCAGGCGTCATAGAGGGTTTCGTCCTCAGATTGCATGAAGTTTTGAATTTGCATTTTCATTTTGGCAATCTTTGATGGAGGACTAAATTGTTTAATGAAACGAGTTTTGAGCGCATCCCATGTACGGATGGTGGGCTCGGATCGTAGCCAACGTTTGGCTGCACCCTGGAGTGTTATCGGAAACACTCGCAGCATAACAACGTCACGACTAACTCCCGGCATGTGGAAGTAGTCAGCAATCTCGAGAACAGCCTCGACATGCTGGTTGGCATCCTCGTTATCCTTTCCGGTGAAAGGAGTCTCACACAAAAGGTGAAGGAATTGGCCTTTGATTTTGAAGGTTCTCTCCTTGGGTATTTCATGTCGGTGAATACCCACTCCGGTGCCCTCGCGCACATGGCTCGCGTACTCCTCGAGGGACAATTCGTCGATATTCTCTGCCATTATTCGTGCTCGCTCTCTCTCGCGTTTAACTTGCAGGCGTCGATGAAATTTGCGTTCCGGTTCTTCAAACGGCTGAACGAAATCAGGAGTGGGGTCTAAGGACATACACTATCCTAAAAACCCTAAAAGAGATTACTAATTAAAGTACTAATCCTAAACGAGACCCAGAATGAATTAATTAACTAAAGCAGCAATTAAAAAACAAAAACTTCTATTCTGGTCGCGGCGCGATCAGTGGACGGAAATCACAAGATTGCTCCTTTTGAGCCGAAACTCACGGGAAACAACGGTTAATTCTAAACTAACTCAATAAAAACAGATTAAGACCGTTCCCCGGCAGCGGCGCCAAAAACTTGATGTGCGTTTTACGTACTAGTTTTAAATTTATATTTTACCGAATTATTTACAAAAAACTGCACGAATAGGCAAGTGTACCTAATCGTTTCGTATTATAGCTAGTAAGTCGGGTGTCGAACTCTTGGGGAACGGGAGCTAAACTGATTTTATCAAATTAACTAAGAATTAACTAAAATAAACTAATTAAACCAAATAAATACAAATAAAGCAAGTAAATATAAAATAAATGCAATTAACCTAAATTAAGGGAATTTGTTATCAAGATTCAAACTTTATCAACTTAAATGACTACTAACACTACTAAATTACCAAAACAAACCAATATAATTGCAAAGCACTAAGATTGATGAGATAAAACTATTAAATGAAGACGAGTCCCCCCTAAATTCGATTCTTTCTTGTCAAGTTGATTTTTTTAATTAAATAAGTACAATGGATACCAATTCACCATGTACCGATTTCTATAGTGATTAGAATCTTGGTCCGAGTTCTTATCTTTATAATTATGCTAATTACTTATCCTTTGGTCAAGAGATTAACAAAAAGCACAATTAACATGTTTAGTTCGAATCAAACAAGATTTTATCTTTTAATGATTAATTAGATCAATTTACCATTAAATGAACACACAAAGGTCATCATGTGTCAATCACACACATTAAAGTTTCAATCATTTTATGCCTAAGCCTAGGGTTTGTTCTACCACTAGTCAAGATTAGTTAATGGTCCTAATTAATCAAGATTCAAGCCTACAAATGGATTGGTCTTCCAATTTGTTAAAACTCAGATTATAAGCATTAGAAAACATAAACTAGAACACATGTGGATCTTTGATAAAACTTGCAAGACAAATACATAGTAAATTGGATCTTTTAAACATAAATTAATCAACCATCCAAGAAATCATCTCCTCTAGGGAGGACCACCGAGAAGTCTAGCCTAAAATCAACATACTAACATTCTAGAAATCATAAAATTACATTTAGAAAAGAGTAGAATGATAGAACCGTATGAATCAAAGCTAAACAAGCCACAATCTTCAATCTTCAAGCTTAAATACTCCAAATCCGTGCTCCACGGCTTCTGGGATGTTTTTGTACTTAGAATGCCGTATTATGGTGGAATATGAGGGGTGGTTAACCTTTTTCAGATCTGGAAGTTCGTTTAAATAGAACTCTGAAAACAGGGGTGTCGCGCCGCGACAGAGTGTTTTAACCCGATCCCAACTCTTTCAAAATTCAAAGCTGCCGTCACCCTATCACGTCGCGCCGCTACGATGTTCTTGGTCGCGCCGCGATGACACTTGGCGAAGAGATAGACTCTATCCGGACACTTTGTAGCGCCGCGACGAAGACTTTTAGCGCTGGTGGACTCTTCTTTTTCCTTGGGCCGGCCTATTGGGCTCATTTATTTTCTTTCTTTCTTTTTTTCTTCTTTTTGGGCTTCTTTCTTCTTTCTCTTTTCTTTTCTCTCTTCGGCCCAATTAATTTCTCGATTTCTTTTTATTTTCTCGACTTTCTTGGCTTCCTTTATTTTTCTCGATTATTTGGATATTTCGCCTTTTTAGCCTGCAAAACATAAAAGAAACGGTAAATGTACCTTTTTATAATTAAATGCACATTTTCCGGCTAAAACCAACTCGATATCGCATAATATTTATATATATTTAGCGCGATATTACTTCCACATTCCTCTTATTCAACTCAGTTAACGTAAAGGCTTAGGAGGAAACACCATCCCATCTGGTAGTATTTTGATAAGCCTGAAGCACAGTTCCCTGGGGATTAACATGATAGTAATATGGTTGTCTATATCCCATGTAAGGATATGTGACTGATCCCTGAGGAAACACTGGGTAGAAAAATAGTTGAGGTATTGGTTGAGGCATCCGTGGAAACGGTATCGTCACAGGAAGCATTTCTGTTGGTATAATATCAGCCGGAATGGTCGGTGGTATCTCTGATACGGTAGAAATGGTTGAATTTACCGGATAAGTGTGCATTCGAACATTTTGGGTAATCCTCTCTTGTTCCAAACGTTGAACATTATCTCTCAGATCTTGCATTTCTTTTTCTAACTTACTAATATACTTACTCCTTTCATCTTCTAATTCACACCCTGAAGTACCCGTTTGATTTGTTATATCCAAAGACTTGACTGTTGAAGTTCCAGCCACTTCTTGGGTCACAGGAGTATTAGCAAGGGTATCTCTGTCAGCCATATCTGTACAATCACAATATCTCACCAACTGATTAGTTTAAAACCGTTACTATAACACATACTAAACTCCAAAACAATACTCTCATTCACCCTAATCCCATACTCAAGGAATAATTGACCCCAACTCGAGCCAAGATTTGGGAATGCAACACTTCCACTGTGCCTACATCGCCAAACCAAGGCTCTGATACATATTTGTAACACCATATTTTCACCCATAAATTTTTTATTTTAATTAACACTACGGAAGCGTTTACCAAAACATAAAAGTAATTACAACTGAAGTTAAACTACTGTTTAACAAAACCAATCGGTTTAAAACACAGTATTACAAAAACTACGGCTCGTCACAATTCCAATCAGAGTGCCTGTCAATTATTCCCCAGGCTACACTCCCTTACAACTGAACCGCAGAACTTACCAGCCACCTGTAAAAGTAGTGAGAGGTGGGGGATTAGCACAAAGCTAAGTGAATGGAAGTAAACCACCACCGTTACATCAGTCAATAACCGCATGATATCAACAATAGTAAACACATAATCACCCTTTGCCTCACGAGAAGACCGGCGGTTCTTCAAGAACCTACAACCAATGCCGGCCAAAGCAAAGGTTTACCGATAGTTCATTTGCTATTCTCACACAGTATTACCTTATGTTGCAACAAATGCATCAAAAGATCACAATACTGATTAGCCGATAGCAAACAAACCTAGCCCATGGCCCAAACCGAGACTGACTTCACAACACAGGCGCAACAATTAATTAACATATCACAGTTAATCAATTAGCAGATATACAATCTATCCGTGCATCAATCAACAAACAGTTGAATGATCAGACGAACAGTCTATCCATGCATCAATCAACAAACAGTTGCAACCAAACCAGTTACAACTAATATCACCCGTGAGTAAACATCCACTCACCTTGAGTTCTCAAACTCCCACTCAGTGATCTAATGTTACTAAGCCTTGTCTGTTCCTGAGATCAGAATAAACTGAAATCAGTATTCAATTCATAAATATATATTCAAACATATATTTATATCCTTCTTTTATCAAACACTCATAAAAGATTCACATATGCATAAACACTTTGCGTATAGCATCCAATAATCAACAAACACCCAAAACTATCGGATTTCAAGGGAAATCCGATACATCCATCGGATTCTAGCAAAATCCGATACATCAGTCGGTTTTGGAAGCAAATCCGTAAACACTTGTTGGATTTCAAGGAAATCCGACACTTCCCTCGGATTTCACCCTTGGAACTTCAATTATCGGATTCTTGATAGGATTATACACACGTTCGGATTTCACTCGTGGAACCCACCATCGGATTTCAACAATCGGATTTCCAGAGTTCCGGATTTCACAACACCCGGATTTATGAGTATCGGATTCCGACACTCGGATTTCCAACATTCGGACTTCCCTTCATCTTCTTTATAATCCGACAACTTCAAAAACTCCATGAATCATATTACCAGTTCATATAATTCATATAAACACTTAGCAAAACAACCACAAACATGTTTAAACATGCAAACATGCATCATAAACACCTTAACACCCAAAAACACCAAATCCGCCAAACCCATAAAGCAATTTCACATGTTCATAAACAAAACCCAGCATGCTCATCATGTTTCAGGAAGCATAGCAATAATCAAACAAGAATCAACAAACCTTAAACTTGAGTTTACAAATTCAAATCCGATTGATTCCTTCTTCCTTTCTTCTCGGCAAACACACAGCACACACACACACAAGAACTTCAAAGTGAAGAATGCTTAATGAAACCCACGTATTAATGTGTTGAAAACACAAGTAAGAGGTGTCACTCCGCAACCTCGCAATTGCATGCACACACACACACAAACAACCGCACATGTATGTGTGTATATATATATATATATACTAGCATTATACCCGCGCAATGCTGCGGCGGCAAATAGTTTTTAGTTTATAATATGTCGCTTTCAACAATGTAATGATATGTTATTCGCGCGATTCAATGTCACGAAAAAGTTTTCTACAACAACATGTCCGTTTTTTTTCAAATTTTCTTTTATTTACATCTAACTATTTTATTAATTTTAAAAATAAATTCTAAAAGACAATAAAATAAGAAAAAAGATTTATATGAATGAAATAAAGAGAAGAGTTAAACAGATTTTAAAAATTATGTTGATGTGAGTGGATAATTGTATTAGTATGAGAGAATATATTTTGAATAAAAAGTTAAAGTAAATGAGGAGAGAATAAAATAGTTAAAGATTGAGTAGATGAGATTAGTTTAGATTAAATGAAGGGTTAAGATTTTATATTGATTGAATTTTAAGAAGTCTTAAAATTTAAGAGAAGAGAGAATGTTAAATGGTTTATATAGTAGTATAGATAAACCAATATATATATATATATATATATAAACCAACATATAAATAAATTAGTTAATCATTTGATTAAATATCAATTAAACAATTAATCATATACTAATCATGTATAAACATACCCAAACCTACGAAATTGTTAGGCCCAAAATCAGGATGTTACACTAAAGCAGCTGACAATCTGAAATTTGCTGATGAAAGCGTATTTAAAGGCTTAGTTGAACTCATACCAAAACGAGAAAGCACTTTCTGAATGTAACTTTTCTGTGACAAGAAAAGTTTACCATTAACTCCGTCTCGGACAATCTCCATACCAAAGATCTTTTGAACAACACCTAAATCTTTCATATCAAACTTCATATTTAAAAAGAACTTTCAGCTTCTTAACTTCCTCTGTATCACAAGCTATTATTAACATATCATCCATATACAAGAGTAAATAAATAGATGACCCATCAGCAACTTTCTTTGTGATAAAAGCAACAATCATACAGACTTTGATTAAAACTATTATTCATCATAAAACTATCAAATCGCTTATACCATTGCCTTGATCATTGTTTACGCCCATAAAGTGATTTTTTCAGCTTACAAACGTAGTCTTCTTTCCCTTGAGCAACAAACCCTTCCGGTCGACTCATATAAATCCCCTCTTCGAGATCCCCATGTAAGAAGGCTATTTTAACGTCTAATTATTCCAACTCCATATTCTACCATGAAACCAAAGCTAACACGAATAGACGTATGACGCACCACCGGTGAAAATATCTCATTATAATTGACTCCTTGCTCTTGACTATAACCCCTAGCCACTGAATGCGTAATACCTGATTTTCATTAACGATAAAAGAGTATTATTAATATTAATTATTGAGTTTATTATTTAATAATGGAATTTTATGGGCCTTGTTGGGCCTACTTAGTTGTTTAAGAAAAGATGTTGTTGGAAAAAATAGGCTTACAAGTATATCCTATTTTGTTGACACAAAAATATACAACTTGTTTATATAATTGTAGATATTAACATTAACATATGTGCACATATACATATACATATATATATATATGTATATTCAATCAAATATATTCTAATCTATAATAAGCTTCCTCAAATGGCCAAGCTCAAATCATCAAGATTCAAATTCAAGTACAAGCCGATGGCGAAGATACCTACAAACAAACGTTTGGAATTTATGAGCTTATAAAATAAATAATCATATAAGTTTAAGTTTTTATAAAACAATGTTTATAAAAACTTTTATAAAATCTACATACACGATAAGTATTGTTTTTTTATTAAACATCCATAGAATCAAACGTCATAAGCCAAACTCTTATGAAATACAAAATACACGAAAAGAATTTTATAAATATAAATGTCACATTTATATAAATAAATTGATTTATTCAAATTTGTATAAATGATCTTGAAATTCTTGATTCTTATAAAATATTTCAAGTGTATATAATATGAGTATACAAATATATCTTTGTATAAATAAAATTATCTATTTTATTAAACTCAAAGTCAAGTTTATAAATTAATAAACCTACAACACTTGTTTTATAAAATCTTGAAATATATAAATATATATATATATATATATATATATATATATATATATAAACATTGCTATCAAGTCAAATTCAATTTAAAGATTCTAGCACATGCAAGCATGCCTTATACCCATCATGCTTACAAACTTTAAATTAAAGAAATATTATTCCCATCATGGTATGGGTCAAGTATGGCATCTAGGAGACATCTTGGAGGAATTTCAACACATCTACATTTAAGAATTAAGCACTAGACCAAGCATGCAATGGATACAAATCAATAGACAACAAAGTGGGGGCTGGACACCCACGGTCGACCGTGCATCGACCGTTGAGTCCCAGACCTGTTTCCCGCATCTCCTATTTAATGACCACTCAAGTCTTTTGTCCAACAAGCTCTTGCAATCTGAAAAACACATAATACATACAAAATCTTGTGAGCTCATATTCCTTAATAATTCAATCTTTCAAGATCAAGAATCAAGCAAGAGTGAAAGCCTTCAAAGTTCAAATACCCCATTACATTCTTATAATATTTGTAATAGTGTGAGGATCATCTCTAGCCTATAGAATTAGAGAGAAGTGAGGATCAACTCTAGACTTGCTAATTAGAGTGAAGTGAGGTTTATATTAACCTTGTTTGCAAGAATGAAGTGTAATTCTTGTAAAGTAAATAGAGAAGTTATAAAAAGTTTATCTCTACCCTTAAAGAGAGAAGTTAGTGGATCAACTCTTGGTGGGTGAGGGCAAGGAGTGGATGTAGAGCAAGGTTGTTAACCCTTGCTTGAACCACTATAAATCATTATGTCCTAGCTTCTATCATTGGTGATATCTTTCTTCCTTAAACTCTTTTATTTCTTGCAAGAATTGTTAAAAACTCCAAAAAGTGGGAATATAACCTATTCACCCCCTCTAGGTTCTAACAGATGTGTTTGGGTTTGCAATGGACTTATAGTCAAATTCTAGTGGGCTTGGGATAAGTTGAAGGTATTTGGGCTTAGGCTTTAGGGGTAAGGTACATATACCCATTTAGGGCATAGTCCCCAAGGAAAAGAGATCACTGGTGATATTGGTTGTGCTTGTGTTGTGAGCCGAGAGAAAGAGCAGGGAAATCTAACTTCATCTTAGTAAGTAATCAAGAAGCAATCAACCAAGTATGAATCCCCTATCTCACTAGAATGTTTACATATAAGTTTTGTATGATATTGGTAGAGATTCTTGGGTTTTGGTTGTGGGTTTTTAGTGTTTGAACAAGCCGAGAGGACTGCCAAGGCTAGATCCTTTATTTCTCAATGAAACTCAAATTAAACTGATAGGGTTTGCTCTAATGATGTAAGGAATGATTTGTAATTCGAATTTTATATTTTGGTTGAGTTTTGTTTGGGATTGAATCATGAATCAGTCGACTGCAATTTTCTGGATCGCCAAATTATTTTGATGAATCCCCAAGTTTTGATGAATAGCCAAGTTATGTATGCTTAAATAGCCAAGTTTTGTATGCTTCAATAGCCAAGTTTTGATGAATATCCAAGTTATGTATGCTTCAGTAGCCAAGTTCTGATGAATAGCCAAGTTATCTATGCTTCATAGCCAAGTTTTGTATGCTTTAATAGCCAAGTTTTGATGAATAGCCAAGTTATGTATGCTTCAATAGCCAAGTTTTGATGAATATCCAAGTTATGTATGCTTTAATAGCAAAGTTATGTATGCTTCAATAGCCAAGTTTTGTATGCTTCAATAGCCAGGTCATGTTCATTGAATAGCCAAGTAATGGTGACACTAGTGTGGATCGCCATTACACAAACTTGTGCCTAACATTGATGGGTATGATGAGATCGACTGCTATGGTAGTGGGTATGAATAGTATGATGAGAAAGACTACTATGGTAGTGGGTATGAATAGAATGACGAGACCGACTACTACGGTAGCAGGTATGAATAGAATGATGAGACCGACTACGACGGTAGCGGGTATGAATAGAAAGTGAGACCAGTAACGCCCCAAGGTTCGGAAATTTAATTATTAGCTGTTAAATGTTTTCTGTTAGCCAAAGATTTATTTTGTGTATTTATTTGTGTGTATGTTTTATAATTCAGGGACCAAAGCTGTTAGTTTGAAAGTTAATTAAGTTCAGGGGCTAGTTAGTCATTCTTTGAAAGTAGATATATATATATATATATATATATGGCCATTTGACTTGAATAGTAAAATGTTTCTCATTTTCATCAGGCAACTAGAAACACAACAGAAATTCAGATTACACACCTCATTTGGAGCTAGATATTTTGAAGTTTAACATCCTTGATTCTTCTTTTGATACCCTAGATCAGCAAGGTATGATTTTGTTATTGAATTATGTGTATTTTCATCAAGAACATGATTCTATGGTAGAATCAATGTCTCTAGCATGTTATAGATGTTTTCTATTGATTTGGTTAATGTATTTAGCTGTAAGGGGTGTAGGAAAACACCCCAAATTGATCTGAATCGACTCTGAGTCGGATTTTTAGCCAAAACAACGACTGTGAGGAAACACAGTCGGCTGCATCTGTAACGTACACGGCCAGCGTACATTTTAGGATGGCGTGTAGCCTGCCCGTGTAGATGTAACACGGCCCGTGTAGTAACCTAAGGCGGTTACAGGCCATGTAAGGATACATGGTCGTGTAGTATGTCGGTACATGGCCCGTGTATGGTACACAGCCTGTCTAGAGTGTTGATCAAACACAGGCCATGTAGCCTATACCAAGTCGTGTGTGGTGTAGGGGACACGGCCCGTGTAGGGATACACGGCCCGTGTAGGCCCCATTTCAGAATAGAATCTCAGATTTTAATGCTTTGTCATGTTATTGTATAGGGAAGTTATTTGGGATACGACATTGTTCACATAAACTTTTTACCACTATAATTAACCCAGGTGAGTGTACTTACCTTTGATATGAATTACTAATATACAGGTACATTAGATGATTTATATAATGATTACGTGTTAGGAGAATAGATATATATAGTTATGCTATAAGCTTAACTATGCACAGATTAGAGACAGGGTATACAAGCAGTTATGTACCAAGTTATGGGGATATCTAGCTATTCGAAACTGTAGCTTGTATCCAGGACAGTGATCAGGGGTATATTGAGCTCCTTATACCCACAGAAAGGTCTTAGGGGCTTGGCTATACGAAAGTGTGGTCATACCTTAGGACAACAGAATAGTATAACAGTTGGCAGGTATTTCAGTTGGGATACGAAGTATCCTAGAAAGTGTAATGTTTTAATTAAATGTTTTATTTCGTGCTCAGTTAGTATGCTCACTAAGCGTTTGCTTACGTTTAGTTTGTAATCTTTGCAGGTGAATCAGGCTCCAACAAGGGAAAGGCCTCAACGCTCTAATCTGTCGGGTAGCTCCAAGACTTTTGAAAATAAACTTTAATATTACTTTTGGAATGGAAAGTCAAGGTTTATGTAAATAAATAGCTCATTTTGAGTAACTATACTTTTGTAAATACTGTTTCAGAAGCTCAAATGTTATAAGAGGTTAAACAGGAAATCAGGTGTTAGAACTTGGTATCAGAGCCAGGGTTTAAGGGATTCGGGCACACATG
Source organism: Dittrichia graveolens (assembly GCA_038502395.1). Classification (NCBI taxonomy): domain Eukaryota; kingdom Viridiplantae; phylum Streptophyta; class Magnoliopsida; order Asterales; family Asteraceae; genus Dittrichia; species Dittrichia graveolens. Next base: position 34,905,616 of record JARJIL010000005.1, read on the forward strand.
AGAGTGATTTCTGAACTTAAACCATGGTTTTGAGATTAAGTGGAGCTACCCCTGGGGAGTAAACCTTGGTGAGCATACGGTTAAATAAAAGTCTATGATTAATGTTTGTCTTACAGATTAAGCTTGAGTTAGCTCGTTATGCATGTGTAACAGTTATGTGACTAAGTGTTAGATGATATGAAGTGGGAGTCTGATTGATTGAGTTGAGCATGGGTAAGGTATAGTGTGTTCATAATAATGTAGGGCCTATATTATTATATACACATGGTACGTACCTAAGCTCAACAAGGTCATGAAGAATCCTGTGAAACTATGTATGATAGCATGAAAATGTTGATATGTAAACCGATACGTTTGTGTTGGTACAGGAAATACAATTATGGTATTTTATGTTTAAAGTTTTTGAATTACAGAATGGAAAATGTAGAATGACTTAATATGGGACCGATACAACAGCCCGAGGCCAGTGGATCTCAGGAGACTAGGGGTACCTATGTTTCAGACGCAATCCCTATTATAACTACTAGACCTACTTGTGACCCAGAAGGAGGACCAAGAGAACAAGAGGGTAATACCATAAGGGAAACAGTAGCAGTAGAATTGGGTAAAGCTCTACAGGAGAATGTTCCCTATATTATTGACCAAGTGTTAGAATAGGTTTCTCGGAGAATGGAAACTACAATACAGCAAGTTGCAATGTTAAATATACCGGGAAAAGTTTAAGCTAGAGCTGAGCCGTGGCATGGGTGTACCTACAGATAATTTGCAGCCTGTAAACCACCTCTCTTTGAGGGGACTACGGATCCTGTTGTAAGTAACTGGTGGTTAGCAGAAACAGAAGGGGCTTTCCGTACTAGTGGCTGTTTACTAGAAAAGAAAGTCATGGATGCTTCAAATTTACTACGTGGGGCGGCCAAAGACTGGTGGACTATGTTGCTGCAAAGGAAGGGCGAAGCACATATTGAGGATATGACCTGGCCTCAATTCAAGGAATTGTTTGAGGTGCAGTTTGCACCTAAAGCTCGCATAGATAAGATCACCGAAGAGTTTTTAACGATGAGACAGACAACAGAGTCGGTGGATGATATCACAAAGAAATTCTTGGAAATGTCTAGGTTCTGTCCAGAGTATGTAGCCACAGAGCCAAGAGTCAATGAAGATGCAGCGGTACATTTCTATTCTTAGGAATGATATCTGTGAAGTGTTAGCAACTGCTACATGTACAACAGCTGATGAGATGATGAGTTTAGCATGGAAAAGAGAACAAGAATTAATTCGGCAAGGTATACTGGGTGGAAAGAGGAAAAGTGAGTTTGTGAGTACACCAAGTAAGAAACCGACAGTTGCACTACAACGGGGAGGGTAAGCTCTCCCACCTAAATGTGTGAAGTGCGGGAAGAATCATTCTAGGGAATGTAAATGGGGGCAACCGGGTTGTTATAAGTGTGGAAAACAAGGGCATGTGGCCAAAGACTGTAAGAATCCACTATTGGTGTGTCATAACTGTTATCAGCCTGGGCATTTTAAAACTCAGTGTCCTAAACTCCCAGTAGCGGAAAGGAAACCAGCAAATCCTTTACCCCCGGCTCGTGTATTGAAGGTAGAAATCAGAAGCCAGAGACGGCCAGGCCAAAGGGCAGAGCATTCCAACTTACAACCGAAGAAGCAAAAGTGGAACCTGATGTGGTAGCAGGTACTTTCGTTGTTAATAATATGTCTGCTCTTGTTAGTAGATCATTTGTAGCTGTTTCTTTCTGTGCTCAGTTTATTGTTCCACCTATTAAATTAGAGTTTCCTATGGAAGTAGAAATAGCAGATGATAGAGTCATGATCGTGAACAACGTTTATAAGGGTAATGTGATAGAAATATATGACTATAAATTTCCTATTGATCTTATCCCCATCGCAATGAAAGAATTTCAAGTGGTAATTGGCATGGACTGGTTGGGTCTTTACCAAGCTTAGATATTCTGCGACCAGAAGGTAGTACAGGTTCGAACCCCAAGTGGGGAAGAACTTTTGATTAAAGGTGATGGTAAGAGAGTTAGTCTCCCAATCTGCTCATTCGCAAAAGCAAGAAAGTATTTAATGCATGGGTGTACAACGTTTTTGGCCCACGTGGAAGATATTAACGTGAAAGACAAGCCACGACAGATACAAGAGATACCGGTTATATGTGATTACCCAGACGTTTTTCCAGACGATCTACCAGGAGTCCCGCTAGCTCGACAAGTGGAATTCAGAATTGATATAACACCGGGAGCAGAACCGAGAGCTAAAGCCCCGTATAGGTTGGCTGCACCAGAAATGCAAGAGTTAATGACACAATTGCAGGAATTGACCGATAAGGGTTTCATCCGGCCTAGCAGCTCTCCATGGGGCGCACCAATCTTATTTGTAAAATGCATAGACTACAGAGAGCTCATTAAAGTGACGATCAAGAACAAGTATCCACTCCCGAGAATAGATGATTTGTTTGATTAGTTGCAAGGTGCCTCCCGGTTTTAAAAAATAGATTTACGATCAGGGTACCATCAATTAAAGCTCAGGGAAGAGGATATAGCTAAAACAGCGTTCCAAACACGCTATGGGCACTTCGAATTTGTGGTAATGCCATTCGGTCTTACGAATGCTCCAATAGCTTTTATGGATTTAATGAATCGGGTCTGCCGACCTATGCTTGACAAGTCAATAATAGTATTCATCGATGACATCCTTATTTATTCAAAGTCTCCAAAAGAGCACGGTATTTACCTCAGGGAAGTTTTAGAGACCTTACGCAGGGAAAAATTGTACGCAAAATTTTCCAAGTGTGAGTTCTAGCTGTGAGAAGTATAGTTTCTAGGGCACTTTATTGGTGTAATGTCCCAAAAAAATTTTTAATAACAAATGAATTTAGAAATATAATTGCATTCAACAAAAGGTCCTACGAGGTCCCGCACCCAGAACTACCCGTAGTTAAAATGTATTTAAGTAATATTATAGACATTGTTCCAACAAAGTCTTTAAGTAATTAAAACAGCGGAAACGATTAGATAAATGATGAGCCATCTTCATCCTGCTGGAGCCTTCCCACGATCAAGTCCTGAAAGGAATAAATTCAACAACAGTAAGCATAAAGCTTACCGAGCACTCTAACTTACACACCATACTAGGCATGTACATGTCACAACATAACACAAATCCATGATCACATATCATTACACATACTACCGACGCAGTGCACTGACGACGATTTCACACTTTGGGTCACAGTTGACTATCCAAGCCATACCAAGGATTTCACACTATGTCTGACTGTGCCCGAGTTACGTTTTCACCACAATATAACGTAACCCTTCACTTCACATATATCACATCAGTTAAAACATCACGTAAGATGTAACATATACATGTCACACTAATATCATGCATAAGTTAGGGTAACTCACCTGATTTGCAACACAGATAAAAGTAACAGGTTTCACAAGCTAAAAGTTAACAAGTCCAGTCGCAAGGACCTACAATACAGATATCTCCACTGATTAGCTTCAGGTATACTACAGACCCTAAGTCAGACCACACTAGGTCAGACCTAACAACTGAAATTCGAACCACACCCACCATCCGAAAGTCGGATGGCCCAACTCAAAAGTCGGATCACCCTCATCCGACAGTCGGACCCCATCCGAAAGTCAGATCACTCTACAAAGTCGGATGGTACAAATTCAATACTGAAAGTCGCATGAACTGAACGAAAGTCGTGTGGAATTAACTTATGAAATCCTACACTCTTATACAATCCGATACTCTATGAAATCGGATAGTCTCATGAAACCATATGAAATCCGACACACTTAGAAAATCCGAAAGTCTTATGAATCCAATACACTAATTGAAATCCGACACTTATATGAAATCCGGTACCCTTTTGCAAAATCCGACTGTCGCATGGATATACATATGCCATCCGACAGTTGCATGACTACTCATAGAATCCGAATGTCGCATGAATGCATACATGTACAATCCGACAGTCGCATGAAAAACACTTAAGTCGCATGGAAGTAACTTTAGCATGCAAAAGTCGCATGAACACCTCACCATACCATCCGAAAGTCGCACGACCCTTCCCCAAGAGTCGCACGACCCTTCCCCAAGAGTCGCACGACTCAATCTTCCCTACAATTTCATCTTTTTGAAAAACCCAGAACCTTGAAACTCCATTTTCAAAATCACAACCTTTTCAAAACTCAACCAAATCACTTTATTTTTGTTTCAAAACATTTCTCCATTCATTTAAGCACTTCCTTCAAGATTTAAACACAACACAACAAGTATTCAAGTTCCTAGCTCAGATTCTTCACCATTGTTCTTCATAAACCCAAAACCCCAAAAACCCAGATCTTATCTAGCCTTATAATCATCCAAACAAGATAAAATTGGTACCTACAACATCATAGAGATATAGGAAGCATCACCTGATGATTCTTTTGCCAATTCCTTGAGTTTCCAAATGATTCTTGACACCTTCCTCCTTGCTTTCTTGTGGGTTTTTGCACACACACAACACACACTGTTTCTTTCTCTCAATGTAACAGTAATAACATTCTTGGTGGCTGCACCCTAATCCTCCTTTTATACTTGCTTCCCACAAGGCCTTGGGCCAACAATGGCACTAGATTTAAGCCCATAAGGCTTAATTCTTTCACACTTTTATATATTTTTACTTCTCATAACACTTAGCCCAATGCTTGTTGCTTTAATAAACTAAATAACCCATCAAATCCAATAACAACTCAAATTCCATAAATAATTAGCAACCCTAATATATATATATATAACTCGCGTCATCCAATAAAATATTCCTTTATTTATTATACGGAAACAGGGTATTACAACTGGTCAGGAAGGGATTAAAGTAGATCCTGCAAAAGTGGAAGCTGTAATGAAGTGGGAGCCGCCACAGAATCCTACTGAGGTAAGAAGTTTCCTTGGTCTAACTGGGTATTAGAGACGATATATTCATACAAGACTTCTCCAAGATAGCCATGGCTTTGACACAATTAACAAAGAAGAATGCCGAATTTAAGTAGGGGGATGAACAGCAGAAAGCATTTGATGCCTTGAAGCACAAGTTGTGTAGTTCTCCGGTGCTTGCTTTACCATACGGGATGGAAGATATGGTAGTCTATTGTGATTCTTCATACCGGGGGTTGGGTTGGATTGTGTACTTATGCAAAAGAGGAAGGTCATCGCTTATGCTTCTCGGCAGTTAAAAGTATATGAAAACAACTACCCAACTCATGATTTGGAATTGGCAGCAGTCATTTTTGCGTTAAAGATATGGCGACACTACCTCTACGGTGTTAAATGTACTATCTACTCTGATCATAAGAGTCTCAAATATGTGAATATGCGTTAGAGACGGTGGTTAGAACTACTAAAAGATTATGACTGTGAGATTTTGTACCACCCCGGTAAAGCTAACGTGGTTGCAGATGCTTTGAGCAGAAAATCAAGTACTCTACAGATACAAATGCATCGAATCAAAATGTCAGTAATTACGTCGATACTTGATAAGATTAAAGTAGCTCAAATAGAAGCAGCTAAAGACAGTAACTAGAAGAACGAATGCATCAAGGGGTAGACAACACTGCTAGTAAAGGATAGTCGAGATCTTTAAACCCACTATGACCGTGTTTGGGTGCCCAATTGTAACATCCTCAAATTGGGCCTATTCGTGCGCTCCATTTGGTATGTCAATTTGTTTAAATGAATTAAATATGAATATATTTGTAGGAATTAATAGAAATTAGCTATTGGCCAATTAAATGTGAAATTAAAAATAGTAATAAAAATAGAAAAGAATTATAAAATAATAACTGCTTTCAAACGAGGTTTCCAAAAATATCCTCGTTAGTTGAAACGGTTATTCGGGTGTCGTGTTGTATGTTGAAAAGGGGAACAAAATACCCTTTGTGGATAAATGAGAACCATAAGTCGTTCCTCATTAAGGTGAGTCAGCCAACTCACCTCTAACACACACACACATAGTCACGTAAACTCACACACATACACACGCATCTCTTGTTGTTCTTGAAGATTGAAAGAGAAACATCAACCAAATCAAGATCAAGGGCTGGATTAAAGCTTGAATCTTGTTCCTAATCTGTTTCTAAGCTTCAATTCGTCATCCTCTTCACTCCTTGTAAGATTCTCCTTCCAAGTTCTTCATTTTAGGTTTTAGGTCAAAAATGGGTAAAACGAGTTTAGCCAATAAAGTTTAGATTTCTTGATTACAATATGTTCTAACATGATATATGAGTAATTTGGAACTGATTTTGAGTATTAAAGATGATAACTTGATTGTAATTCTTGAAATTGATTAAATGGGTCAAATATGATGAATTGGTGAATCAAACCTGAATAGGATGTTAGAGTTAGTTGTTTTGATGTTTATAGACTCCCTTGATGTCCTAAAACTAGTACAAAAGCTGGAATTAAATAAGAACATGTTAATCTTGGGTTTGAATGGAAAGAACAGCTGTGCAGAACACAAAATCGTGCCTCTGATGCTGTGTCACGGCGCGACCCTTAAGGGTGTCGTGGCGCGACCATGGCTGCAGCAAACCATTGTTGTTTTTCAATGGTTTAAGTATTTGTAATGTTCTTGTATCATTTTTGACCATTTTAGAGGTATTTAGGATGGTTTAAGCATTTTACTCAATTAAACACATAAGTAGGAATAATAACATTAGTATTAGTATATGTGTATATATGTGGTGATTTAAATGGGCCTTTATGTAAACAATAGGTACTTAAACATTCAAGGAAGGCCAACTACATATTTGAGTTATAATTGAGCACCAAGGTGAGTACCGGCTTGTATGAATTCAATAAAGGAAGTTTTTGAATGCTATTTGGTTTAAATGATCATGGTATGCTATTTATTGCATATAGACTTGTATATTTGTGTATATATGCTTAGAAAACCATTAGTGACATGATGAATGATATATTTGACATGTATATAACTACATGTATATTTATTGTGATATTTTGATGAATATGAATTCATATGTGAAAGCATGCATGCTATGATCCCTATTATGGGATAATGATAGCTATGTGAAAAGTCCGGACGTATGTGTATGAAAGGTCAGCTTCGGCTGGGTCTCAGGGGCCTTCGGGCAATTGTTCGGGACTAATGGTACTCAAGTGCCATTCCTTTAAACTCTTGGGGTGATTGCCTTAACTGGCTGAGCCTAATGAGCCTTTGGCTCCGTAACGAGCAGGTGGAATCACTTAGGTGATGAAACCAACATGGTTGGCAGTGTTTGATTCCCCCGGTGGTTGTTATTGAGCCGGACTAGCAATCTGGCAAGATATAGCACTACTGGACATGTCAGTAGTACCGCTAAATGTTAGGATAGCATTGTATGCTCATTCTTGATTCATGACTTGCTATTATTGTACTCATAACTGTTTGTATTCACTAGCTATTTTAAATAGCTAATGTTGTTGTTTCCCTTTTTCAGACAAAGAATAGGCAGGCCTGGTGAGACGGGAACCCTTATGCTTTTGTACAGGCTTTGGTGGAACACTGCTCTTGGTATATAATATATACAATGGTCGGTTTAGTTTAATGTAACACCGGTTGGCATGTTTGGCTATTTTTGTATTGTATATTTGTATATACGCCAAACATGTGTTTTTAAACTGTAATAGTTAATAGGCGTGGGTTTGTTTATTGATTTAAATTCCGCTGCTTTGGTTTTGATATTCGGTTAGGATAACTAACAGGTAAACATTCAATTTACAAACGGACCCATGTAGTTTAAAAACTCAAATTTTAACTGATTATAAGGTTTCAAAGGTGGTGTTACAAGTTAGGTATCAGAGCCTAAGTTTGAGGGAATTAGGTACTTGAAAGAGTATTTAATCTCAAACTCGGGCCCGACCATTATGAAGTGTTCCTAATTGGGTAAAGGGGTTTGAGTATGAGAGTAATATGATAAGTACTTGTTAATAGCTAGTCTATATGTTTATGTGTAAGTGTAATTGCTATAATGAATAATCCTTCTTTCATATAGCTGCACAACCGGGTGCTACTGAACAAGCACTTAAGGAAATGGAGGATGAAGCCTCCCATATACCTCAGCAAGCTGCAGAACAGCAGTCTAAGCACCATTCTGATGGTGCACCAGCTGAAAATGTGCAATAGGCATATATCATACGCCTTGAGGAGGAGCTCTGTACTGCCAAGGAGCTTCTACTCAACTCGGCTTTGGGTAGACCAGCCCGTAAGCCATGTTATTATAAGAAATTGTTATCATGCCACCCACCTACCTTTGAGTAGAGTGATGACCCCGTAGTTACCATGAGGTGGATCAGAGAAATGGAGCAGGCCTTTGAGTCCTGCGAATGTGAATCCGAGTACCGCGTCAGGTATGCAGTTCGGATGTTGAAGGGCCGTGCCATATACTGGTGGGACACGGTCAAAGCCTCTGTTAGAAAGGAGGTACTTGAAGCTTTATCTTGGGAACAATTTTCAGAGAAGGTGCAGAAGAAGTACTGCACTGAGTATGATATGGAACGCCTGGAACGTGAGTTCAACAATCTCAAAAAGGAGATAAGACTTTGGAGCAACATATCAGTGCTTTTTCTGATAAAATGAGGTTTGTACCTCATTTATTAACTGATGAGAATCTCAAGATAAGGAAGTTTGTTGCCACTCTACCTTTGGAGTTTCGAGCACATGTTAGAGCGGCTAGTGCTCTGGATCGAGCTTTTGAAATAGCTCGATAAATAGAGGGCGATCGCATCTTGTGCAGGGGTGAATCTGCAGGAGGAAGCAACAAGAGGAAGTTCCAGTCTTCTTCTAACCTAAGTCCTTTAAAAGGACAATCTTCTGCAGGTACAAAATCTGGAGATTACAAGAAGCCTAAATCTGAAGGCTCGTGGTGCAACCAATGCCGTTCCACTCATTCTGGTGATTGTTCTAGAGCTACCAGAAGGTGTGCTAGATGTGGTATCAAAGGCCACCCAGTGGAGGATTGCAAGTTTAAGGAGGACGTCTGCTTCAGATGTCGCCAGCCAGGGCACAGAATAGCCAAATGCCCACAGGGTTCTAACACACGAGCTGGAGGATCATCGTCTGAGCCGAAGAAAGATGACGCCCCACGTGCTAAAGGGAGTGCGTTCCAGATGACGGCCGAGGAGGCCAAGACTGCGGGGGATGTAATTACGGGTACTTTCTTTGTTAATTATACCCCAACATGTGTATTGTTTGATTCCGGGGCTACTTATTCTTTTGTCTCGGTAGCTTTTTGTCATAAGCTGCAATTGCCTACATCTGCATTAATTGATCCGATTACAGTAGAGACCGCTAATGGTAGAATAGTTTCTGTTGCTGATAACGTTCCTATCGCGGTTATCTACATTGATGGCATTAGTTTCCCTATTTCATTCCTTATCATGCCTATTGCTGGGTTTGATATTGTGATTGGAATGGACTGGATCAGTACTCGCAATGCTGAGATTCTGTGTTCTAAGAAGATTATTAAGTTTCCTTTATCAGACGGGTCTTATGCAATAGCAAGGGGGGAAGGACGGGAATCTGACATTCCTATCATCTTGGTTATCAAAGCTTCTAAGTCATTGGCGAAAGGTTGTACATCCTACATAGCATATGTTATTGATGCTAAGATGGAGAAGCAACCGGTTGAAGACATCAGGATAGTGTCAGAATATCCTAAGGTGTTTCCAGATGAATTACCCGGGCCGCGTCCGGTCAGGGATGTTGAATACAAGATAAGGTCAAGATAGCTCCATATCGTCTCACTCCTTCAGAGATCCGCAAGATGATGAATCAAATACAAGAACTACTTGACAAGGGCTTCATTCGCCCGAGCTCTTCTCCTTAGGGAGCTCTAGTTCTTTTTGTCAAGAAGAAAGATGGCACTATGCGAATGTGCATAGATTACAGGGAGCTTAATAAGCGAACTGTAAAGAACAAATACCCACTCCCGCGCATAGATGACTTGTTTGATCAATTGCAGGGAGCAACGTGCTTTTCCAAGATTGACCTTCGATCAGGGTATCATCAGGTACGGGTTCATACTGAAGACATACCGAAGACTGCCTTTCGTACACGCTACGGCCATTATGAATTCTTGGTTATGCCATTCGGCTTAACCAATGCACCAGCTATCTTCATGGATCTCATGAACCGAGTTTGTCGTCTATTTCTGGACAGGTTTGTGATAGTCTTTATTGATGACATCTTGATCTTTTCAAAAACTGAAGCTGAGCATGAATCACACCTTCGTCAAGTTCTCGATACTCTCAGACGAGAACAACTTTATGCCAAACTTTCTAAATGTGAGTTTTGGCTTCGGGAGGTGCACTTTCTTGGCCATGTTATCTGTAGGGATGGTGTTAAAGTAGACCCTGCTAAAGTAGAGGCAGTAATGAATTGGGAGGTTCCCAAAACTGCTATAGAGATCAAGAGTTTTCTTAGTCTAGCTGGCTATTATCGGCGGTTTATCCGCGATTTTTCTAAACTCGCTCCTCCTCTTACTAAACTGACACTGAAGGATGTCGCTTATGTGTGGTCTGATGCACAGGAGCAATGCTTTCAATCTTTGAAGCGGCTGTTATGTGAAGCTCCGATTCTTACATTGCCTAACGGGTCGGAGGATTTTATCGTCTATTGTGATGCATCTTATTCTGGATTGGGTTGTGTTCTAATGCAACGTGATAATGTGATTGCCTATGCTTCAAGGCAATTAAAACCACATGAAAAGAACTACCCAACACACGATCTTGAACTTGTAGCAGTTGTATTTGCATTGAAGCTGTGGAGACATTACTTATATGGCACAAAATGTGTTGTATGCACGGATCACAAAAGCTTACAATATGTCTTTTCTCAAAAAGAACTCAATATGAGGCAACGACGCTGGATTGAGTTAATCAAAGACTATGACTGTGAGATCCGTTATCATCCAGGCAAAGCTAATGTAGTAGCTGATGCCTTGAGCAGAAAAGGGGTTTCAACTGAAGCCAAATTCATGAAGCTAACTGTGGTTCCTGATATTATTTCAAAATTGAAAGAATCACAGCAATTGGCTCTACAAGAGGAGAATCTGAAAGCTGAGACTATGAGGAAGATAAAGGATCAGCTAGCTGAAGATAGTCGGGGTTTGAAGACTTTTCAATCCCAAATCTGGGTACCATTTATTGGAGACAACCGTGAGTTGATACTAGAAGAAGCTCATAATTCTAGGTTGTCTATTCATCCAGGTATTATAAAGATGTATTATGATCTCAAGAAGCTGTATTGGTCGCTTACTCTTAAAAGAGACATTGCTTCATTTGTGGAGAAGTGTCAAATATGTGCACAGGTCAAAACCGAGCTTCAAAGGCCTTACGGCAATCTGCAACAGCTTGACATTCCAAAATGGAAGTGGGATCATATTACAATGGATTTTGTCACCAAGCTATCTAAGACACTGAAGGGGCATAATATGATTTGGGTCATTGTTGACCGATTAACCAAAAGTGCCCATTTTCTTGCTACAAACGAATTTGCATCATTAACATGCCTAGCTCAACTATATATCAACGAGATAGTCACTCATCACGGTTTACCTTGTTCTATTGTCTCTGACCGTGACTCTCGTTTCGTGTCTAATTTCTGGCAAAGCTTGCAACGTGAGCTTGGCACACGGGTTCATTTGAGTACTGCTTATCATCCACAAACGGATGGTCAGTCTGAAAGAACAATTCAGACTCTTGAAGACATGCTTAGGGCATGTGTACTTAAATATGGTGGTTCTTGGGATTCTCATCTCCCTTTGATAGAGTTTGCTTATAATAACTCTTATCATTCTAGCATTGGGATGCCACCAAATGAGATGTGATACGGGAGGCGTTGTTGCACTCCCACTTGTTGGCTTGAACCGGGTGAGAAGCAGTATGCCGGACTCAAAATTGTGCATATCACTTCTGATAAGGTCAAGATAGCTCTGGAGAAACTAAAAGCGGCTCGTGATCGTCAAAAGATATATGAAGACCTAAAACACTGACCTATTGTATTCAGTATGGGTGATTGGGTTTTCTTGAAGGTATCCCCTTGGAAGGGTGTAATTCGGTTTGGACGCAAAGGCAAGTTGAGTCCACGTTATATTGGACCATTCAGAATTACCCGAAAAGTCAACCAGCAGACTGTATCACTTGAATTACCTCCTGAGTTATCTGGTATTCACAACACTTTCAATGTATGCTACTTGAGAAAGTGTAAAGTTGAGGAAAGTCAAGTTCTACCTCTGCAAGAGCTGAAGGTTGATTCAGCTAAACGCCTTGTAGAGGAGCCAGTTGAAATTCTTAACGCGAAGACAAAGAAGCTGCGTAAGAAGATGATCAAACTGGTTCTTGTCAAGTGGAAGCACAGCCTAGGTTCCAACCTGACATGGGAAACAGAGGATGACATGAAGGCACGATACCCTCACTTATTCCCAGTTGAACAGATTCCGAGGACGGAATCTTCTTAAGGGGGGTAGAGTTGTAACATCCTCAAATTGGGCCTATTTGTGCGCTCCATTTGGTATGTCAATTTGTTTAAATGAATTAAATATGAATATATTTGTAGGAATTAATAGAAATTAGCTATTGGCCAGTTAAATGTGAAATTAAAAATAGTAATAAAAATAGAAAAGAATTATAAAATAATAACTGGTTTCAAACGAGGTTTCCAAAAATATCCTCGTTAGTTGAAACGGTTATTTGGGTGTCGTGTTGTATGTTGAAAAGGGGAACAAAATACCCCTTGTGGGTAAATGAGAACCATAAGTCGGTCCTCATTAAGGTGAGTCAGCCAACTCACCTCCAACACACACACAGTCACGTAAACTCACACACACACTCATCTCTTGTTGTTCTTGAAGATTAAAGGAGAAACATCAACCAAATCAAGATCAAGGGCTGGAGTAAAGCTTGAATCTTGTTCCTAATCTGTTTCTAAGCTTCAATTCGTCATCCTCTTCACTCCTTGTAAGCTTCTCCTTCCAAGTTCTTCATTTTGGGTTTTAGGTCAAAAATGGGTAAAACGAGTTTATCCAATAAAGTTTAGATTTCTTGATTACAATCTGTTCTAACATGATATATAAGTAATTTGGAACTGATTTTGAGTATTAAAGATGATAACTTGATTGTAATTCTTGAAATTGACCAAATGGGTCAAATATGATGAATTGGTGAATCAAACATGAATAGGATGTTAGAGTTAGTTATTTTGATGTTTATAGACTCCCGTTGATGTCCTAAAACTAGTACAAAAGTTGGAATTAAATAAGAACATGTTAATCTTGGGTTTGAATGGAAAGAACAGCTGTGTAGAACACAAAATCGTGCCTCTGATGCTGTGTCGTGGCGCGACCATGGCTGCAGCAAACCAATTGTTGTTTTTCAATGGTTTAAGTATATGTAATGTTCTTGTATCATTTTTGACCATTTTAGAGATATTTAGGATGGTTTAAGCATTTTACTCAATTAAACACATAAGTAGGAATAATAACATATAGAGTGTATATATGTGGTGATTTAAATGGGCCTTTATGTAAACAATAGGTACTTAAACATTCAAGGAAGGCCAAATACATATTTGAGTTATAATTGAGCACCAAGGTGAGTACCGGCTTGTATGAATTCAATAAAGGTTTTTGAATGCTATTTGGTTTAAATGATCATGGTATGCTATTTATTGCATATAGACTTGTATATTTGTGTATATATGCTTAGAAAACCATTAATGACATGATGAATGATATATTTGACATGTATATAACTACATGTATATTTATTGTGATATTTTGATGAATATGAATTCATATGTTAAAGGATGTATGCTATGATCCCTATTATGGGATAATGTTGGGGAGATAATCACTTCACCCAAATAATCAACTCTGCCTATCTTAAAACATAGAATTTGATGATAACCAAACCCTACATTTAGTATGAATTAGAAAGAATTCAAACATGTGTTGTTTGAATCAGTTTATTTAAAAATATGCTAACTATGGAACCATCAGCTGAGGAAAATAAGCCATCAACTGAGTATTAGATCCTACTCAAAGTATCAGCCAAAGGATATCAGCCAAGGAGCATCAGATGAAGAAAACAAGTAAAGAAGACCATCAGCTGAGGAAAACAGTCTATCAGCTCAGCAAAGTTGTTGATCAGCTGATGAAAATATTCCATCAGCTGAGTGAACAGATTGATCAGCTGAGTGAAGAAAGTGATCAGCTGAGTGAAGAATTTGATCAGCTGAGTGCCTACTCTATCAGCTGAGTGAACAAATGAATCAGCTGAGGCCCAGAGCATCAGCTAAGTAAGTCTTTCTTTACACAAGTCATCTCTTCTTATAAACTGATGTATTTGATTGATCAGCTGAACATTCTTGATCAACTGATCATACAAATACATGAGCTTATGTCCTCCTAAGCTTACTATTAAACAGCTGAGCATCTATATGATCAGCTGAGTCCTAGAAAAAAGTGATCAACTGATATATTTTTGTCAACTGAGTAGTGAATATCAGAGTTCCTAGTACAATCTGTTAGCTGAGTCGTGAAAAATGTCAAATCTACTCTATCTTTTCAGATTGTAAGTCATATGTAAAAGGCAGAACATGTGTTGTTCTATTATGACTTAGATCTTTGTTTGTAAAAGTAAAAATGCATTTTTTGGATCAAGTATGAGACAAAAAGGTTTGATCTTATCCTCTAAAAAAGGATAATGATACCTCAAACAAACAAAGATCTTGAAGATTTGTTCAAACAACTAAGTATGGCTGGCAATCCCATACTTGGTAAACTCAAATCAATCAGAAGCATGGTGTTGATTAAAAGTACAATCATGGAAAGGGAAAGAAACTTCTACATGGCAGTAGATGTGGGTTTTAATATTTTATATTGTGAATGAGTTGCACTTTTGCAGAAAAGTACAATTACTTTTATCATACAATTGATTAAAGTAATTTTACTTTTCACCCACTACCTTTACAATTAAAACATTATATTTCCACATCCTCTTTGTTTCTTACCTTCATGCAACCGGATCCACCAAGACTTCTATATATACTCATGCATGGTGGACATGCAACATACAAACAACACAACAAAGTGAAGTCTCTACTACACTAAAAGAAAATCTCATCAGTTGAGAAATTTCGTAGAGTATAAGCATTGTGTAGAATCAAACTTGTTCATGTGTTGAACACTCTATATACATTAGTTGTTTTAGAGTTAGCTTGTCTATGTGTTAGACAAATTGATGGCCACCTTTTGTTGTACTTAGAATTTCCGTTTCTAGTACATGTAATTCTTGAATCATATCAATAAGAATTACATAAAAGTATATAAGTGTGTCTTTAATTTTTAAAAGCTAAAGTTTGTATTCAACCCCCTCCTTCTACAAAAATTTGTTGTTGCGTACTCAATCTGGGACTAACAGATAATGATGAGCTATGTGAAAAGTCCGGACATATGTGTATGAAAGGTCAGCTTCGGCTGGGTCTCAAGGGCCTTCGGGCAATTGTTCGGGACTAATGGTACTCAAGTGCCATTCCTTTAAACTCTTGGGGTGATTGCCTTAACTGGCTGAGCCTAATGAGCCTTTGGCTCCGTAACGAGCAGGTGGAATCACTTAGGTGATGAAACCAGCATGGTTGGCAGTGTTTGATTCCCCCGGTGGTTGTTATTGAGCCGGACTAGCTATCTGGCAAGATATAGCACTACTGGACATGTCAGCATTACCGCTAAATGTTAGGATAGCATTGTATGCCCATTCTTGATTCATGACTTGCTATTATTGTACTCATACCTGTCTGTATTCACTAGCTATTTTAAATAGCTAATGTTGTTGTTGTTTCCCTTTTTCAGACAAAGAATAGGCAGGCCTGGTGAGACGGGAACCTTTATGCTTTTGTATAGGCTTTGTTGGAACACTGCTTTTGGTATATAATATATCCAATGGTCGGTTTAGTTTAATGTAACACCGGTTGGCATGTTTGGCTACTTTTGTATTGTATATTTGTATATACGCCAAATATGTGTTTTTAAACTGTAATAGTTAATAGGCGTGGGTTTGTTTATTGATTTAAATTCCGCTGCTTTGGTTTTGAAATTCGGTTAGGATAACTAACAGGTAAACATTCAATTACAAACGGACCCATGTAGTTTGAAAACTCAAATTTTAACTGATTATAAGGTTTTAAAGGCGGTGTTACACCAATTATGGGGGAGCACGACAAACTCTATTGGAAGAAGCCCATTGTTCACAACTTTCTATTCATCCAGGAGCTACAAAGATGTACAGGGATTTAAAGATGAATTATTGGTGGCAAGGAATGAAGCGTGATATAGCAAGACATGTGGAAAGATGTTTGACGTGTTTACAAGTAAAAGAAGAACACCAGAAACGACATGGAAAGTTGCAGCCACTAGATATACCAGTTTGGTAATGGGAGAATATCACTATGGATTTGATTACCAAACTACCTAGGACTCCTCGGGGGTTTGATGCCATCTGGGTAGTAGTAGATAGACTCACAAAAAGTGCTCATTTTATCGCTATAAAAGAATCTTATTCTTCAGAAAGGAGGGCAGACGTTTATATGAAAGAAATAGTAGCCAGACATGGGGTTCCCGTGACAATTGTGTCAGATAGGGATACTCGGTTCACCTCAAGATTTTGGAGTAAATTCCATGAAGATATGGAGACTAAATTGCACCTTAGTACGGCGTTTCATCCTCAGACTGATGGGCAGAATGAGAGAACTATACATACCTTAGAAGATATGCTTAGAGCTTGTATTATCGACTTCGGTGGCAGTTGGGATACGTATTTGCCTTAGTAGAATTCTCGTACAATAACAGCTATCACTCAAGTATTGGTATGCTGCCATATGAGATTCTGTACGGCAGAAAGTGCAGAACTCCGGTTTGTTGGGGTGAAGTTGGCCAAAGGGAACTGGGTTGTACGGAAATAGTTCAGCACACAACAGAACGTATACAGTAGATTCGAGAATGACTTAAAACCGCCCAAGATAGACAGAAGAGCTACGCAGATAAGAGAAGGTCACCATTAGAGTTCCAAGTTGGGGACTATCTATTTCCAAAGGTATCACCTTGGAAAGTGTTGGGGTTTGCTAGGCACGCAACGGAAGCAAAAGAACAAGATAACAAGAAACATATTGCCAAGAAACCCCAAACCATGGACCAAACACTAC
The DNA here is from genome assembly GCA_038502395.1 of Dittrichia graveolens. Classification (NCBI taxonomy): domain Eukaryota; kingdom Viridiplantae; phylum Streptophyta; class Magnoliopsida; order Asterales; family Asteraceae; genus Dittrichia; species Dittrichia graveolens. Next base: position 34,922,894 of record JARJIL010000005.1, read on the forward strand.
ATGCAAGACATGCAACATGAAAAAGAGCAAGGAGAAAGTTATACCACTCTAGATTCGGAGCTGGAGTTGAGCTTGTAGTTGGATGAACGAGAAAGCCAAGTCAAGCCTTCCTCGATTGCTAGTCCACACCAAGCTTTGTGTAATCTCCTTGTACTAGCAAGTCTTGATGATCTTCAATGCCTTGAAATCACCAAAGAAACAATAACCATAATATCTCCCTTTCACTCCTCTGGAAATACTCACAAGAAACCCAAGAACACTCAATGTATGGACCTCACAATAAATCTCTAAGTGTTTGAGTGTTTGTAGTTGCAAGAGTATGATAGGAGTTTATGCATGGCTCTTTTATACATCTTAACATGACCCTCTAGTGCCCCAAGGTCGGCCATAAGGTAATAATTGAGCTCAACATGCATTGGTAGAGAGTGGAGGCAAAAGCAAAAAGCAACCTGCAGTTCTGACAGGAGTTCACGCCGTGAAGTCCACCTGGCCGGGTTCTTGTGTAACTTAAACAATTTAAGTCTCTTTTGCCCCTTTCACTTTGGTTGTTGTCGAGATTAACCCCTGGTGTGTGACCAAATAGGCCTATGCATCATCGGTAGTGATATTGGCGTACGTATGTCAGTAGGCATACTCCAATAGACTCCCACTTGCACATGACATACCGTACCCATGGTACCACAGACAAAAAGCGGCCTCTAGTAAGGCATCTTTTCCCCCAAGTCAGCATAGGTTTTGTCATCCTTGACAAATGCCAAATCTCAAATATAGATAAGAAATGGTCCTATAGATAAGTGATCAAACATCCCTTTGTTCGCGATATCCGTGTGAACACGAGACATGGATAGATGTCAATCTCTAGATCGTTCACGATTATATTTCTCGATCAAGATTGATGGTGACCAAAATTCTAGTTGCAATCGATCAAATATTATTGCAACTTGTGCACGGCCATGCATTTTGATATCAGCTCTCAATCATCAAGGGGCCCATGGATATCTCTCTAAGACTAGAGGAACAAATTCTTTTGACTACATTGTTCCGCCACATATACCATACTTTACCCAAAAACTTCTTTTATAACAGCCACTTACGAACTGCGTTTGAAAGTAATCAAAGTAAAGTAGGTACATGCTTTGAAACACATGTATATCCGGTCTAAGGATGAATTGATATTATCATCCTGAGTTACTTGTGACAATAACCATGAAGTAACTTCAGGTATGGGTCGTCCAATCACTTGAATAATTCAAGTATAGGCGAAGTGTTGCGTCTCTTGTATTCAATCCATTATTGAATACGCGACCAACCCCTTCCCTCAATCTTATTTCAAACTTCCTCCCCTAGAAGAGTGACTGATTGTGGACATTTAGAATGATAAATCATTCTGGGAAGTGATTAAACATGCTAAGATGGAACACAGTAAGGATTCAAGAAAATACCCGCCCAAGGCGTATCATTAAATCTCCATTTAATAATCGATATAATATGAAATACAATACTGCTTAATGTTCCAAAGAATAAATACATATCAAACATAAAACAAAATACTCAAGACAAGTCACTAGTGAATCTAACACCTATTGATCTAGTGTGAGAATCATGAACGGCTTGTGACAACGGCTTTGTGAACGGATCAGCCAAGTTGCTCTCCGATGTTACTCTTCTGATGAAAATATCACCACTCTCTATTACATCTCTGATGAAGTGATATTTGCGAGGAATGTGCCTCGTCCGCTTGTGAGCTCTTGGTTCCTTTTCCAATGCAACCGCACCCTCATTATCGTAGAAAAGCTCTATGGGGTTGGTAATGCTAGGAATCACTCCTAAGATCTTGGCTGAACTTCCTCATCCATACAGCTTCCTTTCCTGCTTCACTTGCCTCAATGTATTCGGATTCGGTAGTTGAATCAGTAACCGTGTCTTGCTTGGAGCTCCTCCAGCTGATAGCACCACCATTTAAAAGGAACATAAACCCCGATTGTGATCGGCAGTCGTCCTTGTCCATCTGGAAGCTTGCATCAGAGTACCCATGTACTCTTAGATCTTCCTCACCACCATATACCAAGAACATTTCCTTTGTCCTCCGAAGATACTTGAGAATGTTCTTGACTGCGGTCCAATGGGCTTGCCCGGGATTTGCCTGATATCTAGTCGTCATGCTCAATGCACACGATACATCAGGACGAGTGCATAACATGGCGTACATGATTGATCCTACCGCCGAAGCATAAGGAATCCTCTTCATTACGTCTAGTTCCTCCTTGGAACTAGGACATTTAGTCTTGCTCAATGCCATTCCATGCATCATAGGGGTGTTACCCCTCTTAGAGTCCTCCATCTTGAATCGCTTCAAGATTTTGTCCACATATGCACTTTGGCTTAGCCCAATAAGCCTTTTGGATCTATCTCTATAGATCTTTATGCCCAAGATATACGTTGCCTCTCCCAAGTCCTTCATAGAAAAACAATTCCCAAGAAAAGATTTAACATCTTGTAAGGTTGGGACATCATTTCCAATAAGTATAATATCATCTACATATAGGATTAGGAATACTACAGTGCTCCCACTAGCCCTGACCTATATGCATGGTTCATCCTTGCTTTTCGAAAATCCAAATTCCTTGATTTTCTCATCAAAGCATAGGTTCCAGCTGCGAGATGCTTGTTTAAGTCCATAAATGGACTTCTTGAGTTTGCAGACTCTATTAGGATACTCAGGATGTACAAAACCCTCGGGTTGTGTCATAAACACCTCTTCATTTAGCTTCCCATTAAGGAAGGCGGTTTTTACATCCATTTGCCAAATTTCATAATTATAAAATGCAGCAATGGCCATGAGTATTCTTATAGATTTCAACATAGCCACTGGAGAAAAGGTTTCCTCATAATCAATACCATGAGTTTGTGTGAAACCCTTAGCCACGAGTCGGGCTTTGAAAGTATCTACAGTTCCATCTACGCCGGTCTTCTTCTTGAAGACCCATTTACACCCTACCGTCTTAAACCCAGGTGTGGGATCAACCAATTCCCATACTTGGTTGTTCGACATGGATTCCATCTCGCTTTCCATAGCCTCCTTCCACCTACTAGAGTTAATGCTTGCTACGGCATCCTGGTAGTTGGTGGGTTCATCATGATCCACCAATAATTTGTCACCCTAAGATATGAGAAACCCATATCTCTCTGGCTCGTGACAGGATCAACCAGATCTACGATGAGGTAATGAATTGTTGTCAGGTACCGACACATCATCATGTTCGGTTTCAACCACTTCGGGTTGTGTGCTAGTGCCGACGCTAGTCCCTTCATTCGTGGGTTCTTGAATTTCTTCAAGATCAATCTTCTTCCCACCAGACTGCATGGATATCAGTTCTCTTTCAAGGAAAACTGCCCTCCTTGCAACAAAAACTTTGTTTTCGGAGGGTTTGTAAAACAAATATCCCATGGCTCTGGTAGGATACCCAATGAATTAACACTTCTCTGATCGGGGTTCAAGTTTGTCCTCTACCTCATGTCTAACGTAGGCAGGACATCCCCATACTTTGAGATATGCAATTTTAGGAACTACTCCATGCCATATCTCATAAGGTGTTTTCTGGACTTTCTTTGTCGGTACGAGGTTGAGGATCCTAGCCGCCGTCTCAAGAGCGTACCCCCAAAAACTGATGGGTACTTTTGTGTGACTCATCATGGATCAAATCATATCTAACAATGTCTGATTTCTCCGCTCGGCGACACCATTCAATTGTGGTGTCCTAGGAATTGTTAATTGTGTGATAATCCCACAAATTTTAAGATGATCACTGAACTCTGAGCTAAGATATTCGCCTCCTCTATCGGATCAAAGTATCTTTATAGATTTTCCCAATTGATTCTGAACTTCGTTTTGGAATGTCTTAAAAACCTCAAAGGTTTCAGACTTATGCCTAATCAGGTAGACGTATCAATATCTACTATAGTCATCGGTAAATGTAACGAAGTATCTTGAGTTATTCCTTGTGACATGCTTGAATGGACCGCATACATCGGTATGCACAATGTCCAACAAGTCCTTGCCCCTTTCACTCACACCAGTAAAGGGAGATTTTGTCATCTTGCCCAATAAATAAGATTCGCATACTTCACTTGACCCGAGGTCAAATGATTCCAAGATCCCATCCGCTTGGAGCTTAGTGATGCGCTTCTTGTTTATATGGCCAAGGCGACTATGCCATAAAGAAAACTTGTCCAAAGTATTTCTGGACTCAGAATTGATATTCATGATTGTTCTATCATTTGAAATATATGCATCGGCTTCGTATATACCACGACATGGATATGCTTTAAAATAACAAACATCATCTTTAAGACAAGATATAATTCCATTATCAAAATTAAAGTAATATCCATCATCTTACAAAGCAAATAAGGAAATAATGTTTCGTGCCACATTTGGAGAATAGCATACATTTTTCAAAATAATAGAGTAACCGGATCTAAAAGTTAGCTCCACGCTTCCTTTCTTCAAAACGGGGACGACCTCCTTGTTCCCCATTACAAGATCCAGCTCTCCATCTCTCAGCCTTCTACTTTCCTTTAGCACCTGCACAATGTTACAAATGTGAGTGCCACAGCCGGTATCTAATATCCAACCATTAGAAATAGAAGTATGATGAAGTTCAATCATGATCGTACCTGAAGTAGAAGCACCCGCTCCCGAAGCTCTAAGCTTCTTGAGGCCTTCTAGGTACTTTGGGCAGCTCCGGCGCATGTGCCCTTTTGCCCCGCCTCCTCCGGAGTCTTTGCCTGGGGAATAAGACCCTTTGGCTTAGGCTCTGGGGTAGGGTTAGGTTTGGGAGCCTCAACCTTTCCCTTACCTTTACCCTTAGGGGTAGAGGCCGGTTTCTTCCTTTTCTTGGTTCGTCCTTCCGTGATAGCCAAGACGGGAGCTGGAGAGGTGGGCTTTTGTTTGGTCATGTTGGACTCAACGGTCCTCAACATACCATGTAGCTCCATTAGGGTTTTGTCCATTCCATGCATATGATAACTCAAAGTGAATTGATCATAAGATGGAGGAAGGGATCGCAGGATAATATCCACCGCCATCTCCCTTCCTAGGTAAACCCTAGTCTCTCCAAGCGCTCCACAAGTGCCTTCATCTTGAGCACGTGGAGGCTTACGTTCCCGCCACTCTACAACCGGCAACCAAGTAGGTCGTTCAAGCACCCATACCGTTCTTGCCTTGCTTGTTGTTGGAACATGTCCTTCAACTCAAGCATCATTTCATAAGCATTTAGATGCTCCATTTGCTTTTGCAAATTGGGGCTCATCGTGATTAGCATGAGGCAAGTGACCTCGTTGGTGTCTTTGACGCGTTTTTCATATGCGTCACGAATGGACCTACTTGTGTTTGGAGCAGGGGTCTCCGGAAGGGGTTCCTCAATGGTGACCAATTTAACCTCATGTCGTAGGACAATGTGTAATTGCCTAGACCAATCCATAAAGTTGGTCCCTTCAAGTTTCTCCTTCTCTAGAAAAATTCTCAAAGAGAAGTGGGTGGTGTTGTTGGTGCTTGAAGATGCCATCTATTAAAGCAAAGTAGTTTAGTTAGTTTGATAAACCTCATTAAAAATAATTACCCTATATGTTAAATAAAACAATCATTTTGAACAAGGGCTAAGAACCATATTTCACTTTATACCGTGACGGGTTTTCCGCGGATCACGTGGTAAAGCTTATTTAGGCCGGTAACAATTTTACCGATTGTAATCCATTATTACAACTCTTAGTTCCTTGCGGGATCTAAATTGACAACCATTGTGTCGTATTGGCATGTTTGATCCCTCCACACCATCTCAAACTAAAATTTTGAATAATCTCGGCTAGAGCTCGACAATCATTCAAAATTCTATTTCGAAATTGTAAATCGTCCATCAAGATACACGGTGGTACTCTTGCCCAATGGTTGACTCGGCTTGAGGTCGACAATCAACCTTGCGAGTTGCCACACGCACCTTCCACACAGCTCACACATGGATTGACTCGGCTAAAGCTCGACAATCAACCTTGCGTGACTAGATTCGGGTGGTGTCATCTTATGGGTGGCGTGTGATTTACTTTTAGAAAACGGGATTTGTTTTCCGGTTAAGAAAACCATTTTTGTTTTGATTAACAAATTTAGTGACAAAACCAATTTTTCACTTTGAATATAAACCAATTTTTATATCCTTTTGTTAATCTAATGCGCGCGCGAGTTTGTAAACCAATTTTAAAACTCTTGTGTTTTTATAATTTATAAAAAGTTGTCTAGCATGCAATAATCCTAATATCCATGCATAAACAAATTAAAACACATCACACGCATACAACATATTCGTAACCATGCCCAAAGCCTATGCATTTTCCCGTGAGCCAAAACGGGAAAACTAAGTCAACTAGGGAAAAACTTCCAATGACTTCGGATGTGCTCCCACTAAACCCGCCACCCCCATTGGGCCTCCCGGATTTGTGATCGCCAAGACGTCATAGCCATGACTCCCGATGGTTGTCTCTATATTACAAATACATATTTAAAGATAGAAATGGCATGCAAGCCACAAGATCCTATCTTCTAGGACTTTACATAAATTTAGAATTTAAATGGCATGCAAGCTACAAAAACAAATTTACATACCAATTAAATAGACAAATAACTTATTACAAACCTTGTGACTAGAAGTCACCAAATGAATGAATAAACATAAGAAACAACCAAACATCACAACCAAGGTCTATGGCAAATTGGTTACCAACAAAGCTATCTAATCAACATAAGAAAGCAAATAAGCATGGTGTGCCACAAGAAACCCATGCAAGAAATGTATCTTGGTTAAGATTATTTATAATACTCAAGGCACAAGAAATAATCCCATGTACATATGCATTAGTAACACCAAACCAATTTTGATAAAACATATTCATATATACATAATATAAGTACATGCAATTATTTATTTCATGCCAAATAATAATCCACATGTAAATATATCAAACAAGACACAAGGCAACTAGCTACTGGAAAAACCAGAGACGAATAACAACAAGGCCAAAACCAAAAAACCAAAACAAAATTAAATTTTAAAAAACTGAAAAAACGTATTCTGTTAAGGAGTTCACGGCGTGAAGTTCATCCGACCAGTTTTCAAAAATTTTGTTTTTTGGTTTTAGGCCACCATGTGCAAATCTGATGTAGAGGTGGCTCTGATACCACTGTTGGGGTTTGCTAGGCACGCAACGGAAGCAAAAGAACAAGATAACAAGAAACATATTGCCAAGAAACCCCAAACCATGGACCAAACACTACATGCAAGACATGCAACATGAAAAAGAGCAAGGAGAAAGTTATACCACTCTAGATTCGGAGCTAGAGTTGAGCTTGTAGTTGGATGAACGAGAAAGCCAAATCAAGCCTTCCTCTATTGCTAGTTCACACCAAGCTTTGTGTAATCTCCTTGTACTAGCAAGTCTTGATGATCTTCAATGCCTTGAAATCACCAAAGAAACAATAACCAGAATATCTCCCTTGCACTCCTCGGGAAATACTCACAAGAAACCCAAGAACACTCAATGTATGCACCTCACAAGAAATCTCTAAGTGTTTGAGTGTTTGTAGTTGCAAGAGTATGAAAGGAGTTTATGCATGACTCTTTTATAGACCTTAACATGACCCTCTAGTGCCCCAAGGCCGGCCATAAGGTAATAATTGAGCTCAACATGCATTGGTGGAGAGTGGAGGCAAAAGCAAAAAGCAAGGAGAGTTCACGCCGTGAACTCTAAGTGAACTCTACCTGGCCGGGTTCTTTTGTAACTAAAACAATTTAAGTCTCTTTTGCCCCTTTCACTTTGGTTGTTGTCGAGATTAACCCCTGGTGTCTGACCCAATAGGCCTATGCATCATCGGTAGTGATATTGGTGTACGTATGTCAGTGGGCATACTCCAATAGAAAGGGGTGATAAGGTTCAGGAGGAGAGGCAAGTTAGGCCCCCGATTTATTGGTCCATTCCAGATCATAGCAAGAGTGGGAAAGGTAGCTTACCGACTTGAACTTCCAGAAGAAATGTCACAGATTCACAATACCTTTCATGTGTCCCATCTTTGTAAGTCTTTGGTAGATAAGTCAGTAATTGTTCCGCTACAGGATGTGACGATTGATGAAAAGCTCAATTACGTGGAACGACCACTAGCCATCTTAGAATGAAAGGTTAAAAATTTGCGTAAGAAACAGATAGGACTTGTAAAGGTTCAATGGAAGCACGGAAGAGGCTCAGACTGCACTTGAGAACCAGAAAGTGATATGAGACAGAATTATCCCGAGTTATTCGCAGAATAGATTTCAGGAATGAAATCGTTTCAAGTGGGGAAGAGTTGTAACACCCCAAGGTTCGGAAATTTAATTATTAGCTGTTAAATGTTTTCTGTTAGCCGAAGATTTATTTTGTGTATTTATTTGTGTGTATGTTTTATAATTCAGGGACCAAAGCTGTTAGTTTGAAAGTTAATTAAGTTCAGGGGCTAGTTAGTCATTCTTTGAAAGTAGATATATATATATATATATATATATATATATATGTGGCCATTTGACTTGAATAATCAAATGTTTCTCATTTACATCAGGCAACTAGAAACACAGCAGAAATTCAGATTACACACCTCATTCGGAGCTAGATATACTGAAGTTTAACATCCTTGATTGTTCTTTTGATAGCCTAGATCAGCAAGGTATGATTTTGTTATTGAATTATGTGTATTCTCATCAAGAACATGATTCTATGGTAGAATCAATGTCTCTAGCATGTTATAGATGTTGTCTATTGATTTGGTTAATGTATTTAGCTGTAAGGGGTGTAGGAAAACACCGCAAATTGATCTGAATCGACTTTTAGTCGGATTTTTAGCCAAAACAGCGGCTGTGAGGAAACATAGTCGGCTGCATCTGTAAGGTACACGGCCAGTGTACATTTTGGGATGGCGTGTAGCCTGCCCGTGTAGATGTAACACGGCCTGTGTATAGGTACACGGCCTGTGTATAGGTACACAGCCCGTGTAGTAACCTAAGGCGGTTACAGACCATGTAAGGATACATGGTCGTGTAGTATGTCGGTACATGGCCCGTGTATGGTACACGGACCGTGTAGAGTGTTGATCCAACACAGGCCATGTAGCCTAGACCAGGTCGTGTGTGTTGTAGGGGACATGGCCCATGTAGGGATACACGGCCGTGTAGGCCCCATTTCATAATAGAATCTCAGATTTTAATGCTTTGTCATGTTATTGTATAGGGAAGTTATTTGGGATACGACATTGTTCACATAGACTTGTTACCACTATAATTAACCCAGGTGAGTGTACTTACCTTTGATATGAATTACTAATATATAGGTACATTAGATGATTTATATTATGATTAAGTGTTAGGAGAATAGATATATATAGTTATGCTATAAGCTTAACTATGCACAGATCAGAGACAGGGTATACAAGCAGTTGTGTACCAAGTTATGGGGATATCTAACTTTACGAAAGTGTAGCTTGTATCCAGGACAGTGATCAGGGGTATATTGAGCTCCTTATACCCACAGAAAGGTCTTAGGGGCTTGGCTATACAAAAGTTTGGTCATACCCTAGGACAACAGAATAGTATGACAGTTGGCAGGTATTTCACTTGGGATACGAAGTATCCTAGAAAGTGTAATGTTTTAATTATATGTTTTATTTCGTGCTCAGTCAGTATGCTCACTAAGTGTTTGCTTACGTTTAGTTTGTAATGTTTGCAGGTGAATCAGGCTCCAACAAGAGAAATGCCCCAGCGCTCTAATCTGTCGGGTAGCTCTAAGACTTTTGAAAACAAACTTTAATATTACTTTTGGAATGGAAAGTCAAGGTTTATGTAAATAAATAGCTCGTTTTGGGTAACTATACTTTTGTAAATACTGTTTCCGAAGCTTAAATGTTATAAGAGGTTAAACAGGAAATCAGGTGTAACAAGACCACTTACTACGGTAGTGGGCATGACGTATATCTTATAAGATGAATATATGTATGAATGTAAATGTTGAACTGATTTAGCATGTAAGTAATGTACTCGCTAAGCTTTGCGCTTACTGTTGTTGTTTTAATCTTTTACCGGAGATGACTATGGCGGGGCTCCACCACGCATGTGATAGCACATCGTCAACGAATGCTTCCGTGGGACTTTAATAAACTTAATTTCTATTTCATGGTTATTGTTATGTTTATGCTCAAACAGTATTAAATTTTGAGACTTGGATGTAATTAATATATGACTGCACTTATGTTTTGATACATGGAGATTTATGATTCGAATCCGTTGTGTATGAATATATATATATATATGTTTAAAAAAATTTGGATGTTACAAAATGAGCTTTAAATCTCACACTTTCAGCTCCTGGCATCCCCGTTTTGCTTGAAAATCCACTTACAAGTCATCACCTTACTACCTTGAGTCAACTTTACCAGCTCCCAGGTTCTATTTCCATGATGGGACTCCATCTCTTCACCCATGGCTACTATCCACACATCAGCCTCCTTGGTTGTTATTGCCTCTTTGTAACTTGAAGGTTTAGAAAATTCCATTTCTTTGGCAACTTGTAATGCATAGGCCACTACCTCATCAAAACTATACCGAACGGGCCTACTAACTTGCCTTCTAGACTTGTCTAAGGCTATTGAATGAAACTCGAATGGCTGTTGCACATTTTGTGTCTTAAAAGGCTCATTTTGAGATGAAATACTAGGCTGTCTAGTTGCGTTATCAACACTTTCATCTAAACTATCAACTTCATACTCCACATGTTTAGAAACAACCTCCTCTTGGCCTTTATTTGCAGCTAAAATAGATTGATTTTTCACACCATGAAGTATACAATCTTTATCAAAAATCACATCTTGACTGAGAATTACTTTCCTTTGAGCTGGTGACCAAATTCTATATCCTTTCACCCCATTACCATAGCCCAAAAATAGCCTTTTTTTATCTTGGTTCCAACTTTCCTTCACTTATATGATAATATGAAGGACAACCAAATACCCTAAGACTCGTGTAATATGCCGACTATCCCGACTATCCCGACCAGATTTCGATTGGAGTTGTACACTCAATAGCTATTGCGGGACTTCTATTAACCAAATAGAAAAACTATGTTTAAAGCTTCTGCCCAAAAACTCCTATTCAGACCCGCATTTGACAGCAAACACCAAACCCTTTCCAGCAGCATTTTATTCATTCTTTCAGCCACTCCATTCTATTGTGGATTGTACCGAACCGTATGATGTCTAGCAATTCTTTCATCCTTGCAAATCTGATCAAACTCGCTTGAACAAAACTCCAAACCATTGTCTGTTCTCAGTCGTTTAATCTTCTTCCCAACTTGATTTTCTACTAGAACTTTCCATTGCTTGAATTTCTCAAATGATTCATTCTTATGTTTCATAATAAACACCCACGTCATCCTTGAGTAATCGTCTATAATTGACAAAAAGTATCAACCACCACCGAGTGAAGGTACTTGTGAAGGAACCCAACAATCAACATGAAGTTAGTCCAAATTTGACTTTGTCCTATGAACACCTTTTGAAAAACTCACCCGCCTTTGTTATCCAAATATATAATGTTCACAAGGGCCTAACTCAACCACTTTATGCCCTCCAAGAAGCCCTCTTTTGCTGAGAATTACCATACCTTTTTCACTAACACGACCCAACCTCATATGCCACAAATGAGTCAAATTTGACTCTATTTTGTCCGATTTTGAGGCAGTGGTAGTTGACCCAACGGCTGTGGTTCCTTCTAAAATGTACAAGCACTCTTCTTGACTATTTTCCATAACCACCTATGCACCCTTGGTGACTATAATCACTCCTCCATCACCGCTGTACTTGAATCCTTTAGAGTCCAAGACTCTTAAAGAAATCAAGTTCTTTTTCAAGTTTGGCACGTTACAAGCACCGGTCAAGGTTTCTCACCATTCCATCATGAATTTTGATGTTATTGACCAAATTCCAACAACTTCACATGAAGTATTGTCCCCCATTAACACATTTCCTGCTGAAACAGTTTCATAAACATCAAACTAGCCTCTATTTGGTGTCATGTGATAAGAACACCTCGAGTCAAGAATCCATTCATCCTGCTGACTTTGTAACTCAACAACACTTTGACAATCTGCAACAGAAACTACCAAGGTAGCCATTTAATGTGAGTCATCCTTAGCAACAGCAGTGGGTGCTTTGTCTCTTCGTTTAGGACACTCCTTTTTCCTATGACCTTGTTCTTTACAAATATGACACACATCTTTGGGATTCACTTTAGATCCTCTACCCTCGGATCTTGACTGACCTTTTCCTTTCCCCTTTTCTAATCTACCTCTTTCTCTTCCTCTATCACAACAACTGATAGACCAATCGATTGACTTTTTGATCCATTTCCATTCCCTGAAGCCTTATGACGAAGCTCTCTTGAATGTAAACTTGATCTAACTTCTTCAATGTAATTGTATCTCTGCCAACAACAAAAGAATTAACAAAATTCTCATAAGATGGTGGCAGAGAAACCAGTAACACAAGAGTAGCATCCTCATCATCAATCTTGACTTCAACATTCTTCAAATCAATGAGAATGGAGTTCATCTCATCAAGATGCTCCTTTAAAGCCATTCCTTCCTTTATACGCAGCAAGAACAACCGCTGCTTCAACAACAACTTGTTTCGTAATGACTTTGTCATGTAAAGACTCTCTAACTTCAACCACAAAGACACTGTAGTCTCCTTATTTGCTACCTCGTATATCGCTTCATGAGACAGAGATAACAAGATGGTTGAATGAGCCTTCTCATCTTGTTGAGTGAAATCATACTCTATCATGTCATGGCCTTTGACCAGTCGCATGAGTCCATATACCTTGTTGTTTTAGGAGAACCCTCATCTTGGTTCTCCATAGGCTGAAGTTATTTTTGCCCATAAACTTGATAAGAGAAGGCATTTCAAGAAATTTCAAGAATTTGAATTATGTCTATTCAATTGCTATTGTCGACTGTCACAATCACAACGCTAACACCGATTATGAAATTGATTTTTGATTCTTGACTTTCGGCTTCAATCGACCACCAATAGTAACTGTTGATCGTTAATTCTTTCTAGACTTCAACCGGCAACTACTTTTAGTCGACAATGAACACACGATGGTTAATAAATTGACCACCAATTTTAGTCGCAAAGTCCGATCGCTCCACCTTGAATCGAACACCGGTCGATTTCAAATTATTGTTTCCCTCCACCTTGAATTGAACTTCAAGATTGACGCAATTTGATTGCTCAGATTACAACCGCCAAGAACTTAAGAACAAACTGGTTGATTGATTACCCGGAACTAGAATCGATTTTCTCGATTAACACTGTTTATCGATCGGGAAAGGAACTCGAAAAACTAATTTCAAACTTTAGAAGCGTGATAATCATAACTACGCTCTGATACCAATTTGTTAGGAATTTTAGAGAATTTTTATTTTGACCGTATTGTTGATGATACTTCTTGATTGAGCATACAACTGCTATTTGTACTACACCGAGATATCTAACAGAATATTTATCATCTAATAACTAACGACTATCGGCTAACAGGGGGTGAATGAGAGTCACACCTCACAACAATGAATATATCAAATGGTGCAAGATTTCTTTTAAAGAGATATCATCATCATATGCCTTGTACTACTTCACCAAAGTTTAATGATGGAAAATTTCAATTGGAAAGACCGAATGATCGATCTTACATATTGAATCAACCATATCATTTACACTTTGTACGTAAGGCCCTACAAGATGACTTCCAAACTGAAGCTGAACCAATATCCCTAACCCTCCTTTCTTCTTCCATTGTTGCCTCAAGTGTCGACCGGCTTAGAACAAAAACACCTATAGGGAAAGGGTAACCCTTCAACATGAAGGGCCACTCGCGATTTTTAATCAAGATAGAAGCGTATGGAAAACTAAAACTTCTCCATAAAAGTACACTCACTATACTTAGGTTGCCTTTCTATAGATTTAAGAAATAATTTCGGTTTGCTGCATTTCTCCATAGTTTCATAAGAGAGTCTTGAGTTTTTTCATGAGGTAAGAGCTCTACGATTGACCTAAGTCAAATTGTGCCACTAATCCAAAGCTTCTCTATCAAGCATACAAACAACATATTTCACGTTTTGATCCTCGGTGGAAATCAGAGTTGAAAGTTTGTTTCATCTTTCGGATCCACCCCATGCATAATGATGGGTCTTCACTTCCTTTAAAGGCAGGAGTCCTGCAATCTATCAATGCCTTAAAAGTATTTCCTCTGCGATCCATTATGAAAATTTCCCTATGATGATCCACTCGACTTTTGGCCTTATTTTCATGTTCTTGTTTTTCTTGTCTTGGTCGGTCTCTCAGCAATCCAGTAGCTTGCATTGCAGTTCTCATTTCAACAACTTGTCCATCCCTATCCTTTAGATGCTCTTCAAGTTTAGCGATTCTCGCAACAATGGCTCTAGTGTGGTTACTATGAACACTCATCCTAGGTCATAGGCACGGAGAAGAAGATCTCACCTTAAACTAAGGCTGGCAATTTTTGGGTTAACGTGAAACCTAACCCAAACCCGAAACGGGTCAAAAGCGGCTTGACACAAATCGACACGAAAATAAATGGGTCGGGTTAGGTTCAACCCGACAACCCAAAAGTGACCCATATGACCCATTTAAGGGTAAACTATAACATTATAAATTTTCTTGGGTACTTAAAATTTATATTTTGAAAAGAAGATTGTAAATTCAAATTAAGGTGTGTCATCTTAGGGCAATAAAACCCCGCAAACAAATGTACAAAACTTTTAAATATTAAAACTTAAAATAAACAATAAAAGTTTTATAGTTAAAATAATAGCACATCATTTTGATACTTGTTATTTTAACTATATGATTTTCGTACTTTTACATTTGATTACTTAATAGGTGGTACTTTAGTAATTTGAATTCGATTCATAATTCTATTTAATTATGAATACTTTTAAATTATTCGATTGTTCAATTACTAGTTATTCTTACTTAATAGAATAGTGGTACATCATAGTTTTTATTATTATATTTAATTATATAAATTGAATAAAAAAGTAAAATAAAAATTCGAATCTAACCAAAACAAATACGGAATTTAAAGTTCGAATACAATCGAAATGAAAACTAAATATTGAAGTTGGAATATAAACAAAAAATATTTTGGAAATTCTTACCGATTATTGGAAAACAAACATGGAATTCGAAATATTGATAAAGAAAATCGTATTCGAATATTGAAAAATACTTGTTGACCACATTTAGCCTAAATGGGTCGACACAAACCCGACATGAAAAATTTACCCGACCCGAACCTAGCACAAATATAAATGAGTTGAAATTGGGTTGACACGAAAATGACCCGAACCCGAATGAGACGAACCCAATCCGAATTGACAGCTTTACCTTAAACCCATGATTTTTCACCGAGCACTGCTCGGCTCATTCGTTCTCCAAGAGTTTGAATATCTTTCAAATTTCATAACTCGATAAGAAAATTTCGAAGATTCAAGATTTGAAGATCAAGATATCTAAGTTATCTATTCGTTAAACACATTAGATAAGTTAGCTTTGAATATTAAATTATGAAAGTTTTTAGTCTAATGTTTATCTCATAGGCACATGTATTTAAACAAACCTCAGATATGTTTCTCGCACGTGTAGAAGACTTTATAGTTTGTTATTCCTTCTTAGAGAGTTCATAGTTTTTTTGTGTTCATTAGTTGAAACAGTAAACAAGTAGTTTGTAAGATTTGAGTGAGAGTTAAATTCTAATCAGTATATTGAATCAAAATTTTATCTTGATTTAGTACCGAATAGTTGTAATTCAAATTCATTAATAAAAACATTCTATTTATTTTTGTTTGTTCAATAGTTTTGAATTGCGTATTCAACATATACACATATATCAGCTTGTTGACTGCCTCTTTGACACGGTGAGGTAAATATATAAATGACGAAAATATGACTGTTAAAGAGTAACTAATGGTGTTAGAAGCAATTCTTGTTTGAAATTTTCCACATACACACAGACACACACACACACACACATATATATATACATAGTATCCATGTGATGCAACGGTTAGAAATAATCCATGCTCGATACTATGTCCGTTTTTATAACATAAGGCTATTATATTCACGCATTATGATGACATCAAACAATTTCATTCACAGTATATCTATTTTCTTTTTCCTTCTCATTTCTTTTATTTCTCTTTTCTTTATAACTCTTTTATTAATTTTTAAAATAAATTTTTCAAAACAATAAAATGAGTTCAAAAAGAATATTAAATATACTATACATTAAATCTTTTGTTTTGATTATAAGAGTCATTTGAAAAATACGAAAAAATCTATAAATTTAGGTTACATGTTATAGGTTTATGAATTCTAGCTATACATATATTCTAATACTTAAATTAAAATATGTGTTATATGATAAAATATTTAGAATAATTATTTTTATAAAGATCCTTTTTATTTAATTTTAAATAAATGCTTGCCTTTCAAAAAATTTGTATTTAATATCATATAAGTTAAAAATTACTTTTCATTGACTTGACTTTTTTAAACATTAGAGTTTCCTTATAGACTTAAGTAAGGTGTAAATTAATAATTTCAAATTACTTAAAATTTAAGAGATTACAATGACCTAAATGCTTTATAATATATATATATATATATATATATATATATATATATATATGTGAATGTAGTGTGTGTAGGTTCATGCAAGTTTTCCAAACCCTAAACTAGATGGTTCTCTCAAAGAGATATGTTAAAAGTTCTCTCAAAGGCTAAGGTATGGTTCTCTCAAATAACACACTAGTTTTCTCAATGACCAAGTGGTTTTCTTATATTAGAGACTAAGTCGTAGTTTTCTGTATAGTAAGAGTAAAGGACGAATTTCTAAGAGGCTGAGTTGCAATTCTTTAAAAGTTGTATGTTAGACTCTGAGTGAGTTCATAGAAATCCTGTATCAGTAGCCGGTGTCAGTGTCAGTTAATTAATTAAGGTCTAATATAGAACACATGACATATTAGTACACGTAATTAGTAATGATTAACGGATTTGCTATAACCCTAACTATAGGTTACTTCAATTAGCGGTGTGTATTTCTGTATTTGATCGGTATCAGTATTCATTGTATTTAGAATTCAGTTGCAGATCATCGACTTATACTAACTTGTTTATTATGTTTTTCCATGCATGTTTATGTGTAACTGAGTGGCTTTTATCCGGATTAGATAAATCGTTCTCTTTGGAGTCGATATAGATCAGTTCTGTGTGAGACATTAGTTTACTTCCTTTTTGTAATGGCACAGTTCAGGACCGCTCTCTTGATGGTATTTCAGTTTAGTATGCTTAGTATGTAGCTATGTTCATGAACAAAATCAGTGAAAACACTATTCGGTATTTAATTAAGTATAATTTATGTGGATGTTTATTCATGATAGAATATACAAGTATTGTATGCTCGATAAGCTTTATACTTACTTTTTTATTTAATGTTTCGCGTTTTCAAGAAAATTTTTCTCACTATTCTTAAATACTTACTTTCTATTTCTAAAATGATCCATTGTTATTTAAAAACTTACAAAATTACTATTGATGTATTGGATAAGTATTTTACAACTCTCTACGAGCAAAGATAGAGACAAGGAGGGGCTGAGGGTGCTAGCCCCCCTCCTAATGAGCTCAAAATCCTTAAGTATTTTAAAGCTCAAATACCACAAATATTTATTAAGCCACCCTAATTAGAGTTAATTTAAAATTAGTAGCCTAGGGAAATTAAGTTTAAACGAGAATTGTTTTTCGTACGAGAACTGCAAGAACCAATCTTAGCCGTCCAATTCCCCCTCCTTCAATTGCATTGCCCATCCATGAATTCCTTACATGCACCTTGCCACACTCAATCCCCCCACGCTCTTCATCCATGAATTCCACTTACCACTTGAATGGCCAAGATTGGTTCTCGCAGTTCTCGTACGAAAAACAGTTCTCATTTGAAGCCTCCCCTAGTAGCCTAAATATTGCATAAAACCGAAGCGGCCATTCTAATTTCCTGAAGATGTTAGTCCCAAAGAGAAGAAACAAGCAACCGATACAGTGTAGAAGGGGTGTTGAATACACTTTATTAACAATTAAATAATTCAATTCAACAATCAAACAATGTATTACAATCTCACTCTTTAATCAAATCAACAGGATGATTTGATGTTACACTGATTACAAACTCAACTCTCTCTAAACACTTTTGGATCACAAACTAATTGATGATCGAACTTCTTGTTAAAACTAATTAACAAGAACACTAGAAACTCTTTTGAACTTTGAACACACAAAGTTATCGCAACACACGCGTATCAAGTATGATGAACACACGTACTTTTGCAACTTATGCAAAACTTATCTCTGTAAGAATATAAGAAGGTTTATACTTATACTTGATTCATCTACGAACAAATCGTGGTTAAAGATAGAACTTATCTTTTCTTTAAAATTGTAACAAACTCCTTAATTAGAACTTATCTAATTAATTTCGTTTGAGATTTCTATCCAACTAATAGATAGTTTAAATTAGGTTTAGATATCCTATTTAAATATCGTAGATATAGAGAGTTTATAACAGAATTTAAAACTTATTTAAATTCTTGAACTGACTTCTGGCGCTGAGCTGACTTACTCAGACTTGACATCGTCAAACTGAGTTCTTGAATCTTCATGTCTTCAGGTCTTCATCCTAAAAACCTATCTCATCTTAGAAGTCACTGAGTTATCTAGTACTTACATAGAAAACTCTATATCTGTTTATACGCTGACTACTCAGCTTAGGCTGACTAGTCAGTCTACAACAGACTTACATAATTCCTAACACTTAACCTTTCATCTATACATAGCTTTGATTTGTCTCATCAAATCTAACTATTCTAAGCATGGGACCAACAATCCCCCCTATTTGATGATGACAAAACATTAAATCAAAATAAGCATAGGTTAACAAAATTATGTTGAACAACTCTGGAAATGACCAAAGTTAGTTCTGAAATAAGTATTGAACTGATCCGTACTTACTCATCATGTCTTGAACTTACAATTGTTATATTGCAAACTTTCTATAAAACTTGTATTCTAAGTGTTGAACTGACAAACACTTAGATTCTGAACCTAGCAGAATTCAGTTTTGAACTTACAAAACTTAAAGAACTGAACTTATCAGTTTATAGTTGAACCTGTCTAACCTCAACTTGAACTTACAAAGTTGTTTGTTTGAACATACCAAACATAATATTGAACATATCAAATAATTAAGCAGTTGAACATATCAAACTTGAATTTTCATTCATGAACATATCATTTACATTTTAGCTTATCATCATGATCAGCTTATGCACACTTAGTGCTTACAATATACAGAACTATAAGATCAGCTTATTATAGTTTTAAAATCGGCGAAGTTTTCACATTTACTTTGATCTTCAGGTTCTCTTTCTCCAGCTTGCATCCACAGATCCAAACACTTTAATTCCCAGATTCCTGCTTCTTTAATAGCACTATTAAGTGTTTATTCACCTTCTGGCAACTCTTTCATTTCGGTTATTCTAGATCTGATTTCTCTGTTCAGTTGATATCTGAATGATGAGTTCTGAACTGAGTCATCACATAGAATTCTCAAATACAGAATTAGCTCTAGGTTTACTAAATAAAGATCTACTGCATTCAAAAAGCACTTGTTACCTTCCACATCAAGACACAAGAATCCTTCCAAAGGTTGATATATGTAAGTATTTTCTCTGAATTCAACTCCCTCTAGAACTTGTAAACTGATGTCTCTTTTAGCTCGTTGACTTGCTGCTCTACTTCTTGCAGCTTTGCTTCTATTCAGGAAGGTATCTATTTCATCAGCAGGAATCTCACCTAATTGATCGATTTTTATGAAGAGTTTCTTAAGCACATCAACTATCTCTTGTCTAATCTGACTCTTTTTCATCTTTTTATAGCTGTGGCTACAATCTTCAATTCTGAAAACCCAACTTGTACAGACATCTCATATCTAAACCAATCTTCTTTTTGTTGTCTAGTACAAAGTTGATTATCACCAATTCTCCCTTTTCTGCTTAGTGTAAGAGATTCAATCTTGTGATCAAAATATGTTCTCTTATAGCAATGCCTTAGATCAATATCTGAGTAGGAAATTGGAGCAGCTCTCGGTCCATGATAGTCAGCTTCAGCTTCAGCTTTAGCTTGTTCTCTCTGGAGCTCAGCTTGTCTTTGTTATTCTCTCAGTTCCTCCACTAACATACCCAATTCCTTGGCCATCTCTTGTAACATTTGTTCAGCTAACATGTTACTGGCCTTCTGTGCAGCATCAACTTCATCACCTAAGTCAGTATCAGATTCAATAACTTGGGACTGTCCTTATTGCTCTAGCTCAGGTTCGGCAATGATGACTTTCCTCCTCTTAGTTGGAGACTTCATGCTTATTCTCTTCTTTCTTTTCACAGTCTCTACAACCTTGCTTTTCCCTTTATTAGCTTGGGAAGCTGCAACAGACTCAGCTTCAATTTTCTTTATCAATTTAGCTTAATGGATTTTTGTAGGCTCAGCTTGAGAAGTTTCAACATGTGGAATTTGTTGTGGAGCTGGTTGAGCTGATGAAGCTGTAATTGTTTGGACTGTTGGAGCCTCTTGATCTTGTGACTGTCGTTAAGGAGGCTGATCTATAGTACTCATGAACCGATCATGAGTTTCTTCTTCAATCTCTACTATTTCAATGTGCTCCCCCTCAACTTCATCATCATGTTTCTTTGATTCTTCCTCCCCCCTTTTTGTCATCATCAATAGGGGAGATTCTCAACTTGAGCACTAAGCTCTCCAACTCTGCCACGGATTTGGATAGATCATTTAATTTGCCCATTAGCTTGGCTTTATCTTCCTTCCTTTTCTTGTGTAGAAGCTTAAACTGTATATTTAGATACTTCAATATGGCTTGGGCATCAGTAGCTTCATTGTCATCAAAGGAGGCGGATTTGGGCTCATCTGACCTCTTTTTGAGCTCAAAGCCCTCCTGGCCAGTGGAGGAATGAATTTCCACTATAGGAGAGACCTTTGAGTATTCCTCCTATGGTAAGATTGTGGGCCCTATATCCAAAGGTTGGTGCTGACCTCTGGACTCAAGGGAGCCAGATTGTAGACCCTGTAATCCTTCCTGGTGTCTGGGAGGATCAATGGCAGGTCATGCAAGAGGGTGTGAGAAGTGAAATGAAGATGAAGGACCAAAATCGTGCAATATGGTGGTAGTGTGGGCTGGACTGAGTGGTAAGGAGAGGGGTAGATTGTTGGGTTTTAGCATGGCGCGCAACGGAAGCAAGAGAACAAGAATCAAACAAAACTAAGTGGTTCAAAGAACCAAGATGCCATTAAAACCCACGACATGGACCAAACTCTACATGCAAGTAATGCAACAAGAAAAACAAGGGAGAAGAAGTTATACCATACACGATTTGCAGCTGGAGAAATCAAACTTGATGGATGAACTAGAAAGCTAAACCAAGCCTTCCTCTATCAATAGTCCACACCGAGTTTGCTCAATCTCCTTGTACTAGAAAGCTTTTGGTGATCTTCAAAGACTTGAAATCACCTCAAGAACAGCAACCATGATAGCTCCAAGTCGAGCTCCTCCAAGAACATACCAAGAACACTCTAAGAACTCTTCTTTTATTTCTCTCAAGATGCCTTAAGTGTGTGTGTATGTTAAAATGTTCAAGAGTATGAATAAGGCTTATGCATGGTCTATTTAAAAGCCCCAAGATGCCTTCTTAGTGCCCCAAGGCCGGCCAAGAACTCTTGGTAAAGATAGAAATGCATTGGTTGATGTGGGTGGTAACATGCAAAAGCTGACAGTTGTCTGCACAATAGTTCACGCTGTGAACTCAATAGAGTTCACGCCGTGAACTCTCTCTGGCCCACCTCAATTTGGAACTCAAATGCAATTGATTCCTTTTAGCCCCTCCACTTTGGTTGTTATCGAGATTGATCCCCGGTGTGTGACCCAATAGGCCTATGCATCATTGGTAGTCATCAATTGGTGTGTGTATGTCAGTGGGCATACTTTAACAGACTCCCACTTGCACATGACATACCGTACCCATAGTACCACATACAAAGAGCGGCCTCTTGCAAGGCATCTTTGCCCCCAAGTCAGCATAGGTTTTGTCATCCTAGACAAATGCCAAATCTCAAACATAAGTATGAAATGGCCCTATAGATAAGTGATCAAATTATCCCTTTGTTCGCGATATCCGTGTGAACACGAGACATGGTTAAATGTCATCTCCAGATCGTTCATGATTATGTTTCTCGATCAAGATTGATGGTGACCAAAAATCTAGTTGCAATCGATCTAACATCATTGCAACTATAGCACGGCCATGCATTTTAACGTCAGCACTCAATCATCGAGGGGCCCATGGATATCTCTCTAAACTAGAGGAACAAATCATTTTGACTACATTGTTCCGCCACATATACCATACTTTACCCAAAAGCTCCCTTTATAACAGCCAGTTACGAACTGCGTTTGAAAGCAATCAAAGCAAAGCAGGCACATGCTTTGACACACATGTATCTCCGGTCTAAGGATGAAATGATATTATCATCCCGAGTTACTTGTGACAGAAACCATGAAGTAACTTCAGGTGTGGGTCGTCTAATCACTTGAAGAATTCAAGCATAGGCGAAGTGTTGCGTCCCTTGTATCCAATCCATTATTGGATACGTGACCAACCCCTTCCCTCAGTCTTAATTCAAACTTCCTCCCCATGAAGAATGACTGACTCTGGACATTTAGAATGATAAAGCATTCTGGGAAGTGGTTAAACATGCTAAGATGGAACACAGTAAGGATTCATGAAAATACCCGCCCTTGGCGCATTATTAAATCTCCATTTAATAATCGATATAGTATGAAATACAATACTGCTTAATGTTCCCCAAAAAGATAAATACATATCAATCATAAACCAAAAACTATATATAAGCCAAGTTATATGCATTTAGAAATGCTAGCTGACCTAGTATGATAAACATCACTAGTTAATAATAACGGCTCAACTAGTGGGTTTGTAACACAACACCCACATGTACTTTTGTTATTCACTTATATCTCTATTGACCAGACCTATCTCAAATTGTCCGACAAAGATATAAATTGCTAAAGTAATCACACCCTCGTTGTCTTAAAAGCTCACAATAGGGTAGGTGATATTTATGAACCAATAATTAACACCACAATGTAGGTTCATAAATTTCGATCAAGATCGACTGTTATCCTTATAGAAACATGCACCAGAGTAATTACTTACTCCAGACCCTTTCTAGTCGTCAAACATCAAGAACATATCTCGGTATTTCTTGAATTCAAAATATTATATTTTGTATCTCCTAAGTGTCCTAATGAAGCAATAATTCCTGAATTAGGTCCATAGACAACTTAATATCGAGAAATTATCTTCAATAGACACATATACTTAGGAATGCAACAAAGCTCCCACTAGCCCTGACATATGTAAAAGTCTCATCCATGCTAGCATAAATCCACAATGGATTTATCTATGCTTGTAGACTTAATTTTGATATTATGGATACATAAGACCCTCGGAGAGTGTTATGAGCACTTCCTCATAATGTTGTTCTATGACGGAACGCGGTCTTGTATATCCGTGTGCTATCTCTTATTGCCACAAAAAGAAATAATAGCCACTGGTGTCAAATATCCTTCAACATAACCACTAGGAAAATTTTCCTCAAAACCGTCATGAAACCTTTTCACATGGTCGGTATTTGAAGTTGTCTACAACTCCATTCATATTAATCCCACTTGTACCTTCTTGGTTTTCACCTAGGTATGGCATTAACCCAAGTCAAATACTTGGATATTTGAATGGATTGCATTTCTTGATCAATTACTTCTTTTAACTTAGTGAATCCGGGTTCACTATGTCTTTTAATTAATGGTGACCTCAACATGACTCACCATCAAGTCATTGTCGCTTAGATATGAGAGACCCATATCTCTTTGCCTTCATATGACTCTTCTTAGACATAAAAGCAATGATACTTAGTCAGGTATACCAGCATATCAATGCTGGTTCTTAATCAATCAAGATTGATTATTTGCTAGTGTCAATCACTAGGTCTTTCATTTAAATTCCACGTTCTTCCACTGGAATGCTTTAGTTATTTTCTCCTTTTAGAGTAACAAAATAACATTCTCAAAAGATTAAATATCTAAAACTTAGAAGAACTTCTTAAATGTATTAGCACCTCTCAAGTTCATCCATCTCCCACTGAATGTAGATGTGATAACTTTAAACTATGAGATAGACAAGCAAAGAACTCTTTCTAGTCATATCTTATTTAGTGCTAATTAGACCATCAATTGGTTCTAGATGTGAGAACTTAGTCCGCCATGTTAAGTGAGTGTATCAATAAGCGGGATACACCATTATGACTCATCATAAACCAGATTATATTCAATAATATCCGGTTCCCCACAACATGACACCATTTACCAATGTGTCTTAGTAGGAAATGAATTATGTGGAAAAACCACAATTCATTATATGGTCATTTATTATAGATACAAGGTATCTTAGCATCTAAGCTAGATCTAAATATCTTGATCTATATGCCCTATAGATTCCGTAAAAGGTTTTGGTTAATCCTGAACACCTACAAGGTTTCAGACATTTACACAAACTATAAAACTTTCCGCAATTGCTACTAGAAGGTGATCAATATCCAACAAGCTTTTATCCTTCTCACACATGACAGTGAAGGGTTTCATAATCATCCTAGCCTAATAAACAAGATTAGCATCTAATGTCTAACCCGAGGTTAAACTATCCCGAGATCCTAACCACGCGGATCTAGGTGATACTTTTCTTGTTTATGTGGTTAAGTTGATTATTTCACAAAGATAACTTCTCCAAACTATTTTGGATCCAGTATCATATATTCACGAATATTTTATTACTTGCAACAAAAATCTTGTGTATGCCGTGACATGGATAATTATTGAATCCAACAATATTTTTCATAACAACTTTCTTATTTCAAGAAAAAGATTCATCGTCATCAAAAGTAAAGTTGTGTGTCACGCAGGACAAAACAACACATAAACTTTGACATGAATAAACTTTGAACAAACAATATGAAAAAGTTTTACATAAAATCTCAAAACTTTCAAAATTATATCCATCATCTTAAAAACGAACATACAAAGAAACATCACTTGCCACGCAGGGCAACAAAATACAAGTAACAAATAAACCGGTGATTAAGATGAGATCAAATATCCCAATCTTCTCGTAGAGGACAAGCATCCATGTTTCCTCATAATGAGATCCGGTTTCTTCATGATTTTCTCCCTATCATCATTGACCTACACTTTGTAACAAAAATAAATTTGTAACAAACGTGAGTCAATTAGCTCGGGTCAACAATCCCAACTTTTAGAAGAATAGCAATGAATCATGAATGTACCTTTAGAGGGAAATGTAACTTTCTCTTTCCTTAGAAGTTTTATATCCCTTTGGCACGTAGGACAGGCATGACGGCCCCAATCTCCAAATCTTCCACAGAAGTAGCAAACCACCACTTGAGTCTCTTCTTGAGGCACATTATCTATGTCCTTAGACTCAATGTTAGGGATAGGCTTGGAAGCTCCAACCTTTCCTTTTGGGGTCGGTTTCTTCTTCCTTCTCTTTTGTTCCTTTGAACCTAAGATGGGAATGGATGAGGTGGAATTATGCTTGGCCATGTCTGACTCCGCAGTCTTCAACATGCCATGCAATTCACTTAAGGATTTATCTATCCCTTGCATATGATAGTTCATGACAAACTGGTCATATGATGTGGGTAGGGACCGCAATATGATATCCATAGCGAGCTCCCTCTCAATGAGAAATCCTAGCCTCTCCATTTGGTCCACGTACGCCTTCATCTTAAGGACGTGGACACTTACATTCCCGCCTTCCTGCATCCTACAACCGATTAGGTTTTTAACACACTCATAGTGTTCCCGCCTAACTTGCTTTTGGAACATGTCCTTAAGCTTGTTTACCATGTCGTACACACTCATGTGCTGGAATTGCTTTTGCAGCTCTGAGCTCATAGTTGACAACATCAGGCAGGTAATGTCGTGTGTGTCCTCAACGCGCTTTTCATATGCGTATCGGACGGCCCAAGTCGCGTTGGTAGCAGGTGGTTCCGGAAGGGGTTCCTCAAGGATGTGCAACTTTGATTCATGGCGAAGGACAATTCTCAATTGCCTAAGCCAATCAATGAAGTTCACTTCCGTGAGTTTCTCCCTTTCTAGGAACATACGAAGTGAAATGTTTGACGTGGTGTTATGGTTTGACATCTATAAATAACAAGAGTATGAGTTTTGGTTAGTTTGATATAATCCTTGTTAAAATAATTACCCCATAAGTTTTAAGAAAAACAATTATCTTAACAAGGGCTAAGAACCATATTTCACATTACACCGTGACGGGTTTTTCGCGGATCACGTGGTAAAGCTATTTAGGCCGGTAACCATTTTACCGATTGTAATCCATTATTACAACTCTTAGTTCCTTGCGGAATCCATATTGACAACCATTGTGTCGTATTGGCATGTTTGATCCCTCCACACCAACTTCAAACTAAAATTTTGAATAATCTCGGCTAGAGCTCGACAATCATTCAAAATTCTATTTTGAAATTGTAAATCAACCATCAAGATACACGGTGGTACTCTTGCCCAACGATTGGCTCGGCTAGAGCTCGACAACCATTCTTGCGAGTTGCTACCATCACCTTCCACACAGCTCACGTAAGGTTTGACTCAGCTAAAGCTCGACAATCATTCCTTACGTGACTAGATTCGGGTGGTGTCATCTTATGGGCGGCGTGAGATTTACATTTAGAAAACGGGATTTTTTTTCCGATTAAAAAACCATTTTGATTTGATTAACGAGTTTACTGACAAAAACAATTTTTCACTTTTAAATATAAACCAATTTTATATCCTCTTTGTTAATCTTATGTGCGCGCGAGTTTGTAAACCATATTTAAAACTCTTGTGTTTTTATTACTTTTATAAAAAGTTATCTAGCATGCAATAAACATAATATTCATGCATAAACAATAAAACACATCACACGCATACAAAATATTGGTAACCATGCCCTAAGCCTATGCGTTATCCCGTGAGCCAAAACGGGAAAACAAAGTCAACTAAGGAAAAGCTTCCAATGACTTCGGATGTGCTCCCACTAAACCCGCTACCTCCATTAGGCCTCCCGGATTTGTGATCGCCAAGACGTCATAGCCATGACTCCCGATGGTTGCCTCCAAATAACAAATACATAGAAAAGATGGAAATGGCATGCAAGCCACAAAATTCTATTTTCTAGTACTTTTACAAATATATGGAATTTAAATGGCATGCAAGCCACAAAATACATATACATTTACATACCAAATAAATAAACAAATTTATTACAATCCATGTGACTAGAAGTCACCAAATAACTGAATTAAATAAATCAAGCAACCAAACATCACAACCAAAGGTCTAGGACAAAATGCTTACCAAAACATGCTATCCATACAACAAAAGAAAGCATACAAGCATGGTGTGCCACAAAACCATGCAACTATTTTTATCTTGGTTAAGATTATTTTATAAACTCAAGGCACAACAAAATAATCCCATGTACATATGCATCAGTAACACCAAACCATTTTTGATGAAACATATTCATATATACATACTATAAGTACATGCAATTATATATTTCATGCCAAAATTATAATCCACATATAAATATACAAACCAAGATAAAAGGCAATAAGATCATCACATGATATCTAACAACTGGAAAAATCCAAAAACAAACAACAATGGCCAAAAACCAAAGAACCAAAACAGACTGAAATTTGAAAAACTAAAAATCCAAGTTCTGTATAAACTTCACGGCGTGAAGTAGTTCTGCCAGATTTCAAAAATTTGATTTTTCGGTTTTTAGACCACCAAGTGCAAAACTGATGTAGAGGTGGCTCTGATACCACTGTTGGGTTTTAGCATGGCGCGCAACGGAAGCAAGAGAACAAGAATCAAACAAAACTAAGTGGTTCAAAAACCAAGATGCCATTAAAACCCACCACATGGACCAAACTCTACATGCAAGTAATGCAACAAGAAAAACAAGGGAGAAGAAGTTATATCATACACGATTTGCAGCTGGAGAAATCAAACTTGATGGATGAACTAGAAAGCTAAACCAAGCCTTCCTCTATCGATAGTCCACACCGAGTTTGCTCAATCTCCTTGTACTAGCAAGCTTTTGGTGATCTTCAAAGACTTGAAATCACCTCAAGAACAACAACCATGATAGCTCCAAGTCGAGCTCCTCCAAGAACATACCAAGAACACTCTAAGAACTCTTCTTTTATTTCTCTCAAGATGCCTTAAGTGTGTGTGTGTGTATGTTAGAATGTTCAAGAGTATGAATAAGGCTTATGCATGGTCTATTTAAAAGCCCCAAGATGCCTCCTTAGTGCCCCAAGGCCGGCCAAGAACTCTTGGTAAAGATAGACATGCATTGGTTGATGTGGGTGGCAACATGCAAAAGCTGACAGTTGTCTGCACAATAGTTCACGCCGTGAACTCTCTCTGGCTCACCTCAATTTGGAACTCAAATGCAATTGATTCCTTTTAGCCCCTCCACTTTGGTTGTTGTCGAGATTGATCCCCGGTGTGTGACCCAATAGGTCTATGCATCATTGGTAGTGATCAATTGGTGTGCGTATGTCAGTGGGCATACTCCAACACCCTTTTCTTCACAAAAGCATTCCAAGGTTGAGTTTCTAAACTCAGTCCCATGATCACTCCTGAGCTGCTTTATGGACTTACCCTTCTACAACTTTTCTTGTTTTATAAAGCTGATTAACTCATTAGCAGCTTCACTTTTGGATTTTAAGAAGATCACCCAAGTAAATCTTGTGAACTCGTCAACAATTACTAGGGTATACTTTTTACCACTTAAGCTTGGGGTGCTTATAGGTCCAAATAGGTCCATATGCAACATATGCATTGGTTCTGTAATTTAAAAACTCTGTTTGGACTTGAAGGATCCTTTATGATGTTTTCCCATCTCACAAGCTAAACAAAGTTTGTCTTTGGCAAATGTGATCTTTGGCAAACCAGAGACTAACTCTTTGCTAGAAAATTTATTAATATATTTGAAATTCAGGTGTGACAGTCTCTTATGCCACAACCAACTCGGCTTGGGAGTTGAGTCAGAGTACAAGCAGGTTTCTGTTGAAGGGTCTGCTGAGCTGAGATCTAACAGATAGATATCTCTTTCTCTTTTTGCCATTAATATTGGCTTTCCCTTCTTATCATAAATGGTCCCTGCATGTTTTCTGAAGGCGACTTCATAATCCTCATCACACAATTGACTGATACTTATCAGATTGTGTTTAAGGCCTTCAACATATGCGACCTTCTTGAATGTGACTGTTCCAGCTGTTATCTTTTCGTAGCTTCTAGTCCTTCCTTGAGAATTATCCCCAAATGTCACCTTGGGTCCTTCAATGTTTTGGAATTCACTTAGAATCCCTTTGCTTCCTGTCATGTGCCTTGAGCATCCACTGTCTAAGTACCACTTGTAAGAGCCCTGCACATGATTGACTAAACATCTTAGTTTCTTTTAAGAACCCACTGTGTGGTGGGTTCTGAGGATGCGCACTTAGCTGATCCTTTAGAGGCTAACTGATCAGTTTGAGCAGGTTTTGAGTCCTTTTTAGATTGATCATCCTCTATTTTCTCAGGCCTCAGATTTGAACTTACACAATCCTTGGCTTCATGACCTCTATCACCACACTTATAGCATTTTCTTCTAAAAATAGGTGTTTGGGTGATTTCTTTAAGTTTTCCAACATTAAATTTGGATTCAGTTTTAGGGTCATGAGATGTGGATAACTTTTCAATATTCTTAGACAGTTTATCTATTTGATTTTCTCTGACTTTGGATTTACCTCTGTCAGAATTATGGTTATCCTTATTTGGTGAAGTCTTTACAGACATCTTCCTGTTCTTAGAAGTCCTCTTAGAACTGACTTGAGAGTTATGTCTTTTTGAGTTGGTATGAGTTATCCTATCAAAGACAGTTGTTCTAACATGATTGTAATCCAATCTTTTGAAAACTGACTTACAGTTCTTTTTGGATTTAGAGCACTCAGCTCGATGGCTTGAATATAACCTAGGGGCTTTGGGTTGGTCTCACAAACTTATTGGTTTTGACCTACTTACCATCCTTGTTTCTCAAAAATGTTTTTGGTAAAATAGCATCAGATTTCACATTTTTATCTTCTAGACTGACTCGATCTTTGTCAATCTCGTCAGCCGCAACACTATAATCTCCCCCTAACACTGCTTTTACCTGATTTGGTATCTACTGGTTGATACACTCTCTGCTTCTCTTGATGACTTACACCAAGATTCACATATCTTTCTTAGATTGTCAGCTTGATCCTTCGATTCATGTAACTCTTCACTTAGAAGTTTGTTGATATGAAGCTGACACTCAAAATCACTTTGAGTCTTTTTACCAACATTTATGAGAGTTTCAGAGTGTTTAAGTTCGTCTTTTAATTTTGAAATTTGAGTTTTCAAATTAGATTGAACAGTAAGAGAGGTTTTGAAGTCATTCAATAAATAGTTGAACATTAAGCATTTTTGCTCATCAGTGTAAGAGCTAAAGTTATTTACCTTGTACATTGAGGTAGGATCCTAGTTGGTCAGCTTACTCAGCTTAGCAGCTTCAGCTAGATCCTCGTCTAAGGAGCTTTCTTCTAACTCATAGTCAACGTGTTCCTCTTCATCCTCAATGTCCATCAAACACCTATTTGGCTCATCATCATCTGAGGTAGATGATTCAGTATCCCAGGTTTCAGCAAGGAGACCTTTGGTGTTTTCATCTGGCTTGCCTTTGAGCTTCTGATATTTCTTTTTGTATTTATCAGCTCTGTAGGCATTCTTGTCAGCTACTGAAGCTGACTCCCCTTTCTTAGCTCGGCACTCAGTAGCTATGTGTCCTATCTTCTGACAGTTGTAGCACTTAGCTTTCTTAGGATCAAAAGCAGAATCTACCACTTTTGCTCTTGTCAGATTTACCCCTTACTCTTATGAACTTTCTAAAATTTCTTGCCAGCATAAACATTTGTTAAGTAAGAGCATCTATCTCTTCATCATCTAATTCTGAGTTAGGTCTTACCTCCTCAAACTCAGACTCAGAGTCAGTCTCAGCTTGAGACTTTCTAAATCCTTTCTTCTTCTTTTCTGCAACCAATGCAGATCTAGCACTATTGACAGATTCTTTCAATTGTTGTTGGGCCACCTTCTTCTGTTCCATGATGTGTTGATGATTTAGAAGGAAACCATAGATAGATCTGAGATCATATTTTCCTAAGGTTCCTCCAGCATGAAGAGCAATGGTAATCTCATTGAATTGTTCTGGTAACACATCCAGGAACTTGAGCACCAACTCAGTTTCATCTTTCTTGATACCTACCAAGATCAGATCGTTGATCAAGCATTGAAACTTGGTAAACAGATCAGCCAGGGTTTCATCCTTCTGAGCAAAGAAAGTCTCAGAAGAATGACTCAGATTTGTCTTCTTATGTTGCTTGACCAGGTCAGTGCCTTCATAAGTGACACTGAGAGTATCCCACATCTCTTTTGCGGTTTGGCACCCAGCCACAATATGCAAAAGAGGATTTATCAAAGCATTTGCTATGATGCTCTGTGCCTTGTCATCAATATTGAACTGTTTTCGATCTTCCTCAGTCCAAGATGCTTCAGGCTTGGGAGTTTCTCTAGAGGGTACAGTTTTGTCAGTGGCGGTAATATGGATCATGGGACCGATTGGGCCATCTTGAATCACGGTACTCATCCTGTGATCTACAGACTTTAGAAACAACATGGCTCTGAACTTCCACATAGGATAATAAGTGCCATCAAATATAGGACACCCTTTTGCCGCCATTGTTGGAATATGATTTGATTTCTTGTTAGCAGATATCTTGGCCTTTTAACAGCGGATCTTGATCTTCAACTTATGAAGAAACCTGCTCTGATACCAGTTGTTGGTCCCAAAGAGAAGAAACAAGCAACCGATACAGTGTAGAAGAGGGGTTGAATACACTTTATTAACAATTAAACAATTCAATTCAATAATCAAACAATGTATTACAATCTCACTCTTTAATCAAATCAAAAGGATGATTTGATGTTACACTGATTACAAACTCAACTCTCTCTAAACACTTTTGGATCACAAACTAATTGATGATCGAACTTCTTGTTAAAACAGATTAACAAGAACACTGGAAACTCTCTTGAACTTTGAACAGACAAAGTTATCGCAACACATGCATATCAAGTATGACGAACACACGTACTTTTGCAACTTATGCAGAACTTCTCTCTCGTAAGAATATAAGAAGGTTTATACTTATACTTGATTCATCTACGAACAAACCGTGGTTAAAGATAGAGCTTATCTTTTCTTTAAAACCGTAACAAACTCCTTAATTAGAACTTATCTAATTAATTTCGTTTGAGATTTCTATCCAACTAATAGATAGTTTAAATTAGGTTTAGATATCCTATTTAAATATCGTAGATATAGAGAGTTTATAACAGAATTTAAAACTTATTTAAATTCTTGAACTGACTTCTGGCGCTGAGCTGACTTGCTCAGACTTGACATCGTCAAACTGAGTTCTTGAATCTTCATGTCTTCAGGTCTTCATCCTAAAACCTATCTCAGCTTAGAAGTCACTGAGTTATTTAGTACTTACATAGAAAACTATATATCTGTTTGTACGTTGGCTACTCAGCTTAGGCTGACTAGTCAGTCTACGACAGACTTACATAATTCCTAACACTTAACCTATCATCTATACATAGCTACAATTTGTCTCATCAAATCTAATTATTCTAAGCATGGGACTAACAAGGTTTCGTAATATAATAGATGAGTTCTATTAAGAAAAACAAAGACGTGTCCAACTACAAACATGCATGTTTAAAAAGAACTATGTTTGGTCGAGGAAGTTTAGTAAAAATTATGGATGTCAATGGGGTTGGGGGTATCAGGGATCGCTCTCCCCATCCCCATCCATGTTCCCCACCCCCAATCCCTATCCCCATCCTGTCGGGAAATTAACTTGCATTCCCATTCTCGTCCTCGTTAGGTATTGGGGATCCCTGTGGGGAATCAGTGATTTTCTTCGTCTACAAAATTTAATTTTCTAAATAAATATACATGAAAATCTTCATACAAATTGAAATTAACCCTTCCAATCGATTCACATCAAAATGTAACCAATCAAGTATTTTAAGAGTTTCGTAGATAATGTTCAAAATAAAAGACATAATATATTTACTAAATCGTTCTATAATACACATAACATTATCAATCAAAAGATGATTTCTCTAACACATATGTCCATAAAATACGCTTATAATACTTAAATAGATTCTACAAAACTATATTAGTATGAAACGATGATGTATGTTCAATAAAACATAATTTTATTGATATGCATATTAATGTAAGAAAGTTAAATTGATACAAATACATATTTATATAAAAAAATTTACTTTAAAAATTATATATATATATATATATACACACACATATATAATATGCGCGGGGTCGGGGTCGGGTACGGGTTCGGGGAACCTAATGGTATCCCCATCCCCGCTTTTAAGTTCGGGGAAACTCCGTCCCCATTAGTCAACTCAGGGATTTCTCGGTCAAATCGGGGTCGGAGAACAGATTCCCCGTCGTATACGTGGTTTTTGCCATCTCTAGTAAAAATGAAACATATTTATGTTTTCAAAATTTCGACATGAGAAAACGATACGATGCATATTTTGCATCTTTGGGTGCACCATGCATGTTAAAACCGAGAATCATATATAACTCACTCGTGTAAGCCAACCGTGCGCATTCAGCACAAAGGGTGAAGAAAAGATTTAAGGCTTTGGAAGATGATTTATAATTATGATATTAAATGTTATGTATTTTACCATGAGAATTGTAGTTTAAATGCTTAGATAGGATCGCAACAAGAAAACCAACCAACGATGTTGTCCGCTTTGGGTTTCTTCTCACGGCTTTAAAACGCGTCATGTGGTAAGAGTAAGATTCCCCCTCTTTATAAGGATCGAGGAAGAATCCCCCTTGCCTCACCGATGTGGGATGCTCCTGCATTGCTACAGGAGCGCTAGCTTTAATTTAAGAGTCGCGGATTTGACCGGCTCGAGGAAACGATGAGCCCCATAAACCCAACACAGTCAATAAGATCATGCGCTTATGCATGCATGCATCGGTTTTTGGGGTGTTACAAAAACACAAACACGTTATGAATGGTATAAGGCAAACATCAATCAAGTGATCGAAAAGTTATGTAATTATAAAAAACGAACAGATTATCGAAACCATCGGTGGATGTAGAGTACACATACTAACAACTACATTCCCTCTAATTCCAGACGATTTACATCATAAATTGTTCTTCAGATATTGCACTTCTTCCCAACTCCTTGGCCATGAATGAACCTTGCATTGTCCTCAGTGTACACATGAGTTTCATTTTGCAATCTAAAAAAATAACAAAAATTATATATTTTCTAAAAAGATATATATAAGTAGGCAAAGTTCAAACGAGAACTGTTTT
This sequence comes from Dittrichia graveolens, assembly GCA_038502395.1. NCBI lineage: Eukaryota > Viridiplantae > Streptophyta > Magnoliopsida > Asterales > Asteraceae > Dittrichia > Dittrichia graveolens. The sequence goes on from JARJIL010000005.1 coordinate 34,957,827, forward strand.
TCGTACGAGAACCGTGAGAACCAATCTTAGCCGTTCAATTCCCCCTCCTTCAATTGGATTGCCCATCCATGAATTCCTTATATGCACCCCGCCACACTCAATCCCCTCACGCTCTTCATCTATGAACTCCATTATCCAAAATGAACGGCTAAGATCGGTTCTCGCAATTCTCGTACGAAAAACAGTTGTCGTTTGAACTCTCCCCTATATAAGTAAGTACAACAAAAGATGGATATATATCGACTCACGAGGATGAAACCATCTTGTTAAGGATTGTTAATGAGCAGATTGAAGCAGCATCTAAGTACAACAACTCTCCTTTGATTGTTTCTCGCATTTTCTTGTCTAATCTCTCTTCGTTTATGAAGAACGGCGTGTCTGATGCCTAAACGACCAAGAAAACACCCTTCATTAAATTGCGAAACCCCTAGATTCGCCGCAAAAGAGAACAAGAAAGTGATTGAAAATATCAAACTAACCATAACCCATCCCCATTCATCAGCAAAAGAAGGCACGTGAGCCGTGTATGCAACCACATCTGCACCAAATCGAGTGTCATGAATATATGGTCAAGATCATATTGGCTAATTAAGTTCATTGGTCAAATAGAGCTAAGTTGTTAGTTAATCTTACACTTGAATACTTGCTTGATTGTGTTGTAAATAGATGAAAACACTTCTAGGTGAGTGAACACTCCTGCAGGTCCAGCCTGAAGTAATACAAAACCAAATACAACCACAAATCTTTTGTTACTCTTCATTTATTTGTAATAAAATAATTAAATATTAATTTTATTACAAAAAAAGAAAAGCTAGTTAATTAAAGAACCTGAGTCACAAATATCCCATTGGGATTAAGCTTAGGTTTAAGGATATCATGATAAAATGACTTTGTGTAGAGTTGATAGCAAGGCCCCCCTTCAACTGGATCAGCCAAGTCTCCAACTATTATGTCAAATTTCTCTTTCCTTCCCTCTAGTTCAGTCCTTTTTATTAAGAAAATAAAAATAAATATATGAAAATGTTGTTCAAAAGTCAAAGTCAATTCATTGGTATATAGATCATTATAAAGTTTTTTTTATTTTTACCCACAAACTTACTTGGCATCGTTTATGACGAGGTGAAGCTTCTTGTTACAGAAGGCTTCTTTATTTGCGGTGAGATGTTCACGGCAGAAGGAAACCACCTCCTATGTAAGCAAAATTTATAAATTATACAAAGACCAGCAAAAAACTAAATTCCACAGTAATAACTGTTATATCTGAATCATAGGGAAAAAGAAAGAAAAAAGGCAAAGACTCAAACATGACATGATAGGAATAATGAGGGGATATAGTATTTACCGAAAAAAATAATATCTGTGGTTGGTTATATATTGTATTAAGTGTTATCAATTTAATACTTTTTAGGTATAAGAATCCATGCAGCTAGCAATCGATCACAACTTACTTAAATGAAAGGTATCTACATAATTTGACTATTAGTGATTTAAATAAGTTGTGAGTGCAGATACACCTAAATTAGGTGCTGATCGATAGCTGCATGGATCATTTACACGTAATTTATCATATTTAATTTTGCTGATCGATAGCTGCATGGATCATAAAAAGAGGATCAATTCAAACACCTGATCGATATCACACATCACCACCTTCTCAATTGACTTGTGCTTAAGTGCTTCTCGAGCTGCAGACCCTTCACCACCTCCCATTATGAACACTGTTTTTGGGCTGCAATTAATATTTAGTAAAACATATAAATTAATTAATTTTTTAAAATTAATTATCATCATGATCTTACCGGCCAATTAGTCCACTTTAGAAATTTAAAGTTATTGGGCGCGTATATAGAAGGAAAACAATTTTTATAAGGGTTAATAATATTTTAACAATCAAAGTTTTACTTCAGTTTTGGTTTAATTATCAAAGTTTTTTTTTAAAACAGTTTTACCATAAAGTTTGAATTTATAATTATTTAATCCTCAAAGTTACACCTTCTTTTTTGTTTAAACCTTAAAGTTTTTTCCCAAATGATTTAACCCTTAAATTTTTGTTAAAAAATGATTTAACCCTCTAAGTTTTGTTAACTTTTTAATAAAAAGTAAAATGCATAATAAGTAGAGAGGGTAAAATCGAAAATCATACAAAACTTAAGTGATTAATCAGTTTTTTTAACAAAACTTCAAGGTTTAAATCATTTTAAAAAAGTTTGAGGTTTAAATCATAACAAATTCAAACTTTATGGTAATTTCGTTTAGAAAAAAACTTTGATGGTTAAACCGAAATTGAACAAAAATTTTGATGTTTAAATCATTATTGATCCTTTTTATAATAAACTTTTATGAGGTGTAATTTTTATGATTTTACTATATATATGTGTACTCACTAGTCAAAGTGTCAACTAAAAAATGATACTGTTATTAAGCTCTTATTTCGATCATACAATGTAATCATATATTTAGTTAAACGAATATATAATAATTATTTCACATAAATAATTACGGTTACCCGTGTGTTTACACGGATATTTAAACTAGTATATATAAAAAGACTAATTGAGATAAAATTTATTATACGATCCTAACCATTCATTTAATAAATCAATTTTAATTAAACAATCTTAACCATCTATCCATTTATTTAAAATTAAGAAATCAATTTTGACTTTTTATAAGTCAAACTAATGCATACGATAATTATTAAAAGATTAGATTCATAAATTTTACTTATTTCTTAAATTAAATCCAACAATTAAATAAATTATCTTCTGAATTAATATTACTAAAAGACTAAATTAACAATAAATCATAACCATTCATTTTCTTTCAAACTTTAAACGCAATTCTGACTTTACATTAACTTCACATCAAATAATTTGCAATTACTTATTTATTTTAAAAATTAAACACTCCAAATAAATAAACTATCTTTTAATATGAATAAAATAGCAACCTCCATCAATATAATTAAAGAATATTTATCTTTTATTTAGTCAAAATTAACATTTTTTTAAATTAGCTCCCCATATGTTTACCCGGGCATGTAAAATAGTGATTAAGATTAGAATTCAATCCGACTACTTTAAAAAAATTTAATATTTTACTTATGAATCAGATAATTATTAACTATTCTTCAAAGAATTAACTAAATTTAATAATTATTAATCTAAGACCATTTTGAATTCTTCAAAATTACACGTGGTATTGTAGGAAGAGTCACACGTGTCACCCTAATATCTTATTTTATCTATATAGATATAGATATACGAGAGATCAATTTCATTTTAGAATTACTCTTAATATAGGAACCGTAAAGAGTAAAGACTAACATTAGTTGTTGTTTTAAATATATCAGTGACTAATAATATTGATGTCTTGATAACGAGACATTAATGGCTTATTAATGAGAAATATTTTAAAAAAAATCATGCCTTGTTAAATAATTATTGCAATTTTCGCGTTAAGACGGTTCTCAAATAAACTTCTTCATATATGAACTTCTTCAAATGGGACCTTTTTTTTGTGCGAAAACAACGAGAATCGTACCAATCAGTCAGTTCTCGTTGAAGTTATGAGAAGATTACATGTATTAAAATTTTATAGTTAATATATATTTTTTCTTTTATAAACATAGAGAGGGGAGGTTTTATTAAAAATTGAAAGAGAAAAAAAAGAGTAATAAGAATTGTTACAACCCTCCGGTCAATGTAAAGTTAATTTTGCAATGTATTATCATTTTATTACGTATACTAGATAAAATATCCGTGTGATATATAGGTTATAAAAATAATAATAAACATTAAAAAGAATAATTATTTGGTTGAATTAAAATTATTAAAAATAAATTAAAATAATCATAAAAGATTTTAGAATAATAAAACTAACAATTTGGTTAAATATGATATTTTAAAATGATATAAAAGGTAAATATGTTATTTGTAAATTATTGTAAATTAGGGTAGACAAATACGATATTTTAAAATTTTTTAAGAAAATAATTATGATTCAAATTAAAGTAAAAAATAAAGCTAATTTTGATTAATAAAAGTCAAAATTGGAGTTTAACTTTTATTAAAAATAGATAGTTAAAATTTAATAATTAAAATTTATATCTAAATTTAATAGAAAAGAAATTATTAAATTAGTCTAAATATTGAGTTGACCTGCTTAGACATAATAATTTGTTTAAAAAGGAGGGGGTTTTTTAATGGGGGTGGGGGGTGGGGGACAAAACAATAAAGTTTTGTGGACACAATAGTGATATTTGTCTAGAATAAAATGATAATTATATAAACTATAAATAGTGTGATTTTCCCTAATTTCTCTTTTATGAAAGGGTAATTTACAAAAGGATCTATTTTGCAATTTAAAATAAGAGAAACTCTTATATCTATGAAAAAACATGATTAATCATTTTTTACTATAACATAAAATGATATTAACCTTTATGTAGGAAACTAAATTACTGTGACACTAATATAATTATTTGTTCATAGTGATATTTTCATCCATAGAGACATAAATTCCATTTATAACAAATAGGTTCTTCAAGTAAAAGAAAAGGTGGGTAATATATTAATTAGTCAAAAAGAAAAGAAAAAAAGGTGAAATGAGAAGTACTTGGTGTGAGATAGAAATGGAGGATGAATTAAGCATTCATGGTAGATGAACTCATCACTTTCTGCACTTTGCATCTTCCCATCAATTACCAAAGCCTGTATTTTACAAAATGGTACCATGAATTTCCTTACTTGTCAAAAATACCCCTTGTAAATTGAATTATTTGGATCAAGACTTTAAATTCATGTACCAGCAGGAAAATATTCATAATACCTTTCCAAAGCGCTTTGTGTCCAAAAGAGCTATCTCTTGATAGTCACTGATCCCTTTATGTAGAATGCTTTGTACAAGATAGAAGAGAATTAAATTATTTATGTATACATTTAAATTACGAAGAAGAAAAGAAAAACGCCAAGAAACATATTTGAACCCTCTATACAGAGCCTGGGATATTAACGTTGATTTTAGGTTTCTAAACACGCTCTTAATGAAAAAACCAAGCTCTAGTTCTTGAAGAAACGAACCTGTTTAAAGCAAAAGACCATTTGAGATCATCATCAATCACTTCTTCAAACCACGAACCGTCACATTCATTCATGTTCTCGGTTGTGTTGCCATTCGATTTGTGGTTATCATCGGATAAAGGGAAGAGAACCGCTTCGCCCATGTTGTCAAAACACGAATTCGAGAAATCGAAGATTAACGGGTGAGGAAGATTGCAGAAAGAGGTTTGGTTTGATGAGGTACGATTGTCTCAAAATGTGACCACTTTTTATAATAGTAAGAAGCTCCAATGACGACAACCACCACCTTTCTTGTATTTAATAAATTATACCTTTTTAGGTTTTTAATATATTGTTGACTTTCTTCAATATAATATTTCGATAATATATGAATATGCATGCGGTACTATGATAATTTTAAGGAAAATAGATTAAACTGATCAGTCAAGAAATGAAGTGTTAATATATATATATATATATATATATATATATATATATATATATATATATATATGGGAAAGTTTATTTTAGAATCGTTTTTATTGCGAGAACCGCGAGAACCAATCTTAGTCGTTCATTTTGGATAATAGAATTCATGGATAAAGAGTGTGGGGGGATTGAGTGTAGCAAGATGCATGTAAGGAATTCATTAGTGGGCAATCCAATTGAAGAAGGGAGAATTGGACAGTAAGATTTGTTCTCTCGGTTCTCGCAATAAAAACGGTTCTCAAATGAACTTTTCACTATATATATAGGGGAGGGTTCAAACGAAAACTGTTTTTCATACGAGAACTGCGAGAACCAATCTTGGCCGTTCATTTCGGATAATGGAATTCATGGATAAAGAGTGTGGGGGGATTGAGTGTGGCAGTGTGCATGTAAAGAATTCATGGGTGGGTAATCCAATTGAAGAAGGGGGAATTAGACGGCTAACATTGGTTCTCGCGGTTCTCGTACGAAAAAAGTTATCGTTTGAACTTTTGCCTGTATATATATAGGGGAAGGTTCATTTGAGAACCGTTTTTATTGCGAGAACCAATCATAGCCGTTCATTTTGGATAATGAAATTCATGGATTGAGTGTGAGAGGGTGCATGTAAGGAATTCATGGGTGGGCAATCCAATTGAAATAGGGGAAATAGACGGCTAAGATTGGTTCTCGTGATTCTCGCAATAAAAACGGTTCTCAAATAAACTTTTCAATATATATATATATATATATATATATGGTAAGGTTCCACATAGTACCACCCTAAAACATAGATCTCAAAGACCAAATCTTAGCTATTCATTTAAAAGAGCAAAATAGGAATTGGAAATTCTAAATTGAAAAGTCACGTCTCCTTCAAGAAACCAAAAAAGTTTCCTTTTTTTACCACTTAAATTTTTAAATGGCCATAACTATTTTATTTTTAAGAATTTAAGCAAAAAAAAAGTATATCAATCTACTCATTTTTTAATCCTCTTTCAAACAATACCACTCTTTCCATATTTCTGAAAATTTTATTTTGAAAATACAAACCATATGAAAATGATACCAAAATATTATCATTTTCGGCTGTAGATATATGTATTTATATCATTTTAGGCTGGAATGAGGGTATTTATATCATTTTCGGCTAGAAACATGTGTATTTATATCATTTTCAGCTAAAACCATATGTATTTATATCATTTTCAGCTGAAAATTAGTCCATTTTTATCATTTTCATATGGATAATGCTATCATTTTAAATGTTATATATTATTATCATTTTTATCTTAAATATATTATCATTTTCAACTATAAATTGTTATCATCTTCGGCTAAAAGGAGTCTAATTTTATCATTTTCATATTGATAATATTATCATTTTGAATGTTATATATTATTATCATTTTTATCTTAAATATATTATCATTTTCAACTATAAATTGTTATCATCTTCGGCTAAAAGGAGTCTAATTTTATCATTTTCATATTGATAATATTATCATTTTGAATGTTGTATATTGCTATCATTTTTATTTGGAAAAGTTATCATTTTTAACTAAATTTTTTTTATCATTTTCAGTTAGAATTTTTTTCTATCATTTTTAGCTGCAAAAGTTATAATTTTTGGTTGAAAAAGGCTTAGAGGAAAAAAAAGGGAAGAAACAACATTTATAAGGAAGAGAGATTCCCATAATAGCCTTCCTTCTATAATTAACTTTATAATTCTTTAACTAATTACAATAATGTCATTATTAGATCTTGACCATTGATTTAAAAAATCTAATGGTCTAGATTTGGTCTTTGAGATCAATGTTTAAGCATATGACCTATATTGATCCATTATATATATATATATATATATATAATCAATATAGGACCTAGTCTTAATCATAGAACCTAAAGAATAAATTTGTACCATTGGATCATCTAAATTAATGGTTAAGATTTGAAGGTGGCAATTTTGTAAATTATATGAAATTTATATTAGGTAACTGCATAATTGAGGGTAAATATGGAATTCTGTTTTGATCCTATTTATGGCTCCACTTTCCGAAAATGCAAAATGAGTACCAAAATGTAAATTATTGGGTTATTTAATGACTTAATATTTTTTGCATTTTCGGTTATTTGCATTTTTGTTATCTTCTTTTATGTTGGTTGCATTTTGCATTTTGTATTTTTTTCAAACAATTTTCATTTTTGTTATCTGTTCATTTTTCATTTTCGGAAGTATTTGCATTTTCGTCAAACAATTTGCATTTTCGTCAAATAGTTTGCATTTTCGTAAAAAAGTAAAATTAAAAAACATTTCAATCTTGGTCTTGAATTAAAGAGAATAAAAAACTGAATCTAATGGTATATTTTTTTTGCTAAAATTTTTAAACATGAATATATTATGATAATTTGGATATTTAGTAGGATTTTTCTTTTTTAAATATGGAAGTTTTGAGGTTGGATGAGAGAGAAGGGCATGAGTATTAATTTGTAATTCTTTTTTCAGTTTTATCCTTACTCTTGATGCCACGCGTCATCACTAGGTTTGTTCTTTAGGTTCTATGAATAAGCAAGGTTTTATATATATATATATATATATTATTAATTAGTCTAAAGAAAGTAATTAAACGGGGAATTGGGAATAAATCTAAAAATGCGATAATTACTAATTAGACAAAACAAAAAACACAATTCAAAAGTAAGATAAAACTAAGAGTTAAGAATGAGAATGATTAAGAAAAAAAGTGTTCTCACTTAGATTCGATTACCCCTTATTTATGGTTGATCTCAAAATAATGCAATGGATATTATTCATCATATGCCGATATAACACCGTCATTTAGAATTATAAAAATAATTAAAATTCGGGTTTTTAAATGGCGCGGGTCCGTCTGTAAAATGAATATTTCCAAAACCTATTTTTTTTGTCAACCAAAACTTAGAACAAGCAGCGGAATTTTAAACTATAAATACATACTAATAAGTATTTTTAACATAGATTTGGCTATTAAATTACACAACCAAAATTTGACAAGCCTAAAACCGAGTGATGTTACTTATCTTACCAACTGACCATTCACATAAACACAAAACCAACAAAAGCGAGTGTTCCTCAAAAGCAGATTACAAAATACACCCATAAGTAACCCGTCCTCACCACGCACCTAACGATCTCGTGTACATGGGGAACACAACACGAGGTTAGCTATAAATAGTTAGTGAGAATAGATTAAACACAAGTATTAATAAAGCATATCACAAAGTAGGAATAAGAAAATAATGTTATCCTATTACATAGTGGTGTGTTGACATGATCAGTAGGCATCGAATCTCGCGAGATAGCTAATCCAGCTCAACGATCCTAACTGGGTATCAAACACAACCAATCGTGCCACTGGGTGAGCGGGTAGCGGTCGACCGAGCAACGTTACCGAGCCAGGTCCAGCAAGTAACTGAGCGCCCCTAACATCAAGAAATGGCGTTCCTGCAGAACCCCCATTGATCCTGACCCATGAGTCTACTGGAATCATCGATCCCGACTCATAAGTCTACCAGAATCCAACCGTATAGGTGTCTCGACCCGAAGGATCTACTGGGACCTAATCGTAACAACTGACCTCGATTACTCGACTGTATAAACAATCAACAAATGTCCGAACAAATACATATTACACAAATGTCGAGACTCATGAAAACTATACTCACCTTGATCCAAGACACTTGAAACAATCCTCTAATGATGCCTTTAGTCCAAATATCAACCTATAACAACAATCCAAATATCAATACACAAAGAACAACTAAACAGATTGCTGACTACTTGTCGCGTCGTGTCCAGTATAGCATCGCGTCGCGACGCGTGTGCACACCGAACAAACCAGTTCTTGCCGACCTTTATTTCATCCAAACAATTCCCATTTTGTTTCTACTCACTTTCTAAGACTTGAATACACACTTTGGCAGCAACATGAACTCACTAACATCCTTATTACCCATTTTAAACAACTAATGCTCAAATCAAACCAATATTAACCTAATTGACCCATTTGAGGAATTTCAAGAATTCCACCCAAATTAACACTTTCAATCCATAAATTGGATTCATTATAGTCCATACAAGTTGTAAGAACAGATTACCCATCAAAATTCATTTCTTGATTACTAAATTCGGGTTTGACCCGTTTCCCTAAAAATCTCAAAAGAACAAGAATTCAAAGAAAGAATATCTTACAAAAGGAAGAATATGAAGGTAGAACTATTAGCACAAGTATTTCTCGAAGATCAACAACTGTAGTTCTTGGATTAACTCTCGCAAAATCAAGCACAAGAGTTAAGTGTGTATGTGTGTATGTGTGAGTCTTTATGTGTATAAAGGATGATATAAACAAAAATAGGGGGGAGTTGATTAACATCAAAAGCGGGTATCTCGCTCCCCTGGCCGACCTACAACACATCTCTAAGTACCCAATTTAATTAAGGGGGATATTTTTTGGAATCATTATGCAATCCTTTTTATTTTTAATTTGTTTTATTCATTTTTATTATTATTTTATATATATATATATATATATATATATATATTTCACAACTAAAACTCATAGTATAAGTTAACAACTAGAATATTTTAATTACTTATTAAAGTACAAAATTACAAGCACGACGTACAACTTTACAACTGATCCCTAGATTGGTTAGATCTCTTGGTTAGAAACTCTTAACCTATAATCATGAAAACACTAATCATATGGTCATGGATCAAGTACTACCACAATTGGTCAATTAATTTCGAATCATACAATACTTATTCAATATTGATTGTTATTATTCATTCAATCAATTAATCCCACATAATGATCATCACGTGCAGTTGTTCATACACATTAAAGCTAACTACATTATCACTTAACCCTATGATTGGTTAATCATTAGTCATAATCCCCTAATGGTATTAGATAATCATGATATAAGCATACATAGATAGATTGGTCCTCAAAGCTATGAAAACTCAGTCAATAAATAACAAAGACAGAAACTTTAACACATATGGATCTTAGATCAAGCAAGACATGATAAATAAATAACTACTAAAACATCAAATTCATTGAAATCAAACCATAAAACAAAGATAATCTCATCTAGGTAGAAACCATGATAGTTAAGTCATAATCAGAAGAAAAGAACACCTGAAAGTCATAGATAGTATACTAAACATATACCATAAAGCAAACCGAATGAAACTTGATGATTCTTCAATTCTGATTCTCTATTCTTGACCTTCCAATCCTATCTCAGGCTTCGAAAATCACTTCTGGAAGCTCTCTAGCGTCATATTGAAAGCCTAGAACCTCATATATCCTTCCTAGGTCAATTATAAGGTTGAATTTATAGATTTTACGTTTCTGCACTGACATGCCGCGCTACCATTCACAATGCGTCATGTTGGTTAATTAATTCGGGACTTTCTCAAACTAGGACACCCTTCGCATTGTGAAATTGGCTTATCATGACTTGACTATCAAAATGAGATTGTAGCCCTCTAAGTCTAGTTTCTGTGACCGCTTCAATCACCTCAATTCGAGTTCGTATGTGTGAGATATGATCTAAACAATGAAAGTGTGTCGGAGTGGACAATTTTTCTCATATTCTTCAATTTTTGCTCATAACTTTTCGTCACCTACCTTTTTAACCTAAAATCTAACAACCTAAGATATTAAATATCTTTTTACTTATTTACGAATAATACATTAGAAAAATAAATAAGATATCATATAAAAAATATATAATTAAGGCGATATTAGTTTTCTTTTGTTAATTATTATGGACATATTTAAACATTTTAAGCATTATTAATAATAATGCAATATTATAATGGTTTGGGGTTAAGTTTGAAAGAATGAAAGAGTTAAAGGGGCTTATGTGTTAATCATCCAAACTTACCATTAACATTTGTGTGTGTGGGAGTTCTTGTCCGGCCAAGAAGAAACGGGAGCTAGGAAGCGGTTGTGAAGCAAACCCGAATAAATCATTTTGACCAGAGTTCATCACATGTGCTAGCCGCAATCATATCTGTCTGACATCCGAGGTATGCTTTCTTTTAGAACCTTGGTTTCTTGACATGAGTGGGTAAAGGATTGCCGTAGGGGCATTGTACGTGTTGACGGAGTCGCTGTGATGTTAATCCTATTCGGTCGGGGCTGTTTTGCATTGATTGATCAAGAATGGTAGTAAAAGAATTCGAATCATAAAAAATCAGATCGTGTGTGTGTGCTGTTGGGTGCGTGAAATAAAGAAGGGTTGGGGTCTGCTTAATTGTTGCTGCCATGCAAACCAAACAAGTGTGTGTAGGTTTATTAAATTCATAAAGCCAATTAATAGAGGTGGATGTGTGTGTGCTCTCATCAATAGCCATGCGAACAGAAAGATTGTATGTGTTTAATTTCAAGTTGTGTTAGTGGTAGTGTGCAATTAATTTCAAGTTGTGTGTTTGCTTAGTTAAATCACATGGCAGAAACTTGAGGTATATATATGTAAGAATGAAAGAAAAGTACGTGTGTTTTTTGTGACAAGTTCGTGACTTTGTCACTAAGGAGAAAAGGGTAAGTGTGCATTGTGGTTAGTCAAAAGTGTGTGTGAGTGCATGCATGTCATGTTTGTGTGTATAATGGTGACAAGGGTGTGTGATCACAAAAGGGATTCTTAGTAGGTATGATGAAGATTACTTTAAACTCATGCTTTTTGGACTTCAAATAAGTGTTTATGAACCGAATTTTTGAAATCCTAATGAAGTAATGAGTCAAACTTAAGTAATAGTGCAACGGGTCAAAACGATTGCAACTACTTGCTATTCAAATTTATGGCAGCAAACATGTGTTGTCTTGTTTAACTTGTACAAAATCTCTTGGGTGTTGGATTAGGGTGTACCACACGTGATTTGAAAGCATAGGATATCTACTTTGAATTCTCTTTAGATAGAATGGCCAATTCCAATTAATGTTAAATGGGTCAAAACCTAAGATTCTTACACATGGTCAGGTTATGTTCAAAAGATGCATGATTGTTTTCATAATATCATACTAAATCACTTAAAAAGAGTTAGAAGGTGAGTTATATGTTGTTTTAAAGCTAAAAGGATATAATTAATCTACCTATAGAATTCACAAGCTAAATTAATTGATAAATGGGTCAAAAGATTAAAGAAAGATTGTTGACTTGTAGGTCAAAAACAATGGTACTTAGTATCCAACTTTATGTTGTAATTTGTGACTCATTGGCATGTTCGAAGCATGTAAAGAGTGTTCAGTGGTAGATGTCAATGTTGAGTATATTCTTAGATATAATAAATAGGAGAGCGACTTTCTCGATTTAGAGAATGATTTTCCAAAAGAAGAAAATGAAGAACAATAAGTATAATGGGATAAAATAACCTTGTAGAAGTATAAATGACAAGTTTCACGAGTATTTGTAGCACCCAAAGTTAATAATAATGAAAAGGAGAGCAGATCTCCAAATTAGGAGAATGATTCTCAAAAGTATGACAATGTTTATTTAAAGAGTAAAAAAAGAAAGGTAAAATGATAGGTATCTTACGGTCGTTTTAACAAGCCTAGTATGAAGATTAGGTCGGTGTAGGACCTACTTGACCCAATGCTTAATAACTTTTGATTAGGTTATTTCGTGAGCTTGGTTATCTCCATGGAGATTCGTGTGACTGCTTATCGCTAGACTTCACGTGAGTACAATAACTCTTTTCAAGACCGAGTATAAAGACAAATGGGATTATCGGGTTGGTTTATATGGTTAACGGTGGAATATTTTCTTAATCCCTAAACTTGTGGTTTGGTTTTAAAGGTTGATTAATTGTTTGTGTATTGAATGTATTTGCTTGTTTAAAGATATGGTGATTGATTGATAGCATGCATGAATATAGATTTATAAATTTTAATTACACATGTTAAATTATAGATTGCATACAAGTGTCCTCACTTGTTGGGTGAGGGTAGACTTACTTGTCTTAGCGGTTGATACTTGGTGGTTTGAAAGGTTAAGATCACTTGAAAGTGGCCATTAGAGGTTGCTCATTACCAAATGTTCTAGATAGCCACTATGACATGTGACATCCGGTATTGGTGCTACATATATGCCGGAGTGATGTATAGTCTGAGTGGTTTGGGACTTTGCGCAAAACATCATGTGGGTGTTGGGAGGTATGTCGTGGTTGTATGACCATTATAACCTTCGCCTAAAATGACTTAGTAAGGATGCTTGAATCTTAGTAGTTAGAGTAGCTATAGTGATCGGACCTAGAATCAATGTATGCGAGGGAAGCACACGAGTCATGAACATTGTAATCAGTTTAGAATTTAAGGTTGTACATTATTAGTCCTCTAGCGGTTAAACCTTAGGTTGATTAAAGGTTGTTAATGGTTGCACTTATGTTATGTGTAGTTGAACATTTATATTTGCTTGATTTATATACCTTTAATTAAATAACAATTCATGGATTTTATGTGTCTTGACTTCAAACTGTATTGACTCACGAGGCATTAGAAGACACTTGTTTCTTGAATGGTGTTTTGCACTCGTGCAGGGTGTTTAGAACTGGAGGTCACACATAGTCGAAATTATACGGCCACACATTCAAATATTTATGTGGCTAAAGGTACCAAAATAAAGTTCACATTATTAGTTAGCCACATATGAATTCCGATCGTGTGACCATTCGAAAATGTATTGCCACACCTTCGAACATTCATGTGGCTAAAGGTCACTGCTATTTTTTGGCTGATTATTTAGCGACGTATGAATTTGGAACGTGCGACAAATGAAGAGTAAGTTCAAAGCATTAGTCACGATATACATATAAAACGTGATAAATCTATGTCACACACTTGAACACTGTGATCAAATACCATATATGGTCACATGAACTAATTGTTTATGTGTCTAAATCATAGAGTCGAGTTTTGTCACACATGATTTAAGTGTAGCCAAAATCTGGTACATATGGTCACGTAACTTATTAGGTGTGTCTAAAGTTTAGCGTGTGTTAGCTTGCCATAAGCTAATGTGTGTAGTCACATTTATTTTGGCACGGTCATGTTACTATATGGCTTTATAATAGCCACATCATATCACAAATGTGTATCTAAATGATGTTTATGGCCACATTTTAGGTGATTATATGTGACCAAATCCCATATATGGTCACATGAAATAATTGTTTATGTGTATGAATCATAGAATTGAGTTTTGTCACACATGATTTAAGTGTAGCCAAAATCCGGTACATATGGTCACGTAACTTATTATGTGTGTCTAAAGTTTAGCGTATATTAGCTTTCCAGAAGTTAAAGTGTAAAGTCACATTAATTTGGCACGGTCATGTGACTATATGGCTTTATAATAGGCTATAGCCACACCATATCACAAATGTGTATCTAAATGATGTTTATGGCAACCATTTAAGTGATAATACGTGACCAATATATTCATAACAGTCACGTCGTGAAATATTCATGTGGCTATTATTTAGAGCAACAATGGGCAAAAACGATTATCATTAAATTTGATATTCGTCACACATGATTTCAGTGTAGCCAAAAGCTAACGTGTATAGTTAAATAATAAGTATTAGCTTTTTAAACCGAAGTAACATTTAGCTCACTGGTTTAACGCATGTTTCTTTGTAGAGATGGATGGGATGGGACTCAAGATCGAATCCGACTTTCAGCATAAAATTCATAAAATTCAATCGTTGTGTAACTAAATATTACAAAATGCCACACAAACATAAAATTCATATGACAATTGGATGAACAATAGTCACACAAAATACACATTTAATTGATTTTAAAAAGCATATGGTCACACTTATTAACACTTTTGGCCACTTATGACTTAATTGTATGTGATGAAATCCCAAAAAAAAACAATCATTGTGTGACTAAATCATTGAAGATGGCACATATATCATATATTCATGTAGCCAAATGACGGGCAAAAGATACTCTCAAAAACTGCTCGTGTGACTATAAAGTGTTTACAGTCACTAAAACTAATAAATCCAATATAAACTCGTACCAATTAGTCACACATTTTATGGTTTTGGTTACTGTTTTTAAATAGATACGGCTACTAACCCGCTAATATAACTGTATGTACCCTATGGTCACTCGACCTTTCGTCACACATACACTGAAAACGTAACTGTGACTATATGCATATTGTCACACTTTTTTGGTGTAATGAAATCACATCTTTGTTCTAGTGGACCTAGTAAGGTGGTTGCATTGGGTAGAGAAAGTGGTTCGTTTTATTGTTTGCCATCTTGGTACACTTATAATAAATGTACTTGTGAGACTTTATGACTTTTTGAGAATGTAACATTGGTTGGCTTTGTAACCATATACGGTTGTTTACATTTATTGTGGTATTTAAGACTTCCGTTGCGTTTCATTTACTAAAAACGTTGATGTAACAATCCGAGAATTTGAGTACTTAATCTAAAATGAATTTATAATTACAAGATGTATTGACGGAATAATTAATAAGTGAGGTTTGGAGTATTTATTTAATTATACTAGAAGTTATCTTTATTTTTATATTATTTTTGTTAAGGATTGGAAGGTTTGTGATGGATTAGTAAAAAGACAAACTTCTAGGATTAAGGGACGATTTAATTAAAACCTAATTAAGGATTAGTTGGATGTTACAACTCCTCATTAGCAAGAACTTGTGTGTGTATTGTCTGTGCGTGCGCTTTGCACCGTCAAGAGAGAAACAAAGAAAGAGATCAATTTTTGATGAAGAGTTCTTGAAGGTTTTTGTTGCAATTCATTCACAAGTAAGTTCCTAATCCTTTTAGCATGTTAATTTCTTGTTTAGATGATCAATTCTTGGGATTTTGGGTTGGAAACCCTTGGCCGTGAAGAATGGACGGGTTTATGAAGATGGTGATGAAATTGTACAATCAAATGTTGTTAAAAGATGAAATTGATGCTTAGGGTTTGTTAGATTCATGATTATGATGATTTTGATATAAGGAACATGAATTAAAACCAAGTTTTCTTATCGATTGATTAATCAAATTGGTTTGACCGTGTTCTTCATGGTTCATGATTCATGCATGGGAACTGTAAACTAAACTTTACGATTATACAGGGTTGATTCTCCGAAAGGCTTGAGTCCCCTTCTCCAACTCCATGGTTTGCAATTCCAAGGATTTTTTATTAGGCCTTGGTTTTCGACTCTTGGTGATTTGCAATTGGTGAGGTTTACGATTGGACGGTTTGCAATTGTGATTGGGTTTTGATCGGGGGGTTTGCGATCGGCCAATTTGCGATTAAAGAGGTTTTCGATTGGCATGGTTTTTTATTCCATGGTTTGTGATTTAGTTGAATTATGACTAGAAATTTGTTTGTAGGGTGTTTCGTGAGTTCAGTTATTTTTCACAGGGACTTATTTTCGATTGCTACTGCTAACTTGAGGTAAGTTCAGTATATTTTCTAAAACCGGGTGCAAAGGCAAACTTCTTTTCTAAAAGATTCATGATTTTACGATGTTAAAGAGCTGGCAAAATGGGCGGGTCGGGTCAATTTGGGTAGCGGGTCAGAACGGGCTCGGGTCCAAACGGGTAATTTTGAAAAAAATATCAAACGGTTTCGGGTCAAAACGGGTTCGGGCCAAAATGGGTTCGGGTCAAAACGGGTTCAGGTCATAATGGGTTCGGGAAGATTAGAGAACCCAAATTACCAGAATCTATCCTCCTAATTACCAGAATCTAATAATATTTATTCATACACCTAAAATCACAGATCAGACTTTAACAATTAACATCATACTAGACATGACAAAACACACTAGTAACTTAAACCTGAATAAATCTCCAATTACAAAAAACAACTTTGACCTAACACAGGTAAGACTTCAAACAATAAATTCACGGACATTATGCATTGTTGGATCAAAACCTCTTCAGTACACAGTTATCGTATCTGCACTTTTCAACTTGTCTGAATAAATCTCCAATTATTAACCCATAAAGATATATAAAATGAAGTATATATATCCTCAGTCCAATTATTAATGAATTGTCATATACAATAAAATTATTCAAATAAAACAAACTATACATCCTTAATTTCTACATTCCAGTAATTATATGATCCTTTATGGCTATGCCATACATTTAAGAAAGTAGAGTCTGTATGTCTGTGGAACATACACAAAATGGGTATAATTATTGAAAAAAGATGGTTGTAGATATGTGGTCACTGAGGTTCATAACACTTAAAGATGATATAATTATTGTTTAGAAAAGCAAAATAAATGATAGTGATGCTATACATGTTTTGACCTTTTCCAACAACTTGATGCCAAACTACACCTTCTACTGCACCATAATAGTTGCAATGTTGGGTTATAATTTGAGTACTAAAACTATAATGCTAATCAAATGGCAAAAGTACCATCTTTTGTGGATCAATTTGTAATAACTTCATAAAAAAGGATAAAAGAAAATGTAATAACTTTCTGTAATAAAAAATTATAGGAATTAAATCAAATGAGTAATCTATGTAAGGTGGTGTTTGTAGATGTCTTTAAGCTTACTAATGTGATCAAAAGTTGCAGTAATACTTAGGATTTTCTGATTATACAGGGTCAAAATTGGATGATAAGTAAGGAGTTATCAACAGAAAACTTATTATTGAGATCAATGTAGAATTACCGGATCATCCCAGTTAAATGATTTTTCTGATTCAAACCTCGATAATCACTTTGAAAATGTAGCATGCCTTAATCTAAGTAGAACCAAAAGGGAATAACAGCCCACTCAGGACAGATTTGGCTATAATTATGGAGATAGAAGGAATTCCTATGTCCAAATCTCACAAACTCCATCCAATTCTAACAAACCAAAAGGGGGCATTGGCACTACTTGGCAGTTGCAAGTGATTAACAACAGACTCATCAACAAGAAATGAAATAGAAATCAAAAGGGGGCTTCCCAGTTCATACCATATACCATTCCAAAAATGTGCACTTCAGAATTTGATATGAACCCAAAAAAATTCAAACTGGATGAACTTCTCTTTTGAAATAGAAATGCAATAGAAATCAAAATCTCTTCTCCAATTTACGTAAGAAACACAAAAGAAATCTAAGACAAGAACAAAAGAAATCTAAGGCTGTACCGATTATCGAGGGCAGAGGCTTGAGGCTTCAATCGAGTGATGCAATCTGTAATGCAATCGAGGGCTTCAATCTGTAATCGATTGAGTATCAATCGACTATACCAATTATCGAGGGCTTCAAATCGAGTGATGTAATAATCGACTCTCCAATCGAGTGATGCAATTATCGATCGGCCCTAGCGCTTCTTCACTCGAGGGCTTCAAATCTCTGTCGTCTTCTCCGTTTAACTGTACCAATTATCAAGGATTTCAAATCTCTGTAGTTGTTTTCCGTTCTTCACTTCTTCCGTTCTTCGTAATGGAGTACCACATACAACCGGTGCTTTTCTAATCCCTGCCCATTTCAACCCGTCCTATTTTTCTTTTAAGCCCAGAATGACCCGTAACAATAAACCATTGCTTTGTTTGAAGCCCATTTTGACCCTAAGCAAAAAAAAAGGTACAACCCAATTAATCCAAACTTTTAAAATAATTGGCCCATTTGATCCAAAAATGGATGAACGGGTCCATTTTGCCGGCTCTAATGTTAATTAATGATGTACACGATGACCTGATGACTGAACTATGATGTGCCTAGTAGGTAGACTTGTACCTTCCCGGACTTTTCTAGCATGCCGATGATTAGTTGTCGGGTTTTCTAGACAACCTTGGTGACACATGGTGTATGAGTTCTCTAAGTACTTGCACACTAGAGTGGTGTTCGAATGACGATGATGAGGTCAATACGCATAACAGCACAAGGGTGGAAGGAGGGCCTGACGATGGGGTGCCGGTTATGTCGGGGTAGCGAAAGTGGAAGGACCACGAGGGTTAGAGTACGAGTGGGATTCATGCCCCGCTTGATATAGACTTGTTGGGCACGTCTAGCAAACCATTGCCAATGTGGACGGACCTTAGAATTTAAATGCAAGAAGGAGTTGTGCCCCCTTCGTGGGTGTAGTTGCCGGGTGCGCATATCATATCTTAGGGTAAAGATGATGCATGATGAATGACGATAGATGGTTATACATGATATGATGCCTTAAAAGGTGATTGATGCTTTACGATGTTTATGATGTTACACAATGTTAAACGGTGATTTTTAAATGATGATATTTATATGATGGAACTTGACCATCCGGGGATTATTTATGATTTTATGTGGGTGGATCAAGTTACGGGTTATGGCTTATTATCATAATTAATTGATGATTGTTTTTAATTTATGTTTTTGTTGTGACTACTATGCTGACTCACGAGGCATAAACTGACAATTGTTTCTTTGAAATGTATCTTTTGTACTCATGTATGATGTAGGTGTGCGTGTTTCCTAGTGAGCATGGGGGCTGGTGGTGTAACATCCTCGATTTGGGTCTAGCTGTTAAACGAGTAATTAAGTTAGTAATCTTGTAAAGAGTCCACATTAGTTATATAAATGAAGAATTAATTATGTGTATGTATGCTATGTATTTTATGTATATATATATATAGATATATTACGAGAAAGAAAAGAATGAGAAATCCAGAGGCAACCGCCTCTAGATATAATCGTATATATATGTGAAAAGTCAAATGGTGGTCAAACATTGCAAAAGCAAACACCACAAGAACTCTCGGTTTTCTCTCTACTCTCTTAATCTCGGATTTTCTTGAAGTTTTGAAAGATTGTTGATTTCATTCCAACTGAGGTAAACACTTGTTTGTTGTTAAGATTTAACGTATGTGAAATGGTTTTTATGTTTAAAACATGATGAATACTCAAATCCTTGCAAAACACTATTAAGAACATGCAAAGCTTACTTTGCAAGTGGGTTTTGTTTGTTTGGTGTTATTGTGTGGGTTTGATGAGTTTTTGGAACCATACTAATGAAAATGGATGTTTTTAGAATGTAAAAATATATAAAACATGAATGAAATTCTGGAAAATGAGCCATAGATGAAGATGGCGGTTTCTGGGCTGAAACTGTTGGATTCCGAGACATGAGTGTGTCGGAATCCGCTAGTTGCCCAAATCCTCTTGTTGTAAAATCTGATAGTGTCGGATTCCGGGACTTAGTGGTGTCGGAATCCGCATCAACTCTAAATTCGAGTTATTGTTCTAAATCCGATAAGTATCGGATTTCCTTGAGTTCATGTATGATTTACAAGTCGAATCCGAAAGTATCGGATTCCTTTGAAAATGTCGGATTCCGACAAAAGTGTCAGATTCCGATAAAAGTATCGGATTCCGATTGAAGGTCGGATTTCCAATTGCATTTCAAGGTTTCCAAGTTCATAAGTGTTGAAATCCGATGTGTGTCAGATTTCGCAATGTATCGGATTTCCCTTGAGTGTCGGATTTCATGTAATCCGACAGTCTGTCGGATTTATGTGGAATCCGGATTTTAGGATTTCCTTTGCTGGTTTTGTAGCTATTCTAAGTATGTTAAGATAATTAATGTAAATCCTAATGTTCTAGGTGAACTTGACACCCTAGACAAGGCAGAAGTAAATTAGCTATCTGTTTTAAGCCACTCAGGTGAGTACCGACTTCCATAAGCCTCGGTAGAGGAAGAATTATGTGTTAAGTGATTTGAGTGTGTTTGTGCTCATAAGTTAATGAATAAGAATTTCCATGTTACTTAAAGTACAATGTCATGCTAAATACTTGTCGTATGTAAAGTAAAGTGCATGCCAGCGGGATCCAGAACTGGAACCGCTTAGTTAAGTAGATGCTATGTATGTTACTGGTTCTGAATGAATCAGTTAAGTGAAGGTATGATGATATGTATGCTAGGGATCCAGGTTGGATCCATAGTGAAGCAACTGAATGTAAATGCATGCTAAAACAAGTAAATGAATATGCATGCTAAGTAAATGATCAAGATATGTGTATGTGTTCGCGAACATCTTCAAGCATGGTTAAGGTCAGCCGGTCAGCTGGATCCCAGGGACCCTTGATCAGGAGATTCGGGATTTAACGGTGATTCGAGGTAACATTCCGGATCGTAGGTTCTGCAGAACCGCCGTGCCTTATATCATGAGGGTTAATAAGTCAGAAATGGCTGAGTTACCTAAGGAGCCTCTGGTTCCGTTAACGATGCTTGGTGGACTGCTTTATGCTCCCCCACCAGCGCGGAGGGTTGTGTTTGATCCCCCGGTGTATTGGTGTTGAGCGGGACTAGCTATCCTGCAAGAAACAACTTATACCGATCGTGTCAGCACACCACAATGTGATAGGATAGCGTTGTATGCTTATTCCTGATATGCATGTTCTACTCTAATGATGTTTATGCTAAGTTTGTGCTCACTAGCTAAGTGTAGCTAACGGTGCCATGTTAACTGCTTTTGCAGATTGAAGTTAGATTGCCTGGTGAGCCGGGTCCCCTGCCTCTGGATATTTTGCTGGAACACTTATGTTGTACTAAATACATTACGGTCGGTTATTGTAGTGTAACACCAGATACTGAAACAAAGTTTGTTGTAAATATTCCGCTGCTTAATGTTATTTAATCGTGATTAAGTTCACGTTTGTCTGAAAACGCAAATTTTTGCTAAAATCTGGTATAAGCAAAGCCGGTGTTACAAGTAGGTATCAGAGCCTAAGTTTGAGGGAATTGGGTACTTGCAAGAGTATTCAATCTCAAACAAGGGCCCAACCATAATAAGTGTTCCTTTGGGGGGGGTTGAGTACGAGAGTTACATGATTATTACTTGTTATGACATAGCTTGTCAGATATGATGAGCAAGTATGATAAAGTACTGATTACTCTTTTGTGTTATATAGAAGAGTTAAGATAAAGAACATGCCTGCTGGAAAAGCAAATACTGAGCAAGCGCTCAAAGAATTGGAGGATGAGGGTTCCCATATGCCTCACCAAGCCGAAGATCAACGCTTTCAACATAATGCTGGTGGCGCGGTACCTGATCCAGACCAACTTGCGTACATAAAGCGTCTGGAGGAAGAGCTCCGCCTAGCTAAAGAGCTCTTGTTAAAATCCACTCTTACCAAACCACGCAAGCCCTGCTCGTATAAGAAGTTCTTGATGTGTCACCCGCCAACATGTGAGGGGAGTGATAACCCCACTATTACTATTCAATGGCTCCGTGAAATGGAGCAAGCTTTTGAATCTTGCGAGTGCGAGCCCGAGTATCGTGTGAATTACGCGATACACATGTTAAAGGGTCGTGCTATATTCTGGTGGGATACCGTGAAGGCCTCGGTTAGCAAATAGGTATTAAGTGCTCTCTCTTAGGAGCAGTTTTCTGAGAAAGTGCTCCAGAAGTACTGTACCGAGTACGATATGGAGCGGATGGAAAGAGAATTCACTGATCTCCGGAAGGGAGATAGACCGATAGAAGAGCATATCACCTCATTTACTGATAAGATGAGGTTTGTTCCACACCTGATCCCAGATGAAGTCACTAAGATAAGAAGGTTTGTGGCGACTCTGCCACTGGAATTCCGTGCCCATGTGCGGGCAGCTCCAACACTGGATCGGGCGTTTCAAGTGGCCCGACAAATGGAAGGTGATCGTATATAGTGTCCGGTGAATTTTCCAGTGGGAGCTGTAAAAGGAAGTTTCAGCTATCTCTCCAATCGGGCTCTTCAAAAGGGCAATCCTCAGGAGGTAGGAAAACTGAATCTCCTAAGAAACTATAACATCCAGAATTTTAATTATAATTTGATACGAGAAATGTATCAAGTGTTATGTGAGTTATAAACGGATATATATGATTATAAACTAGAAGGACCAAAACCATCAGTATAAGAACTGTTATAGTCAAGGGACCATTTCTGCAATCATGACAAACTTGTATATATATATATATATATATATATATATATATATATAGTTAGCTTTGACTTTAACTAGTCAAACCACCATTTGCAACTAGCAATTCATGTACATAAGCTCCAGCAGGTTTTTCTTTGTGGATTTTGATCAAGAACAAGAGGTACAATCAGTAACAGCTGGATCTAACACACATACAAGCTTGAGGTAAGATCGAAGCCACTTTTCTTGAAGGTTTATGGGTTTTAAGAAGATTC
This sequence comes from Dittrichia graveolens, assembly GCA_038502395.1. NCBI lineage: Eukaryota > Viridiplantae > Streptophyta > Magnoliopsida > Asterales > Asteraceae > Dittrichia > Dittrichia graveolens. Next base: position 34,981,559 of record JARJIL010000005.1, read on the forward strand.
AATGGTGAATAAAATATTTGAGCATGTTAATGTTGTTATTACTGGTTTAGAAGTTGTTTGGGATGTAGGAAAACATCCCAGTAGCGTTTTCATGTATTAAAATTGAGTTTTGGAGGTGTTTTGGCCGGAGACAGCATGTAAGTCGGCAAAACTGCTGCTGCCAGTTGAAGGGCACGGGCGTGCCCTTCATGATCCAACCGTGCCTCAGGGCGTACCTGCAAGGCACGGGCGTGACCCAAAAGGGTACGGGCGTGCCCTGTTCTAGAAAGGCCTAGATTGTGCCTTGAGACCACGGGAGTACTTGGCTATAGGCACGGGGGTACCTGGGTAGGAGGCACGGGCGTGCCCAGAGCTGTGTTCAGTTATTAAGATCAGCAGTAACATATGTTTGATATTTATTTGGTATTAATTCATGTAGAGACATGTCATTTGGCGTGTTCACTAGATTACTATCATTTGTGGACTGATATACAACATTATTGATTATAAGGTGAGTCTTCTAGACTACTCTTCAAAACTACAGCATGTATGCTATTATATCAGATTACTGACATGTAATGTTATTCATATGTGTGTATAAGCTTGCTGCTTTGTGAAGTAAGTCTCAGAGGTGGGGTGCTTACTGCTATGTTCAGTAAGGCTCAATTATGGTACAGTATTGTGACCTATGTTGCTGCCCTGAGTCTAGAACCAGAGGCTAGCATTGATTGCCAGACATACGTGTATTATCTTCATATGATCTTATACGCGTGTTTATATGATGTTTAGTCTGGTTTACTCACTAAGCTCTCGTAGCTTATCAAATACTATTTTTAAAATGTCTTGCAGGTTTTAACAAAGACAAGGGCAAAGCTTCAGTTTGACTACTCTTTGATAAACTCTATGAAATTAACACCTGGTTTGTAAACATCAAGTTTTTGGTACCAAACTTGCGACATTATTTATGTGCGTATCTATTGATACATCAGGTTTTCAAACAAGTATTGCTTCCGCTTTTATGTCAAACTTTCAGATGCGAACACTTATATGTGTTTGATCTTAATATTTCAAATTTTGGAAATTTGGGGCGTTACAACTTGGTATCAGAGCCATGATTTGAGGGATCTGGATGTGTACAAGACACATTCTGGACTTAAACCATGGTTCTGCGGATTTTGAAAATTGTCAAACTGGAGGCTTGCAGCTTGGTGAGTATACTAGCAATTGTACTGAATATGTATTATGTGAGCATTGTATGCGAGTGCAGGATATGCTTAAGACAGATATGTTATATGTGTATACAACTGTTAAGAGTTGGTTTTATGTGAGCATTCATGATAAATTAAACTGTTATATGAAAATATGAGAACATGATGTATAAACTTTGGCCTAAGCCTGTGAATCGAGACTTTTTGTGATAAAGTTAAGATCAAACGTGTGTATTGTGTTTAGAATAATATAAGGGCCCATATTATTACAAACACATGATACATGTTGGAACTTAATGGAATCATGAGGAATCTTGTGAATCGGGTGAGGGATACTTGTAAAGGTAGTACACCTGAGAATATATATAAAATGCCTTAGTATGTATAGAAATACTTTGGATTTGATAGTAGGTGTACTGATATATTAGATGTACTAATAATTATTTGTTATAGAGGATAGTGTGGTAAAGCTACCTACCGCCTTAATGCTTTATCTATACTACCAGGATGATATATACAAGAGGTTCAAGAGTAGTGTATAATCCCAAGGGTGATTTTAGTCACAGACACGAATGGATAAATATCAGTATTACAAGTGAATGTATCCTTATAAGGATATAGCATGACGGGGTGTATAAGATAATTAATGTAAATCCTAAAGTTCTAGGTGAACTTGACACCCTAGACAAGGCAAAAGTAAATTAGCTATCTGTTTTAAGCCACTCAGGTGAGTACCGACTTCCATAAGCCTTGGTAGAGGAAGAATTATGTGTTAAGTGATTTGAGTGCGTTTGTGCTCATAAGTTAATGAATAAGAATTGCCATGTTACTTAAAGTACAATGCCATGCTAAATACTTGTCGTATATAAAGTTAAGTGCATGTCAGCGGGATCCAGAACTGGAACCGCTTAGTTAAGTAGATGTTATGTATGTTACTGGTTCTGAATGAATCAGTTAAGTGAAGGTATGATGATATGTATGCTAAGGATCCAGGTTGGATCCATAGTGAAGCAACTGAATGTAAATGCATGCTAAAACAAGTAAATGAATATGCATGCTAAGTAAATGATCAAGATATGTGTATGTGTTCGCGAACATCTTCAAGCATGGTTAAGGTCAGTCGGTTAGCTGGATCCCAGGGACCCTTGATCAGGAGATTCGGGATTTAACGGTGATTCGAGGTAACATTCTGGATCGTAGGTTCTGCAGAACCGCCGTGTCTTATATCATGAGGGTTAATCAGTCAGAAATGGTTGAGTTACCTAAGGAGCCTCTGGTTCCGTTAACGATGCTTGGTGGACTGCTTTATGCTCCCCCACCAGCGCGGAGGGTTGTGTCTGATCCCCCGGTGTATTGGTGTTGAGCGGGACTAGCTATCCTGCAAGAAACAACTTATACCGATCGTGTCAGCACACCACAATGTGATAGGATAGCATTGTATGCTTATTCCTGATAGGCATGTTCTACTCTAATGATGCTTATGCTAAGTTTGTGCTCACTAGCTAAGTGTAGCTAACGGTGTAATGTTAACTGCTTTTGTAGATTGAAGTTAGATTGCCTGGTGAGCCGGGTTCCCTGCCTCTGGATATTTTGCTGGAACACTTATGTTGTACTAAATACATTACGGTCGGTTATTGTAGTGTAACACCGGATACTGAAACAAAGTTTGTTGTAAATATTTCGCTGCTTAATGTTATTTAATCGTGATTAAGTTCACGTTTGTCTGAAAACGCAAATTTTTGCTAAAATCTGTTATAAGCAAAGCGGGTGTTACAGGTGGGTACATAGATATTTATTTAAATGTTTTTGCTTAGCTGACTTGTGGTTGACTTTTAATGAATGACTTAATTTTAAAATGAGGATTTGACTACGAGGTAACGTAGTGGTTTCATGGCGATGATCGTTGACAGTTTTAATGGTTTTACTTTCAATGAGGTATTTAAAGTCTTTTGTTGTGATGTTCTGAACTAAATAAGGAAAAAAAATAAGGTGTGAATTTTCGAAACCACGGTGTTACACTTGAAATTTTATGTTAAACCCGAATTTTGAAAATCATGTTGTCACAAATTGCACCCGTTAGTCAATACGACTAACGAGATGCTAATGTAGTATCCAGGTCGATATAACCTCAGAAGTCATTGTGACTTCTAATACTGGTTACTCTAACTTGATAAACCCATAGGTAATCTTAAAGTCAATGAGTTGATCATGGAGAAAGATGAAGAGATTTTTAAGACCAAGAAAGAGAAGGTCAAATATCTAGCACATAAAGCAAAATAGTCGAAGGGGAGTTCAAGTGAAAGTGATGATGATGATGCTTCCACAACTAGAAGTCAAAAGAAAAAATATGCCATTGCAGTGAGACAATTTAGAAAAATCTTTAAAAGAAAGGGCAAGTTTGTTAAATATCCCGGAGATAAAAAAGAAAGATGGCAAAGCTTGGGAGAAAAGGAAAGAAAAATCAAGTTGAGACAACAAGTCTAAGGTTACTTCAAGTGTGGACACTCTTCACACTTCATCAATGAATGTCCAAAGATCTAAAAGAAGAATGAAAATCAAAAAGCCTTTGCTAGAGGTGCTTGGAATGATGGTGATGATAAAACAACCAAGAAAAGAGAGAAATTGAGAAAAATGAGGTATACTCTGACTCAACTTATTATAGTAATAAATCTTTTGATGATGACTTAGAAGAAAAACATAATAAAATGAGCAAACTTTGTTTAAAAATCATAAAGAAAAATTAATGTTTAAAAGATAATGTTTTAAAGTTAAGTGAGAAGAATAATCTTATCACAAAAGAAAAGTACTTGGTAGATGGTGAAAATGTTTTACCAAAAGATAAAATTATTGAACTTGAAAAGATACTTTTAGAAGTCAAAAACCTAAATAAATTTTTAATTGAAGATGTAAAAGATTTGATGAAATACAAAAAAAAAAGACTTGGATAAAACAAGTCAAAGTTTTTACAAAGTTGCGCTATGTAAAATATCATGTTGAGTGCTCAAAATTAACACTAAATAGAGTAAAAAACACATTCCTTGTCACGTTTAGCAGTAGGGTTTAGTTCATTAAAAATGTATCAAGTTGTCATGTTTTTTTATTATATGTATTGTATTTTAAAATTTTCTATTGTGTGCATCAAACTTTTAATTTGTCGCTATTGTGTGTATTAAACTTTCTATTATATATATTGAATTTGTAAGTTTTTTACATTTTTATGTAATCAAAATATATAAAATAGTAACAAATTAAAAGTTTGATACACACAATAGTAACATTTATAGTTAGATACACATAATAACAAAACGTGACAATTTAATTATATTTTAGTTAACTAAATCCTTAGCATTAACTCTTCAAAATCAAGTGTAATTCCTTTGAATTCAGTTCCTTAACCTTGACCCTTTCTTTCTCTCAACTCTTGCAGCAACAACACCGATTAACTAGACTTTTTAAAAGTCTTACAATTTCTTTTATACTTACACATCTTTGGCTCTTTGACAAAATTAACCCTTTGGGTTTTTTTATCCTAAATTTGACCACCAAACTAAAACTCTCACACATATAATAAGATAGATTAAATACACTTTCAATTTCTTGACCCATAAGCTTCTTCCCAAGGGAATTTAAGGTCTATTTGTTTTCTTTCTTATTAAGTGTTGTCCAGATAAAATATTTGTTTAGATAAATGAGGTCGGTATGAGATAAGTAGTATTATTGTTTGTTTTATGTGGTAAATGAACTGTCTGAATAAGAAAAAGAATAAAATCATTAGCTTATTGTGGAAAGTATCATACTCGTAACTTATTATGTTACGTTATCTTTCTAGATTAAGTAAAAATAAACAATACGATTACAACTTATCAGAATAAGTTTTTTTCCCATTAAGTATATTAAGTTATAATCAAACACCACCTTAGACTCTTAATATAAACAATTAAACACTAACTATTTTCGTAAACACATACACGAAGATATGTCCCATCAATTGGTTAATAAGTAAATATAAATTATAAACATACAAGATTCGGGCGTTACGTCAACACGATTTCATTAGGGGATGTTAGGAGGTGATTTGTACGTAATAAAATTGGTCATACACAACAACTTTATGCATCACCAACTTATACCACATGCAATAAGTGTTTGTATCTTGTTGTGTATGGCTAAAAACTGTTATATACGAATCAGCTCCCTTTCATTAACATTCGAGTTATAAATGCATGTATTAGCGGTCCAGATAGAAATACAAGTAAAACGAAATTTATTCTTAACTGTAACATATTAAACATGAAAGCATATATATTAACTGACCAGTTTCAAATGCATACCTGACAAATGTCATTATTAACATACTAAATATAAAATCATTAACATGTCAAGTTTCAAAGGTATTAGCAATGTAATTATAAGTAAATGTCACACAAAATTATAAATATTAAAGATAAATTTATATATGTACTTCTTAAAGGTTAAAATATTATATTTTTCTACTATAATTTATAAATATTATGTTTACTTTTTTATAAAATTTTAAAACATAATATTTAACTAAATTCTTAGTTTTATCATTTTAAAATATTTTATAATCAGTTTAATTTTTTAAGTTATAACCAATAAATATTTAATCTCATTGTTTCTAATTGTGATAACCATGATCAATAACTTGTAAAAAATACTATCACTTCTCTTCGTATCGTAATACGTTTATGCCATCACGTCTGTCATCTCCCTCACATCGATGTTTCAACCGTTGATATGGGTATTGACGCCGTGTGTAACCATTTTTTAAACTCTAATTAATTTCGTGTTTTATAATTGTTTTATACTTTTTTATTAATGTTTAATCTTATTTATTTTTAAATCAACCCATACATTATTATACAGTACAGTCTCATAAGCATTAGCATTTCAGTCTCAAAACCATCATCAATCCAAATTAAAATAAGAGATGATTTACAGACGACACTAGTTTACGATAAACTTTGTCATAACTATTTTATCATTACTTCCAAACTATAATTAATTTATTTATAGACAACACTACCAAACAACACAAGTCTTATAAAAGAGAAGTCAAAATTCAAGTAATGAATATTTATTTATTAAAAAAATAATTGAATTATAACATGTCTACATTTATTTATTTATTGGAGAGTGATGTGATGTGATGGGTGGGGGAGAGGAGTAGTAGAAGTAGTAGAGAAATGTCAATTGGTTGCGCGTGGGGATGAATTGGTCCCGACCAAAATTGTCACGCGGCCACTTAATATTTGATTGTGAATTTTTTAAATTATTATTTATTTTAATGTATGGATATTATCCATTAATTCATCTCTTGCGCATGGCTAATATGCCTCCATCAATCAAACCCCACTTCCCCATTCTCATGCTTACACTTCTACCCACCAACTCAACTATTTATCTATTCAAAATTCTCTATTCTTTAATCTTTATTTTTTAAAAGGTAACATAATAGTTCAAGTATATAATGTGTATTGAATGGAAGCTGATTCGTATATAACAGTCTTTAGCTATACATAATAAAAAATAAGTTGATGATGCGTAAATTTGTTGTGTATGATCACTTGTGTTGTGTAAGAATCACCCTCCATATTGGATATGTTAAAAAGAGAGATGTTTGTCAAGTTTAAAGAGAATAGCACTTTAAAAGTTTTAGAACAATAATATGAGACTATTATGTTATAAAAATACACTTGGAATAATTTCTTTGGAATATATGTGTAACGATATCATAATTCAATAGCGAATATCCTCGATGATTTTTGATTCATGTAGAAATCATTGTCATCGGTTGATAAAGCATATCACAAATTTCAATTAAGGATAATATAGAAACTATGTTTTCTAACATATCAAAAATTCGTGTTAGTTTATTTTAGGGTAAACTCACTCAAAATGTATTAAACTATACCCAAAATGTTAATGTGTGTATCCACCTTTCAAAAATGCTATTGTGTGTATTGAACTTTCAAAAAACGTGTTATGTAATCAAAATACATACAATAACAACAAATTAAAAGTTCAATACACACAATAGCATTTTTGAAAGGTGGATACACACATTAACATTTTGGGTATAGTTTAATACATTTTGGGGGAGTTTACCCTTTATTTTATTTATACACATCTGCGTAATATAGAAACAAGTTACGAAATGGATTAGTAACATCGGCATATGTTTGAACAAGATTTCAGCAAATGCTAAAGAAACATATAATCATAAGGTGAAACCTCGCAGATTAGCGTCAACAACAGCTTTAGCAGATCAACGTGCTTCAACGGTGCAGATTAGCTTGAGAAAATGTCATTAGCTTCACCGGTCCTTGACTGCTACTAGAGGCGCTGTCCTTAGACCCCACTAGGAGCACGCCCCTCGACTCTCACTTTTTTAGGTCTATGATTTCAGCTAAAACTTAAATAAGTGTACACTCTACATTACCCAGCTCGTTTACCAAATTTAGGTATGTCTTTGTATTGCATTAAAATAACTATTAGAACTTTAATGGTTAAACCAATTTGACATAATGTAGTCTTGTTATAGTTTATTGATTTGAATAGTTCTTAATCAACTACTTTAATTCTAAATAGGTATAATATGATTGTTTAAAAAACCATATGATGGAGAGGATACAAAATATTTTAGCCCAAACCAATAAACTATGGAATCTTCATGCCGAAAACAAAGTGATAAACTATGATTGTGTAAAGAGAAAAATAGATAGTTTTCAAACTTTTACATCTTGATCTACTTTTTTGTCTTATATAATAAGTATATATTTAGAAAAATAACTTCACTAATTTATAAATTTTATATATTTTTTAAAAAATACTCTACTTTTTATATATTAGGTATCATACTTCTTCTAATATAAATAAAGGATTTAGTTCACCAAAATGTATCCAAGTTGTCATGTTTTGCTATTGTATGTATTGAACTTAAAAAATTTCTATTGTGTGTATTGAACTTTTAATTTGTCGTAATTGTGTGTATTAAACTTTCTATTGTATGTACTAAACTTATAAATTTTTTACTTTTTTATGTAACTAAAATACATACAATAGCAGTGAATTAAAAGTTTGATACACACAATAGAAACTTTTAAAGTTTGATACATACAATAGCAAAACTTGACAATTTGGATACATTTTAATGAACTAAACTCATAAATAAAAGACTAACCTTTATCAATTTAATTAAAAGATCTTGACCATTTATTTTATTAAAATAGAAAGTCTAATTTTGACTTTTAGTAGTTGAAAGCTCAATTTTTAAAATTTAATTTTAATAGGAAGATAGTTAGAAAAAAATAGTATTTAAATTTTAAAATAAATGTTAAAATATTTACGTACAAATAAAAAAAATTAAACTCGCACATTAATAAATATTCAAACTTTTAGGAATAAATATTCGCTACACAATATTTAGTAAAAAAAGATATTATTTAAATTTTAAAATAAATGTTAAAATATTTACATACAAATTAAAAAAAGATTTAAAATCGCACATTAATAAATATTTAAACTTTTGGGAATAAATATTCACTACACATTATTATTTAATTTGTGTTAGAATTATTATCTAATTCAAACTTCTAATCCATTAATTTATCATCATCTATTGTTATTATATGATACAAATCTTACCATAATTAAATTTTACATTGCTTTTTAAGTTGTCATCATTTACGTTTATATGTTAACTAACTTTAATATAAAATTCATTTAGCTTTCGAAAAAGTCTTATATTGAGTTTTTCTTCCGTCGGTACAAAACAATTATATATTTAAATAAACATTGGATAGTATTTAGTTCAAGAAATATAGATATATGTTCTTGATGTTTGACGAATTGAATAGGCTTGGAGTAAGTAGTTACTCTAATGCGTGTTTCTGCTAGGATAACGGTTGATCTTTGATCAAAGTTGATGATCATAACTTGTGGTGTTGTTTGTTGATTCTTAAAGTGTCACTAACCTTATTGTGGGCTTTTGAGACAATGAGGGTGTGATTACTTTAACCTTTTTGAAAAGTAAGATCTCTTTGATGCATACTTTTGAAGTAGTGTTGTCAAAAGAGATATAATTGAATAACAAAAGTACTTGTGGATGTTGTGGAACAAATCCACTAGTTAAGCCGTTGTTATGAACTAGTGGTGTTTGTCATACTAGGTCCATTAGCATGTCTAATGCGTATAACTTGGCTTAAATATGTTTTGGTTTATGTTTGATTTGTACTTATATTTTGGGACATTAAGCAATATTGCAATTCATACCATATCGATTATTAAATGGAGATTTAATAATACGCAGAGGGCGGGTATTTTAAGAATCCTTATTGTGTTCCATCTAAGCATGTTTAAACACTTCCGAGAATGTTTATCATTCTAAAATCTCCACAATCGGTTATACTTTATGGGAAGGAAGTATAAATTAAGATTGAGGTAAAGAATCGGTTTTGTTAAACGTGATTCTTGCCTATACTTGAAAGGGGTTTCAAGTGATTGGAGGACCCGCACCCGAGTTCGCTTCATGGTTCAAGTCATAAGAAACTCGGGATGATGATGACGTTTCATCCTTAAACTAGAGATACATGTGATTCCAAAGCATAGGTTTGCTTTGCTTTGATCGTTTTCTAACATGGTCCGTAACTGGTCGTTATAAGGGAGATGATTGGGTAGAGTATTATCTATGTGGCGGGACTATGTAGTTGAAAGGAATTTGTTCCTCTATGTATAGAGAAGATGTCCATGGGCCCCTCGATGATTGAGTGCTGACGTTCATATGCATGGCCGTGCTCAAGTTATATTGATGATGGATCAATGTTAACTTGGTTTGTTGGTCACCACTAATCTAGAATCGAGAAACAAAATCGTGAACGATCTGAAGGTTGACTTTATTCCATGCCTTGTGTTCACGTAGGATATCGCGAACAAAGGGATGTATATGTTCATTTATCTTTAGGACAATCGTTTTATGATTGGGATCTTGTCAAGAGTGGCATACCCTATACTGACTTGGGAGCATAGATGTCTTGCTAGAGGCCGCTCTATGTTTGTGTTATTTTTCGTAGTCGTGCCACGTGCAAGTGGGAGTCTGTTTGAATATGCCCGCTGACACTAACGAGTTAATGGCACTACCGATGAGGTATAGGCCTATTGGGTCACACACCAAGTATTGATTCCGGCAACACGATCAAGCAAAAGAGAGGAAAAGGCCAAAATGGGTTTTGGAAGGACGCCGTGTTCCTAAACACGGGCCTTGTCCAGTCTAATATACACGAGGCGTATTAGCCCAGTTCAAGGTCGTGTAGTTTAGGCCTACACGGGCCGCGTAGTGCTTGGTCGACACGGGCCGTCTTAGCCCAATTGGGGCCGTGGACTTTGGGCCTACACGGCCGTGTAGACCTACACGGGCCATATACGTTCGCTGTAACAGCAGAATTAACAGCCTTAAACACTTGGTTTAATGGTGTTAACTTCTAATAATGGTGGTAGACAAAGAGGCTACGAGTTATCTGCTCTAAGTGATGTTTTTGGATGTCTCTTGGCTCTTGGTTGACACTTGAACTCTCTCTCACTTGTTCATGTTGTTCTTGGTGTTCTTGAACACAAGAAGCAAGAAACACATAGACTTGGGTGTTGTTTTGGTGGCTACACCAACTTACTAGCATTTGGGAATCAAGGTTGTTTGGGGTGGACTTCATTAGAGGAATCCTTGTTTGGATTCTTGAAGCCTTGACTTGCTTGAGTTCTTGAAGATTAACAAGAGGAAGATCATTGTGCTTGAGTTGTGGTATAACTTTCTTTCTATCTTGTTTATTATATTTTAGTTGCAATTCCATGTCTAGATATTGGTCCATGGGAAGTGTTTGTTTGGTTAGCTTATTATTTTGTATTATATCTTGTTTCCGTTGCTACTCGATTATGCCAAACAAATACCATCAGGCTGTGCCCTAAACCCCTATTTATACTCACTTGTCACCCCTTGTGGGCCTAAGCCCAATACAAGACTTGAAGTCCAATACAACTATAACTCTTATTGGATTATAACATATATAAGCCCAATCTTTCTTAATGAATCACCATCCATAAAATATATACATATATAAACAACATAACTCCCATTTCTTGAATAATCTCAAACCATATTATATATAAAATCCCCATAATGTCCATAAATTGTTCTTATACATTTTTAAGATTACGGGTATTACACCGTCCACCGCCAACCTCCGTCGTTAGTTGACGGAGAACCGCCAAATAACCGTCGAAAAACCGCCATTTTTAGGCTTATATGTATCAATATGTACAAAAACACGATGTGATTCCTTTGTAAAAGAGATGTGATTTCAGTAATAAAATATCAAAACTTTGGTACTATTGTGTTGTGTTTGATCCCACATTTGGTATCAGAGCCGAGGTTGTTAACAAGGTTCATCATCTACCGTGAATCAAGAAACCCACAAACACAGTCGAAGATTCAATAGACGAACCACATCAAGAACATCATTTGGGTTTGATTGAATCGCAAAAGGATACTAAGTGCGGACAAAATCTAGAAGATTTCTACCATCGTGGCACCCACACAGAGAAAAGGGACTTACCTTGACGGTACCGGAGAAACAGATTCAATCGAACAGCCAAGGCATAAGCACCAACGAGCAGTGTGTCAAGATCGAAAGACAGAAAACCACCGCTCATCATCATTGATCGAGGGAAGAAAACTGGAAAATTTCATGATCGAGTGAAGCAAACGGCGAGGAGGGTTTCCTCGATAAAAGCAAACGGTGCGAGGAGGAAGGAAAGAAACCGAGGAGGGTTTTATCGATTGTAGCATACGGTTAGAAAGAAGCGGCGCATTTTTGAAGAAAGGGAAAAATAAACCCTAATTCTTTTAAACAAGCCTATCGATTTTTTAAGCCCAAAAAAAATCCTTTTTAAAAAAAAACTTTTTTAACTCTTTTTTAAGTTTAAGATATTTTACAAAAAAATTTATCAATTTTTGTATAAACAAAATTAATAAAATTAAAGTTTCTTTTATCAAAAGTTTTTTTTTAAATGGGTAAGGATGATGTGGAACATGCAGAAAGTTTTAAAATTAAAGAAGCAAGGTTGACAACTCATTTTCAATGCCGATATTAAAGTCAATAAACTAAATAACATGGGCAATACAAAATTGCAGTAAGTGCAGAATCAATTGCAGTGAGTGCAGAGTCAATTGCAGTGAGTGTATGAAACAATGGCAGTGAGTGCAAAAATCGCAGTGCAATGAATGCAGGAACTAAGTGAAGTTATGTGAGACGACTACAAGAAGACCAAGTGAAGTTATGTGAGACGACTGCACAAAGAACAGTGGAGTTATGTGAGAAGACTGCACAAGAATGAAGATACAGTGATTGAAGAAAGCAAACTTATTGGTATACTACCAACAATACAGGAGGTCAAACGGCCAAGACGAGAGGACAAACGGGAGATTCAGTTAGCCAAAGGAGTGAGTCAGTTGGAGCCACCAAAACCAAGGATCACGAGGATCTCAAATACAAGAGGAATTATGACAAAAGAACAAATGAAGCAAATGCAACACAAAGGTTCTGGAGAGAACGTAATAGAAGATTCAAGCGTCACCAGATATGTTTTTCATGGATTTGGAAGCACGGGTGATAGCTCAAAGGAAGATGAAGTTTTGACATCATTCTATGAAGACTCAAAGCAAGAAGTGAAGATTTACTATTATATCATTAGGGGGTGAATGTTGGAAATAATGATATATTATATTATACAAAGACCACAGCCCCACCACAAGAGGTAACCGCCGATGGCCGTCAACCGCCGTTAGTTGACGGAGAACCGCCAAATAACCGCCAAAAAACTCCCATTTTTAGGCTTATATATATGTATCAATATGTACAAAAACAGGATGTGATTCCTTTGTAAAAGAGATGTGATTTCAATAATAAAAGATCAAAACTTTGGTACTATTGTATTGTCTTTGATCCCACAATAGAATCATTTTTTCTTTGTTTAAATGGTAAGTTCCAACTCAAACCTCACCAGCTTTCCTTTCCTGAAAGTTGTATCATTATTGAAAACTTTCCATGATTTACAAAGAATAACATAATGTTTTGGTAATACATTTAAATTAATAATCATAACAAAGGAAAGAAAAACACTCATTCTTCTTGTGGGCAATGCAAAATGAAAATCAGGTCAGGATTTTGATTATAAGTAGATGTGATTAGGTAGGTGGATTTAGGGTTGTAAACAAATCGAATGTTCAGCAAATCGTTCGTGAACTGTTCGGCAAGATGTTCGTTTATTTAATAAACAAACAAACACGAACAAAAATCTTTGTTCGTTAGTTAAAGGAACGAACACGAACAAAGGCCTTGTTCGTTCATTTATGTTCGTGAACGTTTGTTTATTCGTTTGTTTATGTTCGTTTACATGTATGTGTGTGTGTATATATATATATATCTATATCTGTATGTGTGTATACATACACATATATACACACTCTCCCTCTCTCACACACACATACACATATATACACGTAATTAGTGTTTGTTTATATATAATTATGTTGGGTTTGTATAATATTTGTATATGTGTTCGTTTATGTTTGGCTAAAGCTAGACGAACGAACATGAACACAAAAATTCGTTCGTTTATCCGTTCATGTTCGTTTAATTATTCGGCTATGTTAAATGAACGAACACGAACAAACACTCGTCTATGTTCATTCGGTTCGTTTACGACCCTAGACGGATTGAATAATTGGTCAGGATGGCGTTAACATGCATTGTTTAATCATCTTTATAACAAACTAATGTGTTAGTTATGATACGGAAATAATAACGTGATCCAATAAGAGGTTTTGATATGTAAAACATGTTTGTATTTTCATTTCATTGAACTTTGAAAACCTCTTAAACCCCTTAATAAATGATAAAGAAATACTCTTATTAGTTCCGTACAGAATTCATGATTTGTTCTTCTATAACAACCATGCTAATTCCTTCATCAGATCACACTTGCTCCTCCATTTCTCTACATGGTGTTCTCCTCTTAGTTGTTGCCACGCATATCCTTTTTAAATATTATAGTTTTAAATATTCACTATATTATTATGGTTTGATTTTTTTATTAAATTATATTTTAAAATTAGAAAATTTAGATTTTTTATAAATGTAATAGTTGAATATATGTCCTAAAAAACAGACAGTAAAATATGAATAAACATTTAGACATCGGAACCACCTCTTAATATTCAGACGTGACAATTAGATTCAGACTCAAAACCTCTTAAAAAACAAACAAATCTAAATGTTTGAATACACACTACTATTAGGCTCTATGTGACTTTTAACATGTGTGACTCATCTGACCTGTTTCCTTTTCACCTAAATTTTGTTATCCGAACCTTGTGCCTAAGAACTTCACATAATAGTCGGCCTCCGCATAGGTTGTTCAGTGAGAAATTCATAAAGATTCAAATTAGAAGCTGCAATTTTATACAAATTGAGACAAGAATACCATGTTTGTAACCATTTTATCAGCTAAAATTTTTATTATACAATCTATAAGTTAAGCTAAATTTTTTTATCAAACTCCATTTGATACATCATAAAAGGCTATAGAATGGTTAAAAGGATACTAAAGGGACATATTTTGTGATACAAACTAAAATAAGTGTGGTTGCAAAGCTACAAATCTTATGATATATCCCTTTCATCTGTTCCACTTATGAAAGAAATCAACAAATTCCAAATTCAAAATCTGAAAAAAAATTCAATAAACAATCAACATACATATAAATTTTAAGTTGAAAACCAATAACATACCTTGATAATCAAATGGACATGATAGCCCAAATCAAGCAGGCATTCAAAGCAAGTGTGGGTTCTTGAATAAATATAATCTCTTACAGACCTATGTTTCTCAAGATTATCCAGCAACGCTTCTCAACCCTAGAATTGTTAGCAAGATTATCCAGCAATATTCTTGAATAAAGCAAGTGTGGGTTCAGACGTGTTTGTATACCTAGTACCAGAGTTGTTAGCTAGATATTTTTGAAGAAGCCCGTAGATCAAAGTTCTCCTTTTAACCCTAGAAATACAAAGATGTATAAAGACCTAACGTCAAATTTTGATGGTCCTGAGAGAAGTGTCTAGATACATAGAAAAGTGTTTGACTCAAGTCAAGGAAAAGTGCCAGAGAGTGCATGGTAAGTGCAGCCTTTATAGATTCCCGTTTGGGGATGGGAAAGCATTACAAAGAACGCGTCCACGCTAGATTAAACAAATTCATGAAAAGATCGCATTCTTTTCCGATTATAGAGACTTTTCCCATAGGAGATGGCGGATACGTATATTAGAGAAAGTATTGCTTGGCACAGGGTACTATTGTTAGTTGCATCTTATAAACGTAGTAGTGTCATATGTATAGTAGGTATTGTATCTTGAATTTGGAGTAAGTTTCACGAGGATTCGGGTGCTACATTTCACTTTAGCATAACTTATCACCCATAGACAAATGAACAAAGGAGAGACTATCTAGACTCTAAGGGGCATACTTTGGGCATGTGTTATAGGAGAAAGTGTAGAACTCTAATTTGTTAGGGGTGAGAATGTGAGATGTGTCGGAAGGAGCTTGGCTATTAGTCAGATTAGAGAGGGTGCAGGCTGCACATAGTAGATAGGAAGGATACGCATATAAACAAAAATCCTTAGTAATCACCACAAAGGGATGAACTATTTCCATGAACCCAAAATCCTAATTGTGACTAAAGGAAGTTGAGCGTGCAAATATGACTTTGGAACATGAGAAGAAGATGAACAAAACGATATTGACAGTGATGAGCAGAAGTTGATCAAAGATGTTGATCGATGAAAAATCTGTGAGGGATGGTGTGACAGAGCTGTAACACAGAATCAAAGGAGAGGATTTGATGGAGGGTGGTTAGAGGTGTGGCATAGGGTGTGAGGAAGGGTGGCTGGAGGGGTGACTATGTGTGTGTGTGAGAGAGAGAAAGAACATAAAGGAAGATAGTTTAATGAGTTGAGGTTTATTTTAGGTAACTTTCAATGAATTACAAAGGGATGTTTTGAATTCGCCTAAGAACGTAAGAGATTGTAAAATCTCATATATGAAGAAATATAAATGAATTTGTCAAATTTGCAATTCCTACAAATATTCAACCACAGAACATAAGAAATGAGATATCATAGGGATTGTAGCATAGTGGTATATGATGTTGTAAAATAGTGCCCCCAAGAGTCCAATTGTGGATAATGGAGTATATTTAAAGGTAGATTTAGTGGGTGTATATGTTTGCCGTTCAATAATAATAATAATAATAATAAATGAGATGTCATATTCCAATTTCTACATATCCCAAACTAGGGATGTTGAAAAAAAATGAACTTGAATAAACCGAACTGAGAAAAACGAATTCGGGTAATACGGGTAGGGTTATTCGGTTATCTGGTATCTAATTCGGGTAAATTGGATACACCGTATTAAATTCGGGTCGGATAATGGGTGAGATATTCGGATTATAGTAATTGTGCATATAAGTTGGTATATGTAACACTCCAATTTTTTTAAATGAAAATTTCCATAAATAATTAAATGATTTCAAATCCATAATTCATATTCAATCAGAACACTCGCCAACAGCCAAACACACCGGACTTACAGTATAAAACAATATCAAATTTGTTTACAATATTCTTAAAATTTACCAGAGTGTAGTTAAATGCCAATTGCGGAAAATTAGTTGTCACACCGGGGCATTTCCTTTGTACACCTGAGACGGTCCTAAAAATATTTAACAAACATGGGTTAAACACGAAGTTTAGTGAACACACTGCACTCATAAATTACATCGAATAATATTTTCCACATATAATACACATCTCATCAATTATGCCACATAAGCGGGGTAGCCGTCTACCAAACGAGCCATTGCTCTAATATGCCACAAAGGCGAGCTGCCAATCGAGACATCTGCTGAAGTAACATCACGGTATCACACATGAATACATATCACAACATAAGATATAAGTTAATGAAACTCACCTAATCAATGCTGACAGTATATCTATGAAGGTTGTAGAGTTCTCAAAATCTACAAGCATGGTTCACTACATTAAGTACTATGTATGAATTCACCATCTATATATTACCTCTAAGAATATAGGGTTTTTTCAATTCTAGATAAGTCACTCTAATTTGCGATCCACCCCTTTTTCATTTTACGATTGGATCTATGATCACAAGCAGCGATTTGCGGTTCATCCTTAAGTATTAAATTATGATTCAATCATCCCATCCTCTTTTAATTATAAATTTGTGATCTGAATTGATTTGCTGTTCATGTACTTCATCCATTTTACGATTCACTAATGGTCTTAATTACGATTTGAGTGTTTTGCGATGTCCATTTGCGATTAGGCCACTTGTCCACTTTTTGATTGATGATATACGATCCATATGCACGACTTAATTCAGTAACCGATTTACGATCCACTTATAAGTTGATTTATGATTCGATTAAACCTACTAGTTTTTCGATCCAGGTTTTTACACCGATTTACGATTGCTCCTTTAAAAGGATTTACAATTGTAGATATGTGTGTGAACTTAACCCCTTTTGCGTCAGTTTTTTTATTCAACTTGTGATTCATTCATATTGCTGATTTACGATTCACACTTGGCCAAAAACATTTTCAATTCTCTATACATACGGTCTATTCATTCATATTAAAACTAAATCAAAACTTCATCTTTCAATCCATTCTTGTTTTAAAAGACCCCTAACATCATTTTAATAAACCCCTCACATTTAATTTCATTTTTATCAACTATTAAGCACTCTACGATCCATTAAAAAAAACCTCGGTTGTAAACTCACTCTTGAACAGTTACAAAATCCGATCAGAGCACTAACGAATCTCAATCAATTGCAACAAAATCTACATAAAAACCATTCACAAAGGATTAGGGATTGGTACCCTATGATTTTCTTGATGTTTTTCGTTGTTTTGATGAAGAACCAATCGGATAAGGATCTCTCTCTTTCTCGACTACACACATGCAACACCAACTTGCTCACACCATGCTTGATGACGGATATAGTGTAATCCTAGGGTATTGTGCCGTAATTAGGTATTTATACTCTCCTCATGTATTTACTATGTCCAAACACCCTTCTTGTTTACAACGTCCATCCATATACTAAATACAACTAATTAAAAGGGGTAGAATTTTTTTTTAATAATTCAAATCTTATTTTCTAATATACAAAAATAGAAAACGGGTATTACAAATTTACAATATATAACATAAAATACACATGAAAAAGCCACAATTTGATGTGTATCTATAAACATTAAAACTATCTTACTTGAGTTTATTTAATATGATAAAAGCCACAAATTAATTTGTTTTTTTATGGTTCTACTATTCTATGTGTGCTTTTTATATTCGTGCATTCAAATTTTGAGTTGTCTTTTCTCTAGAGAGTGTATTACATTTCAGCAAATATATCCTCAGTAAAAAAAACAAAAAAGTGTCTCAAGTTTGCATTTGTGGTACGTGAAAATTAGATAAGTGATGCATGCAAGTTATCAATATTGTGGGTAACATCTTATTATGAAAAATCATGCATCACATGAGCTCAAAAGCTAAACAAAGTGCAGCCCAAAAAAAACAAACTAACTCTTATTTGGTTATACCCGATTAAGATCTTATCATAACCAAACCAAATAACCCAATTTCCTATTCGGTTCGGCTATTGATTATTTTAAAAAAATTACCCAAAAACCAAATAAAATAACCGAATAAGACCCCCTATCGAATGAAGCATACCCTCCTCGGAGTTAATGGCTTGTTACTTTAGGCTTTTGGATCGGAACATATATACACACAGTTACTTACATTTTTATACTTACTGCAATACAAACAAAAAAACATATGCTTTCTAAAGTCGCTTGATTAAAATCTTGTAAATTCTATAAAAACATAGGCTCTATAATATTAAGTAATTAAGAGACACAATTGTACCAATTTATACAAAAATCAAACCTAATATTCTTAAAAATAAACTCTTAAGGACATTTAGTTCGGGGGAAATTGAATTTAATTTTAAGGATTTCTGCGTTTGGTTCATCATTTACATGATGCAATTGAAATTTTTTGTATCTAAACTTTCCTCCATTCGAGGGAATCGGATTCCTTTTCACCCTCTTAGGAATTCAGATTCCTTTCCACCCTCTAAGGAATTCAGATTCCTTTCCACTACTACGTCTCTCCTTACGTGTTCATCTTTTCCTTCCCAATAAGGGTGTTAATCAAGTTAACCCAATCAAGTTTTAGGTTTATGGTGTTTTTAAAAAGTTAACTTCACATGAAACTCAAGCCTTAAGCTTCGAGTTCTGGTCAATTGGATTACGGGTTTATAAGGTCGGGTTACAACCGAGCCCGAATAACCCAACCGACCGATCCAAGTTTAGCTTAATCGGTTAATCGGCGAGGGTTATTCGGTTTACCCAATTTATTATTATATTATTCAGTTCAGAAGCTATGCAGAAAAATATTCAGTTTAGTTCGACCCGAAACCCAAAATATCCGAACCTTATTCGTTACCTGGCTTAATTTTGTTACGCGTAAGCGGAAAAATAAAGCAATAAAGAACACAAAGATTTTACGTGGTTCGGTTAACGGTGTGTCAACCTACGTCCACGGGCAGTAACCGGAGAGACTATATTACTGATATCAGAGAGAGTTACAAGTTTAGGATACAATGACTGAAACCCGGGCCTACAATTTATAACCAAAGCATTAAGACACATTTTGCCCTAATATCTAATCAAGGAAACAATTAATTCCTTAATTAATTAATATGCGCCGCATGGAATATGAAATCAAAGACTTCTGACTTGCCACCATAGCTCACGTCATGCAACACAACACACGCCATGCTCAACCGAATGCCCCACGCCGTGGACTCCATGTCCACGCCGAGCTACCTTCGAATCCCTACGTCGTGGGGTTGCCTTCCACGCCGAGCAACATGTTGGTTGGACTTCCATTTATTTGCCTAATTTCAAGCCATTATTCAACAATCTCTACCTTGACTTGAAATTTCTTCAACCGCCAAAGGTTTCATCAGCCTCTCTCAGTCGTCTCCTTCCTGCCAAATGCCCCGAAGGGACTTTCACCTCCTGCGAATATTCACCAAGTCCAAGCAGTGCTTGAACTTCTCCACCGGTAACGCCTTTGTTAACATGTCTGTTGGGTTATGCTCGGTAGCGATTTTCTGAATAGAAAATCCGTCTTCCTCCAAAACATCTCGGATGAAATTCAGTCTAACATCTATGTGTTTCGTCCTCTCGTGATACCCCAAATTTTTAGCCGGACTCAGAGCACTCAGATTGTCACGGAAAATCACCGGTTTCTCCACCTTCGGACCAAGACTCTGCACCAAACCATGCAACTAGATACACTCCTTGATCCCTTCAGTCATCGACATGTATTCTGCCTCAATTGTCAACAAGGCAACCGTTGGTTGTAAGGTAGCCTTCCAACTGACGACACATCCAAACAAAGTCAAAATGAAACGACATGTATTCTTTGCTGCACCCAAATCTTTCATTTCAAACTCGCTGTTCAGTAACGCCTTTAATTCATTAATCACAGCCATTTCTTTTGTTGCAATCAACATATCATCTACATATAGCAACAAATAAACATAGGAATCTTTAGAAACTTTCTTGGAGTAGACACAGTTGTCAAACGGATTTCTCATATAACCATGAGACACCATAAATGAATTGAACCTCTTGTACCACTGCCTCGGGGACTGCTTTAGACCATATAGGGACTTTTTCAGCAAGCATACCTGGCCTTCTTTGGAACATTCAAATCCCTTCGGTTAAGACATGTATATCCTTTCTTCTAGATCCCCATGAAGAAATGCAGTTTTCACATCTAGCTGCTTTAGCTCCAGATTGAAAACACTCACCATAGCTAAAAGAACCCAGATAGTTTTGTGTTTCACAACGGAAGAGAAGACTTCATGATAGTCAATCACATCCTTTTGTGAAAACCCTTTCGCCACCAGTCTCGCCTTGAACCTTGCAGGTTCAACACTAGGAATCCCCTCCTTCCCTTTATAGACCCACTTGCATCCCACCGGCTTCACACCCTTTGGTAATGTAACAAGCTCCCATGCTCTGTTTTTCTCCAGGGAGAGCATTTCTTCATTCATAGCCACCAACCAGTTTTCTGCATCTTTGCTCCTTATGGCCTCTTTATAGGATTTTGGTTCCTCGGATCCAATATCCTCACCAACCGCCAAGGCATACGCCATAGAATTAATGTCGCAGGTATTGACAAATCCTGCATACCTTGCTGGTTTTTGAATATTCCTCTTTCCCCTTCTTGTTGCTATAGGATCATCAACCCCCGAATCACCACCACCAGCTTCCTCCTCAACCGGTTCCCCTTGAGGTTCTGACTGTTCTGGCTGATCAGGTTGATCAGAGCTTTCAAGCTCCACCTTCTGGTCAGCACCCTGATCTTTTGTACCTACAGCATTTTCACTATCTCTACCCTGATCAAGCATAGCAGATTCATCAAAGGTTACATCTCTGCTAATAAGGAATTTGCCAGGATACTTACCTTCTGTACACCATAGTCGATAACCTTTCACTCCTGCTGCATACACTAGAAATATGCATTTCACCGCCCGCGGCTCCAGCTTACCATCATTAACATGAGCGTATGCAGGGCAACCAAATATCCTCAGATTAGAGTAATCAGCAGGTTTACCGGACCAAACCTCTTGAGGAGTT
Organism: Dittrichia graveolens; assembly: GCA_038502395.1. Classification (NCBI taxonomy): domain Eukaryota; kingdom Viridiplantae; phylum Streptophyta; class Magnoliopsida; order Asterales; family Asteraceae; genus Dittrichia; species Dittrichia graveolens. The sequence continues at coordinate 35,003,625 of JARJIL010000005.1, forward strand.
TTTAAATTAATTGCAGTTGATGGAGATCTATTAACCAGATAACAAGCAGTGTTAGCTGCTTCCGCCCAGAATTGCTTTGAAAGACCTGCAAATATACGCATACATCTAGCACGCGCCATGAGTGTTTGGTTCATCCGTTTTGCAACTCCATTCTGCTGTGGTGTGTGTCGTACAATGTGGTGCCTCACTATACCTTCTTTCTTGCAGAAGTCATCAAATGGAGCGTTGCAGAATTCTAACCCGTTATCCGTTCTTAGAGTCTTGACCTGTTTACCCGTCCGTTTTTCAACCATTGTCTTCCACTCTTTGAACTTTCCAAATACCTCATCTTTAGTCTTCAGGAAATACAGCCAAACCTTCCTGGAATAATCGTCAATAAACGTGACGAAATACGAACAACCACCTTGCGATTTCACCGGAGCGGGACCCCATAGATCTGAATGAACATACTCCAGGCCCTCCTTGGAAATGTGCTGACCGGTACTGAACTTTACCCTGCGTTGCTTCCCTTTTAACACATGCCTCGCAGTATTGAATTTTACCCGTCACATTCCCGCCGAGTAACCCTTGCTTGCTCAACACAGACAGCCCTTGCTCACTCATGTGACCCAATCGCCGATGCCACAAGTTAGCCCTATCATCAGTTTTATCAGAGGACTGGGATACTGCCGCCGTTCCCAAAATAGAGCTGCCCTGCAAGAAATAAATCCCATGCTGCACTTTCCCCACAAGAGCACCCTTCGAGACCTTCAACCATTCACCTTCACCATAGTATTTTAAACCATTCTTGGCTAAGGTGCCAAGAGAAATAAGGTTATTCTTCAGACCAGGAACATACAAGCAGTCAAATTTTCTAACAATCCCATCATGCATTTTAATCTACACCACCCCGCTACCTTTTATGGCAAGAACCCCGTCATCACCCAACTTCACTGTTCCGTTCCATTCCTTAAAAGAAACAAACAGATCACGAGAGAACGTCATGTGGTGAGAAGCACCGGTATCCATAATCCAGGTATCAGCAGTGCTTGCACTGCAGACTGTCAAAACATCACCACCATCTCCTTCGTCAGAACTGTCTTGTACCACAGAGGCACCGCCGCTGCTACTAGACTCGCCTTTAGAATTACCCTTTCTCTGTTGAGGACAATCCTTTTTCATGTGCCCCTTCTCTTTGCAAAGATAGCATTTAACTTTGCTCGCCGATTTGGATTTTGAACGCGACCTCCCTTTCCCATTATCCGTTTCCTGCGATCTCCCTCTACCTGCAAACAAACCTGAACCAGATCCCTCTTCACCCAAAACTCGTCTTTTCAGTTCTTTGGACAAGAGAGCATCCTTCACGTCATTCACAGAAATAGTGGTCCTACCATAGAGCATGGTATTCACAAAGTTTTCATATGATCCACGCAGAGAACACAGTAAAATCAAGGCTTGGTCTTCATCATCAATTTTAACCCCAACACCTTTCAGATCAAGTATAATACGGTTAAAAGTGTCCAGATGATCCTTTACCCGAGTACTTTCATCCATCCGGAGAGTGTACAGACGCTGCTTCTGATACAGTCTGTTCGTGAGAGAGTTATTTTGATACTTCTCACACAGTTTTGCCCATAATCCAGCCGCCGTCGTCTGATCTACCACCTTTGTAACACCTCATCAGTAACTGACAACAGTATCGCGGAATGAGCCTTTGCCACCATCTCCCTCTTCACCTCCTCCTTCATGTCTTTTGGAAAACTATCTTCCCCCTCCAACGCAACCGCACGTCCTTGTTGAACCAGCAGTGCCCTCATCTTGACCTTCCAAAGAGTAAAGTCGTTGAACCCGTTAAACTTCTCCGGATCAAACTTGTAGGACGACATCTTCTTTCAACAATGTGAGCCACACAAAGAATAACCGTGGCTCTGATACCACTTGTTACGCGTAAGGGGAAAAATAAAGCAATAAAGAACACAGAGATTTTACGTGGTTTGGTTAACGGTGTGTCAACCTACGTCCACGGAAAGTAACCGGAGAGACTATATTACTGATATCAGAGAGAGTTACAATTTTAGGATACAATGACCGAAACCTAGGCCTACAATTTATAACCAAAGCATTAAGACACATGTTGCCCTAATATCTAATCAAGGAAACAATTAATTCCTTAATCAATTAAGGGAGAATTTCATATATGTCCTTACAAACTTCCTTAATTACATATATATCCTTACAAAAACCATTATTACATATATATCTCTCTAAACACTCTAAACTCTCAAATATGTCCTTATACTTAATTTAATAGTAATTAAATGATCTAAAAATTAAAAAACATGATTCCTAATATTATTTAAAAAGTAAAGCCCATTTTCGAGATTAAGCGAGGAGGAAAGAAGGATAAAAATAGAAAAAGAGTATTTACTTTTAAATAAAATTTGGAATCATGTTTTTTAATTTTTAGATCATTTAATTACTATTAAATTAAGTATAAGGACATATTTAAAAGTTTAGAGTGTTTACAGGGATAAATATGTAATAATGGTTTTTGTAAGGATATATATGTAATTAAGGAAGTTTGCAAGGATATATATGAAATTCTCCTATTAATTTAATATGCGCCGCATGGAATATGAAATCAAAGACTTCTGACTTGCCACCATAGCTCACGTCGTGCAACACAACCCACGCCATGCTCAACCGAATGCCCCACGCCGTGGGGTTGCCTTCCACGTCAAGCAACATGTTGGTTGGACTTCCATTTATTTGCCTAATTTCAAGCCATTATTCAACAAATTTTAATATCTCAAAACCGATCAATCCGGCCCTAACAACACCCCTAGGTGATTGTGGGGTGATGAAGTTACATTCCAATTCCAATTCCTAATCACACAACCAAACAGAATACATAATGAATTAGATTCAAATTCCAATTCCTTCACAGATTCCAATTCTATTGAAAAACTTTCTGCAAACCAAACGCCCACTTTACATATCGAAAGTTGAAAAAAAGAACCGAATACTAATAGTACTTGCATTAGCTCTAAAACCTTCTTGGTGTAGGCTTGTTAAATCCCATCATCTTCTATAACTCTTAAAACATTTATTTTTTGAGCTTATTAGAATCTTGATAAGCTCATAATTCCATTTTTTCCCGACTTACGAGCTTATAATTTACATAAGTTCGAGTTAAATTGCTACCTCTACTCGTTATGAACTTCTACCGGCATCTATTTCTCGAGCCCTTTCCCCACAAGGTGCATATTACAACTAGTAAGAAGCCAAAAAAGTAGCTAAAAAGCCATCGTTATCATACAATCATAGATGCAGGTTTCATTCGACTCACAGAATACTTACGACCTCGCAACATTTTACAACAAAGAGCCTGCGTTTACAACTTATGCAAGTACAAAAGTTCCTAGCAACACAGAGGCGAGAGGAACCGTTAGATTGTCATCAAACTTGGTGCTTATGGGGTGGGACTCAACCAACGTACTCGCAACAGATACCACCAAGAAACCAACCATCATTCCAAAACTTTTCTCAAGAAAGCCGAACATCGAATAATAGTACATGTACCTACATACCATCAACATTTATTGCAAGTTTTAAAAAGTAGGTTGCGAAAAAACCCGAGGGGATGGTCTAATACATGTATGTACCTACGTATCATCGACATTTTTATTTCGTTTTAGTAAATATGGTTATTTTGACTCATTACTTACGAACGAGTTGTTTTGAGTTATGTTTTATCCTTAGTGTCTAATAAGTAAAAAAAAGAAAAAACAGCTACATAGGAAATGAGTTGGATACTGTTGAAAGTGTACTTCCAATGCATAGAACCTCCTAAATCATTTTATTCAAAAAATATATTTGTGAAATAATATAATTTTGTAATCATGTTTATACACAAATTGTTTAGAAAAAAGAAAAACTGCTCGCTGATCGGAAACCTTTCCACTGCGGTCGGGTGACTTAGATGGCTGGTGGATCAAGGGTACTTTCGGTCAACCCAAACCCCACCATACAAAAAAGTACCCGTTTTGACCATTACTCGACTTTATCTTTGTCCATGGTTTATACAACCGTCTACCGAAAAAATTAAAAAAAATACCTTTACCCTATTGAACTTGCATTTTCCATATCGACTAAAAAAACGAAACTACTACATTTGTTAAATAAAATATTACAGAGAAAAATTTTGTATGAAAGAAAAAAAAACATTTAACATTGACGAGAGATATTGCAAAAACATTACCCGATAGACGCAATGAAACCAGAAGTTGCCATGGCAATTGATCCTGCAAGAGATTTATCGGTATTATAAGGAAGCTTCGTCTTCCCAAACCGCCTCCCGATAATATCAGCAAACCCTGTAGAATTATGGCATAGAAAACCAATGAATAATGCTAAAATATATACGTTTTGCTTGATTCTATCATTACATACCGTCTCCTGCACAAAGATTGCAAATTGCAGCAATGGAAATTGGTGATGTTCTCCAGTACATTATACAACAGAAAGTGATTGTAGAAGCATAGTATAACGGACCCGTTAGAAGTTCTCTGATACATAAAAACAAAACTGTATTAATTGATTCAGATTACCCACGAAGCAACTAATATACACGTAAACTCAGTTACTTACACGAAGTTCTCTAACGCGTAAATATATCAAGTAACCTCTAAGGAGTAGTAGTTTTACAACATAGTTACGTAAACATTAAAGAATTAAAAAGTTAAAAAACCTGTAGTTTCCGAATCTGCTCATGGATTTCACAGTGGCCTCATCTTTCACTATTCCAAGTCCTATGAGAAGCACTTTGATAATATTCACACCAGGAACAAGAGCTGCTATGACTGCTCCTTGACTGCCTGAACTGTGATAATATAAGAATAACTCGATCGTTATTCACGAAACGACAAACAAGTTTATTTTTTTTCTTTTAATATGTAAAGTACCTAAAGAGTGGCCAGCATAGCATGAATGCCAGCCCAATGGTTATATGCACAAGCTTCCTGTTTAGTTTCTGGTATGATGATGAACACAAATCTGAATCAGTTTTCCGAATTTTAAGAAATTGGGTCTTATTCTATTTGGCAAATAGTGTCGATCGATGTTAAAGAAACTAAATTAGTCTCATTAACAAGACTAGCTTTTGTCAATGATAACAGACAACTAATCAATGCATAAAAGAAAGGGGAAATGATACATATTGCTAACGGGAATGGTTCAAACGAGAATTGTTTTTCGTACGAGAACTGCGAGAACCAATCTTGGCCGTTCATTTTGGATAATGGAATTCATGGATGAAGAGCATGGGGGGATTGAGTGTGGCAGGGTGCATGTAAGGAATTCATGGGTGGGCAATCCAATTGATGGAGGGGAAATTGGACGGCTAAGATTGGTTCTCGCGGTTCTCGTAGGAAAAACAGTTCTCGTTTGAACTTTTGCCTATTGCTAACAGCACCTATTTTACGTGCAACACAAGGATTAAGGTGTTATGTGTTATATGTAACATAAACGGTGGTCGATGAAGACCGTTTTTGTGAACAAGGGTGTCTTTGGCGACGAGCTTTAGGAGCCGGAGCTTTTGTTGTTGGAAAATAATCTCCAATCAAATAAAAAAGCAATGTCTGGATGCTGAAGCTTAAGCTTTTATTCCTTGACAAGAGTTAACTAGAATTCTGTTCATAATACAAATCATAGGATCTAATGCAGTCAAATGTAAGGAATCAAGAACACAATTTAGTCAAAGTCAAAGTCAAAGTTGTACCAATTTTAGTCCACAAGAAAGGAATCAAGAACACAATTGAATCAGGCATAAAAGAAAGAAAAAATCTCCTATACAAGTATACAACTAAATGCTTTCAGTTTCCTACAATTAACACAACAGCGACCCACCTGGTCAAAAATCCCTCTTTTTGCAGTTTCTTCAAAAATTCGAAGCAAAGAAAGTGCCAAGCAGGTGGAGAATACCAAGGCGCAAAAATCACCGGCAACGGGAGACTCAGGGAAGAAAACCGGACCACCAGCCATGGTTGACCTAATTCTCCGACGACCCAGTGGCGATATCAACTGCCGAAGTACAAAATTGGAGGTAACTCCGAAGAATAATAACAGGGAGTAGCGCAAAAAGCCCAAATTCAAATAATCAAATATCGAACTATCAGTAATTCAATTCAGCCTGAACAACATGGAATGATAGAATCTTTTCTGGAATTCATTATCAAATGGGTAGTTTTGATTCTTAAGATGGATAGGAAATCGTTTACCTTTCTTGAATTTGGAGTTTCCGAGGCATAGGAAATCTATGGAGATGAGTGACGGATATCAATTTCTGTTACCCTTTCATGGAGGATCTTGATTTCAGTTGCTCGAAATGTAAGAACAAGATCATTAATTGGGGTTGGTTGTAAACTTGAAGTGCTGATTTATGAAATTGGTACTCATATTTGACATTTTCAGATGCATTAATGGTAACTACTTGAGAAAGAGTTGGTAAGCATGTATTTACTCACACACATGGCTCTAAATTATAGAAGAAAATTAAAAAAGAGCATCTCACACACACAAGTCTGTAAATTAAAGAAGAAAATTAAAAAAGAGCATCAAGTGAGTACCAAAATAACATGGAAAAATTTAGTAGTAGGAAATATAATTTTTATTTAATGTATCGATAATAAAGAATTGGTAATATACATCCAGGTATATTATAGATGCCAAAAACTGATTGTGCTTAATCTTTAGGGACTGTTTGGTTGGAGGAAATTTTTAGGAATATGTAGGAATTAAAATCCAATTTTTTGACATTCTCATGTTTGGTTCACCTTTTATCTATAGAATTAGAATCTAGGCATTGAAAACTTTCCCTTCATCAAAGGAATTCAAATTCCTTCCATTTAGCTAAGGAATTCAAATTCCTTCCTAAATGCTCACCGGAGACAACATGCGACCGGCGATAACCTCGCAATCTACGACCGGCAACAGGTGACCACCAACCGGAGACCAGCAACCAACGACTGGCTACGACCATCGAAGCTTCGACTGTGGTGACGACCTCGTGAAGCTTCGACCTCCTTCTAGGGCTACAACCATCGATTAAGGCTTCGACCTCCGATTAGGGCTTCGACTATGGCGACATCGATTAGGGCTCCGATTGTAGCGACGTCGATTAGGGCTCCGACTGTGGCGACGTCGATTAGCGGTGGTGGAGGTTGGGATGGTGACGGTGGTTATGGATGGTGGTGGTAGATTTGTAGCTGAATTAGGTATGAATTCCAATTCCTTAAGTATAGGTAACCAAACACAGTAAGCCAAGATTTAGATTCCAAATCCAAATCCTTCTAATTTCAATTCCATCCTACATTCCAATTCCTTCAAAAAAATAATCCGCGAACCAAACTCCACCTTAATGTATCCAATATTAGATGGTAGACTGTAATACTCATGGTTCTAAAAAACTCGTTTGATGTGGCTTAGTCAAGACTTGAGCCTTGACTACATCATCACCAAATGGTGAAAGGTATATTCATGTGAGGTCCTTTGCTTAGCATATTGACATTCTAAATTGTTTAAATGAAATCATGAAAGTATCTACTCAAACACACGCACTCATGCATATATCTATATATATATATATATATTTGAGAACCATTTTTATTGCGAGAACCGCGAGAACCAATCTTAGCCGTTCATTTTGGATAACAGAATTCATGGATGAAGAGCATGGGGGATTGAGTGTGGCAGGGTGCAATGTAAGGAATTCATAGGTGGGCAATCCAATTGAAGAAGGGGGAATTGGATGGCTAAGATTGGTTCTCGCGGTTCTCGCAATAAAAACAGTTCTCAAATGAACTTTTGACTATATATATATATATTGTTAGAACCTAGAGGGGGGTGAATAGGTTATATGCCCACATTTTGAAGTTTTTAACAATATTTGCAAGTAATTAAAGAGTTTAAGGAAGAAAGATATCACCAATGAAGTAGTTTGGACACAATGATTTATAGTGGTTCAAGCAAGGGTTAACAACCTTGCTCTACATCCACTCCTTGGCCTCACCCACCAAGAGTTGCTCCACTAACTTCTCTCTTTGAAGGTAGAGATAAACCTCTTACAACTTCTCTCTTTAGCTTACAAGAATTACACTTCACTCTTGCAAACAAGGTTAAGATAAACCTCACTTCACTTTAATTGGAAAGGCTAGAGTTGATCCTCACTTCTCTCTAATTCTATAGGCTAGAGATTATCCTCACACTATTACAAATGTATATGAATGTAATGAAGTATATGAACTTGAAGGCTTTCACTCTTGCTTGATTCTTGATCTTGAAAGATTGAATTATCAAGAAATATGAGCTTACAAGATTTTTATGTATTCTGTGTTTTTTCAGATTGCAAGAGGTGGGTAAAACACAAGACTTGAGTTGCTTTAAATAAGGAAAAAGTTTGAAGCTCAAAAAGTGTCCAGACGATCCACGGTCGACCGTGGAATCGACCGTCGCACTACTGGAGATTTTTGAGCCTTGTGCATATAGACGTTGGGCTTTTACCAAAACCACACACAACCCATTTTTACTATAAAAATGCACTGAAAAGAAGCTTTAGAAAAGTTGGGTAAGTGCCATACTTCTTAAGTTTGAATTTAATCATGAAAATGGTAGTTTGGAAACCAAATGCACAAAGCATGTTGGAAGTTTACCTCTTTGGGAGATTCCTTTTGCTGAATATGGTTTTGGCTTATTTCAATAGAAGATTGTGTTTAGTATTTGCCAAAATGGGAATTTATGTTTTGACTTCCAAGCTTGTGATTTTTATAAAAATCGTCTCAATTTTTATAAAGGTTTTTATAAAAGTTATTTTATAAAAATTTAAACTTATTTGATTATTTATTTTGTAAGCTCATAGACTTTGAATGTTTATTTGTAGGAGGCTTCAACATCGACTTCTACTTTAACTCGGATCTTGACGATTGAAGCTTGGCTATTTGATGAAGCTTATTTTGTAGATTATGGATTAGAATATATTTTGATTGAATATATATATGTATCTGTGCACATATGTTAATGTTAATACATACAATTATATAAACAAGTTGTATACTTTTGTGTCAACAAAAGAGAATTTATTTATAAGCCTATTTTTTCCAACAATCTCCCCCTTTTTGTTGAAGACAAAAATTTATAACTTGTATAAGAATTGTATATGTAACTTTAACATGTTAACATGTGCATATATACACACATATGTATATATTCTACTATCTTCTATATATTCTTCTATCTTCTCCCCCTTTTTTGTCTTAACAAAAAGGATACTCCCCCTTGGCATAAGCTCCCCCTTGAATGTAGATCTCCATATCTTGATTTGGATGAGCTAGAGTACATACAAAATTCTACCGAGGACTTGCACGAGTGATGTGAGCATAGCCAATATTAATCACAATATATGTTAGATGGAAAGCATGCATATCAAACCACAAAACGTACATCATAGCATAAAATATTGTAGCACATGACCAACATAAATATCATATTGTGTGAATACATAGAAATAAATTGTTTGAAAGACAAATGTGGTAATCATAAAACATCGACTCATGATTAAGACGGCTCACCTCCATCGGTTCCGGAATTACATTTAAGAGCATTCATAATTGATCTCAACATGCCCTTTACCCCTTTCATTTCTTTACAGAGAGAGCGAGTTTCATTCCGTAAAGCATTCACATTGCGATTTAGTGCCGCAATTCGTTCATCGGTAGTGCCTTCAACCATGCCGAAATCCGGAGGAATTGAACTCTCCGCTTCACCTTCCTCCTCTTCACCAAAGGTGAATTTGTCAATCTCGGCTTCCGTATCTCCGGAAGAGGAAGAGTGTGCCCGTTTCGTCCCTTTATGGGAAGACATCTTGCGAAGTGTCGCAAGGTCGATGGGCATGGAGGATCCCGGAGTTGAGACAATGCGAGAAACATCCGGTAGATTTGTAAAAGGAAGAGATAGAAGACGGCCATAGGGAAGATCCCTACGACTTGTCACGAGACCACTCATGCGTTTAGCAAGAATGTGCGTGAGATTGATCTCGGTCCCCGTTTTAAGAGCATGAAGAAGAACAGCTTGAATAGCACTTATTTCAGAATGATTCCCAGATTTGGGAAAGATATTGGAATCAATGATTTTGTTCCAAACGGCACATTCGGGAAGAAGATCTCGTCCGAAAAGGTTGGTTGTGGTGTGGGGAACATTTGGTTTGCAAATTGACCCAATGATTTCAGGAATGGTGAAGGCGGGTGGAAGGTTTGTGAGACTATGACCGGTATGATAGTATTTAAGGCCGGAGGATGGGATGTGTAGAATCCTACCTAGTTGGACAAGAGTGAAGGTAAAGTCCTTACCTTCAATGTTGAAGGTGATGACTTCATCATCCTCATTATAGATGAAGGAGGCATAAAATTCATAGAGACGATTTTTATAAATGACATTTGAGAGAGAAAGGAAAATAGTCCACCTAATAGCCTCAAAGGTGGCTTGGGTCCTATATTGGTCAAGTTGATTGACCGCAACTACACGACCCTCGTTTATGGCCCGTTTCTTTAGAGCATTGGCGGATTGACGAGGGATAGGGTTGTCGGGTTTTCTTGAAGCCGATGTGCGAACTCGTGGCATGATTATCTATAGAGACAATGATTATATGATTAAGTACAAATATATAGTATTAGGACTAGTGTGTGCCTAATGTGTACGACATGTTCAATTTATCTAGTCATGACACGAAAAAGAGTTTGGTTTTGGAAATTTATAACTAGATATATGATATTTCAATGTAGATGAGACATATTTGAAAGTGTGCTTAAAAAAATATAGAAAACTCTTTGAGAATATGTCCATACGATGTGGTTGTGTCCTAGGTGTGAGAAAATTTTGAAAATTTTGATGAATCATGCGATGTCAAGTGTTTCTTGGAGTATATGAAGCATGAATAAAGTAAATTTGAGCATTAATAGTTGAAATACTAAAAGATGAAAATTTCAAAAATTTCCAGATTGCTGACGGTCGATGCACGGTATCGACCGTGGATCGACCGTGGTTGGACTGGATTTTTGTACAATAGCTACGGTCGAGTTACGGTCGACCGTGATATCGACCGCTGGACGATTTTCAAAATTTTTGGTTTTGTTTGTCCTTTTTGAAAGCTCTGATTTTATTACTTTAAGATATATCAACAAACCTATGTATAAGAAAACTACTACAAAAGTTAAACCAAACCCAAACAAAGCCTACTTTATCATCCTTAAGCCATTTATAACAAAAACTACTAAATAATCTTCCTAAAATCAAGCCCAATCATGAAAAAATAACAAAAATCTTGAGATACACATGATTCATTAGTGCAAAAAAAAAATAGAATCCTAAGGAGATGAAGAAGAAAGAAAAAAATTATACCTTTGAGAGAGAGAAAACCGTGGATCGACCGTGAAGGAAGGAGGAAATCGTGTTCAACCGTAGATCGAGCGTGAGCAGAACCGTGCCTTCGACCGTAAGTGAAAAATTTTTGCTTGTAATGATTTTTTTTAAGCTTTTTAGAGAGTAAAATGGTAAAATGGCGGCTAGGGTTTGATGAGGAAGATGAGGAGGATGAAAGTGGGAGGAAAGAGAGAAAAAAAAGGGAAGGTAGGGTTAAAATTCGTTAGGTGTATAACGGTCGATACACGGTCGACCGTGGTATCGACCGCGTGTTTCTCAAACTTTTGGCAGTGCCCTGACGGTCGAGACACGGTCGACCGTGGTATCGACTGCGTGTTTCTCAAACTTTTGGCAGTGCCCCTACGGTCGATACATGGTATCGACCGTGGTTCGACCGTGGAGCCACTGGATAGCATTTTTACTGTTTTTCAGTTTTTAGGTGTTTATCTCTTAAGGTACATGTTCCATCATTCCCAAACCAAGTCTTAATGTGTCAAATACTTCCTTTTTTAGTGGTTTAGTGAATATGTCAGCAATATTTTCACATGACGTAACTTTTTCTAAGCTTATATTGCCTTTTTGCACATTATAACGTAGAAAGTGATCTCTAATTTCGATGTGTTTAGTTCTAGAATGCAATACAGGATTTTTACTTAGATCAATGGCACTTTTATTATCACACATAATAGGAATTTCGGATAGATGTACCTCATAGTCCAATAAAGATTGTTGCATCCATAAGACCTGAGCGCATGCTCTTCCGGCGGCTACATATTCGGCTTCGGTTGTTGACAAGGCAACGGATGTTTGCTTTTTCGAGAACCATGAGGTAAGTGCCAATCCAATAAAGGCACATACTCCACTTGTACTTTTTCTATCCAAGTAGCATCCACCGAGATCCGAATCCGCATAGCACATTATATCTAAGCCGCTCCACTTTGGATACCACAATCCCAAGTTGATTGTTCCTTTAATGTATCGGAATATTCGTTTGACGGCCTCATAGTGTGATTTCTTTGGATTTTCCTAAAAACGAGCACACACACATACACTATACATAATATCGGGACGACTTGCCATTAGATAAAGCAAGCTCCCGATCATACCACGATATCTTGTACTATCAAATCTTTCACCCTCTTCATCTAGTGTCAAGTGTGTGTTTGTAGCCATAGGTGTACTCATTGGTTTCACATTTTCAAAATCGAATTTCTTAAGCATGTCTTTAATATACTTCGATTGATTTATGAATGTACCATCTTCATAATGTTTTATTTGAAGTCCAAGAAAGTAATTCAATTCACCCATCATACTCATTTCAAATTCATTATGCATAAGTTTTGAAAATTCATCACACAAGTCTTGGCATGTTGATCCAAATATGATATCATCCACATAAATTTGTACAAGCAAGATGTCATCTTTTCTTTTCTTTGTGAATAATGTATTATCAACTTTACCCATATTATATTCATTTTTCAACAAGAATGATTTTAATCTATCATACCAAGCTCTAGGAGCTTGTTTAAGGCCATACAATGCTTTTCTAAGTTTATATACATAAGATGGATGAATGGGGTCTTCAAAACCGGGAGGTTGACATACATAAACTTCTTCATTTATAAACCCGTTTAAAAAAGCACTTTTGACATCCATTTGATATAGTTTAAAATTTTGAGCACAAGCATAAGCAAGTAGAATCCTTATGGATTCTAATCTAGCAACCGGAGCAAAGGTTTCATCATAATCTATCCCTTCTTGTTGGTTATATCCTTGGGCTACTAGTCTAGCTTTGTTTCTAGTGATATTTCCATTTTCATCAACTTTGTTTCTAAAAACCCATTTAGTTCCAATTATTGTGTGACCACTAGGTAAATGTACTAAGTCCCAAACTTGGCTTCTAGTGAATTGATTTAACTCTTCTTGCATTGCCATTACCAAATTTTCATCTTTAATTGCCTCTTTAATATTTTTGGGTTCTATGTGTGACACAAAGGCAAGGAAAGTATTAAGGTTTTGGGCTTGGGATCTAGTGAGTCTTTGATTCAAGTTTCCTATGACTTGAGTTATTGGATGGTTCCTGTTTTCTTTAATTTCATTTTCATTACTTGTGGTTTTGTTATCTATTATTGGGTTTTGAACACTATGATGATTTATGTCTAATTTTGAGAGTTGTTGTTCTATGGCTTCTTCTTCTAATTTGTCATCATCTACTAAGGGTTGAGTCTTAGGAGGAAGTGGAGATTCATCAAATGTGACATTAAGGGATTCCTCCACAACCATAGTGGATTTGTTTAATACTCTATAGGCTTTACTATTCAAGGAGTATCCTAAGAAGGCACCCTCATATGCTTTAGGATTAAATTTTGTCAAGTAGTCTTTGGTATTAAGGATATAGCATTTACTACCAAATACCTTAAGATGTCCTAAGGATGGTTTTCTACCTTTGATGATTTCATAGGGTGTTTCATTTAGCATTGGTCTAATCAAGACTCTATTTAGGATGTATGTAGCCGTTGAGACCGCATCACACCAAAACTTTTGTGGAATGGATTGTTCATTTAGCATTGTCCTACTCATTTCTTGTAAAGTCCTATTTTTCCTTTCAACAACCCCATTTGATTGGGGAGTGCGAGGAGCCAAAAAGTTATGAGACACTCCATGTTTTTCACAAAATGCTCCAAATTGCGCTTCATTTTCAAATTCTCTTCCATGGTCGGTACGAATTGAAATGATCGTACAACTAAATTGGTTTTAAATTTTCTTGCCAAGAGTTTTAAATTTGTCAAAAGCTTCATTTTTGATTTTCAAAAATAGTGTCCATGTATATCTAGAAAAGTCATCTACAACAACTAGTGTGTAGAAGTTTCCCCCATAACTTTGAATTGATGAAGGGCCAAAAAGATCCATATGCAATAGTTCAAGACATCTTTTTGTAGTTATAGCATTTTTAGATTTATGAGATGAATGCACTTGTTTTCCTATTTTACATGCATCACAAAAATGATTATCGAATTTAATATTTGGTAAGTCTCTAACAAGCTCATTTCTAGTCAACGTTTGTAGTAGTCTCATGTTGGCATGACCTAGTCTTCTATGCCATAATGTTGAATTATCAATTATAGATGCAAGACATACTTGTGTGTTAGGATTATCACCAAGTCTACATGTATATAGTCCATTTCTCCTAACACCTTTTACTAAAACTTTATCATCTTTGCATATTAAGCTTTCATGTTTGGTGAATTTAACATTTAGATCTTTATCACATAGTTGACCAATACTTATTAAATTGTAAGCTAAACCACTAACATGCTCAACATTCAAGAATTTGATATTGTCATGAAGAATGTTACCTTTACCGATCACCTTTCCTCTTAGATTGCTTCCAAACACAACATGTCCTCCATCATACTCCTTGTATGAGGTGAAGAGTTCTCTATTACCGGTCATGTGTTTTGAACAACCACTATCAAGAATCCATTCATGAAGTTTTCATTCATGCTTTTGGTACCCAATGTTTCATGGGTCCTGGATGGTTAGCATCAAAAACTCCTATTCTAATCCATCTTTGTGTGATTCTAAAACTTTTATGATACCATGTGTTCTTAGGGTTTATGGATTGAGAGTATTTTGGTTTTTGAGTCACATTTGATTTGGGTTTCTTGAATCCAAGTCCATGCTTTGTTGTTGGAGTATAAAACTTTCTCATTGACTCATTACTTGCAACCTTGGGCATACAAGTGGAAGAGCTAGAGACAATGTTTACATTTTTGTTCTTTTGAAAATTCCAGTGACCCGACGGTCGATGCACGGTATCGACCATGGGTCGACCGTGGAGGTCCTGGATTTTTTCTTTCCCTTTTTCTTTCACAAATTGGATGGTTTTCAAGTGACTTATTGGCATGTTGTTTGAGTGCCCAGAGAATCCAATGCCACCCTTATCTTTTGATGATTTTTGAATCTTTAACATTTCATCTAACTTTGTTGAACTATTCTCAAATTTTGACAGTGTGGTTGTATCCAAGTTTGTTTTTAACTTACTCTCCAAATCTTTTATGCTTGTATGTGTATGAGATGCAATTTTGTTTTCTAGATCTTTTATCTTTATAACTAAGTCATCATTTTCATTTTTCAACTTGATATTTTCCTTTTTCAAACTTTTATTCTCATTTTTTAACTCCTCATTTTTAGTAAGTATTTTTGAGCTAAAATCACATAATTGATCATATTGATGGCCATTATTGTCACTATAGTAGCTAGAATCGGAGTGTACCTCACTTGTCTCAAAGGCCATAAGACATTTTTCTTCTTTTGTTTCTTCTTGGTTTTCATCACCACTATCACTCCATGCACCTCCTAGGAAGGCTTTGTGATTTTCCTTTTTCTTTGAAGCTACCTTTGGACAATCACTTATGAGATGTGAAGAGTCTCCACATCCATAGCATTCTCTAGATGATTTATTTTCTTTCTTGGCATCCATGGCTTGCTTGTACTTCTTAGGATCAAATGGAGCTTTCACATGCTTGCCTTTTCTTTTGAAGAACTTTTTAAAATTCCTCACCATCATGGCATACTCTTCATCCTCATCACTATTTGTTTCATCTCCTTCATCACTAGAGGAATCTTTGACATGTTTGGCTTTAAGTGCAATGGACTTGCTCTTCTCTTTCTTTAGCTTGGCAATCTCATCATCTTTTTGCATGATCACTTCATACACCTTGAGATTTCCTATTAGCTCATCCATTTGAAGTATGTTCAAATCTTTTGACTCCTCAATAGCCGTCACCTTTGCCCTCCATTTTGGTGAAAGAGCCCTAAGAAACTTTCTTACAATCTTTTTGGTAGAGTAAGTAGTCCCAAGTGACTTGAGACTAGTAACAATAGTATTAAACTTTGCAAAAGCCTCATCAATTTTCATATCATCTAGTATTTGAAATTGTTCATATTGTTGCACAAGTAATTCAATTTTGTTATCTAGAACTTGGGCATTTCCTTGATGTGTGGGGACAAGAGATTTCCAAATAGCATTTGCACTTTCACACATAAACACTCATTCAAATTCTTTTTTAGGCAAAGCATTGTAAAGAAAGAGTTTTGCTTCAAAATTTTTAGAAACCATTTTCTTATCCTCTTGATCCCATTTTTCTTTAGGAAGTGGAACAAAGGCATCTTGTTTGGAATCAAAGGTTTTTGGTACATAATCCCCTTCTTCAATAATATCCCTAAGATCAACATCTTTGGTTTTGACATAAGTCATGAATCTTTGTTTCCAATAACAAAATCCTTCTTCTTCAAGAAGTGGAGGTCTAACCATAGAATTCCCCTCTACATAATTTTGTCCCATTTTGTCAACTCAGAAATTTTTGAAAAAAAATATTTTTAGAAGATTTAAAACGACTTTTCAAAAATTATCTAGAGCAACTTGCTCTGATACCAATTGTTAGAACCTAGAGGGGGTGAATAGGTTATATGCCCACTTTTTGAAGTTTTTAACAATATTTGCAAGTAATTAAAGAGTTTAAGGAAGAAAGATATCACCAATGAAGTAGTTTGGACACAATGATTTATAGTGGTTCAAGCAAGGGTTAACAACCTTGCTCTACATCCACTCCTTGGCCTCACCCACCAAGAGTTGATCCACTAACTTCTCTCTTTGAAGGTAGAGATAAACCTCTTACAACTTCTCTCTTTAGCTTACAAGAATTACACTTCACTCTTACAAACAAGGTTAAGATAAACCTCACTTCACTCTAATTGGAAAGGCTAGAGTTGATCCTCACTTCTCTCTAATTCTATAGGCTAGAGATTATCCTTACACTATTACAAATGTATATGAATGTAATGAAGTATATGAACTTGAAGGCTTTCACTCTTGCTTGATTCTTGATCTTGAAATATTGAATTATAAAGAAATATGAGCTCACAAGATTTCTATGTATTCTGTGTTTTTTCAGATTGCAAGATGTGGGTAAAACACAAGACTTGAGTTGCTTTAAATAAGGAAAAAGTTTGATGCTCAAAAAGTGTCCAGACGATCCACGGTCGACCGTGAAATCGACCGTCGCACTACTGGAGATTTTTTAGCCTTGTGCATATAGACGTTGGGTTTTTACCAAAACCACACACAACCCATTTTTATTATAAAAATGCACTGAAAAGAAGCTTTAGAAAAGTTGGGTAAGTGCCATACTTCTTAAGTTTGAATTTAATCATGAAAATGGTAGTTTGGAAACCAAATGCACAAAGCATGTTGGAAGTTTACCTCTTTGGGAGATTTCTTTTGCTAAATATGGTTTTGGCTTATTTCAATAGAAGATTGTGTTTAGTATTTGCCAAAATGGGAATTTATGTTTTGACTTCCAAGCTTGTGATTTTTATAAAAATTGTCTCAATTTTTATAAAGGTTTTCATAAAAGTTATTTTATAAAAATTTAAACTTATTTGATTATTTATTTTGTAAGCTCATAGACTTTGAATGTTTATTTGTAGGAGGCTTCAACATCGACTTCTACTTGAACTCGGATCTTGACGATTGAAGCTTGGCCATTTGATGAAGCTTATTTTGTAGATTATGGATTAGAATATATTTGATTGAATATATATATGTATATGTGCACATATGTTAATGTTAATACATACAATTATATAAACAAGTTGTATACTTTGGTGTCAACAAAAGAGGATTTATTTATAAGCCTATTTTTCCCAACATATATATATATATAGTGAAAATTTCATTTGAGAACCGTTTTTATTGCGAGAAACAATCTTAGCTGTGCAATTACCCCTCTTCAATTGGATTGTCCACCCATGAATTCCTTACATGCACCTTGCCACACTCAATCTCCCCACGCTCTTCATCCATGAATTCCATTATAAAAAATGGACGACTAAGATTGGTTCTCGCGAATCTCACACTAATATTGGTTCTCAACGAAACCTTCCCCTATATATGTATATATATGTATATATATATATATGTATATATATATGTATATATATATATATATATGTGTATATATATATACATATGTATATATATATATATATGTATATATATATATATGTTTATATGTATATATATATATATATGTTTAGATGTATATATATGTGTTTATATGTATATATATATATATATTTGTTTATATGTATATATGTATATATATACATATATACATATTTATGTATACCAAAATGTAATGAAGTATCAATGTTTTAATATTTTGTGTAACGAACTAAACTTTATTGATATTAATATATTAAAGTCACATTTTTTTAGATTAATACAATAAGGTCCCTAAATGAAAATATTGTATGTAATATGACCTGGAATTATAGCTTAACAAATCACCTTTTGGTTTTTATTATTTTATTCTCATTTTAAATTATTTTATAACACCTTTGGAACTAACGAACCGCCTAAGTGTTGCCATCTCCGAGGGAGTACGGTTGATTCATGAACAATAATAATACATAACAAAACCCAACCAAAGTTAACTATAGTTCAATAACCCAAATTAAAATCACCATATCACCACCGCTAGAAACCACCATCTACGAATCTTTGTTTACCATCTACGATAAAACCAACCTCGTCGTCCCTGCCAATGAAAGCACCGCCACCATTCCATCTCTAACCTTAAACATCACTACCACCATCAAGCTCTAAAAACACCACCACCATCGTCGATCTCTACATCCAAAAACACCACCACCACCGTCAATCTCAAATAAACCCTCCCCATCAAAACCAGACACACACAAAATTGATGAAGATGATGAAGTCTAAATTAGAACAAAAACCAACTCAAGGAGTAAATCAACAAAATCAAAAGTCTGCGGTGCCATCATGTTAGCCCAATCTCTCTCAAAACAAACACAAATCCTGACCTCATTCTCCTCATCGGTTGGACTTTCTGAATAATCGAAAGAGTGAAAGAGAGAGAGTTCTGATGTAACGCCCCATTTTTATAAAAACTATCATTTGCACAAAAACATAACCAAAGTATTCACATATAGTTTCAAAAGTAAGCGGAAGCGTAAATACAATAAAGTTAGAGTATTGTTTCATAAGAAAACACATTTAAAAGTACAACTGTTGTTTCTTATATTACACAACGGGCGTTATTTTGTTTCAAAAGAAGTTGCTTGAAAAGTGGTCAAACGGAAGTTTTGCCCTTGCCTTTTGAACAACCCGCAAAACATTTTAAAAACAGTATCTGATAAGCTACATGAGCTAAGTGAGTATGCCAAACTAATAATCATATAAACACACATATAAGATCATAAAGAGATACCACATGTATGTCAGGCAATCAAAGTTAGCATCTGGTTCTAGACCCAGGGCAGCACATAGGTCACGGTACTGTACCACGTCTGAGCCTTACTACACATAGCAGTATGCTAAACAACACATATGAATAGTATATGCATAATATTCTATCATGATAACACACATGCTATAGATATGAATAATAGTCTAGTAAACTCACCTTGTAAGCTGTAAAGTTATAAATCAGTACACAAGTAGTTAAAGTTTAGTGAAAACGTCCACGAATAGTTTGTACAGGTATAATACCAATAATATATTAAACACATGCTGAAACTTAGTAAATAGAAACTGAAAAAGGGTAGGGCACGCCCGTACCCTACTATAGGCACGCCCGTGCCTAGGTGATGCGACATACGGATGCTACTTATGGTCCGACCTTCGTATCCAACTTATGTATCCGACTTTCAAAAACCCAAAGTCGTATGACTTAAAAGTCACGCTCGTGATTAGGCATGGTACGCCCATGCCTTTACCCCAGGGCACGGGGGTATCTCAAGAACTAGGGCTAGCCCCGGCCATAGGCACGCCCGTTCCCCGCTCTGGTCTGAACCAGTAAGTCGGTCAGCTTACTGTTAATGACCATTTTCAACTCAAAACTCAGTTGTAATCGATTTAAAACTTCATGGGGGTGATTCCTTTCATCCCAAACAGCTAGAAAACGACAATTAACACTATAATAACATATTTTGATCCTTGAATCAATCCTTGACCCAATTAACCCATAAGAACACTTAAAACATTCAACAATCTTACCTTGATGATATATAACTTGATATAGTGAAGAAAAGATGCTAAATCCTTGTTGTTTTCTTGTTCAAAATCCAAAGAAAAGTGGCTGCTAGAAACTCACGTATGTATGTAGAATGAATGCTTTGAATGTTGTTTGAAAGACTTCAATGAGAAGTCAAAGAAATGGTGATATATATCTATATCTATAGCTTAAAGTCATAAATGGTCCCTGCACTTATTTAAGTTCTAATTTGACAGATTTGGCCTCTCTAGTTTTATAAACACATTTAGTCCCATCTAGGCAACTCATAACACACATATAACACTTATATTTTATTTCTATTATTTAAAGTATTTCGAACCTTGGGTGTTACATCTAAGTTAAAAACCCTAATGAAAGGGAAATGGGGCCCTGGGGTCGGAGAGAGAGATATAAACAGGTCGGGAAGGAAGAAAGAAAATGATGATGGTTTTTGTGATCTTCTATAACACTGCCATTTTGAGAACCAGATTTTTCTTTTAAAAACTATTATTTTAAGTTTTCAAACCGCGGGGGTTCATTCGTAATCATAACTTATAAAACCTGGTTTCAAATTAATACAAATAGTGGAAGACATAAGTGGCTAATTATATACAAATCAAAACTAGCCACAATTACAAGTAGTTTGGTGTTACTGTGTTCAAACGGCCGACCATTCAAAAGAATATTTACAACATAAGTTAACATGCAAGTGGGTTCCTCCCAAATATACAATATCCAACAAGTACCCGAGCTCACAAGCCTAAGGATCACCTGCAACATGGGGGAGAGTATCTGTTAGCTTTTTAAGGCTAGTAAGTATAAGATAACAAAAATATCAATATAAGTGCATCATATATTAGCAACAATGATCAAATATTGTTATCCTAGCATCTTGTGGTGAGCTGGCGTAGTTAGAAGGCAATATAATCTTGCAGGGTAGCTAACCCGGCTCAATGCACCTAACTGGGTACTAGACACATCAACCGCGCCAATGGGTGAGCGAGTAGCGGTCCACCATTGCGTTATGAAGTCAATCAACTCCACTAGGTACAGCGGGAAGCTGATCCCCAACCGTTCGAGGAACATTATCGACCCGAAAACCTCAAGGCAATCCCAGACCATCGCTGGCCTCGATAATGGACTATACAGTCCCAACTCCGGATCCGATCACAAACACATAACTGATCCATTCAAGATCTCATTGCGCGCATATAATCACATATCATAATCATGATTCATATCTTACACTATCAAGTGCATATCATATCATTTCAACAAGTTACGCATGCATGTAATAAGGTAATCTACCTTTTGTTATTATATTTCTTATTTCTGATAATATATAATATAGGTATATTAATTTTTATGTGATCCGACACTCACCTGAAAGCTACAGCAGGCAAATATAATGTTCTGGTTCTTGATCGCCAGGCTCACCTAAACATATATCTCAAATATCAGTACTAAGAATAATTAAAATCTGTTTACTGTTACAGGGCACCTTGCTGCCGCAAGAGGGGCCCTTACGCCCGTAAGCAAGTCTGCACAGACCGGGGTCGATTTTCCAGCACTCTGTCAGTCCATTTTTCAAACCAAAATACTTCCAATCAATTCCAATCGAATTTTCAGTGTTCACGTATGAAATATACACTCTAACCAAGCTAGAAACACCATTTCTTATACACTTTAACATCCAAATCAAGATTCATGATCAAATTCACCATTTTTGACCCATTTAGGCAATTTCTCCAAATGCAATCAAAACTATAACTTTAATCCATAAATTTGATCTAAAACTAATTGTAGAAGATGTAGGAACAGATTGGTATCACAATTCTAGTTCTTGATATCAATTTTGGGTTTGACCCCTTTGAACCTAAAACTTCAAAATGAAGAACAAGGAAGATGAAGATGATGGAGGTGATGAAGATGATGAATATGAAGCAATTATAACTTGGATTGCTGCTGGAATTCACAGATGGGTAGACTTCTATTTGAGATGAAGAAAGTGTGTCTATGTTTATGTCTGTCTGTGTATGACGAAAAAGGAAAGGACCGACTTATGGTCCAAGTATATACATAATGGGTATCTTGTTCCCCTTTTCAACTTACAACTCAATCCGATTATCCGTTTCAACTAATGGGGAAATATTTGTAATCCTTACTTGAAAAGCTACAAAAAGTAAGAAGAAATCCCAGTCATTGAATTTTAAAAATTAGTTCCTAAAAGGTGGCTTTTTTCTTTTACTATTAATTAGAAGAAAAAAAACAGTTAAGGGTAAATTGCAGAGGCGATTCTATGTTATGTAAAGTGGAGTGTGTATACCCCACTTAAATATTTTTATATGCAGTATATATATATATATATATATATATATATATGGGTAATTCTATATAACCCTCATTGATTATCTATGTAACCCCCTTGATTTGCCATATGTGAGTGAAAAGGCTATATTGAAAATGTAGCCTTCTTGATTTGACATTTGGGTTTGTGAGATGAGGAGGGCTAAATAGTAGCACCCTATATATATATATATAATTAAAGTAAAAAGGGTAAAAGGGATGATTATTTGATCATTTTTCGGTATATATATTAATTGATAATCGTTAGTTCATCCTCTTTATTGATTAAAACTAGTTCTTCATCAATTTCTTTTTGATGAATCCAACATATTCATCACTTTTTAGATAAAAGCATTTTGTTCATCAACAAATTATTCCAAAATTTTGTTTTCAAAATCTGTATTTAAAATCAAAAAGAAATTGATGAAGAACTAGTTTTAATCAATAAAGATGATGAACTAACGATTATCAGTTGATATATATACCGAAAAATGATCAAATAATCATCTTTTTTACACTTTTTACTTTAATTTTCTTTTTATTTGATCTCATCCCTATATATATATATATATATGCATATACCTTCTATGGACCACTATAAAATTAATATATGAACCCCAACAAATTAGAAAGAGCATAAATCTTCCAAGCTGAATGGATAAGACAAACAATATGTTAAAATCTAACTCTCTAGAACTTGAAAGCAAATAGTCAAACCCTATTATCACTAATATCAATACATCCATATAGAGAGCATAGCTAGTTAGTCAGACTTAGGTATGCTACTTAGACCGGATGTATAGCCCTTCCCGAATGCCTTCGGGTTAATTTGGGTTGGGTGGGTTCCTTCGGGAACACCGCTACACCCATTTCGAGTTCCCCTTTTTTTTCCTTTTCGGTTTCGTGCACTCGAGCAACCTGAAGCTTTTTTTTTGTAGAGAAAGTAGGAGAAAGAAAATATTTGGGTTGATTTGTGATGAGTGTTACTTGGGTTTTGCGTTAATTTGGATTGGAAAGGAAAAAAGAAGAAAAACTGATATGATAGCTGATGTGGCATTTGGGTTGGGTGTAAGCCATACTCGTGGCCTTATTATGAAATTTTTTATTAAATTTTATTCTCTTTCGTTTTCATTTAATTCAACTGATTTTGAATTAAGTTTGGTATTAACCTCGGTCATTTTGTATTGTTAAAGGAAAGCTACTATTTGGATCTACTCCATCTCACATCCTAGACATGTTATATTAATGAATAACAACAGATCATACATGATGTGCGTGAATCAGATCAGGTTTTATATTTATAAATTGGAATCACCAAAATTCTGTCTACAACACAAATAGGTAAGTGTACCTAATCGTATCGCAGCATAGTTCTGGTAAGACCGAGTGTCGAACACTTGGGGAACGAGTATGATTTCAGATTTAAAAGATTTTATTATTAATTAGTCTAAAGAAAGCGATTAAATAGGGAATTAATCTAATAATGCGATAAACAATACTAATTAGACAAAAGAGAAAACAATCCAAAAGTAAGATTAAGCTGAGAGCTTGGAATGGAAACAATCAATACGAAGTAGTCTCACCTAAACTCGATTACCCCCTCATCTACCCTCAATCTCATGGAAGTGAAACGGATATTATTCATTGTATACCGATTTCTAAATTAGCTAGATCTCTTGGTCAGACTCACTAGCCCTATAATTATAAAAGCATTAACCCAATGGTCATGGCATTAACTATCCCTATAATTAGTCAATAAATTCGTATCAAGCTAGACTTAATCTATTGATTTGTATTGGTCACAAAATTAATCAATTAACATTGAATGGTCATCGCATGCAATTGTCAAACACATTAAAGTTAATTACTTTATAACCTAACTCTAGGATTTGGTCCATCACTAGTCATGAATCCTAATGGCCATAGAAACTCATGATTAAAGCAAACATAGATAGACCGGTCATCTCAACTATGAAATAGTTAGCAATAGGCATAAATATCAAAACTTTAACACGGATGGATCTTTGAAAAAGCTAAACATGATAAATTATACAATTACTAAACATCTTGGTCCATAGAAATCAAACCAATAAACAAGGGTTCATCTAATCAAGGTGAGAAACAGAAAACCTAGCCCATAGACAGGCTAGAACACATCAAAAATGAAAAAGAACAGAACTTGCAACCTATTATAGACCGATGGTTGCAAACCCGAGTCAATCCCGTCAAAGTTGTGGTCTTCCTCTTCATTATTGAACTCCAAACCTTCTCTCAGACCTTAAAATCACTTCTGGACGTCCTCAACCATCATATTGGAACCCTAGAATCGCATGAATGTTCCTTAGGTCGAAAATAGGGTTGTATCTATAGATTTCATGTTTCAGCACTGACGCGTCGCTTCCACTTTAAGACGCGTCGCGTCAGGCAATCAATTGACGACATTTTCGAACTTTTACGCGGACGCGTCGCGTTGGACCTTATAAACGCATCATGTTGGAGACTAATGCAATATTCACCCGGTACGATTGTCGCCCTCTGAGTCTAGTTTCCGTGGCCTTTTGAATCACCTCAATCCGAGCTCGTACGAGTGAGATATGATCAAAACAGTGAAGGTGTGTTGGAGATGACAGCTTTTTTCTTATTTTCATCGGTTTCTTCGGTTCTTGCTCAAAACCTTTCATCATCCGCCTTTTTAACCTAAAAACCAACAATTTAAGATATTAAGTATCTTTTGACTCATTTACAAACAATATTTGGTTAAAAATAAATACGATATCGCATAAAATATATATCTAAATACGACAATATCAATACACTCAAATACGTTACATAACTAGAATCAAATTAGATTATCAAGGAGGCCCAAATAGTTTCACCTATTAATAATGGTTATAACAATGTTAGTGTATTAACCATGGTTAATGTTTATATCCTATTATTAACGCTTTGACCCGTACCTAAAAAAACTAATTTTAACTCGTTATCTAATCATTTTGAACATCTAGTCTTGTCACATAAACTATGTCGGACCCCAGTACGTTTGAATCCTAGATTTGCCACAGTATAATTGACCATTAAAGTTTTAAAATATCAGTTTTCTGATATGTAAGCATCGTTATATTGATGCAAAACAACAAATTCAGTAACTACTTCTCCTGCACAACCATCAAAATTGATGCACAGCAGAATTTATAAACAATTAACATTTCATCCAAAAAATTGATACACAACAATTGATGCACACCAAAATTTATAAACTATTAACCTTTCATCCAAAAAGAACTCGATGCATCAGAACTCAAAATTGCATGAGCACACCTTATCAATAATTTAATTTGATTACAAACACAAGAATATGAAATTTATGCACATAAATTGTAGGATCTTGATAAAATCTTGAAAGTTTATAAAGGAAACAGTTATTTGATTCGCTGATTGGGTTCTATGAAATCTTTCTATCCGCTTCGCCGCCTGCTTGATTACCCACTTGTTATGACCGGTGGGTTCTCACAGCGAACCAACATCTCTGGAATTTCCTCCATATTTTCAGTAATTCTTCCAACGGAAACTTTAAAAACCGACGAGAAAAACAACATGTTGATTCAATACGTACAGATACTCGCCAGAAACTTTAAAAACCGTAGGAAGATGAGACGACGAGCATGGAATCAAGAGGGTTACGGTAGCACATGAAGCGATAGAGATGAGAAGATGAGAGAGAAAGGGTAGACCAAGAGGGTTACGGTTTTGAAGAGAGAGAGATGGGGCTAACTTAATGGGAGAAAGAGAAAAGAATTACGATGATACCTAAAATGCTTCTTAACTAATTCTCTCATGTGTCATCTCCAAATCTCTCTTTACTCTTTTTACCTTAATCCTCTTTTTATTTGAACTCAATTCTCATTATATATATATATATATGTATATATATATGTATATATATATGTATATATATATATATGAAGAATGTTCAATATAGTACATAATATATTCATAGTCCTAAGGGAATAATTCTAGCCTTTGGATCAATGACATCAATGGTCCAGATTGCATTTTAAAATTTTGGGCGGAGTGACATTTTCGTAATTTTAGGACTTTATTGAACATAACTCATATATATATATATAGGCAAAAGTTCAAATGAGAACTGTTTTTCGTACGAGAACCGCGAGAACCAATCTTAGCCGTCCAATTCCCCCTCCTTCAATTGGATTGCCCACCCATGAATTCCTTACATGCACCCTGTCACACTCAATCCCCTCACGCTCTTCATCCATGAATTCCATTATCCAAAATGAACGACCAAGATTGGTTCTCGCAGTTCTCATACGAAAAACAGTTCTCGTTTGAACACTCCCCTATATATATATATAGGGGAGGGTTATTTTAAGATTAGAAAACTAGATGAGAATTGAAGACTAAATCTCAACAATTAATTTAATAAATTAATGGCTGAGATTAAATTAAAAATATACAAAGTTTAATTAAGTTGCAAGGGTAAAATAGGAAATAAAAATATTAAAATTGTGGGAGCACGTTTCCCTTTTAGTACTTCGATTTCTAGATTTGGAAGAAAAAGAGTAAAAGAAGATGTAAAGATCTGAAATGGTAACATTAACATTTCAGATATGAAATACACATTTGTACATTTCACATCTGAAACTCCCTCATCCTCATAAATTTTGCTATACGATATCTAAATCTGAGTCGTCAATAATCACTGTTTTTGTTGAGATCTAGTGATTCCGAAAACAGTTAGGATGTCGTCGGAAGTGGGAGTATCAAACCACCGGAGAGAGGACTGAGTCAGATCGAATAGTGGATGGCAAGTTGAGATCGAGCGATAGTGGAGATGGGTTCTCTTGTGAGGAAGAACGACGGCGGTGAGGGAGGTCAGTGGCGTCAAAAGATGGCGATGGGGGTAGGGTTCATCAGAATAAGGTGGGGGTGGTTGGATGCGGTGATAGTCCATATTTAAGCTCGACGGCTCAGATCTATGATGGTTGAATCTTATGGCGGTGGTAGTGGAGGATAGTAGTGGACCACGGCATAGATGAAAAGAATACCTCAAGGGTGAGGATGAATGGCGGCGGTGGCGGTCTATAGGGGGAGAAAAGAGAACAACAATGATAGAGGAATGGAAGTTATGGTGGTTGAGTCAAAGGGGCGGTGATGGTGGTTTCAGGCCGAATGTCGGTGGTTGGTTTGAGTGGTGGTGTAGGGCCGGCCCTGGCATGGGCCACAAGCTGCCTAGGGCCCAAAAAATTTAGGGGCCTACTACTATTAATGTAAGCATATATGTATATATACGTCAAGTCCAACCACGCAAATTAAATAGGCCCGGTAAAATCAAAGAAAAGGCCCAAATGGAAGGGAATAAAGGGTTGTAGGGCGAGGTTCTCTTTGCCGTGGAATTGTAAGAGACGATATGGATGGTGGAATTGGAAAAAATGGGTAAAAATACAAAAAGAAATCGATGATTCTCCATCTCGTTTTTCGTTGTTAACGATAGACTCGTTATCGAATAATATGAAATTCGAAAATCACAATCTACGGGATATTCATCTCCTAAACAATCATTGTTCATCCTTCTACTCACTTGTTTGTGTAATAGTGTTCATCAATCATCCTCGCAAGTCGCAACTCCTCCCTTTGTAAGTTTTGTACTTCAGTCTTGATCACTTTTTCCTTAGATAGTTTTATAGTTGGATTCACAATAAAAACATAAAATTATAAAAACTTATTCTTTCTTCTTGCAAATCATTATGAGTGAATCACTCAATGTCTCAATAAAAATCTCAAACCTTGTTTATATTCTTTTTTAGGGCTAAGGGCTTCGAGTTCAATGTCATAATCGATTTTTCTTTTATTAGATACCTGGATTCTTTCATTATAACTTAACAGAATTGTGAAAAGCAGATACAAAGCCTAGTTATGTGGGATTTGGAACAATTGAACACATTACTAAAATTTCAGAATTGAGAATTCATCTACTTAGCCCTCACTCCCTCGGTGTAAAAGTTTCTTACTTCCTTTAATCCTTTTTCTATGTAATTTTCCTAATTTTTAATTTGTTATTTTAATATGATTTTTTAATCCGGTTGTGACCGTGATTTGTGAATTGTTTAGACTTTTAGTTATTAGATGACTCGTTGTTGAATCATTGTTTGTGAAGTACTCAAGTTGTGCTTAAAATTGCTTTATTGTTTGCTTTCTGATGCTAAAAATGATTAATTAGTTACTTTCTGCTTCATTAGTTTATGAACTTGTTTGTGAATTTGTGATTGAGATTTCTTTATTGTTTATTTTAGTATAATACATGTTTTCAAGGTCGTATTTTCTTTTTCATTAGGATGGTAGTGCAAATTTGTGTTGTAAATGGATGCATATAGAATAGTGAATAGGGTAGTTGCTCGAGGGTTTACGGCTTACAAATTCTAAACATTGGATTTTGTAGGTAGTGTTAGTGGTGTTTTTCTTGGCTTTCCAAAAATAAAAAAGTATGCATCAAGTTTTTTAAAAAGTATATATATAAAATAGTTACTTGAGACATTGTTTGAAATTATGATTGAGTTTTTATTTATTTATTTTAGGGGCCTCTTTATAAATTTTTGTCCATGGTCCATTTTTTGATTGGACCGGCCCTGTGGTGGTGGAGATTTGATCGGTGGGGGAAATGCAGACAAGGAACGTGTACATAGGAAGTGGGATCATATATATTGACTATGTTACCCTTTATAAGCAAATAATGCTTTTAATTGCAGCCGTATGATTGATTAAGATGAATGGATGAGATTTATCTCCCATTCTCACATAATTATATATTCTCATTTGAAACTCCATCTATATACATATATGCGCACACACACACACTACCTTACAATGCATTTAAGTTTCTTTCTCCTCAAAATTTTTAAAACTCTTAATTTTAAGTAAGAAACAAATCACAATCGATTATCTTTTATCTTTCTTCATCCCAACCATTGATTTCAGAAAGATCAAACCTATATGGCAATAAAACTCGTAAATTTATATTTATGTAATTAAATTGATAGATGATTTTTTGGATAATTTTTTAAAGGTTTGTTTACTTTTTGTCATAGAAAAAGATAGAACTTAGTAAATGTCTAGAAGAGTTCTACATTAGATTTCATGTTGATCTTAATTAGTTTCATCTCTCATTTCAATTATTCCTTCAATTGGAGTGATTTGATTATTGTGGCTAGCGATAAGGGGTTACTGTTTTTCATTGTAGTTTATACATTTATTTTCGTTGTAGTTTATACTTTTTTCTGGACGGTTTTCTAGACTCGAAACTATAAGATCTTACGAGTGGTTACTTCTTCCTCGGCCGTATCCCGGATGAAATTCACGCGATGTCATTAAAAAAAAGTTAATCGACCCGTTTATCAAGTTCGTCACTGAGTTGAAAGCGCATCATCAAGTAAATAAATTTAGAATCTTTCATGTTTTTTTTTCAAAGCTAACCCAATTTGATGAGAATGAGGGAAGAAGCTTTAACCCTTCTCAAGTAAACTTACTCTATAATATAATCTTTGAAGGATTAGTTGCCTTGCTGGGAGGGCTATAGGGTTCTCAATGGTTTGCTTATAGCCTTATTCTATCTTGGTGGCATGGCTCGGCTTCTTTCCATGGCTCACCTAACTTATGTAGTGTTACACTTACAAACCAGTTTAATGAAAGGTGGTTTACTTATTTCCATATTTATTCATGAAACTATCACGTTTTGTTACCGATAGTATTGAACTTTCAAAAATACCATTTAATGTACTAAAGTTTCAAAATCTACCATTTGAGGTATTATGACCTGCGATAGCATGGTTACATTGTTTCAATGATGATGATGATCATGGCATCCTATTTTTGTTCCTAGCATTGTTTCAAACAATCCCTAAGTTTCAACCTGTGACTATGATCCTGGTCTGCGTTTTTTGTTCATACACTTTTTGTTCAGTGAGGAGCTTTCTTCATATGTAAGGATTTTGATCTTGTTCGTCCTGCTTGATTCTATCTCAAGGGATTTCTTCACAATTAGGGTTCTGATTTCAACATGGATCTTCGATTGAACTTGCTCGTTGATTTGTTGTCCATTGATGCTCATTGATTTCAAATATTCTTCAATTTCATCTTCTTCTGTTCTCGTAAGAAATGTTCAAACCTACTTTGATTTCTTCTTCATCTATTTAGGTTTCTAATTCGAAACACAGGGGATCAACATATCATCAAGTTCTTTGTCCTAGCATTTTGAGTATTTTTAGGGTTCTTATTTGAAAGATTGAATTGATTATAAACAATCGTTGAAACCAGCATTTCCGATTTCATCATCGTCTATTTAGGGTTCTTACATGAAGATGACAAAAATTCTTCTGTATCTTGAATTTTTAATAAAAATAATAATAGCAATAATAAGATTAATAATTTGGTATAAAAATGAATGAAAATGCAAAAATTACCTCAAACCTGCTATCTAGGTTTCAGGTTACATAAATTGGTAACTTTAAAAATTCCAGTATATTAAATAGTAGTTTTTAAAATTAGAAAAACACAGTAAAAAGATGACAACCTTGATACACTTTTCAAGAACTAAATCCTTTTTCAAAGGACTACCTTTATGAGAAATTATATGTATAATTTGTAGTTTACTGTGCTACCAAATTCAAACTATATAACAAAAAACAATTACCTTTAGAGTTTAGCCAATTGTGCAACTAAAAGAACTAGTAGTAAAACCAACATTTTGGAACAATAAAATTTTAGGAACTTTATTCGATTTAACCGGTACATGTAACATCATTATACAACAAGGATCGAGCTCGATAAAGTTATGAGAACACGAAAGTTCCTACCAACACGGACACAAGTGGCACCGTAAGATTGTCATCATACTTGGTGCTTATAGGGTGGGACTCAACAAATGAACTCACAAGAGACGCCAACAAGAAGCCAACCACGGTGACAAAACTTTTCTTGACAAAGCCAAACATCGAGAAATAGTACATATACCTATAAAGTATAAAGTAGTGATACTATTACAATTTGTAACATTTTTTAACCCAAAAGGGAAACAAGTGGATTTCTTTAGACGCAAAAGGTAACGTGACAAGAGAGATAGCAAAATGATTACCAAATAGAGGTAATGAAACCAGCAGTTGCCATGGCAATGGACCCTGCAAAAGATTTGTTAGTATTATAAGGAATCTTCTTGTTTCCAAATCACCTTCCAACAATGTCAGCAATGCCTAGATAAGAAAAACGGAGAATTATATATTATTTTAAATAAATACGCGAAAGGGATTGCTAAGTTCGGAAAGTATTGTTATGTACCATCTCCTGCACAAAGATTGCAAATTGCGGCAATGGCAATCGGAGAGGTTCTCCAGTATATCGTACAACACAAAGTGATTGCTATAACGTAGTACATTGGACCCTTAATAAGCTCCCTGGTGCATATATTAATCAAGAAAGGTTAATATAGTTCATCATTAGTTTAGTTAAGTAAAATGGGTGGTCAAATAGCTCTTAATAGGTCAGACCTATAGAATCACTTAATCTTATTTTGATGAAAAGGTTGATAACTCGCAACCCCAACTACCCCACACGGAACCCGTCCACCGGGACACCTATGTGAAGGGGTGTTTTAAGACTCATCCAGCGGTTGTGGCTAGCAGAGTATCTGCCAATTCGAACCCAGGACCTTGTAACATTTCTAAAAGTTGCTCTACTTCATTACCAACAAGGCCACATAGCCTACATGACAGAATTTTATTTAACACCTTTCTTGGTGATTATATATATAACTAAGAGTTAATTACAAAATTGATCCTTTCAGTATACCACTTATTTCACTTTTAGTCCTTTCTTTCAAAAAGTTGCTGATTAAATCCTTTAAATGAGTTTTGTGTACACAATTGGTCCTTTAACCGTTAACTTTAACGGTGTTGCCGTCAAGTTTTTTTAAATACCCATTTTACCCTTTTAAAAGGACCAATTTTCGTAATTAACTCTTTGAATTACCTAACTCTTGCTTCCGGATTTTGTAACTAACACCCTTCTCCTCAAAAACCCTACTATTTTCAAAACCTCAACCTCCGGCATCCAAGCCTTCCCGATCACACGCGTCACCGCCAAGTCCATATCAATCACATGCTCCTACTCCGCCACTGTGGTTGCACCACCTACCTCCGCTTCCGCTCAAGATCGGGTTTTCAATTTTGCCGCTGGACCCGCCACGCTGCCTGAAAATGTTCTCCGAAAAGCCGAATCGGAGCTATATAACTGGTACGGGGCAGGAATGAGCGTGATGGAGATGAGCCACAGAGGAAAGGAGTTTCTCTCAATCATCCAAAAAGCAGAATCAAATACGAGGAAGTTACTCAATATCCCAGAAGATTACACCGTTCTCTTCCTCCAGGGCGGCGCCACCACTCAATTCGCCGGCGTCCCTCTTAACATCTGTAAACCGGAAGATCCCGTTGATTACATTGTTACCGGGTCATGGGGGGACAAGGCTGTTAAGGAAGCATCGAAATACTGTAAACCTAAAGTGATCTGGTCCTATGAACAAAACAACGATCGATTCTTTCATCATCAATAGATGTGAACACGTTATTAACGGCGGGGATGGAAGATCCGTTGGGAAGTACCTTCGCCGGTTGCGGCTGCTGCTTCGCTGGATTCTTCCTCTGCTTCTTGGCGTAAGTAACCTTTTGCCATCCGTGATTGTTGTTGGTTTAGGCATGGTACCAAAGAATCGGTGATCGAGGTCTTCATCTCCAGAGAAAAAATCATCGTCTAGGGTTCCAACACGGGTGAGCTGGAGAAACGACCGGCGGCGACGGCGATTGGTGGCGAGGGGTGGAGCGGCGGGATTGGAAGGGATGTGCAGACGAGAGAGAGAAGTGATTTTATGGAAGGGTCGTGGTCGATAAAAGAAGTAAGGGAGTGAGTGGCAGTCTCGACGTTGGAGCGGAGGGAAAGGATGAGAAATGAGAGGAGGGTGAAGATGAGGAGGTGGTGGTTGGTGGTTGGTGGAGAAGATGGTGGTGGTTTGTTTGAAGATTTGGGTGGTGGTGCGGAGGTGGATCAGCGGTGGTGGAGGACGGGGCGGCGGAGAATGGCCGTCCATGGCGGTGGATTTTGCAACGGTGGATCTTGAATTTGTGTTCTGTTTTTTCTTTTTCCTTGTACGATATAATATTGAGTTAATTAGAAAATTGGTCCTTTTAAAAGGGTAAAATGGGTATTTAAAAAACTTGACAGCAACACTATTAAAGTTAACGGTTAAAGGACCAATTGTGTACACAAAACTCATTTAAAGGATTTAATCTGCAACTTTTTGAAAGAAATGACTAAAAGTGAAATAAGTTGTATACTGAAAGGACCAATTTTGTAATTAACTCTATAAATAATTAAAAGTTTTGATCAAAAAATTTAACCAACGCAACTCAACGAGAGACGGAGAGAGACCCGTTTCAACTGATTTTGCTTCGACCGGTTTTGATTTGTTATGTATGTCATCTTGCCAAGTCTAAAGGGCAGTATACATGTTATTTCGATTTAATAATTCAAACCTGTAGTCTCCAAATCTGCTCATAGATTTGACAGTTGCCTCATCTTTAACTCTTCCAAGTCCTATGAGAAGCACTTTGATTATATTCACACCAGGAAAAAGAGCTGCCATGACTGCTCCCCGAATCCCTGAGCTGAAAACGTATCCGATCTTTCGTGAAATGACAATAACGTCTTGTTATATGAAGGGTTGTTTGGATTAGACGATTTTTTCCGGCTTATGAGTTGATTAGAACTTTAGTAAGCACTCAAAGAGGCCAACATAAGCTAATAAGCCGGAAAATTAGTATGTAACTTACCTGAAAAGAGGCCAACATAACATGAATCCCAATCCAAATGTTATATGCAAAAGTTTCCTGTTTAATTTCTGTTAAAAGAAACAAATACATAAAGACTGTTAATTAGGGGGTGTTTGGATAAACTCATTTCTACAGTATATCAGCTTATCCAAACCCCAAGTAGTCAATAAGCTAACATCTTTTCTAGGTCAAGCTTAATTCCATAAATGAGGTAATCAGTTTTTGAATTGAAGTCAAGCTACCAATTCTGAATTTCAGAAATGGGGCAAGAAATCTGTTCTAAGCATCAAGAACTCAATTGAATAAAAATAGGATTCACCAAGTAATATTCACAAAAACAGAGTAATAGAAGTAGACCCACCTGCTCAAAAACCCCTCTTCTTGCAGTTTCTTCAAAAAGTCGAAGCAAACAGATTGCAAAACAGGTGAAGAAAGCCAAGGCGCAAAAATCTGCAGCCAATGGAGATTCCGGCAAGAATATCGGTCCGGCAGCCATGTTTCTCCGACAACCCAGTTGGGTATTTAACTGCAGGAATGGAATGCAAAATTGAGGGATAACAATAGAGAATTTGGACATGCATTGAATCAAAATTTCCAAATATGAGATCGTGAAGTGTTTGTTTTTCTGTGTGTTGATTTTCTTTGCAAATTGGAGAACAAGAATAGAGATTACCTATCTTGAATTTGAGTTTTGCCAAGAACTGTTTGATCAAATATCAAATTGTCAATCTTTCAGCCTTGTAAGGAGGCCATGCGTATAGCATGACCCCAAGACTTGGGTTGAAGCTAGATGGCTGGGGAACACAGCTACCCCCTACCATCGGGTTGGCATTCGGCTTTTCGTACCCGTCCCAACTCACAACCCGCTGATTTTTTTTTCTTTTTCTTTTCTTTTATGAGTGTATTAGAAAAAAGTAAGGAGATAGAAAATATTTGAGTTATTTAGGTTAGACTATATTTGGGTTTTGGATAAGAGAGAAAAGAAGGAAAAGCTGATGTGAAGCTGATTCGAGTAAGAAAGAGGAAAAAGATGAGTGCTACTTAGGATTAAGTGATAGTGTTTTTCCAAGGCACGTTTTTTAAGAATAAACAAAATATAGAAAGAACTATTAAGTATATGTATTTATAGGGTAAATGATATATATGTTACCTAAGTTAGGTGTTGTAATATTCATATACTTTTTTAACGAGCAAATACTGAAATGACAAATTTACCCTTTCATTAAATAGGTATGCGAGTGTGTCGGCACCTAACTTAAATGCTACAATTGTACACATCCTTTTTCTCATATTTAAAATTAAATGGAAAAGAATTTAAACATTTGGGATTATAATACGTCATTTAGTGTATATTCAAACTCACTCAGCTTTTATTTTTCATATTACGTGTAGGATATTATTTTGTATTTGAGTTAATTACAATTTTTGTCATTATTGTTTGGTGAAGATTACGGGGTTAATCCCTGCGTTCAAAAAATTGTGGGTTCAGTCCTTATTAACTGGACTTTATTGTATTTTTATTATCTCTCAAATTTGAAAAGACTAAAATGCCCTTACTTATTCTATTCACTTGCCATTTCACACAAGACCATCACCATCACACTCACCTAACGACCCTACTACCTGCTCTCACCTCTATCGTCGTTCTCTAATTACCCTCACCCTGTCGTTGCTACAATCTCTCAATCGTACACCAACCCTTTCGTGTGTATGATTGTTATTTTTGTCTATGCCAACCCTAACGACACCGACCATCGCTGACGCCGATGCGTTCCTCAATACTCTCCTCGCCGACACTAGTCGCCCCTAGTCCCCTGGGGTCGATATTATTGTGTTGTATGATCGACCCTTTTCTCTCTTTGTCATCTCCTTCTCTCTCACGTTTGTATTTGAGTTTTTTTATTAGAGTTTGGCTTTTGATTTTATATACGATTGTGATTTTCAGTTTTAGATTTGTTTTGCATTTTTATTAGGGTTTGAGTTTTGATTTGGGTTTGTTGAGATTGGATTTTATTGCTTAGGGTGTTTTTTATTTGGGTTCGTTTAGATCTAGTTTTGGGTCTTTGTTTGGGTATAGATCATCTCGATTTCATATTGGTGGAGGTGGCCGGAGTTTTGGTCATGGCCAGTTTAGAATTAGTGTTGAGATTGAATTGTTGTCGCTTTGCATGTTATGTGTTGTTTATGCTAGCAGTGTTTTAGATTATGTGGACAATAACTATACGATGTCACAACTAATGTCATATAACACTCAAGGATGACACATGTGAGTGTTATAATTTGAACAACATTTGCGATCATAAAAGAGAGATATTATTATGTAGAATTTTACAAAATAGGGATTTTAGTTTACTAGGTATTTATCCAAGTAGTTTATTAATTATGTGTTTTTATTTTATAATTAAAATAAATATATATAATTAAGGGTTGTTACAAGTTAA
This sequence comes from Dittrichia graveolens, assembly GCA_038502395.1. Taxonomy (NCBI): domain Eukaryota; kingdom Viridiplantae; phylum Streptophyta; class Magnoliopsida; order Asterales; family Asteraceae; genus Dittrichia; species Dittrichia graveolens. The sequence goes on from JARJIL010000005.1 coordinate 35,040,834, forward strand.
GTAAATTTTTCGGATTTATTATTTTATGATAAAGAGGCTGAAACTTTGAATGATTTAATTAATTACTTTCAGGATTTTAATAATTTTGATAAGGTTATTTATCTTAATTATTTAAATAAAATTACTTATCTTTAAAATGTAAGGTTTAGATTGATACAAATCCTATTATTTTAATAGGAGCTATATCATTATTAGAATAGGCTTTTTAAACCTATAAATAAGACCATGAGGCTAAAGAATTCAATTGTTACACAATCTTATCTTTTATATATATATATATATATATATATATATATATATATATATATATATATATATACTAGCATAGTACCCGCACAATGTAGCGGCTAGAAATAATTCTTACTTGATACCATGTTCGTTTTTATTAATATAAGGCTATAATATTCATGCATTATAATAACATCGAACAATTTTGTTCGCAATATATCTATTTTTTCCGGTTAATTTCTATTTTTTATTTCTCTTTTCTTTATAACCCTTTTATTAATTTTAAAATAAAATTTTAAAAACAATAAAAAGATAAACAAAAAGAATATTAAATATACTATAAATTAAACCTTTTGTTTTGATTACAAGAGTCATTTAAAAAACCCGAAAATATCTATAAATTTATGTTACATGTTATTAGGTTTATAAGTTTTAATTATACGTATTTTCTAATACTTAAATTAAAATATGTCTAATATGATATAATATTTAAACTATTATTTTTTTAAAGATCCTTTTATATTTTATTTTTAATTTGTATTTAATATTATATAAGTTGAAAATTAATTTATATGGACATGACTTTTTTAAACATTATTTATTATGGAAGATTTAGTTATAAAATTGGTAATTAAGAATTTTAAGTAACTCCATATAATGATTTCCTTATTGGTTTAAATAAGGGTAAATTGGTAATTTCAAATTACTTAAAATTAAGAGATTTCAAGGGGCTAAATGCTTTATAATATAGTATAGATATATGGGAAGGTTCATTTGAGAACCGTTTTTATTGCGAAAATCACGAGAACTAATCTTAGCCGTTCATTTTGGATAATGGAATGTATGGATGAAGAGCGTGGGGGGATTGAGTGTGTCAGAGTGCATGTAAAGAATTCATGGGTGGGCAATCCAATTGAAGGAGGAGGAATTTGACGGCCAAGATTGGTTCTCGCGGTTCTCGCAATAAGAACGGTTCTTAAATGAACTTTTACCTATATATATATATATATATATATATATATATATATATGGTGAGATCCAATGAGAACATCCCTTAAAATGAGAACTCTAGGAACCACTGCATCTATTCTATAAAATCATTGCATCCAACTTAAAATCATTGCATAATATCTAAAAAACATGGAATTCTCTTAAAACTAGTTCATCGTGCACGAATTAATCGATGGATTCTTATTTAAGAATCAATACATCTTGTTTTAAAAACCACTGCACCTAGCATAAAATAACTGCATCTAGTATAAAATCACTGCATCTTATCTTTATAAACACAATAATAATAATAAAATAAATATATAAATCACAGTACACAATAATTGACTATATATAAAAAAATTGACTTTTGGTGAAAATTTTTGGGTGTTTGCAAATTGCAAACGGTATAAACCGTTCGCATTGGATCCCGTTTCTCTATATATATAGAGAGAGAAGGGTTCATGCGAAAAGGATGTTATTTGCGAAAAGTGCGAGAAGCATTATGGGCCATTTGATTATTTAATCAAGGGTTATAATTCTTGATGGCATTTTAGTAATTAAAAACAATTTTAATAATTAAATTTAATTAAAAAAAGGGTAATAAAGTAATTACTCCCTTCTCTCTCCTATCTCCCTCTCTCTCTCCCCTTTATCTCTCCTCTCCCCTTTATCTCTCCTCTCCACTCTTTTTTGTTCCACCGTCCCACACTCCCACCTCTCAGTTTTAAAAATTTTCAAAAGCACTCTTTCTCTCTCTGCACCGGCGCCCACCACCGCCGCAAGCCACGAGATCTGAACCGTTGCAACCACCAGATCTGAACCGCCGTCGGCCGCAAGCCACCCGATCTAAACCGCCGTCAGCCACCACCGATTTTGTCTACGAACAGGGTTTGTTTCCGATTTAAGCCACCGTAAGCCACCGCCGATCTTCTCGCCTCTTTCTGGTTTCTTGCCCTTTTTTTCTTTAGAATCATGTTTCACGTATTCCTTTTCTCGATCTGACTTCATCTATCGCGTATTCCTTTTCTCGATCTTTAGAATCATGTTTTTTTCATTTTTGCTTTCTGTGTTTTTTAATTATGTAAATTATTACTTGGTATAATTATTATTATTGAAGTAGTATTTTTAAGTGTTACAGATTTTTTAGATGCATTTGTGTCAATTGTGTTGAGATGTGATTTTTAAAAGTTTGTTTTTGTTGTTTATAATTTGTAATTCATTAAATATTTATGTTGTTCAATAATAAACATTGTTGTTTTTTTGTTTTTCAGAATCAATTTTGAAATATATACCTATTGCATCAAGTGGGTAGCATATATGTTCAAAATCAAATTTAAACATTTATGTTTATTCAATAATAAACATGGTTTAATTTTTGATGTTAACTAATGAACACAGATAGTGAATACAAAAAATGTTTGGTTGTTCAGTGATGAATATTTCAGATATTAAAAAGATAGGTAACTTTTAACATTTGCAATGTTGTTCAATAATAAACAACCATGAATGATGTTTCAAAAAAAATAATACTAAAAAAAGAAAAAGAATCGTAAATATTAAAAAGAGAAGAAAAAGAGATTAATATAAATTCAGAGTTTATTAATAAACATAGTGTAATGATTCAAAACTTTTAAATTTTTAACTATGTTCATCCTTGAATATCGTAAAATTGTTAATTATTATTAAATTATTTCTAATTTATTTTGTTAAAAGATTTTATGAGAGAGAAATAGATTGAAGAGATAAAAATATTGTTTACTATTATACCCTTTTGAATTAAATAAATAAAAAAATATGATTAATCTATGCCATTAGATCAAAATGCAAATAAGTAGCTAAGATCGCTTCTCGCACTTTTCGTAAATAAAACACTTTTCGCATATATATATATATATATATATATATATATATATATATATATATATATATATATATATAGAATAAAGATCAAATGACATTTGCGAACGGATTTTGGATGGTGAATCACTAACTTTTTTTAGTAATTAGTCAATATTTACGGCTGAAAAATAGTTTAATATATAAATTTGATTTATTTTTCTTTTTCTTTTAAATTTTGGATGGATTTATTTTTGAATTATGGATTTCAATATGTTAGCTTTTAGATACAGTAATTTTTTTAAATATTAAAATGCAATGTTTTTAGACAAGATTTAGTTATTTTTTAATTAATACAATTACTCTCCTCTATCTTTTAGAATAGGCTTTAAGCTTTATATGTATATTTTTTCAAAAACTAGCATAATAACTGTTTTAAATATTGACATAATATAAATTATATTAAAATAATAAAAATTAATGTATCTCTAAAAAAAATATACTTGTTGATATATCATTATCATAATTCTTAAATCTTTTTGACTTATAAGAGACGAACGATAGCAAAAACAAACGAATCGGCCCCCAACCATTGAGATGCAATAATTTAAGATAAGATATAATTGTTTTAGACTAGATGCAATAAGTTTATACTAGATGCGGTTGTTTTTTAAATAAAAAACAATTGAAATTATCAACTAAGATGCAGTAGTTTTAAGGAACTAATATTTTTTAGACCTGATGCGGTTGTTTTTAAACAAGATGTTATTAATAGCTTTAATTCAATACAATTGTTATGCAAGAAAAAAATATAGATACAGTTGTTTTTAAACAAGATGCACCATCTTCGATTAAACTAAAAAAAAGGTTCGTAGCATGAAAGCATATTATGGAAAACTAAACGTTAAAAACCTTAAATTCAACTTTTATAAAAAAAATAATTTATATCTTTTCATATTATTATAAATTTTATTAAAAAAATAATGTAATAATTATAGTTGAGGATCTAAATTATAATAGGGCAAATTGCGCGAAAATACAATAAACTATGTCGAAATTGCCATTGTATACAACCAATTTCATTTTCTACCTAAAAATACAACTTTCTTTTAAATTTTATATATTGTATACAATCGGTTACCTTCTAATCCGGTAGCCGGTTATGTTATTGGGAATACATCCAAAATCCTAATTAAATATGTCTTCGTTAAAGAGACCCTGTAACTACCGTCTCCATTATCATCGTTTTCGCTCCAAAATTTCAAAATCGAAGACTCATTTCAGTGTAGAGATTTTGATCGAAGGTCATCTCCAAGTCATTCAAGGTATGTATTTATCATATATTGCACTAATGTTAGGTTTAGGAACTGTTTGTGGATTGTTCTTTATACAACAAACTATGTCGAAATTGTCATTTGCATCACCTGTAATTGAATATTAAAATTTCATGACTATGTTTTTTAAATTGACTTTATTGAATACAACTCAAGATTAATAATTTGGTATAAAAATTATTGAAAATTCAAAAATTACCTCAAACCTGCTATCTAGGTTTCAGATTACATAAATTGGTAACTTTAAAAAGTCCAGTATATTAAATAGTAGTTTTTAAAGTTAGAAACACACAACAACAAAAAGATAACAATTTTGATACATTTTTCGGGAACTAAAACCTTTTTCAAAGGACTACCTCTATGAGAAATTATATGTATAATGTCTAGTTTACTATGCTACCAAAATCAAATTATATAACAAAAAATAATTACCTTAGGCCCTGTTTGGTTCACTGCATTCCTTGGGAATTCCTGAGATTGGGAATTAAAAACCCAAGAAATCATGTGTTTGTTTAGGAAAAAACTAGGGATTTCAAATGATGGGATTTTAAAGAAAATCCCACCAATTCCCTCATATGAAGGAATTAGGAAATACCACCACCCCCCATGGTATTTTAAAATCCTTGATAGAAGGGAATGTGCCATTTACCATTTTACCCTCACTTAACCATTGTTATTGTTATTGTTATTGTTATTGTTATTGTTATTGTTATTGTTATTGTTATTGTTATTGTTATTGTTATTGTTATTGTTATTGTTATTGTTATTGTTATTGTTATTGTTATTGTTATTGTTATTGTTATTGTTATTGTTATTGTTATTGTTATTGTTATTGTTATTGTTATTGTTATTGTTATTGTTATTGTTATTGTTATTGTTATTGTTATTGTTATTGTTATTGTTATTGTTATTGTTATTGTTATTGTTATTGTTATTGTTATTGTTATTGTTATTGTTATTGTTATTGTTATTGTTATTGTTATTGTTATTGTTATTGTTATTGTTATTGTTATTGTTATTGTTATTGTTATTGTTATTGTTATTGTTATTGTTATTGTTATTGTTATTATAGTTATGTGTTAGACTTTTTGGAACTATTATGCTTAAATTTTAGTTACATTTTTTATTATTAAATAGTGTAAATTAATTAGTTATTATTTATTTATTAAATAATTAATTAAACAATAAAAACTGTTTAAAATATAACTGAAGGGTAATTCTGTCATTTGTCACTGAAACAATCCAAATCCTTTGATTGAATTACCAAACAAACAGGATTTCAGGAATGCAAATCCTGACAGATTTTATCAACCAAACACAGGATAGGATTCACAATCCTGCCAAATTCAATTCCTGCAAATTCCCAATCCCTTGACAGAATGCAAATCCTATGAAAAAAATCTGCGAACCAAACGCCCCCTTAGAGTTTAGCCTAACTGTGCAACTAAAAGAAGTAGTAGTAAAACCAACATTTTGGTACAATAATAGTTGTAGGAACTTTATTCGATTTTACGAGTACATGTAACATCATTATACAACAAGGATCGAGCTCGATATAGTTATGAGAACACGAAAGTTCCTACCAACACGCACACAAGTGGCACCGTAAGATTGTCATCATACTTGGTGCTTATCGGGTGGGACTCAACAAATGAACTCACAAGAGACGCCAACAAGAAGCCAACCACAGTGACAAAACTTTTCTCGACAAAGCCAAACATCGAGAAATAGTACATGTACCTATAAAGTATAAAGTAGTGATACTATTACAATTTTAACCTTTTTTTAACCCAAAAAGGAAACAATTGGATTTCTTTAGTCACAAAAGGTAATGTGACAAGAGAGATAGCAAAATGATTACCAAATAGAGGTAATGAAACCAGCAGTTGCCATGGCAATGGACCCTGCAAAAGATTTGTTAGTATTATAAGGGATCTTCTTGTTTCCAAATCGCCTTCCAACAATATCAGCAATGCCTAGGTAAGAATAACGAAGAATTATGTAAGATTTTAAAAAAATAACCAAGCGTGTTTGCTAATTTCAGAAAGAATTGTTATGTACCATCTCCCGCGCAAAGATTGCAAATTGCAGCAATGGCAATCGGAGAGGTTCTCCAGTATATCGTACAACACAAAGTGATTGCTATAGCGTAGTACATTGGACCCTTAATAAGCTCCCTGGTACATATATTATTTAAGAAAGGTTAATATATTTTATCTTTAGTTTTGTTAAGAATAAAACTAGTCAAATATCTCTAATCTTATTTTGGTAAAAAGTTGATAAACGGCCAACCCCAACCGCCCCACACGGAACCCGTCCACCGGGACACCTATGTGAAGGGGAGTTTTAAGACTCATCCAGCGGTTGTGGCTAGCAGAGTATCTACCAATTCGAACCCAGGACCTTGTAACATTTCTAAAAGTTGCTATACCTCATTACCAGCAAGGCTATATGACAGAATTTTATTTAACACCTTTCTTGGTAATTATATATATAAACAATTTAATGTTTTGGACAAAAAATTTAGTCAATGCAACGCAACGAGAGAGACCCGTTTTTGCTTAGCCCTGTTTCGATTTGTTATGTATGTAATCTTGCCAAGTCTAAAGAGCAATATACATGTTACTTCGAATTAACAATTCAAAAATAAACCTGTAGTCTCCAAATCTGCTCATAGATTTGACAGTTGCCTCATCTTTAACTATTCCAAGTCCTATGAGAAGCACTTTGATTATATTCACACCAGGAACAATAGCTGCCATGACTGCTCCTCGAATCCCTGAACTGAAAAAGTATCCGGTCATCATTCGTGAAATGACAATAATGTCTTGTTATTTGAAGGGTTGTTTGGATTAGATGATTTTTCCCGGCTTATGAGTTGATTAGAACTTTAGTAAGCACACAAACCAATTTTTTTTTGGGCTTTCTGAGATATTCGACTAATAAGCTAATAAGCCGGAAAATAAGGTAATCCAAACAACTGCTTAGTATGTAAATTACCTGAAAAGAGGCCAACATAACATGAATCCCAATCCAAATGTTATGTGCAAAAGTTTCCTGTTTAATTTCTGTTAAAAGAAACAAACACATAAAGACATGGATTGTGATCCATTTGCCAGCCCAGTCTCAAATACACAGCTGTCAATTTAGGGGCTGTTTGGATAAACTCATTTCTACAGTGTATCAGCTTATCCAAACCCCAAATAGTCAATAAACTAACTTCTTTTCTTGGTCAAGCTTAATGTTAGATTTGGGACGAAGAAAGTATTTTGAAATCGTATGTAAACATGGACTACGTGTAGACACTATTCAAATCTAATATTTCGACCCTGCGTCTGGGTTACACGAAATCCAGATTATTTAAGATTGACCCCCACTATTAGGTCAAACCGAGATCAAACTCGTTTTACATAAATGTGCCCTCTGCACCCCCACTATAACAATCACCAACACTTAATTCCATAAAATGAGGTTATCAGTTTCTGAATTGAAGTCAAACTACCAATTCTGAATTTCAGAAATGGGGCAGGAAATCTGTTCTAAGCATCAACAACTCAATTGAATCAGAACCAAAAGAAAAAACCAAATCCTCCTTTCATAATAGAGAATTTGGACATGCATTGAATCAAAAATGGTATTCATTATATTCAAAAAACAGAGTAATAGAAGTAGACCCACCTGCTCAAAAACCCCTCTTCTTGCAGTTTCTTCAAAAAATCGAAGCAAACAGAGTGCGAAACAGGTGGAGAAAGCCAAGGCGAAAAAATCTGCAGCCAATGGAGATTCCGGCAGGAGTATCAGTCCGGCAGCCATGTTTCTCCGACAACCCAGTTGGGTATTCAACTGCAGGAATGGATCCTAAAATTGGGTGGAAAACAATAGAGAATTTGGACATGCATTGAATCAAAAATTTCAAGTATGAGATCGTGAAGTGTGTGTTCTTCGGTGGAATAGAAAGTGTGTAGATTTTCTTTTGCAAATTGGAGAAGAAGAATAGAGATTACCTATCTTGAATTTGAGTTTTGCCAAGAACTGTTTGATCAAATATCAAATTCTCAGGCTCTATTTTCTCATAGCAGATGGTAATTAAATTATGGTCAATTTTGTAGGGGACTAGGGGAGTAGAAATAATTATTGAAGCATATACATACATACATTCATATATATATATATATATATATATATATATATATATATATATATATTATAGAGGTAGAGATCAAGTAAAAAGAAAATGGATAATTATTTGATCATTTTTCGATATATATATCAACTGATAATCGTTAGTTCATCATCTTTATTGATTAAAACTAGTTCTTCGTCAATTTCTTTTTGATGAATCCATCATATTCATCACTTTTTAGATGAAAGCATTTTGTTCATCAACAAATTATTTCAAAATTTTGTTTTCAAAATCTGTATTTAAAATCAAAAAGAAATTGATGAATAACTAGTTTTAATCAATAAAGATGATGAACTAACGATTATCAGTTTATATATATACCGAAAAATGATCAAATAATCATCCTTTTTACTTTAATTTTCTTTTTATTTGATCCCATCCCTATATATATATATATATAAATTGGAAACGAATTTAAATATTGAGAATTATATTACGTTATTTAATTTATATTATTAGGCTTTTATTTTTCATATTACGTGTAGGATATTATTTTGTATTTGAGTTGATCATATTTTTTATCCCCTTGGTTTAATCAAAATTACGGATTTAGCCTCTAGGTATGAAAAGTTACAGGTTTTGTCCCTATTAACCTGACGTTATTACATTTTTTTGTCCTTCTCAAACTTGAAAAGAATAAAATACACTTAATTATTCTATTATTCATTTCTTGTTAGTTGTTAATATTAATCCAATTTTGTATATTAATATTAACTAATAATAAAATATATTAGAAAGTACAATTCACTACCATTTCACACAAGATTCATCCTTATGAGTACTAATGTTGTTAATTCGGGTCGGGCTTCGTGCCGACCCGGTTTCGGCCAATTTATTTTCATAATCGAGTCGTGTCATTTTCTTTGTGTCGACTCATTTCTGCCAAATATGATCCATGTTTTTTTTTAAAGATGGATTTCGAATACGATTTTATTGTTTTGACTACGATTTTCGAGCACCATTTTCGAGTACGTTTTCTTTTTCGACTACGATTTTCAAGCAAGGTGCACATGTACGGTTTTCGAATTCAGATTTCAAATAAGTCTATCAAACAACCGAAACAAAAATATAACAATTAAAAACCAATCCAAAATAATAAAATACCAACCGAAATGTCAATACCATTACGGTTATATTCAAAATATCAAATACAAACACAATATATGATTCATTGATTAAATACCAAAAAAAAACATACATCAAAAAAATTGAAGAACAGTCACATGGGTATAACACTATAACTCTATACGTCTATAACTCTATATGATTAATTGATTAAATACAAAAAAAAATGAATTACAGATTATGATACAAAATTGTCTATGGTGACTGGTGAGGCCGTGAGCTTGTCGAGATAGTCGAAAATCGAAGGTGAGCAAGAGCAGCACGTCATAACTCAATACTCGATGAGTCGCTGGTGAGCAAGAGCAATTGATTCGTAGATTGTGAGCTATAGTCGATGATTTCTTCCCGATTATGGCTTCTGAGTTTTAATTTTGATTAGTCGATGTCAACTGTCGAGACTCGAAGAACACAACGTACAAGTTGCCAAGACACTGACTACTGTGCCTAGGGTTTTCTTCTTTGGGCCTTTAAGCCCTTTTAACTTTTTAATTTCTAAACAGCCCAAGCTACTAAGCCAACAACCCCACACCAAAAAAAACATAAACGGATCAAAATCAAGTTGGCAGGTCAACCTGAACCCGACCTGGTTTTTTTTTTTGTTAACTTCAGGTCGACCTGATCGTGTGAGGTTTCGTATCGACCCAGAAAGTGCCAGCCTTAACCACCATCCTCACATATACTTACTCACCTAAGGACCCTCCAACCACCGGCACTCTAACCCTGTCATCGTTCTCCGATCACTCTCTCCCTGTCGTCGCTATAGACTCCATCTCTGACCCCAACCCTAACGACACCAACCATCATGGATGCCGACACGTTCCTTGGTACTCTCCTCACCATCACCGGTCATCCCCTATCGTTGATATTGTTGCGTTGTTTAATCCAACCCTTCTCTCTTTCGGGTCTGTTTTTGGTTTTTAATGAGTTTGGCTTTCGATTTTAGATACGGTTGTGATTTTCAATTTCAAATTTGTTTCAGGTTTTTTATTGTGGTTTATGTTTTGATAGGGGTTTGTCGAGATTGGATTTTGTTGCTTAGGCTTTTTTATTTGGGTTCCTTTAGATCTAATTTTGGGTCTTTCTTTAGGTATACATCATCTCGATTTCATAGTGGTGGATGTGGCAAGAGAAGTGGCGGTGTCCGGCATGTGTGTAGATGCCTTTGGTGGTTTGTTCCTTTTGACGACAGTGACCAAATTTTGGAATTTTACGACAGTTGTCGGAAGATGGTGACGATCACCGGAGTTGGTGGGGTTGCCAGAGCCATGACCGGATGTTTGGAGATGAAATTTAACTTGATTGTATTTGGATATTAATTAATATATTAAAATGAGTTGATCAATAATTAATCGTAATTCAAGCATTAGTAATATACTAAAAAAATTATAGAAAATGAGTAAAATAACCAAATAAGGGTAAATTGGTCAATCCAAGTTTGAGAAGGATCAAAAGTATAATGAAATCAGTTCAACGTATACTAAAAATTGTAATCGAGTCGGCTCAATAAGGACTATTTCCTGTCGAGCTCGAGTTCAGCTCGACTCGTTTGTCGTCCTAGGGACAGGAGGGGATAGCCTGGACCGTGGATCGGTTAGATAGAAGGAACTATACTATCGAGCGTAAAGTGCAACCTAGTCACTCACATATTTTCCAACCCATTTACACCTATGTACTAAAGGAAATTAGAACAAACCACAACTTAACTAAAATTACAAAAAGAAATAAACTGAAACATCCAAACCTAATTGAGAATAAGGTTTTAAGGTTTTGACATGAACAGAGTTAAAAGTAGTTGATGAAGCCAATCAACCTTGTTCTTTGTAAGGAGTCCAGATCAATTTGGTAACATCAACCTCAAGACCACCACGACCAGCGGCTTTAAGATGGCGATCTAACACCTTTGGATCGGCACATATAACATGTTGCCCCTTTCGGTATTGTATTAATTCCAATGACTGAAGTGTCATCAATATGTCCTCTGCCTTGATCGCCGTCATGTCGCTAAGCTCCTACACACACACCCACAAATTATTTTAACAAATCACATCAAAACTGTTTTAAATAAAAAATAATTTGAATAAATAATATTAGGTTAACAAACCTTGATAGAGATATTGCCTTTATGCTTTTTCAGAATATCGAGAAGAACTCGAGTCCAGTATCCCCTGTAGCTGAGTAATCCCAAGTCTGATAGTGGCCTTTCAGGCGTCCCGACTTTACCTTCTTTCTTTGAAAGCTCATACGCTGCTCACGTGTTAAATCTGATTAACTACCAAATATACTAAATTTTGCAGGATATATTAAATATTTATTCATAAAGCATCATCATATGGCTAATAAATGATAATTACAATAATAAGTACAGTAAATGCAATTGTAAATTATCCAAAGAACAAATACAATTAAGGACAGTAGAATTCCCCCTTGTGCTTAGTAGATAATTATAGAGAAGTCCTAGAAAACACATGTTTAATTATAAACTGCGTAAGGAATCTTTGAATAAAAAGGTAACAAACTTTGTTTCCCTTCATGTTTAAAGCAACCATCTTTGTTTTTCACAATATAAACCCTCGAACATTCAGATACTTAAGTTCAACATAATCCAAACAAGGCTACCTGTATAGATTATATTGAATTTAGGAAAAAAAAACTTAAAAATTTAAAGTTCCAGTTACCAGATGAAGCAAGAAAATTAAGTTTGAGTTACGGGACAAAACAATAAATTTAGGAGTATAACTTCAACAGTAGGGTTCATATGATATTCTGTTTAAGCACAGTTTGTAGGTTTTGTTATTATAAACAGAGGTTGAAATGAAAAATAAATAAATATGAAAAGTAGGAAATAGAAGCTCACAGAATGCAATAAGAAATTTTCCATAGCCTTTCCTCTGGTAGGGTGGGAGAGTTAAAATGCATGCTAAATTGTAAGACTCCTCAGAGTGCTTTTCCTGGAATACCAACAAATAAACCAATAAATCATCTTTAAAATTTTGTCAGCAACTTTAAAAACAATTCAAATCAATATGTATGTGTTAGAATGTAAATATCAGATTGACCAAACACGTAAATGGGCTCGTAGGGATTACTGTAATGATCATCTATAAGTATCTGTATCTGTATACATATAACATATCTATTTGTATCTGTATGCACACAACACATGGTATCACCCTTCTTTTCCATCTCCAATACACATGGTATCACAGCTTGGCTCGTATTTGTGAGTACTGCTTCTACGTACTGCCCAGGAAGAAGTAAGAACACCTATTTAGGGTGCGAATTCATCTCACAGCCATCATAGACAAACTCACAAGCCCTCAATGAGGGTACCCTGAAAAATTGACCCCAATGCCGACCAACAATTGCCGCTGTCAGTCATCCACACGTAGATGCATGAGGGCGGGTGTGACCCCGTTCACTGTTGTTTTGTGCTCCAGGCGTTGCCAGACAATTCCGACCAAGTCCCTGGAGAGACTTTCTCGGTTATGTTACTTGGTTTCTCATCTGAATACTTGTTTGCAATTCTTGTTTCTTCTTACGTTATTTTCTGCCATAGTCATAACGAGGTTTTCATACCCGCGCTTCGCAGCGGGATATAATCACTTGTTTGAAATTTATATAATTTACTTTAATTACATAAATTTAAAATAAAGTGGAAAAATTCAATCAATTAGGATTGAAAATGTGATAAAAGTTTGTTTTAGTATTCACGTGTACATTCTGCCGTCTATTTTGGATTGGGAACATTTTAGGTTTTGAAGCGTATTTTAATAACATCATACACATACACACGATTATTAATATAAAAGTTAAAGTCCAAACATCAATGTTAAAGTGAAGTAGATAAAACTCAAAAGAATTCGTAATGTGTTCATATTATTTGGTTTGAAATTAAATATATTGTAGGTTAACTTTTTCGTACTACGACGAACGAAACATTTACTGAAATATTACATATTTAGATAGATTGATACTATTACACAATAAAATTTATATCGTATGTAGATAAAAATGAGTTTGTCACGAATATATGTTTATATTTACACTAAGCATTAATACTAAACTTATAAAAGAAATAACAAATAACAAATGAAATTAATTGTTTAAACATAATATTAAAAAAATCAAATCAAATATGCAGAGATGTGGAATCGAACCCATGACCTGTTGCCTGGAAATACAGACGCCTTACCAACCCGCCTAAACACCGGTTTGTTTATATTTTGGATAACATAATATATAACTATTTATCAGGAAGTTACTGTTCATAACTTCCTGATAAATGTTATATATATATAATTTGTTTAGGAATTCTCTTTTTGGTTACTAGGTTTATCTGTTCTTGATTATCGGCTTTATTTATTTGCCATGGACAATTTTGGTTGATTCAATTTACTTTCTAGACCATTATTTGGTTTTTGCTCTAGAGATTGACTATTGGTGATAAAAAAAAAGGAACACTGTAATCTGGTACAACTAGTTGTGCAACTGAAGTGCAATGTCTTTGAATGGATCAAAACACTTCGCATATATCTTCGTAGCACTGGAATAGCTTCTCATCTCGTTTTTTATCCTCCTTCACATGAAGCCACAGTCTTTCTACAAATCAGAAACTCTGTTTAACCATATATCATCATCCCTTTAGTTAATCACTATTCACTGTGAACATGTAAAGGAATACATAGATGACTACTGGCTGGATGGACAGAGCAACATATCAAGAATATCCAGCAGTTTGCCAACACTAATGTTATGAAATCCAAGAGGAGATGCGGAAAACTAAATTCTCTTCTTCCTTTGAGTGCTGATGCGAGGGTTATGCAAGCCCAAAGAGAACAAACAGCAGTTTTGTCAGTGATGTTCCATTTTATGCTCTTTTTCCTTCGGGACTTTTGTTTCTTGTTAGAGCTAAGATATTTTTGTCCAACAGACGCAACATCACATCTAACTATCTAAGTTGGATCTTAAGCCTCTAAAGTTTGCCTTTCTAGGATATTCTTTAATCTCAATTGCTTGTTTTCTCATTAATCGTATACCAGCTGCAGTTCGTGTCGGTGATATTCCATTTTCTGTTCTTTTTCCTTCGGAACTTTTGTTTCTTGTTAGAGCAAAGATATTTGGGTGTACTTTTTTGTCCAAGAGACTCAACAACACATCTAAGTTGATTCTTAAGTCTCTAAAGTTTGTCTTTCTTGGATATTCTCCTAAAAAAAGCATATGGTTTTTCTTCTACACCTATCCAGTGTCTAGTCCACACCATAACATCTCCGAAAAAACCGACTGTAGTTTCTCCTTTGCATGATCTATATATTCTATATGAGATCCCTATCCTCTTTTCCGGTAGATCCCCACTTGATTCACAATCACTACTACTGGTTGCAGTGATGCTTTTGGACCACCTCCTTAATCTGATCTTTTTATTGGAAAAGGTAATCGTACTTCTACTTACTATGTAGCTTATGTTTTTTCTTAGGATAAGTTGTCTATCACTTCTCTTTTTTTGTAGCCACGCTTGATTCTATTTCAGTTCCAAAAACCATTGGTGAATCCCTGCCACAGATAGTGTGCCACTATGATTGACGTGATGAATGCCTTAGAGCATAATGGTATTCGGACACTAGTTAACCTACCTACTGCAACAAAGGCAATTGATAGTAAGAGGGAAAAGTCCATCCAGACAGATATCTGGCACGGTTAAAGGCACAATTAATTGCCAAAGGTTATCTCCGAACATATGGTGTAGACTACTCTGAGACATTTATCCGGTTGCAAAACTACTTGGTTCAAGTTTTTATTTTGTTGACTACCACTTATAATTGGCCACTTCCCTAATTCGATGTCATGTGATAGGAAATAGACAAGTGTTGTTTTTAGAGGGACTAAAACAGTAAATAAGTTAAAAAGGATATTAAATAAATAGAGGATAGGGAGTCGTGGTAGGGAGGCAGAAATTAGATTACGTTTAGGCTTGTTGCTTGGTTCGTAGCTTTGGCTATCGAGAGAGGGCTGTGCCCTGGACCAACCTTCCGATTGTGGAGTGATTGGGGTTTACCTTCTTTGTTCAATTTCAGTGTTCAACCCTATTTGGATCTATATTTGTAGTTTCGATTTCTCAATTTGCATCATTGGTCCGACCTGCTGCTCACCTGCCGTGATTTGTCGCTTTGGAAACCTGTTATTGCCACCGACGACTTAATTGAATCATCGATCTGTTTTTGTGGGTTCTGCCGGTTGATCTGCCGTTGTGCGATCCTCGACTTGTCCAGTCAAAATTGAACCATCAGTCTCTCCTACACTCTGGATTGCTGCATCTCGACTTCAATTGCCGGTTCATTTCCGACTCCTCTGCAATCGGATTGCACGATCGCTGGGTCACAATCACTATCTGTCTTCTACCTTCGCTTTCAATTTTTGGAATTAATTGTCGGCACATACTTCACGTTTGGTAAGTATCGAGGTGATTTATTCATCTGTAATTTTGTTGGCGCTGTTGATTTGGGAATTCTTGTTAGTCTTCGGTTGCTGTTGATTTACTTTCCAGTTGGACCTTCCGTTTTTGATCTTGATTTCTTCTGTTCGTGATTCTGTTGGTGGGGATCTGCTATCTACATTGCACTACAGTGTTGTATTTCGTTTTTGGGGTTTGTGGATCTGTCCATCTTTTGATTGTGTGGTTCTTCTTCCCAATTTCAATGGAAACTCGCTCGGTACAGCAGCGTTTGGATCAACAGGAGGAATCGATTCATCAATTGCAATCTGATGTGAAGGAAATCAAAGCAGTATTAGAAGCTGATCGAGCAGAGAATGCTGAATTTCGCAAGGTCTTGCTGGCTTGGAAGCATGCTGATTTCCATGGGGGTCACGTTTTTGATTCTCCTGGTGGTGGCAGTGGTTCCGGATTGGGTGGTGATTCTGGTTTTGGTGACGGTTCTGGTCTGGGTGGTCCATCAGGTGGTGCTACAGGTTCTGGGGGTAGTGCTGCGCCTCCTCACGGTGAAGTTATGGTTATGCCATGGGCAGTAGAGAAGGTGCAGTTGCCTGAATTTTCTGGGTTTGATCCTCAGGGGTGGATTCAAAAGGCTAAACTGTTCTTTGACATCAATAATACCCACACAGATCTTCGTGTTCGTTTGGCTCAATTGAGTATGGTTGGGGTTGCTCAGCATTGGTTCTCCATTGTCAAACAGGTTCACGATTCTCTTACTTGGGATCAACTTCAAATCGAGTTGTTGCAACGTTTCAACGGTCTTGAAATTCAGAATCCGTTTGAACAATTAGCTTCTATTAAGCAACCGGATTCAATTTACGATTACATTGATGATTTTGAATATTTGTTATCGTTGGTCCCAAAGTTACCGGAGTCACAAGCTATGGGTTACTTTATTGCTGGGTTACGCGATGAAGTAAAGCGTTGGGTTCGTCTCCATCGCCCTCAATTGCGATTGGATGCCATGTATTTGGCTAAAGATGTGGAAGAGATGTTACATCTGACTTTTGTTTCTCTTTCGCAATCTCGTTTTCGGTATCATCAGTCAGGTGGACTCGGGGACATTTCCAAATGGGACAGGGGACCGTTGTTGGGTCAGTCTATGCTTCGCGGGACATCTTTAGTGGATGTGGGACTTAAGGGGGCTGATTCACCTCCTCTCTCTAGTCCTCGTCCCGTTGTGTCGGCGCCTTCGGAGGGTTCACACATGTTACATCGGGATCGTGGTGTGCGTTCCTTGTCTCGAACGGAATGGGAGGAAAGACGCAAGAAGGGGTTATGTTTTCGTTGCGGTCAACGGTTCGGTCCAGCTCACAAGTGTCCGGAGGGGAAATTACGGGTTCTGCTTTTGGGAGATGATGAATATGAGGCTACTCGAGGAAACCTTTATCAATATGAGTTGGGGTCACCTGAGCCTACTATGCGGGACTTGACGGGTCCAGGTTCTTGCGCGTCATAGGACCTATTCGGAAGCAAGTCTTGAGGACAAGACTTTTTTGAAGGCGGGAGTATTGATAGGAAATAGACAAGTGTTGTTTTTAGAGGGACTAAAACAGTACATAAGTTAGAAAGGATATTAAATAAATAGAGGATAGGGAGTCGTGGTAGGGAGGCAGAAATTAGATTACGTTTAATCTTGTTGCTTGGCTCGTAGCTTTGGCTATCAAGAGAGGGCTGTGCCCTGGACCAACCTTCCGACTGTGGAGTGACTGGGGTTTACCTTCTTTGTTCAATTTCAGTGTTCAACCCTATTTGGATCTATATTTGTAGTTTCGATTTCTCAATTTGCATCATCATGAATGCCTTTTTACATACATGGAGCAATCTTCTGGTTTTGTTGGTCATGAGAGTGTGGGAAAGTTCGCAAATTTTGCAGATTATGGAAATCTTTGTACACTCAGAACCGTGCCTGGTTTTAGAGATTCAATACCATGGTAGAAAAGTTTAACCTGCGTAAAAGGTCATGATTATTCTTTGTTTTTCACTTCATCAACTTCTGGATGCAGTTGACAAGTTACGTATATGAATGATATAGTGATTTCCGGGAGTGATGGATCTGCAAAACTGCAACTAGGAACATACATTAAGGAACCCACTTTCAAACCAAGGATCTACTTGATTTGAAATATTTTTTGGGTATTGAGGTCTCCCATATTAGAAAAGGAATCAACTTATCTCAAAAAAGAAAAGTTGTTTGGATGTGTTAGAGTTATTAAGGATTGAATTTAGCAATGCCTTCTGGTGCACCTACTGTACCAATGTGAAGTTAAGAGCAGATGATAGCAACTTGTTGGAAAACCTTGAGAAAATATAGAGAATCGTAATTACTTTGCCTTTAGATAAGGGTTTCTAGTCTATATATATAGTGTAATACTAATCCCTTATATTCATTTGTACATTTCAGATTTATAGTAAAGATAGGTTATTTCACTCATTGCATTACTACTTTTATCACGATGTAGGGGTGGAAAGAGAAAGGTATGTGAACCTCACAAAGTTTCTTTTACAGGTAAGGGTTTTATTCATGTGAGTATTCAAAACACTAACCCATATATGTGAGACATGAACAAGACCCACGTAACCCGTTTAATTATACTGGTTGGCGTGTTGGCCTGTCACAAAAGGGTTGGTGGGTCAATGACGGGTTGGTGGGTTTGCATGTCTAAAGTAACATGAGCTACCAAAAAATCATTATTTCAACCCTTGAGAGTTTTCTTGTCTAACTTTTCACAAAATAGAACCATTACGAATATGGGAGTCTAAAACTTAACTTATATATGAAAAAAAATCTATAATATAATTAAACAGGTTCATGAGTCGACCCGCAAACTTTATGGATGACAAAACACAACACAATTATAATATGGGTACATGGGTCAACCCGTAATGACCCCTTTATACGTGTCAACCAACCCGTTTATGCATGTGCCAGATTGGTGTCATGTTTTGCTCCGTGTCGAAAATTGCCGCCCTTAGGCATTAATATGATCTTTCCAAAGTTATTTGGCTTATGTGGTGGGTTTAGACGTCATTTCAACAATGATTCACTATTGCTAATTCTTAGGGATAAAAGCGCACATCACTAGATTCAAACTTAATGATAATGATAATGATAATAATAATAATATAAATACCTTGGAAAAGTAGCCAACCATGTGGCAGCCTCGTTCATCACATTCACAAAGCACGTAAAATAGGAACAAATCAACATCATAGTAGAGCGTCTTGTGATCAAGAAACAATTTTGCCAGATAACAAAGATTTTGTGCATACACCTTGTTCTTTTTTCCATCAACCTGTATGTATCACAATAATGGTACAAATAGGGTTATTGAGCAGAATTACAAGCTGCAAGTTCAACCCAAAAGTAACAAAAAAAAGGAACTCAGCTTAATGTAAATAATACCATCAGTCCAGCACTAGATCAAAGACTATATAATTTGTGGACTATTTATGGAACAGATTTAGGTTTAGGTGAAGGAGTCTAGTGTTTGAATTAATACTTCTATTTGGAGCTAATACAGGTTATACAGGTAAGACAATGTACAAATTTAGACGTTATTTAAAGTAACGTAAAGGAACATGAATGAACTTGAACACATATATTTGAAAAATAAATGAATAAGATCTTAAAACTCGCTCTCATCAAGATTAATTACCAAAAAACTTTTTTCACTTCATACTACTCAAAACTATAAAACTTTGAGAATGCTTCTGTAACTCTACCAACATTAGGAATTTAGTTATATTTAAATAATTGAACGTCTCAAAACTCACTTTGATCAATGAGTAGTTACCAGCAAAACTATAACTATACGTTACTCAAAAACTGTCAATCCACGAGAAAAGAAAAATACACACCAATCTATGCTTCTGTAACACACGCACACACACAACGCATATATGCATCTATGTACAGTGTACACACATGCATAGTGTGCTTCTGTAACGCACGCACACACACACAACGCATATTTTTTGTAATCAATGAGAATTTTATGTGAAATATTTTCACGGTCAAAGGCTAGAAATGGGATTTCAAATTTGTGTTGATCTTCTAAAAGAATACGAGAAACTCCCTCCCTCTCTCTTCTCTCTCTCTCTCTCATGTTGAAGATGAACAATCAACGCTGCCACACCGCCGCCCAACCATTAGTTCATTGAGTATGTGTGCAAGTGTAGAATCCAATCTATATATTTGAGTGTGAATAGGGATTTAAGGTTTGGAATTTTGATTTGCGGTGTGTTGCGACTTGCGATTCGTATTCGTTGTGTGTGTTTGGGTATGTGTGTGCTCATGGATGTATTATGTGATGATGATTGAGTTCTTGAAGACATCGATCATACAACCAAAAAAAAACCGAGATCAAAACCCAAGACGCTTCATTGTTGCACCATCATACGTGATACGACATGTTCGCATGTGCACACAACAGGATTGAAGATGTCTTCACAAGTGAGCACGCTATTAGGGCAAACAAGACCAGAAACATAACAATATTTTCACATGTGCACAACAGAAAATCCGGGTATTATAGTAACAATGTATTCGCCTTGGTTTAAAAAGAGTGCATAATGTGTTTTGACACGGAGGTAATGCATCACAGGGGCTGGTGAGGAGAGCATACCAGATGTACTCTGATGTGATCACATCACATACGCCTTGCACGAGTCATGCATCACGTATGTTACCGTTTTTGGCTCCTTTTTCATTTTAGTCTTTAGGGCTTTTTAGTTGGACCTTTATAATAGCTGTAGTAGGCTTAATTTTGTATGTTTGGACCAACTCCCACACCACTTAAGTCTTTAACAGTGACCTAATACTCCCCGTCCCCGGCCAAAGCGCAAACGACAACCAAAATTGCATCGATTGAGGAGTCGCATATCAAAATACAATAAGCAGAGGGTGCATCAATTGAGAAGTGAGGAGTCTTAGGTGTCTTTGGTTTTCTGAAAAAAAAAACTCTTTAACGCATCTTAATCTGAATGGATATGAGCTTTTCAGATATAAACTATGTTTATTTTTATTTTATTTTTTCTAATAAGATCTTGACACCTCTTAAAACCCCTAAATCAATAAGAGGCATAACTATCTCAATACCTCTTAAACATAATAAAATATATATACGCCTCCTTCCTTCCCACGTATAACAGCCGTCCATTGTAATCTGGCAGAAACTTCTCTCCCATCGTGACTGCCACCGGCTTCCTTGTCTCCGGCGATTACTTCTCCCTCTGTGAGCGTCAGCAACCGCTGCTCTCCTTTCTCCAGTGATTATAACAAGTGGCGGTTACTACTTCTCCACCTTCACAAGAGGTTTTCTTCTCCCATCGTGACTGTCGTCAGCCTCTGTCTCCTGTGATTACTTCCTCTCCCACCGTGATCGTCGCCTATCTCTAGCGATTACAACCTGCTCCACATTCAGATAAAAGGTTTTCTTCTCTATCGATTATTACGTGCCAATGATTGACAGATTCTTTTTGTGATTACTTCCCGTGACTTAAAAAATGGAATTTTGTGTAATTGAAGGTTTTGTGCAAGTTAAAGTTGTGTTTTCTTTGAAGGTTTTATTAATATGCGGCTGATACTTTGACGGCCTGTTCTCGAGTTATTTTAAGGAGGGGAAGGAAAGGATTGTTAAGGAAGGAGAGCGGAATTTTGTTCTTGAGTTTTTTTTAAGAAGGGAAGGAAAGGGTTGGGAGGGATTGGGAGGGGCAATTTTACCATTTTTATGCCTTAAAACATTCCTCCCACTTTTGGGATGATTGGGAAGGGAAGTTTTTCCATCCTTCCCTTTCCTTTCCTCCCCGTCCCTTTCCTTCATTTAAAAACTCGAGAACAAGGTGTGAAGGTTTTATGATTATTTAAATATATCAATAAAAGAATTTACCTCCATGGAAAATGATAAAGCCATAAAACTCCTGTGATCTAAAAAATGCTTTGTTTTCTTGAAATGAGGTTTTGTTTTCTCTCTCTGCAGTAAGGTTTTGTGCAAGTAAAGGGTTTTGTTTTCTTGAAATATATCATGATGCTGGGTATTTCAATCATTCAATGAACCTTGGGTATTTTACATATTTATTATGAAAGTTTAAATTTGATTAAAAAAATGTAACATTTCATAAAACAGATAACTAGTATTCATACACTTTAAGAAACAAACGGCATAATTCAAATAAACATTCACATCTGATCCACCTCTTAATGTTTAGACATGGCATTCAGATTCAGACACAAAACCTCTTAATAAACAAACACCACCTTAGTTGGTCATCGAGTTTAGACTTTAGAGAACTATATGGGGAGAATGGAGAATGGGGACTATTAAACATTTACTTGTCTTATTCTTTGTCCTTGGTACTTTGTGTGTTTTGTTATTCCTACTCACAAACTTTTTAAGATTCTAATGCCCCTTCTTGATGTGTGTGTATGTATCTCTCTCACTCTATGTGTGTGAGTGAGAGAGAGAGAGAGGGAGTGTGGGTGTGTGTGTGTCAAGAAAACGAATCGAACTTGGGTGTTGATTAGCCTGTCCCATATTGTAAAATGCTTCATGCCAATGCTAAAGATCAAGCATACTCATGTATATATATTTATGAATATGTGTGACTGTTTATAAATTTTCTTGTGTCAATATTTTCAACCTTAAAACTGCCACTCAAACAACTCACTTTTCATTCAAAGAGCACCAATCATTTTTCTACTATCTCAAACTAGTGGATGTGGTGCAATACGGCGCCATGAAGGTTTCTAGCAAGCCATATATCAAGCATTATAAACTAGAAGAGAAAGTATCAAATATAAAACTTTATCTTCATGCTTAAAACATAAATTCAAGTAAACAATTAAGTTACCTAAAACATAAAGACAAATGGACATCCCGACAAGTAATGAGGTTTGGCTCACAGATCATTTTAGAACAAATGAACTCATATTGCAAATCAAATATTAAGAAATTCGTTCTATAAAAAGTTGGATATAGTTAAGAACTTACTTCGAACATTGACAAAGTACCACTACGGTATATCTCATCACCTGGAGGATGCTTGAGATCACATTTCTTCTACAAGTACCATGAAATAGATAATAAAGATGTCCATTACTTTAAAAATAAAAACATAGTTACTCTAGTTCCAAAGTGAAACGAAAAAAAAATATAGAAACAAATATAATTAGAAAATTATATACCTAAATATTCAACTTATGAGAACAATAAGAACTTAGAAGTAGAAGAAGAAATTCATATAATGAATAATTGGGAATGAATGAAAAAAGGAGACACTACATGAAGGAGAGAGGTGGGTCTCAAAATGTTATTAAATATTTTTGCTATTATCAGATTAATTTAATTTTATATATTCCCTTTCTTTTATTTTTGTCAGGTACTGGTTTTCCTTACTTTGATTTCTGTATTAGGTTTTGTATTTTTCAACTTTGATTTGGTTCTTAGTTATATATTTGTAGCTACTTCAAACTTTCGTATGTATATATATTACAGTGCTATCTCTCTAACGGTAAATCTTTTTATCGTAGTTACATCTAATGAAGAATGTTCAATATTGTCCATACTTAATTCATAGTCCTAAGGGACTAATGTTAGCCTTTGGATCAATGGCATCAATGGTCCAGATTGCATATTATTTTAAAATTTTGGGCGGAATGGTATTTTCGTAATTCACATGTGATGCTTTTACAAATCACCTGTGATTGAATATTAAAATTTTAGGACTATGTTTTTTACATGGACTTTATTGAACAAAACTCTACATCTAATATTTTGGTTATTTATGAAACTGAAAATGTCACAGGAAAAAAGACATTCTCCACCCAACCCAACCCGACAAATTTATTAAATGGGCTGTTTGACCCGTTACCTAAACCAACCCAACTGCCCATTTTGACACCTGTTACAAAGTCAATTATAGATGTATTCTCGTTACTAAGACAATAAGTAGGGGTATCATAAAGATCTAATTAATATTCACTAATAAAAGCAGTACCTAAAAAATGATGATAATTGTAACAAAAATAAAAATATGTACCATATGCCTCTGAAGCTGTTCTTTGCGTTTCATGAAATTGAGACAAAACTCACAAAAATACAACTTCACGGAATCATTGTATTCTGGTGGAAAAGGTGA
Source organism: Dittrichia graveolens (assembly GCA_038502395.1). Taxonomy (NCBI): domain Eukaryota; kingdom Viridiplantae; phylum Streptophyta; class Magnoliopsida; order Asterales; family Asteraceae; genus Dittrichia; species Dittrichia graveolens. The sequence continues at coordinate 35,065,159 of JARJIL010000005.1, forward strand.
GAAATACCAAGTCTCAATTTCGTATCTTCCAAGTTCTATTGTTGCAATATTTTTAACTTTCGTGAATTCTTCGTGTTCACGCAAGCTCGCAGCATCAAGCTCTTCATGCCCCTGTACAATTTTACTTCAGATTGTATACAATAATATATAATAATCAAAATGTAGTGAAACTACTTTACATTAGCACTGAGTTTTTATCTTCAAGTGGTAACATATACAGTCCACATACATTTAACATATTGCAATCAAATAATTAACCTAACACAGTATACAAATATCATAATGAACTTAGATAAGATTTAAGCACATCAATCTGCACAAATTACTTAATTGGACCATTAAATAATGAAGATTTAGGCTTTAAGTTGTAGTCAATTGGCAGTTTCAGTTGTTGGTTGTAATGATATGATATGAAAATAAATGAAGATGTGATTAGGTGTCCCATTTACTTCTACGGCCCCACGAAATGAAAAGGGCCTGTCCACAAAGGAAAAGAATAGGTTGGCTAATGAGTCAAAACAAATAATTCTAAAACGGGTCAGGTCAGGTTGGGCCAACACACAAGCACTTCTCATATTTTAATTCTCTTGATCTTTTCAAATAACTAACTTTTAAAATCTGATTGAAAGATTAACATGATTACAATAGTAATATAATTTCCGAAATTAAATAAATGAAATAGTTTTATCTATCTTCTATACATTTTGGGTGACTCCCAATCCGTTCAACCTTTTTCCAGTTTTACAATTTTCTAAACTTCATCCATAGACCCATTAGAGACAGAATAACCCACATCGACCTGTTTATCAATACAACTACAATAAAGTTTTCACCAGCTAGAAAAGAACACAGTTTTGATGATGCCAAAAGCATGGAACTGAGTTGAAAAGCAGCAGATATGAGAAACAAATAAAGCAACACAAACCTCCACATGAGTCTCATCAATCTTACGTTTCTGGTGTCGCGTCATTTTCAATCCAGTTACCTACAATTAATATAATTGACGTAAATAAATAAATGTCATGAATCGCTAGCAGATAAAGAATTGAAAACATTTTCAGAAATTATCAAAAAGTGTTGCAAAAACCAGTAGAGCACGTAAAAAACATTGAAACTAAAAATAGAAGGAAAAAACATTTACCTTATCCTCCACCTTTTCTTCTACATCAGTTTCCACTGAATCAAGGTCAAGTTGATCAAGTTTGACCCATTCGTCAAGCCTCCTGTTGACTGTTTATCAAAATTAGAGCCGCGTGATATTAAAAAAAAAATCAATCATCATTTAACCGTGAGATTGACTAGATAAGTTTATATGAACAAACAAAAATATTTTACCAAGCTAGTTTAAGGTGGTTATATATATGGCTTCAACCAAAGGCAATATTAAGAAAACCATAATTTCAGCTACGAGACTACCAAAAGACAAAGTCATCAGTTAAAGCTTCACTAGAAACAACTCCAAGGGTATGTTTGCCATGAGTAGTTGGAAGCTGGAGATTTTATTTTTATATAGGTAGAGCTCGAATGGGTAGAATAACATAAAAGGACAAAAATAAAAAAAATAAACATGTTTTCTAAAACACAAATAGTGAAGCATTCATTTAGGGTATTTGCGTAACTTTTCAGAATAAAAACTTCTAATAGCTTCTCCAAGTTGTTTTTCATTTTGGAGCTTCTTTCAAAATAGTTAAGCCCAATACCCATAAACAGTCGTTAATACTCTATAACTCCCCAGTCCCCAGTAACATAAACCACTGATCAACACTATAACTTGAAATTGCAATATTTCCCTTTCTCGAGGCATGAATGAATCCCTGATTTGCAGATTTAAATTATGATTAAAAAACAAGTATCGCAGACCCACCCGATAATCCAAATAAGACATATATCATGACCTTGTGAATCTCTAAAACTCTCAATTGGAATAACTGTTATATACATAATAGGGAAATTAAACTGCTAAATTGGTCTTTATTTTCTAAGCAGTAGTAGCTTCCTATTCTTTACCAAAAGCATTCTAACAAATGCTCAAAGATGTAGTGACATCTCTTTGACTAGCTTTGCCACTCATGGATAAAAAATGCATAAGAAAACATTAAATTTGTAGTTTCCATTGATAGTTTCTTCCAATAAATCATCGAACTTTCATATAATTGTCAATGATTAAACCTTTATTTCAGAGAATTAAGATAAAAATCAAGGAAAACTGGTTAAGCTGAAATTATATCAAGATAAAAGGGAATTCTATGAAAACGGGGTAAACTAACCCCGAGATAACCATAAATTGTATGAAATCACCACAAAATTATAGACAAATTCTAACTGGCAAGTTGAGGCAACACACAGGAAAAATAAACGTATAAGAATCAAGAAAAGGGGAAACAAAAAAGGAACTAACACTCGGTGTAATGAACGTAGTACTCGTAGTCAATGGCCCCATGGGAGTGCAGTTTCCGGCGCTCGATAACCTTCACCGGATGATACTTGCTGTCCCTCCAACGGCACATGACGCGAGTTCCCACTTCCAGTGGTTGCATTTGCGTATTCTCTGAGCCTGCTGACTTCCAATTTGAACTTGCGATACGCGTTCGTTCGTGGAGAACTGGAGATCTTCACATGAATTTGGCTTGTCTACTTAGGAAAGCCCTAGAAACATTTTTCTCCATGTTCCAAGTTTTACCAGAAATGTAAAGAAACCGGCCAGCAAAGACAAAGAGATGTATAGCTTACAAAACTAGTTAGAGTAAATTACAAATTTAGTCCCTAAAATTTCACTTTTAGTTTTTTATTTTTAAATTAATTACATAGATAATCCCTATAGTTATCATGAAAATAGTCACTGTAACTGTTATTTTGTTTCCTTTTTAGTTCTTTAGACTAGTTATTGTTAACTTTTGTAACACCTTAAAATAAGTAATATGTAACACCAGAAAACTCAAGCCATATTTTTTTTAATACGTTGCGGAAGCTTTAAATAAACAAATCATTTACATACAAACCAATATTAACAAATGTACAAACATTGTTCACAAACAAAAGTATCATTGTTGTGTTACAAAAACTACATGCTCGTTTCTTTTCAAAAACTAATATCAGAGTCAGGTCAACTTCTCCTTCTGCCAACCACACAAACACGAACCTGCAAAAGTAACAACCGAGGGGAATTAGCATAAAGCTAAGTGAGTAGAGGCTAAACCCAAAAGCAAACATCCACAGTCAATATCAAAGCATGTAATCACATATCCCAAAAAGATTGGCGGTTCGGCGCAGAACCTACAACCAATGTCGGCCAAAGCAAAGATTTACCGATAGCTCTCTACTTAATTGACACAGTGAAATCCTCCTCTGAGGCAACATATGCAATAGTAAGGCTACCACTGTTCAACCAACCAGTAAACGAGCCCAACCCAATTCTACGTATAGCTGACTTCCCAACACAACTCAAAATCATCCTAAAAGTGCGTATCGGCCAAATAATCATGCAGCAAATATCAATCATCAATAATCACAATCAAAAGTTCAATCAATCCAATCCAATCTCAATCACAGTCATGCATTATATCAATAACATTAACCGAAATCTTTACCATCCGCGATTAACGTCCACTCACCTCAAAATCATCACGAGCTCAGAGATCTAATATTACTGAGTCTTTTGATTGCCTGAAACACAGCAACAATCAAATCAGTCTCGAATATATGAATATATCTTCCCATAAATATTTATATCTTAAATCCATATTAATAACTCCATAAAATCATAAAAATAACATGTCAACACATTCTATTTCAAAACACAATTAAAATAAATAACTTTTCTGAAACAAGGCCTGTCACGCCGCGACATAACCCGTGTCGCGCCTCGACCGCGTCGGATTTCAAATCCGGAAGTCAATACTCGGATTTTGGTGGCGGATTTCACAAGTATCGGAACCGGATGAATATAAGAGAGAAAAGATTGTGGAATAATATTTAATAGTTAATTATACAAATTAAAGTGCAACTATAATTACTACTATATGGTTCGTAAACCTAAGTGGTGTACGAAGGTTGAAACAAACGATGATGATATTTATAATTACATAATTAAAGAGAATGAGTTCTTACAAAAAGAGATTTCTATAAATACATATTTATATACATAGTAATGTATCCGCACAATGCTACGATGATAAATAATTTCTATTTTACATCATGTTGCTTTTAAAAATATAATAATATGTTGCTTTTAAATAGATAAAAAGTTAAAATAAATTAGGAGAGAGAATGAAATAGTTAATTAAAAAGTGGTATTTTAAAAGTTAAAGTAAATTATGAGAGAGAATGAAAGGGTTAAGAAGGGGTATTCTAGTACATTCAAGTTACTTAAAACTAAGAGTTTTTATGGTTGTAAATGTATTATAAAAGAGTAAGATTAAAAGAAAATGTGGATAACTAAGAAGAGTAGTATCATTGAGAGATACGTAATATAATGTGAAAAATAATAGTAACTGCAAATGTATATGTATGTATAAAAATATGAGAGAGTGTGATAGATTATATATATATATATATAAAGAATTTTGAAACGAAACGAGTAAAAGATGAAGAATTGAGTAGAGGAAATGTAAATATATAGGAATATATATGCCCACACAATGACTAAATAAATCAAGAGTTAAAGGATAACTAGAGTTGTAAATATAGCATTTGCGGCTATAATTGTGATATTATAGATTGCCAATGTGATTGTATATGTGACGACAGCGTATGTGATATTGTAACATCTGAAATTTTGTTTATAATTTAATACAAGACATGTACCAATTGTTATACGAGTTATAAATGGATATATGTGATAAGATGTGGTTTTAAACTAGAGGGGCTAAAACCGTCAAAATAAAACTTGGATAGTCAAGGGAGCAATTATGCAATTATGACAAACCTACTTATATATATATTGACTTTTCAAAGTCAAAGTCTTACAAAGTTCAAAACACACATACAAACTTATGTACTTCAGCTCCAGCAAGTTTTCTTTGTGGATTTGAATCAAGAACAGAAGATACAACTAGTTACAACTGATCATAGCATTAATACAAGCTGGAGGTAAGATCTAAAGCCACTTTTCTTGAAAATTTATGAGTATTTATAGATGATTCAATGGTGAATCATGTTAGAAGTGTTTATATTGATTAGACTATGTTTCCTTACTGTACGGGGTGTAGGAAAACACCCCTAGCATGTTTATATTGAGTTTGTATCGAATTTGTGGCCAAAACCATGAGTGTAAGTAAGAACAGTCGGCTGGATCTGTAGGCTACACGGCTCGTGTAGTGGTATGTAACACCCCAAAATGGGCCTAGTTGTACCCATTATATTTAGAGTTGTAACCTTGTGAATTAAATAAGAAATAGTAATTAAGGAATGAAGGTGTAATATAATGTTAAATGAAAATTGGTGATAAATAAATAATAGTTATTATTTATTAAATGATTTTAGATAAGGATTCCAGAAATATCCCCGTTAGTTAAAACGGGTAAACGGATATTGAGTTGTAAATTGAAAAGGGGAACAAAATACCTCTTGTGGATATATTAGAACCACAAAGGCGGTTCTCTTTCTATAGATAAACACAGATACACACATACGTATATTTCAACACACACCCATACACACCTCTCTATTGTTCTTGAAGGAGAATCAAGCTAAATTAACATCAAGGTCTGAAATCAATCATGAAATCAAGTTCTAATCTGTTCTATCAATCATCTTCATCATCCTTCTTGTAAGTGTTCATCTTCTTCTCCAAGTTCTTGGTTTTTGAGGTATAAAATGGGTTTGTTAGAATTAGCAATCAAGAATTGAAATTGGAGTTGTAATTAGTTCTTACAACATCAAACTAGTGTTTACAAGCAAGAATTATAAATTTAAGTGATGTGTTTGATCGGATTCAATGGTTTTATATAAATGGGTCAAAATTGAAGAATTAAGCTTGATTCTTGATGTGGTTGATAAAATATGTTAAGAATTGATGTTTCGAGCTTAGTTGGACTTGGTTTAACATATATGATCATTGGAAGTTGATTGAAAATTGATTGGAAGTGTTTTGGTTGAAAAATTGTAGGAACAGAGTGCTGAAACTCGTCACTGGTCTGAAACAGACTTGCTTGCGGGTGTAAGGAAAAAATAGTTTCTTACGGCCGCAAAGGAATGTCTGCTTACGGCCGTAAAGGAATGTGGGCACAAGCAATTTTCTGCCCTTGTGGGCACAAGCAATCTTCAGCCCTTGTGGGCACAAGCAACATTGCTTGTGGCCACAAGGAGCCCTCTTTCAGCAAATTGTTTGTTGTTCGCATTTAAATGATTGGAAAGCCTATGTAGGCTTGTAATTGGACTTAAAGTGTCGTTAGGGTGTTATTACTACTATTTTGGTAGTAATACTTTGTGTGTATGTCCATTTGATGTAAGTAACGATGTTTTAGGTAAAACCAACGAACAAGAAGAGCTGGAACATTGTGTTCTCATGTGGTAGCTCTACAGGTGAGTACTGATTTAACTTGTAACCATTATGCAGTATATACGGATTTAATGTTTACCATTAGGTATATACGAAATGCGATAGTTACGAGTATGATTAGTAAGATTGTAAGGTAAGTTTAACCGGTGTTTATAGAAACACGAAGTATAGATGCCTGTACGGTATATGTTTATATTAATAATGAACGAATACGTATTATATGATATGTATACATGTTGATGGATCCGGATTGGATCCGCCTTGTTAAGTTGTTAGTTATTGTAGAGTGCATGCCAGCGGATCCAAATTGGAGCCGCCTAGTTAGACTTGATGATAAGTAGGTTAAATTGGATTGTGATTGTACCACCCATGTTGTACTTGTGTATTCTACTCATTGAATGTGAGTAGAACTTGTTATTATGTATGTTATGGATCCTGATTTGGATCAACCATGTGGAATTATTGTTATATATGTTGTTGGACCCTGATGGGATCCCCATGTTGAAAAGTATTGCCATGATAAATGATATGCCAGACATGTATTTAAGTACATGTGCATATATTGTTGAATATGAGTTATATGTAAATGCATGCATGCACTTGTCCCTAAAAAGGGTTCTTGATGAGCTATCTGTATGTCCCGGACTAACATGTAACTAAGGTCAGCTTCGGCTGGGTCCAGTGCCTTCGGGCTAAGATTCTGGATCAATGGTACTCGAGTACCATTCCTTTCAGCACTTGGGGTGAGTGCCTTAAATGGCTAAGCCTATGAGCCTTTGGCTCCTTAACGAGCAGGTAGATTCACTTATGTGATGAAACCAGCACGGATGGTAGTGGTCTGATTCCTCGGTGGAAAATTGTTGAGCTGGATTAGCTACCCGGCAAGATATGATGCCTGCTGGTAGGATCAGCGCCACGCTATGTGATAGGATGGCATTGTTTGCTAAATCCTGTGTTATACGACTCGCATGTATCTATGTTGCCATGTTGCTATGCTTATGATGTGAAGTATATGATGCCCTATGTGCTGCATGATGTTTAGGGTTAAGTTTGTATTCACTAGCTTTTAAAGCTAACCCCCTCCAAGTATATATGAATGTTTTTGCAGAGGTATGCTTAGTCTGGGCATGGGAGTGCTTTTATTATGCTGGGACATTTGTTGCTTAATGTAGGTATGATGGTCGGTCGGTATTAATGTTGGTAACACCAGTTTGTAAATAAAGAAAAATGTTTTGTAAGACTTCCGCTGTTTTGTTATCAAACCAAAATAATGTTTGACTTTTGGTTTTAATAAAAGACTACATTTGACTCTGAAATAGCGTTGTTACATGGTACATGGCCCGTGTAGAGTTGAAGGCGGTCACAGGGCCATGTGGGTATGCATGGTCGTGTAGTATTCGAGGTACACGGCCCGTGTAGGTGTTTTGGTCAACACCGGCCATGTAGCCATGTCAGGTCGTGTAGCGTGAGGGGTACACGGCCCGTGTAGGACCTATTTCAAATCAGGTTGTTGTTATGTGATACTTTGCTGTATTATTTATATAGGAAGGCGATTGTCTGTATATCTGAATCATTACCACCTGTGGATCATTGCATATCATAATAATTATAAGGTGAGTCTTGTGGACTTCACTTCATATCAGCAGCATGTGTAATTTCATATCAGATTACTAACATGTGTATATGTAAGTGTACTACTATGTGCAGTAAGGCTCAGATGTGGTACAGTACTGTGACCTATGTTGCTACCATGGGTCTAGAACCAGAGGCTAGAATTGATTGCCAGACATACGTGTATTATCTTCATATGATTTTATACGTGTGTTTATATGATGTTCAGTCTGATTTACTCACTAAGCTCTTGTAGCTTATTAGATACTATTTTTAAAATGTTTTGCAAATTTTAGCAAAGACAAGGGCAAAGCATCGGTTTGACTATATTTTGATAAACTCTTTGAAACACTTAATGCCTGGTTTGTAAACATCAAGTTTTGGTATTAAACTTGTGATAGTATTTATATATGTATCTTTTGATACAACAGATTTTCAAACAAATTATGCTTCCGCTTTTATGTAAAATGTTCAGGTGTAAACACTTTTATGTGTATTATTTCAATTATCAAATTTTCGAATTTGGGGCATTACATATATATATATATATATGTGTGTGTGTGTGTGTGCGTGCTTATATATATAGGGGAGGGTTCACGCAAGAAGCCTTATTTTTGCGAGAAGTGCGAGAAGCGTTTCTGTCCATTAAATTACAAGATCAAGGGCTAAGATTAGTAGTGGCATTCTTGTAAAATAGTAAACCTTAATTAAGTAAACTAATATAAATACAAGGGTAGAATTGTAAAAAGCACTGTAATCTTATTTAAAGCATATATCAATGAGAAGGAAAGAAATTTTGAAAAATATACTTTCCCCAAATCACAATTACGGTTCTTCACCCATATCTTTATATTCCATAGCCTTCTAATACTTCAATCTATCCACCATTAATCTTCTTTTCTTCGATTCTTTAATTCTAGATTTCATATTATCCAGGTCAATCATCATCAGTTCAATAATCTACAACTTTTAAGAACGTGATATTCTAGGGTGGAGAAGTCGAAGGAGACAGCTACGAATTCGAAGAACACAGTTTAGCTTTTTGTGATTTAATGACCGATTTTTGGACTTGGATAGTGAACTAAGGTCAAAATATTTCCATGAATGAGTTAAATTATGCATCAGTTCGATTTTTTGGGTTAGATAGTGAACCAAGGTCTGAATATTTCCATGAATGAGTTAACATTATGTATCAGCTACGCATTCAAAGAACACGGTTTGATTTTTAGGGTTCGATTTTTGGGGTTAGATAGTTAACATTACGAGTTAACATTATGTATGTGTTGATTTATATTTTGCTCGAATATGTATGATTCATGAACAAAGATTGATTTCAGGGGATGTAGCTATAAACTATATGGCAGTTTCAGGGGAAAGTAGTGAACCCAAAGAAGGTATGGAAAATATGAATTAAATTCAATAGTGAACATTATAAAGAAATAATGAATTTTGGTTTATAGGTATGGAGAAGAATGACAAAGGGAGTTCAAAAAACAGCTGTGATGTCTGAGAAGAGATAGGAAAAATGTATTGTATTCGATTATAATTTACATAGTTAATGAATGCATATTAATACCATAACTATTTTTTTAGTGTTATGTTTGTTTGTGTGTGGTGAAATTCTTAGCTTGAAGGTTGTCTGTTGGTGAAATTATGCAATCAAAAGTAAGCATTAGAAAGTCAGAAAGATGTGAGGTCAAGATTAATAAAAAACTTCTGAGTTTGAATATATATATTTTATGTGTGCTTATAGAGCGATTACAAAAAATACATTATGCAACGCATCATTATTATGTTCACTAGTGAATAAACATTGATCGATTACGAAAAACAGTGAAACGGTTGAAATGGGTTTCAATTACAAAACTTCTCTAATGAACAAAAAACAATTACGAAAAACATTGACATCGGCCATATATAAAATGAACAAAACTGAATATTTATTAGGAAAGTGGAAATATATGAATACTATCACACGGACTTTGTTCATTAGTGAATAAGCATTGAGCGATTAAGAAAAACAGTGAAACGATTGCAATGGGCTTCAATTACAAATTTTCTTTAATGAACAAAAAATAATTACGAAAAACATTGAACTCGGCCATATATTGAATTAAGAAAACAAAATATGTTCATTTGTGAATAAACAATTTATGTTCATTATGCAACGCATCATTATTTATTTATTAGGGACATGTTTATAGTCTATGTGTTTATACAAGAACAATGTTAGAGGTGGATACCTTCTGTATAAATTTTTGGTCTTTAAAAGATAATTGTCTCCTATTGCGTGATAAATGTTTGTTTTCTTCAATATCTAATGGTGGTTATGTATGTTAGTTTACCGAAACAATTTGTATAAAGATGTTTCTCTAACTAATTTTAATTTGATACGTGTCTTACAGTTTGTAACACTAAAGTTAGAATTACGAGTTTTTACTTTTGGTTCCCCTCGAGAAGAGTATCAATATTTGGTCTTTTTCTTGGTACACCAACCCTATTCATATAAAATATCTAAGTGAGACCACATTACTCTTAATCTTATTAGCGGTTCCTTTATGTGTAACAAACCAAGTCTTGGCAGTATACAATTTATACATCATTTGAGATTCATCAAGTGAATGAAATAATGTATGTTCAACTGGTTTGAACTCATCAGGGACATCGGGAATCTAGTACTTTGTTCCGTTAGGTGTTTCAACAACATTGCTACTATGTGATTCATTTTCTGAATCCGAATTAGCATCAGCAAACAATGCAAAAACTTATAATGTACTATGTTCGTATTTTAATGTGATCACTAGTATCACATTTAAATGATTAATAAAAAATGCTTTAAAAACACCGACATGTTCATTAGTGAACAAATCATACCTCAGAAAAAATCAAAGATTCTATATAATAAAGATCAACAAACCTGATATGTTGAAAAGAATCCAATTGATGACTATTGTAAAAACGAACGGAATAAAGAAAAATTAATCTGGGATTATGCAGAAAAGTAATCATGCCTTCAAGAATGAAGAACCACAATGAAGAAACAGTTGTCTAGAAATTTAATGGTGTCTTCAAAATTGAAGAAGACGATGCATAAATCTTCAGTAATGAAATACACCAAAAAATATGCCGCCCCCTGAAAAACAGTCGATTTTTTTAATCTTTTGCAATATGTCGATCTGGAATTAAGCTCCAATATGTCAATCGGGCAAGAAACTCCAATATGTCGATTTTTTTAATCTTTTGCAATATGTCGATCTGGAATTAAGCTCCAATATGTCAATTGGGCAAGAAACTCCAATATTTCAATCAAGCAAGAAACTCCATGGAAAAAAGATCTCCAGGAAATATCTGGGTAGAATCAATGTTTAAAAAAAATCAAATCTAGAAAAGGAAAGGATTTATTTTAGGAATTTATTTTAGAGATTTATTAATTTAAACATTAAATTAATTAAACAGAAAAATATGTAAAAGAACATTATTAACCTTTTGAATTAAGTTAATACTAATGAGTGGTCAGAAATGCTTCTCGCACTTCTCGCAAAAAAAAGACTTCTCGTATGAACCACCCTCTCTCTTCATATATATATATATGTTGTGAAATATAGAGAGAACAAATAAAGAGAATGAAGAGGAATAAGTTCCTATTATTCATTAGGTAATCATGTATTTATAGGAGTACAATATATGGGTATTGAGAAAACAAATCTCTAATCTATGGTAACAAATATCTCTCATAATCCTTATGATTATCTAACCATAATTAGGAGATATAGACATCTATCTATATATATTCATAACACCTCCCATTAGATGTCCATTAAAAGTATTATGTCTCGTGAAACCTTACCAGGTAAAACCCAATGGGAAAAAAACCTAGTGAAGGAAAAAGAGTACATAAACACTTCAATACGCTTGGGGATGTTGCGTCATTAAAAACCTTGTCACGAAAACCAGTGGAACAAAACCATGACGAAGGGAAAAAAAGTGCAACGCGTATTTTCTCCCTCTGACGATTACATCACTTGAGTTCTTTAAGTCAGCGCTGCTCAACGATCAATATCATAAACTATCTTCTCAAAGGTTGAGGTTGGGAATGCCTTGATAATTAAACCCGCTATCTTCTCGCTTGAACGAACTTTTAAATGTATTGTGTTGCAATCTTCAATGAAACACATACTTTGCATCTCTATCAATTCATAAGATCTTCGCGATACTAGATGAAGTGGTTGTAATTATTTGCCATGAAGAGTGCCGCCATTAACTTGTGGTGTCACAAATTATGAAGATATATCTAGTTTGATACCAATCAATACAGGGATCTGACTTATATCCTGCATTTTCAAAACTAACAAACTTGTTTTTACGGGTTAGTAAAATATAAACTCGTGTCCTTCATATCTTAAAGGTATCATAATATTCGTTTTATTATATTATAAAATTTCTTTTAGGACACGAAATATATGTCGCTAATAAATCCAGTAAAAAATGATATATCACGTCATCAAGCAACTTTTAGAACCGATAATATCCTCACCTTTGAAAGTCGAAGAAGGGTCATGTTCAATTTCAATTTACTCATGATCATTTGAGTGATGTAATTTATTAGCCATAAAATATCTTAAACACATTTTCTATATATTCTTCTTGGTGCACAACGATTTCATTATGGAGGTGTTCAATTTATAATCCAAGACAAAACTTTCTTTTCAAGATCCTTAATTTCAAATAGGTTTACAAGTAATAATTGCCATTGGAACCTTACCATGAACTACGTTTCAATCATCAAAGTACACGAAAATCCTAACATATTTGGATCTGGACCTCTTCAAAAAATATATGGGCGCATTTAATCATATTTATAACATTCTTCAAATAGACACTCATTAGTCTGAGTATACCATATACATTCATATTGTTTTAGCCCATATAATAACTTTAATTGAATCCAATAGTATTCTTGAGAATTTTTATATGCTTAAGGCATTTTAGATAGTAACATATTTGCTTAAACAAGTTATACCTTTTAAGGCATCTCATAATCTATTGAGCTCTAATAATATCGATACTAGACGCAAATCAAGTAGTTTTCATATTACCAGACGATAAGATATAATATATAAATGCATCCACCACATGAGAATATATCAATCTCAGGTCTTTGCGAAACCTTGTGCCACGATTAATTCTTTGTATTCCATAACTTAATTTCTCATTTCACTTTCTGACAAAAACCTATTTGTTACACTTTTTTTGTGTATATACTTTAAGTCCCAAACATATCACACCCTTGGGGACTTTGATTTTTCATTAATTTCTTGCGTCATTCTATTTTGGCCAATAAGTTTATATCTATGCACTTCTAAGGCAGATATACTTTAAAGATCCTCATTATCAATCGTAATATTTAGCGCTTTATTATATATAAAAGTGTTGTCGACGTCAACTTTGTTTCGATTCCATTTTTTTTTATTTAGACATGATATATTTATTGAGATCTCATTATTTTTAGGTACATGAGGTTCTTCTGGAACCTTCATGTCTAATATCTCTTCAGGAGATTCACTTGGGGTCTTTATATCCTCGGTTGACCATCTTTATTCATTGCTCTCTTTTCTTTCGAGGAATATACTTATATATATAAATACTTTTGGAATTGATTTGTCTACCTTGTTTCAGGCATGTCATAAACTCTTATTAAAAACTATCCTTTTGGGATACATATCTTACCCGGAGCATTGGCAGCTGAATATGTGATCTAGTCACACTCTTAAGGTCAGTAAATATGTCTGGCTTTTACTAAATCTAGTAAATGAATTATTTTCAAGAACTTTTAGTACATATTCTTTAGTATGAGGATCAATAATTCATTTTAAATCTAGGTGCTTATCCTCTCCCCTGAATGTTAGGATGCTTGATTAAAAATAATCAAAATCAAATAATTTCAAAAATTCTAATGATGGCTTTAAATATGTATGTATGGATGGGGGTTCATAGTCAATGCAATATTCCTAACATTCTTAACCCCATCTATATACATTGTGGTGGAGTAACACAAAACTCATATAGAAAATATTTGGTTCCTCACCAAAAACCAATTATAATTTATAATTGGGAGGTATCATCATAATGTATTGGCTTGATCTGATTTACCATATATGTGTAAAATAACATGACCCCAAATAAAAACTAAAAGGTTTGCTCATTATGATCACTGGCTTTGCAATCAATTGAATACACTTGGTAAGCGTTTCAACAAAAGCAAATTATGTATGAACATAAAACATATAGTGTTCAACACATTTTTCAATAATCATTAAACATATGAGAAGTAATTTATCAAATATAAATATGATATTCTAGAGCAATGGGTTCACAATAATATAAATCAAACTACTAATCTCGCTAGTTGCGATTTGATAACCATATAGACGATTCCATCGATTTAAAATTCAAAATGGTTCATAATATGAATATACATGTCATCACATATCCCGTTGCATCCTTTCCAGAAAACTAAAGAGTTTAATTCCTAGATTATAAATTAGCTTCCACAAGAGCAAACAAAATATACACATCATCTCACGATTTATTAGATAAATCCGTTAGTACATAACATACTAAACTCCACAACACTCTCATTCACCCCAATCCCACACCCAAGGATTAATTGACCCATCATGAGCCAAGATTTGGGAATGTATCACTTCCAACTGTGCTCACATCACCAAACCAAGACTCTGATACCAAACTTGTAACACCGTATTTTCAACCCAAAATTTTCATTTTAAAAATACTGCGGAAGCGATAAAATACAACATGTAATTACAACTGAAATAAACAAACAGTTTTCCAAGTCAACCATAGTTTAAAATATCAGTATTACAAAAACAACGGCTCATCACAAATTAATTATCATAGGCCAGACAATTACTCCCCAAGCTAGCCACTCTCAGCCGAACCGTTGACTTACCAAAACCTGTAAAAAGAGTGAGAGGTGGGGGATTAGTATAAAGCTAAGTGAATGAAAGTAAACCACAACAGAATATCAGCCATAACCGCATGATAACAAATCAACAAATAATCGTGCCCCGGGAAGACCGGCGGTTCTGCAGGAACCTACAATCAACGCCGGCCAAAGCAAAGGTTTACCGATAATTTATTTGCTATTCTCACATAGTATTACTCTTAAGTTGCAACAAATGCAACGAAAGATCCAAATAATGATTAGCCGATAGCAAATAAACCCAGCCCATATGCCCAGCCGAAACTGACTTCCCAACAATCATTTATACATATCACTAATGCAACAATCAATTAACAAACAACCAATTAATCAATTATCAAACATAAAGTCTATCCATGCGTCAATCCAACAACAGTTGCAACCAAACCAGTTACAACTAATATCAACTGTGAGTAACATCCACTCACCTCGAGTTCTCGAACTCCCACTCAGTGATCTAATATTACCGAGCCTTGTCTGTTCCTGAGAACAAAATAAACTGAAATTAGTATCCAGTTCATAAATATATATATATATATATATATATATATATATCAAAACATATATTTATATCTTCTTTAGTCATATCCAACAAACTAAATTCACATATACATGTACATCTAGCATATAACATCAAAGAATCAACAAACAGCAAAACTATCGGATTTCAAGGAAATCCGCCTCAAAATGTTGGATTTGAGGAAATCCGATACAAACTGTCAGATTTCCGCATTGTCGGGTTCAACCTCATCGGATTTCAACATAACGGAATCCACCATCAGATTTTAGCATCGGATTACATTCTCTCGGATTTCATCCACACCGGATTCTATCAATTCCGGATTTCATCACTCGGACTTCAACTTGTCGGATTTCATGAGCATCGGATTGTGTGAATACCGGATTCACAAATGTCGGATTCCCATATTATCGGAATTCATCCCATCGGTTTTAACATCATCTTCTTCAATTATAATCCGCCAACTTCAAAACCTCCATGGATCATTTCCATAGTTTTACAAGTCTTATTAAAGCTTTACCAAAACATATCCAATGATCTATAAAATGCTATCATGCATCAAAAACACCATATCACTCAAGAACATAACAAATCAACTAAACCTATCAACAAAGGTTTCTTCTATGCTCATTCATGGTGATTATATAAAAACCCATCAAGTTATTAACAAAAACTATAGCATGTTAACATGATTCATGAATTAAACATATCAAGGAATCATACAAACCTTAGCTTGAATCCAACAACTTCAAGAAACCAAATTCCGATTCTTAGTTCTCCTTTCTCTCTCAAAACACACACATACACACACTTTAGCAGATTTCAAATGAGAAAGTGACTATCGAGAGTTAAGACTTTAATCCTTAAACACGTACTCATGCAATAAGATAATCGAAGCGGGAGGTGTCAAGTTATTAGTCAATATCTATCTTTACCACATGCATGCATACGTACATACATATAATTAAACATCCAAATCCAATTTAAAGTTATTAAATACATAATTAAATAACACTAAATCAGATAATAATCACATATAAACGTATCGGAGCCTATGCAACTACTAGGCACAAAATTAGGATGTTACATTACAATAATAACTTTTTACTATTTATAGAACACATATAATAACCATCAATAGTTCACCAATAACATTATATGTGTTTTAATCATGAGTCACCGTCACGTATAAATAAACCATAAGTTAAACTGTGAATATAACAATCATTTACTTTAACAAGAGATTATAGATAAAGCTCTAAAAGTTTTTTAGCGTTACGATATGCATCCAATGATTTCTCGCACCCAACATATATTTTCTATGACATCTTTATATTTTTCACCCTTTTTTTACTTATATATACTCGTCAATCATCTTGCTACTACTTATGACAAATCATATTTTTAACATGGGTAGCAAGATAATTATATAAACCTGGTGAATTACAATAATCTTTACATTGAATATCATAATATTACATTCACTTCTGAAAATGTAGCAGAGCCAACAAAAATGGGTTTTACATTATTTGCTCATTGTTTACCTGATCAAAAGTAAACATCATTTTAAACTTTACTTAACATAGATCACATACATAGTCTTCCCTCTATAATTCTATATAATATAAAAAAATTTATAAATAAGGTGAAGTTTTTCCGTATAAATCACTTAAAGACCCAAGATTTGCAAATACATGTAAAAAGTTAAAAATACCAATTTTATAAAAAGTCATAAACAAGATCTGCAAATACATGTAAATCAATTAATTTGAGCAACTATATAACATAATCACGTATTGAAAAACAATTATCATAAATAAATAATATTTTCTCCATACTCATAAAAAAACTGGATGTTACAATAGAATTAATAAGGTAGATGCAAAATATATTCTATCTTAAAACTTGTCACCACATAAATCAAATTATTAAGGTTTCATAAAATCAAAGGCATCGTCAATTTCCATCTAATGCATAATTATTAATATATATGGTTTTAAAATAAACTTGTTTCCATCATCAATAATTCATGGAATCAAAATTGATTGATATTTTAAAAACATGATTTCTAGAAACGAAAATTAATACTGAAATATGGTTGAGTTATTTTCCGTTTACAAAATAATTCTTTTAAACTTAAAAGTATTTATTTATAATGAGCTTTAAAGGGAATGTCACACGTCATAACTTTGGATCAGGGCCGGCCCAATAGGCGTGCGGCCCGTGCGCAGGCCCAGGGCAGCACTTGGGCTAGGGGCATCATGTGTATAGTCCAGTATGTATATATATATATATATATATATATATATATATATATATATATATATATATATATATATATGACTAGTTTCATTTTAGAAAAAAAATACATGTGTTATTATTTGGGCCTGGAAGTTGGACTGTTGTAGAAAAGTTGAAGAACCGAGGAGGCGACCTGGGCATTTCACATTTGGTGTGTCGGCGAGAGTGAAGAACGAAGGGCACAAATTGGGCGACGGGAAGAAAACGAAGAGGCGAGTAGAAGTCGGAGGGGCATGGCCGACTTCGTCGCTTCGAGAACACCCACTGGCCAATAGCAATACCAAGTTGCCCCAAATCAGATCCACAGCTACTCTCCTCTCGATTTTCAAAATACTTTGTCGTCTCTCGTCGCCGTTGTCCGTCGGGGTTCGCCCATCGGCCATTGCATGTTGCTCCGAGCAGTCATAGTTGCCACTCGCACAGTCCATCGCCGTCCAATTGCCAATCGCCATCGCACTGAAGGCCTGAAGCTAAAGGTCTGTAATTTTAATTTTTTAATTTTGTTATCTATAATCTACTTATCTAGTTATCTCATATAGTCAAATCTGTTATCAAATATCAATGAATCATGAATGTATACTATCATACTGATTCTGATTTCTGAATTAGTGAATTAGCAATTTAGCATATATGTGTTAGACTGTTGGTGTGTATCCGTGAAAAGATGAGTTATCTGTAATCTGTGTATATACAATATATTAGCATATACTAGTTTCCAAATATTGCAGTCTTGAATGTGTATTGATTCTGATTTCAGAATCATGAATGTATACGGATTCCCTCATTCCCTACATATCAATCTGTTTTTTTTTCCTAAAATTCTATGAATGATCAATCTGTATATCATTTACCAACTTGTTTTTTTCTTTCTAAAATTCTATGAATCTGTTTTAATGTTTTATGAATCTGTTTTATGAATATGATTGTGATTTATTTATTGGAAATGTCGCAGTCTTGCATAATTAATCAAAGTAAATCTACCTAAAAGAGACAGTTCAATTATACAACCTTCGAAGTTTGAAAGTTTGAATCTTAATTAGGTTTTATCCTTCTAAGCTTGAGCTTTATTTTGTATTATATGATTTATATCTAATGTCTTCTTTGCTTAATTGTTTATACGCTTTCTTGCTTGATTGCTTAGTTTCTTGATTTAACCACTAACATGTCTCATCGATCACAACCATCAATTTTTAGCGAATATTAATTATGACAACAATACAAGATTATTGATGAATTTGCTACAAAAAATGCATTTAGACATCGTTTTAGGTAGCTTGTAACTTTCGGGTATCGGTGTAAACTTTTTAAGTAAATTAATGTTACATTTTTGTTTATATATAAGTTGCATATCTCGTTTGTGCATAATAATTTTCGTATATAAGGGCACTAGTCGTCCATTTTGCACAGGGCATCAAAAGTCATTGGACCGGCCCTGCTTTGGATGTACATGTCCGCTTCTTGCAGTTTTTCAAATAAATAACTTTATATTTGTATCGCTTCAATAGATTATATATATATATCTTATTAATAATACGTCATTTATGTAAGTAACTTTAGCATCTAAAAGCTAGACAAGTCATAATAACTTTTATGATGTATGTCTAAGTCATAAAGACAAACTATATAACATTCAACATTTCATCCTAAAATACATAGAATCTTATATTCAATTAAAATTTCTTGATGTCGTTAAAAGAAACATGCATACATATGGGCATAACAACGACATGTTCATATAAAGTTTTTAATTTCAGCACACTTTTTGCATGTAAGTGTATCTCGATATATAACACTAAAATAAACAAATAGTTTTTCATAATGTCCAAAGCCAAAAATTCAAGCTTTACTATATTTAACATGATGAAATATATTATAATATATATCCTTTAACATGATGATTTTTTTATGATAAATGTTAAAAGTTAATATATATCCTTTAACATGATAAATTCAAGCTTTACTATATTTAACTTTTATATTATTACTAATTAGTAATAATATAAAAGTTAATATATATTCTTTAACGTGATGTTTTTTTTATGATAACATTTAGCATACAAAACGTGAACAATATTCAAACAATTAATATGTGCAAATAGACAAATTCATACCAAGAAAAAATGTTCTAATATCCTGAAACATGATGATATACTTAAGAAAAAATTGATACCCTAATTTATGTAACATCCTGAATTCGGACCTAGTAGTGACATAAGCTTTGGTAAGTTAACACTTGATAATGTTTGGTTTTATGTTAAAATAATTATTTGATAAACTTTTATTTAAAGTTTAGTTTATGTATACGTACGCATGCATGTGATTATGGATATATATGATCAAATATATGTGTTTAGAAGGTTGACACCTCCTACTTTGGTTAACTAAGTACATGTATACGTGTTCAAGAAGTATAGTTTAACTTTCTATAGTTACCTCTTCATTGTTATTCTGTTGAAGTGTGTGTGCATGTGTGTTCGAAGAGAGAAAACTAAGAACAAAGAAGAACGTAAACTTGAAAGTTGGTTTCTTGAATTTGTGAGATTCAAATTAAGGTTGGTGTATTTCTTTTATATGTTTAAATCATGTATCATGTTATCATACTATAGTTACCGTTAATAACCTGTTGGGTTTTATCATAATCACCATGATAGAAGATGGAGAAAACCTTCTTTGATGGGTTTTGTATGTTTCGAGTGTTGATATAGTTAAAAGGTGTTTATGATGCAGGATAACATGTTTTTAGATGTTTGGTTATGTTTTTGGTAAGCTTTAATAAGTTTTGTTAAGTTGTGGAATTGAGCCATGGAGGATTGAAGTTGGCGGATTGTGAATTGAAGAAGATGCTGTTGAAATCCGGTATTGTTGGAATCCGAGATTAATGAATCCAACAATGATAAATCCGGTACTAATGAATTCCGGTATTGTTGGAATCCGAGATTAATGAATCCGACAATGATAAATCCGGTACTAATGAATTCTGGTATTGTTGGAATCCGCTGATTGATGAAATCTGATGGTGGATTCCGAGAGAATGAAATCCGATGGTGGATTTTGATGATAATGAATTCTGATAGTGTAGAAATCCGATACATGAATCAGATTTAAAACAGTTTTGGATGTGATGCAATGTGTGTGCGGTTTTTATGGAATCTGAAGTTTGTTTGTAATCTTTGATGCTATATGTACATGCATATGTGAATCTAGCATGTTGTGTTTGATTAAAGGAGATATAAATATATGTTTTGATATATATATTTATGAATTGGATTCTGATTTCAGTTTTATATGTTCTCAGGAACAGACAAGGATCAGTAAAATTAGATTACTGAGTGGGAGTTCGAGAACTCGAGGTGAGTGAATGTTTACTCACAGATGATATCAGTTGTAACTAGTTTTGGTTGCAACTGTTTATGGAATGATGCATGGATAGACTTTATGTTTGATGATTAATTAACTGTTGTGTGTTAATTAATCGTTGCGTGAGTGATATGTATACATGTTTGATTGAGAAGTCAGTTTCGGCTGGGCACATGGGCTGGGTTTGTTTGCTATCGGTTAATCAGTATTTGGATCTTTTGATGCATTTGTTGCAACTTAAGGGTAATACTGTGTGAGAATAGCAAATGAACTATCGGTAAACGTTTGCTTTGACCGGCATTGGTTGTAGGTTCCTGCAGAACCGTCGGTCTTCCGAGGACATGATTATTTGTTGATTTGATATCTTGCGGTTGTGGCTGATATTCTGTTTTGGTTTACTTCCATTCACTTAGCTTTGTGCTAATCCCCACCTCTCACTCTTTTTACAGGTATTTGGTAAGTCAGTGGCTCGGCTGAGAGTGAGTTAGCTAGATGAGTAATCTACTGGCCCTCTGATAATTTATTTATGAAGAGCCATAGTTTTTGTAATACTGATATTTTGAACTATGGTTGACTTGGAAAACTGTCTATATATATTCAGTTGTAAATTCTAGTTACATTTTATATCGCTTCCGCAAGGATTTAAAAAAAATAAAAAATCTGGGTCAAAATACGGTGTTACAATTTATTGTCACAAAAGACCCGTAATATAATTATATTCGAAAAATTGTTTCTGGTCCTTTGAATAACGATTTTTTTATGAACAAGTTATATAGGTTATGCATATTAAGTTTTCTTTTTATATTCCTATCAAGAAAAATGGCACATGGAAAGGCTTAAACATCATGAGCCCATAATAAAGGATTGATGCATATATAGAGTTGGGTTCGAATAAAAAGAACCTTAAGGTAAAAACAGTAAGGAGAGATCTAGAGATGACACATGGGAAAATTAGTTAAGAGGCATTTTAGGTATCATTGTAATTCCTTTCTCTCTTTCCCATTAAATTAGTCCCACCCCTCTTTCTTCAAAACCGTTACTCTCTCTCACTGTCTACTCCCAAAACCCTAATTGCATTCCGCCACTCTACTGGCCGCCAAAGCCGCCGCCCACCGCTCGCCGTCCGCCATTCCTGCCGATGCACAGATCGCAGATAGTTTTCACGAACGTTTTTCTTCATTCCCCATCAGATCAAATGTGTAACACCGTGATTTCGAGAACCAAATTTTTCTTTTTTTAAAATACTAATTTATCATTTTCATTAAAAATACGCAGCGGAATATAAAACAAGTGGCTAATATTTTACATTTAACAATTGCCACCTACTAGGTTTGGTGTTACAGTTACTGAACCGGCCGGCCATTATCTGGTACAACATAAACATAATATCAGAGTTAAACAAAATGCAGTGTTCCTCCTTAAAACATGCAACTACCCGCATGTACCCGAGCTCACAGCCTAAGGAACACCTGCACATGTGGAGAGTAGTATCTGTTAGCTATAATAGCTAGTGAGTACACGATAGCATGCAATCAATATAAACATACTACATATCATCAATCATGCTCAAATAGTTCTATCCTAGCATCTCGCGATGAGCTGGCGTAGTCAGGAGGTAGCATATCTCGCAGGGGGATCAACCCGGCTCAATGCACCAAACTGGGGTACCAGACACATCAACCGCTCCGGTGGGGGAGCTTTTAAGCGTCCACCGTTGCGTTTTGGAATCCGCAGATTCTTCTGTTGTACAGCCGCAACTATACCCGAAGAGGACAACTTTGTCCTTAAGTAGAACAGCTTTGTCCAGGACAGCTTTGTCCATAGGATCCGGATCAATCACAAACAAACAATTGTTTCAATCGAATCATCAGTCAATCAATAATCATGTCCACATAACATACACCTAAACAGATGCATATTATTTATACCAAACAAATATCTAGCATCATCATGCCATTCATTCTTTATCTCATTGTGCGCACGCAATAATGTATATATCTATCATCATAATATACACCTAATCAAGTGCATGCTATTATGTATCAATAAGTTAAGCTTAGCATCATCATGCTATACAATCTACACTTAAACAAGTGCGTATCAAACTGTGTCAACATGTTAAGTCCAGCATCGTCATGCTTCACTAACCACACTTAATCAAGTGCGTATTATATCCTGATAATCATTTATCATACATACTGCAAGGTATACAACCTTTTATCAACATATTCAATCGTTTTATCGATGGTGTACAATTCATTGTATTCAATTCAATTCATTGTTAATATATGTTATAGATATATTAATTGTTATGTTATCAAGCACTCACCTGTCGAGTTAAAATACTTTACTATTCGATACTGAAGCTTCTGGATCAACTGGAATACCTAAACAAGGTTTACAGCTATTAAAACCTTGTAAAACAGATTCTGCCAGGGGCAGGGCACGCCCGTACCTTGTCAAGGCACGCCCGTGCCTGGCGTGGCACGCCCCGAGTACGCCCCGTACCTGGGTCTCAGGTACACCCCGTGACTTCAGGGTACCCCCGGGCTCGCTAGGGTTAGGCGCCCCGTACCCTTGGAAGGTACGGCCGTGCCTCCTAGGTACGCCCTAAGGTACGGTCTGTTCTTGAGAGGCACGCCCGTGCCCTTCAATACACAGCAGCAGGTTCGTGCAGAACCTGCTGTTTTCCCAACCAAAATTACCAAAACTATTCTAGAGTATTATCAATCGGTTTCTAATGTTCATATATGAAATAACTCATCAAAAACAACTTAAAGACACCATTTTTATGCATCTAAACATCTAAAATCAGAATTTGGGACCAAATCACCACTTTGACCCATTTAACACTTTAATTCTCAAAATCAATTAGAAGCTTCACTTTAATTGCAGATTCTGATTTCTATTAACTTAGAAACCACTTAAAAACAGATTGGTAATCTTAGAAACACAGATTGAGATCAAAATCATTGAAACCCAATTTAGAACTCAACTTGATGAAACTTAGAAAATCAAGAATAGAAACTCACTTGAATTGATAGAGATGATTAGGAATCAAGAACAAATGATAGCTTTAATCTCCACTTGAATTTACAGCAACAAGAACTTGATTAATCACTTGAATTTTCCTTCTTGAATGTAAACCCACAAAGAACACAAGATTAGAACCAAGACAAATAAAATTGTCTGTGTATGTGTACGTGGAGAGGCAAGGGCTGCCTACTTGTGGGTTATCAATATTCACAAGTGGGTATTTTGTTCCCCTTTCCAATTTACAACTTAACGCGCGAGTACCCGTTTTAACCAACGGGGATATTTTTGGAAACCTCGTTCTAAACCATTCAATATTTTATCATTCTTATCTATTTTCAATAACATTTTAATATTATCATTTCTTTATTATTTTCTTCTATTTTCCAAATAATCAATTATACACATTTAATTCCTTTTATCCAATATGTAATTAGAATTTTAACGTATCAGATTCGAACACGACTAGGCTCATTTTGAGGTTGTTACAAAATGGGTGTTTGGCATTTTCCATTTTCTCTTTCTCTCTCTCACGACCTACTCCCAAAACCCTAAATGCATCTTCCGCCACTCTATCGTCCGCCTATACCGCAGCCCACCGCTCACCGTTTGCCACTTCTTCCGATGCACGGTTCGCTAATTATTTCCACGAAACGCTTTTCTTCATTCCCCATCAGATCTGATGGGTGTTTGGCATTTTCCAATTATGGTTCGATGCAGGTAATGATGAAGATATGCTTCTCCGTCGTCACCGGGTTCAAATCTCTCAGAGTAATTGATTCATCAATTTATTATTTAAGTTATTTCATCAAATATTTTGTGTATCTCTTTTGTTTGTGTATCAACTGATTGTGTTCACCAAACCTGAACATATATTGACTTGTATCTGAATTTCTATTTGCTTGAATATCTACAGTTTATTTTGAGAGGTTTTGTTTATTTATGCTATCAGTTTCATTTTTGTATTAATATATCTATTCATTAAATCAATTGGTTTGAGAATTTGTAGTGTGAATCATTTTTCCCTTATGAATATCATTCATTAAATTTCTGGGTTCACCTAAACTTGCAACTGGTTGAGTGTATAAACTGACGTTAGAGGGATGTGCATCAATTTATAATTGACAATTTTTAGAAGTGCATCAATTTTATAATTGATGATTCGTGTTGTGCATCAAATATATTGATCAATCAAGTTTTTGAATTTTGACTCAGTGTTTGTAGTGTGAAATATGCTTACATGATTTTAGGAGGTGGTTAAGTAATTAAAAGACTAATATACCTTCAACTAACCGATTTAAATTATTTAATTTAAAAAAAAGTTAGTTATCATCTAATTAATCTAATGGTTGAGATTTCTCCTTACTCTTTTTATCTTAATTTTCTTTTTACAGGATCCTCACCCTATATATATATATGTATAGGGAAAATTTCAAACGAGAACTGTTTTTCGTACGAGAACTACGAGAACCTATCTTAGCCGTCCAATTCCCCCTCCTTCAATTGGAATGACCACCCATGAATTACTTACATGCACCTTACCACACTCAAACCCCCCACGCTCTTCATCCATGAATTCCACTTACCACTTGAATGACCAAGATTGGTTCTCGCAATTCTCGTATAAAAAACAGTTCTCATTTGAACCCTCCCCTATATGTATATATATATATATACACACACATATATATACGTACACACACACATATATATATATATATATGTATACACATATATATAGAAATAGGATCAATATAAACCTAGCCTTAATCATAGAACCTAAAGAACAAGACCATTGAATCATCTAAATTAATGGTTTAGATTTGAAGGTGGCAATTTTGTAAATTATATGAAAATTATATAAGGTAATTGCATAATTGAGGGCAAATATGGAAATCCTCATTATGGCTCCACCTCCCGAAAATGCAAAATGATAACCAAAATGCAAATCATTGGGTTATTTGCATGTTAATGACTTCATATTATTTACATTTTCGGTTATTTGCATTTTTGTTATCTTCTTTTATGTCGGCTGCATTTGCATTTTGCATTTTGCATTTTCGTCAAACGATTTCCATTTTTATTATTTGTTCTTTTTATAATTTTTGGCAGCATTTACATTTTTTTCAAACATTTGCATTTTCGTAAAAAAAAAAATAAAAAACATTTCAATCTTGGTCTTGAATTAAAGAGGATAAAAAACTGAATCTAATGGTATATTTTTTTGCTAAAATTCTTAAACATGAATATATTATGATTATTTGGATGTTTAGTAGGATTTATTTTTTAAAAAATGGAAGTTTGGAGGTTGAATGAGACAAAGAGGCTTGGGTATTAATTTGTAATCCTTTTTTCAATTTTGCCCTTAGTGTTAATGCCACGTGTCATCACCAGGTTTGTTCATTTAGGTTCTATGAATAAGTAAGGTTCTATGTATAACCTCACCTATATATATGTATATATATACATATATATACATATACATATATATATATACACACATATATATATATATATATACACAGGGGTGTTTTTCATACGAGAACTGCGAGAACATCTTAGCCCTTGATTAAAAATTAATCAGTGGCTAAGAATTATGGCGACTTATTAATGGGTCATTAATGATTCATTAATGAGGGTATTTTGAAAAAATTCTAGCATCGCAAATTAATGACGACTCATCCGGACACAATTCACTGTTAGGTAAATATATAAATGACCAAAATACCGCTAATAAAGTCATTAATAGCATTACAAACCGTTCTCGTACGAAAAACAGTTATCGTTTGAACCGTCCCATATATATATATGTATATGTATATATATCACGGTACCCGCGCAATGCGGTGTAATATCCTCGATTTGGGCGTAGGTGTTAAACGTGTATTTAAGTTAATAAACTTGTAGGTCAATATGATAATGAAGAGTTAAATGTATATATATATATATACATATATATGTGTGTGTTTTATGTGTAAGGTGCTTTGTGTATATATGTATATATATATACATATATATATGTAAGAAAAGTCAAATGTGGTCAAAGATTGCAAAAACAAACACTACAAAGAAACTCTCGGTTTTCTCTCTAGTTCTCGGATTCTCTCCACTCTCTTGCTCTCGGTTTTCTTGAAGCAAAGGTTTTGGGTGTTTTTGATTCCAAACAAAGGTAAATACATGATTGTTATTAAAATTTAACATATATGAAATGGTTTTTATGTTTAAAATCTGATTAAATCCTCAAATCCTTGCAAAACATCATTTAGAACATTCAAAGCTTACTTTGCAAGTGGGTTTTGTTTGTTTGGTGTTATTGTGTGGGTTTGATGTGTTTTCAAAGTCATACCAACGAAAATGGGTGTTTTTGAAATATACAAATGTATGAACCATGAATGAAATTCTGGAAAATGAGCAATAGATGAAGATGGCGGTTTCTGGGTTGAAACTGTCGGATTCCGGGACTTGATAGTGTCGGAATCCGCTAGTTGCCCAAATCCGATAAGTGTAGGATTCCGAGACTTAGTGGTGTCGGAATCCGCAGCAAGTCTAAATCCGAGTTATTGTTCTAAATCCGATAAGTATCGGATTTCCTTGAGTTCAAGTATGATTTACAAGTTGAATCCGAAAGTAACGGATTCCTTTGAAAATGTCGGATTCCGACAAAAGTGTCGGATTCCGATTGAAGGTCGGATTTCCAATTGCATGTCAAGGTTTCCAAGTTCATAAGTGTTGAAATCCGATAAGTGTCGGATTTTGCAATGTATCGGATTTCCCTTGAGTGTCGGATTTCATGTAATCCGACAGTTTGTCGGATTTATGTGGAATCCGGATTTTGGGATTTCCTTTGTTGGCTTTGTAGCTAACGGTGTATTTTGGGATTTCCTAAGTTTGTGCTCATTAGCTAAGTGTAGCTAACGGTGCCATGTTAACTGCTTTTGCAGATCGAAGTTAGATTGCCTTGTGAGCCGGGTCCCCTGCCTCTGGATATTTTGTTGGAACACTTATGTTGTAATAAATACATTATGGTCGGTTATGAAAGAGTAACATCATATACTGAAACGATGCTTTATGTAAATATTTCCGTTGCTTAATGATAATTGTTCGTGATTAAGTTCACGTTTGTTTACAAACGCAAATTTTTGCTAAAATCTGGTATATGCAAAGCCGTTGTTACATGCGGTGTCGGTAAATAATTCCTAGTCGATAACATGTCTGTTTTCAATTTAAATGACGATTTATAATCCATGGTATTTTCAATTTTCTGATTTGAAAGTCAAACCATATATAAGATATTGATGGCATTATAGTTTCCAAATTAATTTCTACTCTAATTATGGTTTTACTATCAAATATATTTTGTGATGTTAGGATAATAAAATAATTTCAACTTACTTAAAAATTAAGAGTTTTAAAATGTGTAAATTCTTTATGGATCGTGTGTGTGTATATATATATATGTATTACTATAAAAACCATTTAACATTCTCTTCCCTTTGTAATTTTAAGAGTTCTTAAAATTCAATTAAGACAAAATCTTGACCTTTCATTCTATCTAAATTAATCTTATCCACTCAATTTTTAACCATTTTTATTCCCTCTCCTAATTTACTTTAACTTTTTATTTATTTAAAATACACTCTCTCATAAAAACATTATTATACAACCACATCAAAATAATTTCTAAACTCTTATTCACTTTTCACTCCTTATTTCATAAATATAATATTTTTTCTTATTTTAATGTCTTTTAAAATTAATAAAATAGTTGATAGAAATAAAAGAAAAATTGAAAAAAAGACATGTTGCTGTAGAAAACTGTTTTTTGACATTGAATTGTGCGAATAACATATTATTTCATTTTTTAAAGCGACATGTTATAAAACATAAATTATTTGTCGTCGCAGCATTGTGCGGGTACGCTGCTAGTGTGTGTGTGTGTGTGTATATATATATATATATAGTGAAAAATTCATTTGAGAACCGTTTTTATTGTGAGAACCGCGAGAACCAATCTTAGCCATCCAATTCCCTCTCCTTCAACTGGATTGCCCACCCATGAATTCCTTACATGCACCTTGTCACACTCAATCCCCTCACGCTCTTCATTCATGAATTTCATTATCCAAAATAAACGGCTAAGATGGGTTCTCGTAATAAAAACGGTTATCAAATGAATCTTCCCCTATGTGTGTGTATATATATATATATTATGATAAAAAAAACAAAGAAAAAAAAACCTCCTTTGTCTACCTTTAGTTTCTATCTATTCACGAGGGACACATACACATGCAATGTGCCTTTGTCGACTCATCAATGAATAGAAATAAATTGTATCCACCACTTAAATTATGGATATAATTTTGTTAGACTTTGTCTTTGCATATATATCATAATCGACTCCTAGTTATTCTTTATTTCTAATTATAATTATAAATATATACAATTATTATTTTCTTAACCTACGCGGATTACTGTATATAGTTGGGTCTTTTTAAAATGCGCCGATTTTATTTATAAGATTGTTTGAAGATTTATAAATCAAGTTTACTTATAGCTGAGATGGTAAGGATGGGACATTTTGTGGTGACCAACTACTGTTCGAACCAAAGAACATGCTTTTCTCTGTTTGGTTCCGCATGTCGGCCATCAATGTTTTAAAAACCGGTTTTTTAGTTGATTCAGTTTTTTTACCGGATCATCGGATCCCGGGTCAACCGGTTCGATCGGCCGGATTGACCCGGGTGTTAAAACATTGCATGCCATGCATTTGTAAACAGAGAGGATAATTTGACAAACCATGTGGTGTGTGTACATGTTTTTTTTTCTTTTTTAATTACTCCAACTTATTTGAATGAATTTCTCATATTCTAGAGTTCTAAGGTTCATTAAAAATTAACTATTTCATAAAAATATCTTTTCAGAAAAAAAGAGTAACGATGCAATGTGAACACTCTTTTTTTAGTATTCATGAAACTTAAATAAGAAAAAAGGAGTATATAATAATTGAATTTATAAGAAAAAGACAGAGAATGTGTTATTTTTGTTTCTTTTCAAAGTTTACATATTATATTTGTATATTGCATCGACAGCCTCTTTTTTTAATATTCATGACA
This sequence comes from Dittrichia graveolens, assembly GCA_038502395.1. Taxonomy (NCBI): domain Eukaryota; kingdom Viridiplantae; phylum Streptophyta; class Magnoliopsida; order Asterales; family Asteraceae; genus Dittrichia; species Dittrichia graveolens. The sequence continues at coordinate 35,095,596 of JARJIL010000005.1, forward strand.
CTTACATAAGAAAAATTGAAGTTTATAAACTGAAAATAGTGACTTTTTTTTAAGAAAAAGAAGTTCATATTTCCTTAGCAGGGCGCGGTTCTCACATACTCGTTATAAATCAACTATAAGCATTTAAGTATTAAGAGTTGGGTTCAAATAAAAAGAACCTTAAGGTAAAAAGAGTAAGGAGAGATCTGGAAATGACACATGACAGAATTAGTTAAGGGGCATTTTATGTATCATTGTAATTCTTTTCTCTCTCTCCCAAATTAGCCCCACCCCTCTCTCTTCAAAACCGTAACTCTCTCTCACTGTCTACTCCCAAAACCCTAATTGCATTCCGCCACTTTGCCGGCCGCCAATGCTGCCGCCCACCGCTCGCCGTCCGCCACTCCTGCCGATGCACAGATCGCAGATAGTTTTCACAAACGTTTTTCTTCATTCCCCGTCAGATCGGATGGGTGTTTGGCATTTTCCAGTTTCTCTTTCTCTCTCTCACGACCTACTCCCAAAACCCTAAATGCATCTTCTGCCACTCTGCCGTCTACCTATGCCATAGCCCACCACTCGCCGTTCACCATGCCGATGCACGAATCGCTAGTTATTTCCACAAAATGCTTTTCTTCATTCCCCATCAGATCTGATGGGTGTTTGACATTTTACAATTATGGTTCGATGCAAGTAATGATGAAGATATGCTTCTCCGTCATCACCGGGTTCAAATCTCGCAGAGTAATTGATTCATCAATTTATTATTTAAGTTATTTCATCAAATATTTTTTGTATCTCTTTTGTTTGTGTATCAACTGATTGTGTTCACAAAACCTGAACATATATTGACTTGTATCTGAATTTCTATTTGCTTGAATATCTACAGTTTATTTCGAGAGGTTTTATTTATTTATGCTATCAGTTTAATTTTTGTATTAATGTATTTGTTCATCAAATCGATCGTTTTGAGAATTTGTAGTGTGAATCATTTTTCCCTTATGAATATCATTCATCAAATTTCTGGGTTCACCTAAACTTGCAACTGGTTGAGTGTATAAACTGAGATTAGAGGGATGTGCATCAATTTATAATTGATAATTTTTAGAAGTGCATCAATGTTATAATTGATGATTCGTGTTGTGCACCAAATATATTGATCAATCAAGTTTTTGAATTTTGACTCGGTGTTTGTAGTGTGAAATATGCTTACATGATTTTAGGAGGTGGTTAAGTAATTAAAAGACTAATATATCCTCAACTAACTGATTTAAATTAATCAATTTAAAAAAAAGTTAGTTATCAAAATATCAGATCTAATTAAGCTAATGGCTGAGATTTCTCCTTACTCTTTTTATCTTAATTTTCTTTTTACAGGATCCTCACCCTGTATAGATATACATATATATATATAGATATACATATATATATATATATATGTGTGTGTGTGTGTGTGTGTATACACATATATATGTATATATAAGGGAGGGTTCAAACGAAAACTGTTTTTCGTACGAGAACCGTGAGAACTAATCTTAGCTCTTGATTAAGCTTAATAAATGGCTAAGATTTTTTGGCGGCTCATTAATGCTTCATTAATGACTCATTAATGGATCATTAATGACGCATTAATGAGGGTTATTGTAACATCCTCAAAAACGGGTCTAGACACATGCGAACGTGGTACATAGTTATTTTAAATAAATTAATATATATATCTTACTCCTATATAATGCATCTACCACCTAAAAAACTCTTAATTTTAAGAAGAGTAAATTTACTAAAATACCCTTCCTTTATACCTCTCCTTTAAGTCCACAATTAATGAATTTAAACAAATAAATATTGAAAACATAACCGACAATTAATGAATTTAAACCAATACTTATAACTGAATTATTTCTAACCATATATTTTTAATATTAACTTTTGATTTATGAGACCACCATACTTATAACTGAATTAAGTCTAATCATATATTTTTAATATTAACTTTTGATTCATGAGATCACCTAAATTCCTGTTTTCAATAAATCAAGTTCAGGAGATTTCACAAACACCAAACAAATGAAAGAGTCAAAGAGTTGAAATTTATAAACATTGCATTCTAACTCAATTATATATTAATTGGAACTATGAAACATTACACGCACACATATACATACATATATATAATCAGCAACTTCATGATTCAGCCATGCGACAAAACTCTTCCAACAAACTGAAACACAAATAACTCAGAGTTAGCAATTTAATTCTTAATTTCAAAGTGACTCTCGCAAAGAATCTTCACAAACTCATATTATCTTATCTCGCAAAGAATCTTCACAAACTCATATTAGCTCTTTGTGATTATTCTGCACAAAACTCATCACAACCTCCTCTTTATTCGCCGCCGCCGCATTGCACGGGTACCCCACTAGTATATATATATATATATATATATTCAAGTTATTAATATAAAATACGAAAATAGCTATTAAATGTAGTTATAAAAATAATAATAAAAATAATAAAATAATAAATGGTTTAAGATAATGATTCCGAAAATATCCCCGTTAGTTGAAACGGGTAAACGAGAGTCGAGTTGTAAGTTGAAAAGGGGAACAAAATACTTACTTGTGGATTTTATTGAACCAAAGTCGGTCTAGCCCCTTATCTCTTACACAGACACACACTAATACACACACTAACACACATACTCTTTGTTCTTAGAGTTTTGAAGTAGAATTCAAGTGAAATCAAGGGAGTACTCATCTAATTTCCATTCTAGTAGCAAACTCAAGCTTGTAATCTCTTCCTAATCCATCTATTCATCCTTGTAAGTGAATTCCTTCTTGTGTTCTTCTCCTTGTTCATGTTTTTGGAGGTTTTAGGTCAAAAAACGGGTAAAACCCAATTGACTATGCTTCAAATTGTTCCAACAACACATATAGATTGTTAGGAACTCAAATTATGGATTGAAAGTATTGGTTTTGCTCAAATTCAAGAAATGGTTCAAATTAGTAAAAAATGGTCAAAAATGGGAATAGCTATCAAGGACTGATTTTTATTGCTTCAATCAGTTCCTATAGCTTATACAAATCATATTAAGTAAGAATTATGGATTGGAATTGTTGAATTTCAAGAATTGGTCAAATTGGACATTTATTTGTTAATTTAAGTTGGGTTTTTGTTGAGTTAATTGAGTAAGTGAAATGGATGTTAGAAAGCTCATACAAATGTTAAATGATGTTGATAATCACTGAAACTTGGTTAAAGTTGAATTGGTGTTGATTTGGGTCGAATTGCACCTGTTGTGCAGAAGCTGGATTTTGGCTCTACACGGGGTCACAATGCGATGCGTGGTCTGGACAAAGTCATGTGCTGTTTTTGTTGTTCTTTCGCGTATCGGTGTTTGGATTATTGTTATAAGATAGTAAATAGATTAAGGGAACCGTTAGAGCATCGTTTTTAGTGTCTTTATTGTTCTTTGCCCGTTTGGTTGTCTAAATGTAATAAATGGTGTTATAGGTTAACCCGACCAAGAAGAGCCGAAACACTATATTTGCCTGTTGTAGCTCTACAGGTGAGTACCAGTTATCCTAAGCATGATAATAAGAATGTTATATAGTTGAATGAATATTAAAAACCAAAGATTTGATATATATGCATGTTATAGGCTTAAGTAGGCCAATTGTGTTATGATATGATATGTAATCATGTTAAGGGCTTTTGTAGGCCAACTATGAGATATTAAAGGCTTTTGTAGGCCAATTTAATATGCTATGGCTTTTATAGGCCAATTTAATATGCTATGACTTTTGTAGGCCAACTTGATATGATATGGCTTTTGTAGGCCAAATTTGTTATGCTATGGCTTTTGTAGGCCAATGTGTATTAGTACCGGTACTTTATTGGATGTTTGGGGTTAGCTTTTCTGGATCTAGTTGGGGCTTTGTGCCCTCAACTATGACGTGCGGTGATTCGACGATCGCGAATCTTGGTTCCTGCAAAACCTCCATCCCTCAACTTGATGATGGGCTCTCAGTTCCCATTGATCCCGATTGGGTATTGTACCCATTAACGCAATGGTGAACTGCTACCCGCTTCTCCACCGGGGCGGTGGAAGTATTCGGTTTCCCCAATTAGGATTATTGAGCCGAGCTAGCTACCTCGCAAGACGTGATGCCTACTGGTTAACCGGTGCTTCGCAATGTGCTAGGATAGACTTGATTGTTGATATGTGATATATGATATTTTTATTATGATGCTTCTGCTTAACTGTTATTCACTAGCTATTTATAGCTAACCCTCTCATGTACATTCATATGCGCAGGTAACTAGTTTGTGCTGGTGATGATGGTTTCCTGCTTTGGTTATGCTACCGGTTTATGGGGGAACACATTTGTTATGCTTTTAATTACACTTTGTTAATATTTTATAATGGTTGACTGTTATTTGGTAACACTAGTGGTTTCTTTTGGTTGCAACTAATTTATATGTAGTAAATATTAAATGAGATATTAAATGCTTCCGCTGTGTCAGCTGTAGATATCTTGATAAAAACAAGTTTTGAAAATATTGTATTTACAGCTGTGTCCATGCAGTTTCGAAACTCGAAATATTGTATTTAAAAAATATAAGCTTCTCAATTTTGAAGGTGTTACAATTATTTCGGAAAAATCAAGTCTCACAAATTAATGACGGCTCATCCGGACGCAATTCATGATTGGGTAAATATATAAATTTCTAAAATACCCCTATTAATGAGTCATTAATGGCGTTAAAAATAGTTCTCGTACGAAAAACAATTCCCGTTTGAACTTTTGCCTATATATATGTATGAGAGATGATATATCCTCCTACTTTTTTCTCCTATTTATCCTCTTACTCACAAGATCAATATAAGTGTCAAAGTCAATTGAGGAGTTGAGAAAAGAGAATTAGTGAATTTCACATGTCGTTTTGTGATGAGTAGGAGAATGAAATAGAATGAAAAAGTAGGAGAATATATCATATATATATAAAACGTTTAACTTCTATCTTTTTAAATTTTTAAGACTATTTAATTTTAAGTAGTATATGTGCTTATACATAAGATACAAACAATTAAATCAATAGCCTAATTAATCATTACCTTAATTATTTAAACTAATTTATAGTAACTGTTGTTTTAATAAGTCATTAAAGATGATAACAGTTTATCAGTTATTTAATTAATCTAATTTTGATATATCACTTACATCAATATAATTATTAAAGCTAGGTTATCTTTTTTTCTCTAATTATTTTATAATAATATATTTTTTATTTTATTTTTTTTAAAACTATTTTAATAACTAATAGAAAAGTTGATTGGAAAAAAATAAACCAAATAGAAAAAGAAGAAAGAAATTGAATATGTTCTCGAACAAATTTCATTACGACATAACATTTCACACATATATACATTCATTGAAATCAAACATATTATTAAACATAAACTATTATTATCACTACAATATTACACGAGTACAATGTATGTATATATATATAACGGTTGTCGTTTTTGTGCTTGTGAACTTAAAACAAAAAATAGAAAGTTTTTATATTTTTCTTTTTCTTTTTTCCTTTTGGAAATCTTTTGCCTCGTTGTCTCTGAGTTGTTGAAATATCTCCTTTCTCTTTCCATTTTTTTCTTCCTTTTTTTCTTCTTTTCTGATGAACTCTACGAGGAGGATTCCAATCCCATTCTCAATCTCAATCTCAATCTCAATTTGAATCCCCAACTGTTGTTTAATTCAATTATTGCAGTAAACCCACCACACCCATGATCCTTTATCTCTGTTGTTGATTTCCCACCCCTCATCACAATGAATGGCGGTGTTGTTGATTCAGATCAATCCGACTTTGTTGAAGTAGATCCTACCGGAAGATATGGCAGAGTAACTTTTCCTCCTTCCCCCTTTTCTGTTCTGTGTTCTTGCTCTACTCTACTACTTAAAAACCTCGTCTTTTACCTAATCTTTACACTAAATTCTTTGATTGTTGCAGTATAATGAGATTTTGGGCAAGGGAGCTTCAAAGACTGTGTAAGCAAGAACTCTTTGATTGATTGATTTGATTGATTGATCGATTGATTGATTGATTGGTTTGATGAGTGTTCGATTGATTTTTGTTGTTGTTTATTCTAAAGTTATAGGGCTTTCGATGAGTATGAAGGGATCGAAGTAGCCTGGAATCAGGTGAAGCTTTATGATTTTCTTCAAAGTCCTGAGGATCTGGAAAGGCTGTATTGTGAAATTCATCTGCTTAAAACCTTGAAACACAATAACATCATGAAGTTCTACACTTCTTGGGTTGATACTGCAAACAGGAATATGAACTTTGTTACTGAAATGTTCACTTCTGGTACTCTTAGACAGTAAGTAAATTTCAGTTTCAGTTCATAAATTCATAATTGATGTGTATTATTAATGTGATTCATTGATTAATTGATCATTTGATTGATTGAATTAGGTTTAGGCAGAAACACAAGAGGGTTAATATAAGAGCAATTAAACATTGGTGTAGACAGATCTTGAAAGGCTTGCTGTATCTCCATAGCCATGATCCACCTGTGATTCATAGAGATCTTAAATGTGATAATATTTTTGTTAATGGGAATCAAGGTCAAGTCAAGATTGGTGATTTAGGACTTGCCGCCATTCTCCGTAAATCTCATGCTGCTCGATGCGTTGGTAATTTTAACTTCTACTTGTTTATATTGATACATATCGTTCGTGCATACCTAAGATTAGTCATGGATGAAAAATGAACGGATAAATAAGTAATTTTAGTTATCAGTTTTGTTGCATCTGTTAAGGAAATACATCATATGCTTATCGGATAATATGAATCCTAAGTCATATACAAACACTCCTTAAAATCTTTTTCGTTATGAATGCCATGATGACAACATATGTAATTTGCAGAAATATATGTTTGTCGTAATTGTACCCTATATAAGTTGTTCCTTTTTGTAATCCGTAGATGCATTCAACTCGTGTAACTTGGTGTTTAATTATTTGACTTTTTTGTTTTTTTTTGTTTCCTCGCAGGAACACCAGAGTTCATGGCTCCTGAGGTTTATGCAGAGGAATACAATGAACTGGTTGATATTTATGCATTTGGCATGTGCATTTTAGAGATGGTAACGTTTGAATATCCGTATAGTGAATGCACCCATCCTGCGCAGATCTACAAGAAAGTTATTTCGGTAGAAACACATTAAAACTTTTTAAACAATCGTTTTTTTTTCAAATACAAACCAAGTTCAAGATATGCTACTGTTTAACTTCCTTTTATAATACCAAGTAGGGGAAAAAGCCGGATGCTTTGTACAAAGTTAAAGACCCTGAAGTGCGACAATTTGTGGAGAAATGTTTAGTTACGGTGTCTCTTAGGCTTCCGGCTAAAGAGCTACTTAAAGACCCCTTTCTTCAGCCTGATGATTATGGTTATGATTTAAATGCAATTGATTATTGGAGAGATTTTGATGGAATACCTCGTATGAATAATCATCTTACCATCGCCCCACCAACTGATAATTATCTTATTTATGAACCACAAGTGAATGAGATTGAATTATTCACAACCCATGAAAATCAGTTCGAAGACGTTGATATTTCCATCAAGGGACGGCGAGGTGAAGATGATGGTATATTCTTACGCCTAAGAATTGCAGATAGAGAAGGTATGTTGAAGACCCTTTTCACAATGTTTAACCACCAATAAAACAGAAGGTAAAATCGTCTCTATACCATTAGATTTGAACAATATTGTTGGGGATTTTATAACATTTATGACTTGTTTCCCATTTTGAAATCGGGGCATTGCATCTAGACTATCATTTATGTGTTCGCAAAGACTTTTCGTCGTATCCAGAAACATAAAATTTGCATTCATGATTTACAGTTTCGTATCTTGGAAAATTATAAAGAAAACATGCAGAAGAATAAGCAAAACATTGATTATAGATATTTTCAAGTTATGGAAGTCGTTAAAACCCTTACATAAAGGGACAGATTTATTAGTTGAAAAAAGGTACAAAATGATGCAATCCCTAAAATGTTTTGAATGCTTGTTCAAATATAATGGTGTAGGAACGGTTTTTCTTTTTCCTTTAATTGGTAAGAACGCCTTTGTAACTTCCAATATTCAAAAGCTGTTATTGGGCGCAGGGCGTGTTCGTAACATTTACTTCCCTTTTGACATCGAATCCGACACAGCATTTAGTGTTGCAAATGAGATGGTTTTTGAGTTGGATATCACGAATCAAGATGTCCATAAAATAGCTGATATGATCGATGGTGAAATCTGTTGTTTGGTGCCCGATTGGAAAAACGGGTTAGGATTAGAAGTCAGTCCTCATCATCAAGAAAACAACAGTGGTTACTGTCAAAATTGTGAGTCAAACGGTTCTCAAATCAACAACTATTTATCCGCAAAAAGTAGTCAATCAAAGATTCACTGCTCAAGACACCATTGTGGTGCCATTCATGGGCGGTTTGAGGAAATAAGTTATCAAGTTGAAGGTTCGACAGAGGGCGCACCCGTTGTGTCCAGCCAATCCGACGGCTTACAGTATTCAGATGATATATGGGATGGGCCACACCATGCGAGCGAGTACCAGTCATGTAACGAAGATGAAACAGAAACTGGCCCGAAAGTGGAAGAAACTGATTTTGCAGATGACTATGAAATCGAGATTAGACAAGAACTGAGATGGCTCAAGGCAAAGTATGAAATGGAGCTAAGAGAACTTAGAGATAAACAACTAGCAATTGTTCCAACAGACAAAGACAGCAAATCATGGACAGAAGAAGATAAAAATCATGAAAATGAAGATTATGATCATTTAATAAAATCAGGAACACATTTTGTATCTTTAAACAGGGCAACTTCCCTACCTGTTGATGCAGTAGATGCTTGAGATTCTTTTTTGCACCCCAGAAAACAAACACATGATAGAGATATCCCTTTTACTTGTACAGCTCAAGGTTCAAGGTGGGTACAAAAATACACCCTATCTTCTCTTTGAGAATTGTTGTACATTGACATCTAATATCATGAATTGGCCATCATCTTATGTCATCTATATATGCTTGCATGAGAGATTATCTATATTTTTATTAGCGATAACTTCGTAGTTGAATTTGTTGTTCGTATTTGATGTTTTGGTTTTTATGGCATAGGGAAGCGATCGTATTGATCGATAGTTACATATAACGGAAGCATGAAAACATATTCACGAGTTTTAAACATGTTTAAGCACTTAACACTTGATCGCCAACGAACCAAGAAACAGTTTCCCGCCCCCATACATATCCACAACAAGCAAATAACCCTTGTAAAACTAAGAACAATGTAGCAAGAGAGAACATCTTCTAGTTTCTACAAGAAAAGCTAGTATCAGTGTTGTAAAACTCGGTCTACTCGGCCGAGTACTCGGGGAGTACTCTGGAGTCGGCCAATCACCTTGGTGAATACTAGCTACTCGGTTGAATTACTCGGTCAACTCGGAGCTAGGCGGCTGGGAAAACTCGGCCAACTCGGAGCTAGGTGGCGGTCAAACTCGGTCAACAGTTGCTTTTGATTTTGTGTTTAAACTAATATTTTAAGTCTTGAACAATTTTATTAGTGTTTCTAAACACATATTTTGGATCTATGAACAATTATGTTTATATTTGAGTTTTTATTAACATGTAGTTTATATAATTTTAAAATTTAAGTATAAAAAATTCCAATCCGAGTACTCCCCGCCTAGGCCGAGTACTCGCTACTCCCCGCCTACCGCCCGGCTCTCGCCTAGCGAGTTCTCCAACCATGGCTAGTATGTATACATTGTAGGTTCACAATACCCCCGAATTAGAACACCAAAGCAATAAGAATGTTCATAGCTTCTTTAACCCAACATATTAGTATACAAGATTAGAGACCCGTGTATAACACGTGTTAAGATTTAAACAATTTATTATTAATAGTAAGAAACTTCATAAGCAAATGAATAATTATAATAAGTTAATAAAATATTAAACAGTTATAATTTATAAATTTAATAAAACTTCTTAATCTATAATATTTGATGTTTTCTACCATCATCCTTATTTAAGATTAATAGTCTATATATATTTGACATTGTTGTCTCTATTTATAATTAAATTCATGTAACTAAAATAGTATATTTAACAAAACTCATATATCACTTTATAATTATTTTAAATTCTTTTTAATCGTAACCAATATATATATTTGACATTGTTGTCACTAATTATACCAATAATGATCGATAAATTGTACAAGAAATACAACCACGCCACTTTATATCATGATATCACGTTTTTGCCGTCACGCCTGCCATTCCCACGCGTCGACGCTTTCATCTTTTGTCTGGGTGTTGATACCGTCTGTCGCACCATTTATTAAACTCTCGTTTATTCTTATTTTATAATTATTTAATATCTTTTTATTAATATTTAATATTAATTATTTTTTAAAATCAAACCATGTATTACACGAGCATTTAATCTAGTTAATATAAGAAGAAGATTTTAATTAAATTTAAACATAATCTTTACAAAATTGAAATAACAATCATTTATACTACTAAGGCCTTGACCCAATCGTATAGCCCCCCGGGTGCAAATGTTTGGTGAGTCATGTGAAGAGGATCTTTAGATAATATCGTCTAAAGTTCAAGTCCAACTCCTCTTACAGCCAAGACAGCTGAATATTGCTTGTGGGTCGGTTTTTGAGGAAGGTTTGGCTCGGATCCAAAAGATCTCGGACGCATAGTTGGCCTGAAAGAAACAACCTTTTTTAAAAAAGTACAATTGTTTTTTCAAGTTTTTAATAGATTGCTTTTTTAATTGTTTTAAAATAAATGTTACATTCTGTTTTTCAAACAATTGAAGCTCACAAATTTAAAAACCATGAAATCAAAATTAACCACAAGCAAATATATAGCAAATAAACACAAAATCTAAAACAAACATATTTTTTTTGAACATAAAACTTCCTTATACATTCAACCTGTCTCCACTTTATAACACATCAACACATGCCCAAACTCATATACAAGGCCACAAAATCAGAGTACAAGTGTACAACACATACTGCACAAAGTACCACCTACAGACAAAAGCATTGCTACCCAACAAAGCAATCTCCTCCACACATAGTCACATACTGCACCACCTACTTTCCTGCACACATTAATTTGATTTGCATTATGACCCAAGAAGGCTTCTTCCACCACCTCTTTGCAGATCTTCATAACTTGGCAGCCTTTGATTCTTCTTTCTTTCTTCTTTTATTGCTGGTTTATAGTGTGCATATGATGCAAACACCAAATATAAAGCAGTGAATAAAACAATTAGATTCATTCAATTGTTACTAAACAAGTAGAGATACATCAAATCAAATCATTTTTCCTCATCCGATGCGACCGGATGCATCTGCTTGTTTTACTAAATTCGCCGAATCTTGATTGCGTTTCCTAAACGTTTATATAAACAAGTTATTTTGCTTCTATTACAAGTACACGCCGATTTTCAAAAATATCGATAAACAAAAATACTATTATAAACCACGCTTTCGCTCATACAACACTCGGAAGACGCTTTCACCGCACTAGTAACAAGAATGTTTTCTGAAGAATAAAAACAAAGTTTGGCTTATGCCTTTGACATTATGCATTCAATTGCTTCCTTGCAAATGCCGGTCATTGTCGCCTCAGGTCCATATACCTAAAACATATATCATAACCATATAGTATCAAATAAATAAATAGTGAAAAAAAAACCGTTCATCAGATAATATGGTGAAAAACCAAAAGGCTTGTAGCCTAGCGGTATCAAGGTGTTGTTTCCCATGGCCTATGGTCGTGGGTTCAAGTCCCGCTGTGGACAAAAGGTGTAGATTTAAGAGTGAGTATATTAGTGTGTGCGTGTGTTTTGCTGTTCAAAAAAATAGAAAGATAATATGGTGAAAAGAAGAACCTCGAGGGGAATTCCGAGTTCTTCTCCCAATGCACGCATCTTTGCCAAACCAGTCTGGTAATTAGGACCACCTCTTCGAACATAAATATGCATTCTTGCAGATTTCAGCTTAGACTCCTATTGCCCCAAAAATTATCAGAACATTTTAAGATAATATTATTGTTTAAATGCATACAGTAAAGATGGCAATTTCAACCAATTTACTTAATAATGTGTCGAATCCAAATATACAACAGAAAGAGCAAAGACGTTGAAAGTTGCCTAAAGCCTATTTATTTAATGCATACAACCTCATACTCTCCCAGTCTGTTTTATTCGCACACTTACATACCGTTGTAATGGCGCTATTTTTCTAGTTATGTTCAACACGTTAATCATTTCTTTTAAAACTTAAAATCTAGAATATTACAAGTAAACCACACCTACCTTTTCCTTCAGGGCGCGGATAATTCCATTGAAAGTGGCAGCAACATCCGTGAAGTTTGCGATACCTCCTCCAATCAGAAGAGCTCTTTTACGACCATCAGGATCTGCAGTAGCACACTGGAGAGGAAAAGAAACCAAACTACATAACTTAAGTATATTATAATTATTGTTGCTGTTACTATTGTATTCTAATAAAATAATAACAAAATATATAAATAAGATCGGATTATCATACATCAATCACAACTCTAGCATATTGCAACACTTCTTCCTCATTAGGAGCTCCACTGTACTCTGCATAGTTACCAAGTTCTGATGCATAACCTAAATCACCAACCTAGCTTATTGAAAACCAAGGAAAATTCATGTGACCTTTAAATTTTACAAAAAAAAAGGAATAATATAGTGAATTTTAAATATATTTAGACTATACTTACTGTATCTGCATATATTACACTTGCACCACCTCCAGCCACCATCGTCCATATTCGTCCTTTAGGATTCAAAACGGTGAACTTTAGTGAAGCGCTAGTCTGTCACCAGAAAAGTTCAAAAATAAAAATTATTAGACATAAGAAAGAAGTATGTGCAGTTCTTCAAAAATACACAACCATCAAGAGGTTGCAATTCCAAACCCATTTTTTTATCATCGGGTTGATTCAGATAATGTAAACCGGTTAAATGGAAGAATAAAATTATTTTGCTTCAAAGGAAATTGGAAATGGGTCAAAAGTCTTCGAAAGGCAAATCTTTAAAAACATTGAACTGCTAAGATCATTTAATTTACAAAAAATATTTTCACTTAAATAATATAATGTTTTTAACCAGATTTGACACTCATTAAAATAAAGATATTAAAACTTTGCGCAAAAATGTTGCGGGTGAATCCAACTAGACACATGTGAACCTGCACAATTTCGAAACTAGTGGTCTTTCCTAAGTTTATATGCACTTACTTTTTCATCTAATGTGTGAACGAAGCTCTCCGTAGAGCTTAGAACCCTTCCAAATGGCAAAGGGAACTCTATGTTACCCCACCTAAATTCAGAAAGAAAAAGGAAGGTACATGTTCAGGTAAGTGGAGTCAAAATATGGAATTTGTACTAACAAAAAAAGAAGAAGAAAATCAGACTTTTTGAAGTTCTTAAATGCAGCAGTGTCATCCAGCTCTCCCCTCATATCCAGAGGATATGGTTCTCCGTTTACCAACGTAAATGGATTCATCTCCAGAAAACTGAAATCAAGATCTGCAAAAAGTTGAAGAAGTTCAATTACCATGATGTAAATGAAGAATGGTATATTGTTGGTAATTGTTATTGTTTACACATGAAACTGTATGGATGCTACTTCATGAAAGTAGCGTGTTACAAAACACGGTTCTTACAGTTTACTCGAAAAGGATAGAACAAAAACAATTTTCTTTTGAATCATTGCTAGAGCTTACCTTGAAATACAGCAAACACACCCATTATGAAATTGCCAATTTTTGCTCGAACCTGGTTTTAAGATGATAAAAATAGCATATCATCATATGCAAACATTCATTTTTATGAAAGACCGAAGGTAAAAATGGTAATTTCCGATCATTCAGAATAGCCCTTTAAAAGAAGACGTATGAAAACAACTTTTTATATTTGTAAAACAAATAAAAGCATATTCCAACACACCTCCAATGGAAGAGTAGCGATTAATGGAGCACAAGTCTCTAGTGTCATAGGTTTTTCAGTTGGAAGAAATGTGGTCTTAACCTAAAAGAATGAGAAAATGAATCAATCAACCCCATTGCTTTAACACAAAAAAAAAAGAATAATTGAAGACAAGCCATGGCTGTGATAAAAGTTATCAACTAGTAACCGAATTACCTTCTCCCAGTTTTCTTCAATATCAATACCACCACATTCTGAAAAGCTAATTGTGCTTCCAAGCCTTTCAGAAACAATTGAAAGATAATATTCTTGATCATGTGGAACAAATGGTTCCACAATAAATGTTGTTATTGGTGCTTTACACCCTCCCATCTCAACCTATGATTATTAAACCCTTTCACATATCAGGAGATTACATTAAAAGTTGTAACTAAAACGGGACTGGTTACGTAACGTGTGAAAACACGTCAAAATTATTTCTTCAATACATTGAGTCATTTAATATTCTAAATCAACGGTTTTTGTAGTTTACCTCAACACCCAAACGAGATTTGACAAAATCAGCAACTTGAGCAACATCTAAGTTTAAAGCAACCAGCCCACTCTTCCCACGCTTTCCAAACAGCATATCAGGTTTCACAACCAGCTTCGTTGATGAAAGCCATGGTTCTTTGTCTGTTAACTCTGTGAAGTCTGTGGATGCATTCACCTAGATATATACATATACATATGTATATATATGAACACGTATGTGAGGAACTTTTGAAAAGAATTAGAATCATTAAAACCATCCAAATGTCACCCACCTTCTGCGTTACTAACTTCATTTGAAAATGTTAGTGTCAAATCAGCTAAGTTAAACATGGAAAACACCCAAACACTTCTCAATAAACAAAACATATGTATATTAAGTTTAGATTTAAGTATTTAATTACATTTTTTGTCGATGTGGTTTGATGGTTTTTACGGTTTTGGTCCCCAACTTTTCTTTTTTGAAGATTTGGTCCAAAAATGACCGAACCTCTTTAAGAATTTGGTCCCTGGTCAAACTAAAAAGACCAAATTGTCCCTGCCCTTAATTTTATTTATTTTTTTCATTTTTAAATTGTTTTTCAAAAAAAATAATCATAACTCTCTCTCTCCCCTCTCACATTTATAACACCTATACCTCTCTTTCTCTCTCTACACCACTCCATCACCACCATCACCCCACCACCACCAAGCCTCCCACCCCCAAACACCTTAGACAACCTATGAAATCCACACATGGACACACACAGCTCCAACCACCCATAGCACTCTCTCTCACACACACATAGCTCCGACCACCCATAGCGCTCTCTCTCTCTCTCTCTCGCACACATAGAGACCTGAAATTGCAACACACACATACCGTCAAGTGAGGACAAGGTGGATTATCGGGGCAGGGGCAATGATACGATTCACAATGATGGGGTATTTAGGTGTGTTATTTGAATTAGTTATCTTGTTTCCTATTTTAGAGGAGGTGGTCGGCTATATGAAGGCCGAATCTCATTAGTGTTGGGGAGGAGATTTTAGAGTTATTCAGTTGTTTTGGAGATCTCCTGAGTCTCAAATATCAGGCCCCTTTTGTATCTACAAACATCCGATTACGAGTGTGTTCTATCCTATTACTAATTATCAATTTGATTTGTATTAGAAATTTGTTCAAGTTTAACACCAACAACAAGTGTAGAAACTTTATAAGAATTTTGCAGCTACCTTTTTTCATTTATTTGTCTTTTTTTTTTAAATCCAAATAATGCACAATAACACAACAAAAACCAAAAAAAAAAAATAGAATTCTCGACTAAAGAGGCCAAATTCTATCTCTTTTATAATCCTTTCTCGGCCAAAATAATTGGACGTGACAATTTTTGATATTTAGGTTATCTTTCTCGGCAATTTTCCCTTAAAAAAATGTATCAAGGTGTGGCTTATCATTAAGTAGCTCATTTTTTAAGGCTTATGTATCATGAGCTGCTTAATTTCTTATTATAAATCATATATAGCTCTGAAGTTAGGCAAAAAGGCCTTAATAAGCTAAACCAAACTCCTGGCAGAGCATACATTAGTTGATTAGGCAAATTTAATGGCGCTTTTCTTCCTTTTATCAGTAAGTATGAATCGATGAATTTTCATAGAATCAGCATGTCGACAGTAATCACCGACCCAATCAATCAAGAAATTTGACATAAAACACTACTAAAGTACTACCCTAAATCAATTTCTGTAGAACTGATCAGTATATAAAGTTAAGAACACCAGCCCTATTACAAAAAGATTGAAAGAGAGAGAATTAAAGTCGAAAATCATTAGCAATTAGCAAACCTGAGCAGAGCAGATCTGAATGTCGATCCCTGCGAGTCTTTTCAAATGTTCCTTCAAAAGCCTCTTCGAATCGTACTCTCTGATCTTCTTTCTCGCCATTCTTCGTTAAACACTTGGAATTTGGTTCTCGTGAATATAAAGGTAAACCAAAACAAATCTGGAAGTAGATAGCTTTGCTTTGAAGATAAGATTGGTTGATTAACTAGAAATACGTGACGGATGAATGGGTAGTTGGGAGAGACGATCCAGGAGGCACGAAAGATTTGATTTTCCCCGGGCCACCGGTTTAGAGAGTTAAATACGATGGTCCTTCAAAACTTTGAATATTACACGTAATATATGTTAGCGGATGTTTGGTTGGTGGGAATTTATAGAATTTTGTGAGAATTAAAATACAATTTTTTGGAAATCTTATATTTAGTTTAACTTAGTCATGGGAATTGGATTTTTAAATAAAATTTAGATTCCTCTATTCGAGGGATTTCAGATTCCTTTCAAGATTTGATGGAATTCAAATTCCTTCCATCACCATCACCATCACCTCTGATCATAAGTGACGAGTGGTGACCGGCAAGTGAAGCTTCGGCGACGGTGACCGGCACTATCCCCCTCGGTGACGGCGACCAGTATTATCCCCCTCAGCAACGGCAACGGTCACTCTCCCCCTCGGCGACGGCGACCGGCAAGTGACGGTGGCTTCGACGAGTGGCTACCAGTGGCTTCATCTTCTTCGAGTGGTGGCTTCCATGACGAGTGACGAATGACGAACGGTGGCTTCGATTAGGGCTTCGACCTTCAACGTTGGCTTCATTTTCTTTGTCCCGACGACCCGTGATTAGGGCTTCATTCGTCCCGACGGTGGTGGTATTGGGGCAGTGGTCGCGAGTGGCGACAGAGATGTTGGGGGCGGCGGTGGTGAAGGAATGTGTCACTGATTTCATCAACCTTTTCCCTTTTGAATTCCATCTCTTGCCAAACACAAAAAGGAAGGAATTATTTTCCAATTCAAATTCCTTCCAGGATTCCAATTCTAATGAAAAAAATTCGCGAACCAAACGCCACCTAAATGTTTTTATTTTTGCTAGTGGGGTATCTGCAACGACGGCAATGATTAAAGAAGGATGATGGTGAATACTTGTGATACGAGGATGGAGGAGGCAATGATGCTTAAGAACGAAGTCTTATTGTTACAGTAAATTTGAAATAATTTAAATAGTATTATACATCAAATTTATGTTATATAATTTTTTTTATTTAATAGTATGGTAATATTATGTAATGACTCAATTACGTGAGTTTTAAATTTATGTCTATTTATTAATTAAGTATGCATTTGGTATTTATATGTGTTAAAAGTAGAGAAAAGATACCTAAAGTGAGTATAAGTACATTTGGTAGAAATATAAGAGAACGGGGATTAAATTATAGAATTTATATAAATATAAATATGAGTAAATATTAATATAGATGCGTGGATATTACTTGGGTGGTGGAACTTAGAAATAACAAACTAGAAGGGGTGAAAGTGACAATTTGATTTAAACGTTATATATAAAACATGAGTTGGTCAAATATGGTCAAAATTCACTTGTGTTTGTGTGTGTGCTCGTCTGCTGGGACGATCAAGAGAGTGGTAGGCAGCCAAGACAAACATCAAGTGTTAAGGAATTGAAGGGAAATTGTGTGTTATAAGCTCATTTGACTACTTTAGTTGACTAATTCTTCATCTTTTGACATTAATAGTTTTATTAACTTGAAATCATCATGGTGATGATTTATTTGGGTTTTAAAACTGAAATTGTTAGTAAATCAGTGTTTAGTGTTTGAATTGTTGTTAATTTTGTGTATAGATTGCAAATGGGCCAATATAGTATGTGTTTTTGAGTCTTTGATCAAAAGGTAGATCAATTGTAGCTAATTTGATGTTGTTTAAGTGGTTATTATGATGCTTGAGTTAAAAACAAGTGCTTGAAACACTTGAAGTTGAGTTAGATGATAAATTGGTTGGAATCGGAACTATTCACGATGAACAGTTGCTGTCAAAATGGTCTATACGGGCCGTGTACATGGGTGTTGGTCATGTCGTAGCTCGTGTATGAGAAACACAGGACGTGTAATGGTACACGGGCCATGTTTAGCCCTTAGTGTGGCACTATCCATGTATCCAAACCTTTGACCGAGATATAGGGGCCGTGTAGGGAACACGGATCGTGTAGGGTTAAGGTTGAACACTAGTTCAATACTGCCGGTGTAAGCATGTAGGCCATCATGTAACACTACACAAGCCGTGTAAGTAGCCATGTGGGAGGCCATGTATGTACTGTTCACAGAAGTGCAAAATTGTTTAAAAATCTAAAATTAAACAATATCTAATGTAGGTGATCAATACATTGTGTGAAAATAATTATATTGTAAAGATTACTTGAAATCAAAGATTGAACGATGTGAGTTACATGATCTCTACTATCAATTTGGTTGTATGTGCATTATGTGTTATCTATAATACGTGATGATGATGAGGAGAAGCCTGAGGGGCATATATGACTAGTCAATGAAACTAGTAACATGCTGATCAATGTGATCTCAGAAGTCGATGTGACTTCTAATTGTGGTCGGGGACCACAAATATGTTGATGATGATGTTTGATTAAAGTGTGATGTATACTTACACTTAATTGATGATTTTGATTATGTGCTTACTAAGTCTTGTGCTTAATTTAGTGTTTTATTTTTTTTTGTAGGAGATGATAAAAGGAAGGCTCCAACATGAGATTGACAGTTCACGCTTCTAACTGCGAACTATTTTGAAAGCATTAAACTTTTAAGCACATCTTTTGTCCATCTCTAATTCTCTTTATAATGATAACTTTGTATTTAATTATTAAACTATGTAAATATTTTTGATGTTAATTATTTAAAAAAACATTTTTAGGTCTTATATATTGCTTATACACTTCTACTTAAAAGAAAATTAGAATATATGTTTTTTGAGAAAAATAAATTATAATTCGTTATAATCAAGACATTTATTTATTAAAGAAGAGAAGGAGGTAAAAGGTTTATTGAATTAATGGATGAGATCAAAATTAAGGGTGAAAAATTTAGTTTTGATCTTCCAACTTGTTGACCCATCAACTCTCTAATAACCCACTAACCTGCAACCGACTCGCCAACACGCAAATCTGTATAATTAAACGGGTTACACGGTGTCACATATGCGGGTTAGTGTTTGAAATTTAGACACAAATAAATAAACTGGTCGGGTTCGGGTCATGTGTTTTTGAAACGTCAACACGAATACGACACGATTGTCACCCATAGTGTTGTATGCTTAATATAGTAGTATAAATAAACACTTTAAATAAGGGATATGTTAGTGATTTCATCTTATACTCGTTTTAAGTGTTTGTGAGTGTGGAAGCATCTATCATAAATATTTTTTGCTGCATACATCTTTTTTCCTACATATATATACTTGTAAGATTTAAAACTATATTTATACCCATCTAAACCTGATTAAATTCTTATATAGATATCCAATCACTTACTTTAGTTATAATTAAACCATTACAAAATTTAAAAATTACCTTTTATTATTAGTTAAAAACTAATATAATGTAGTACTACACACATATACACTTAACGCTCATAGTTACATTTAGCTATACAACAATGTTTGTATCAGCAATTCAGTATACTTGACTACTTGAGCAACTCGCCGTTTTCCCGTCAAAATGTTGCCGCCAACTTTAGTTCCATATATATGTTCATAAGTGAACCCTAGGAACTCATCTTTCACCGCGGGGCCAAAACCTACAGCTCAAACATTACCTTCTTTCTCGCCTACTCGTACGACTCCTTCACTAGTTTCAAGTCCACCCGGTGTTGATTGGGGTCCTACCACCAAGCACATGACCCATCGGTGAAACACAAAGGTCTGGTACGGAGGTTAGACTACGGTTCTCGTCCTCTAGAGTGATTTCAAAAGGTCGGTAAGTTTGTTACGAAGTGAATGCCACTAGAAATTCTGCCGCCGACCACAATGTACTTAAAGGGACATCGCCAGACCTTGGGTAGCATCTTTAGCAATGACTTACTCACCCTTTTTGGAGGTTGAAGAAGAAGCAAAAAAGACAATGATAGTTTAACGTGGTTTTTCTTTTTTATTTAGGTCTAGGGGTATTTTGGTAATAAAATATGATATTAGTTTTTAGTTAATAATAAATCTATTTTAAAGAGTGATTCAATATATATATAGGCAAAAGTTCAAACGAGAACTGTTTTTCGTACGAGAACTAATAATAGCCGTTGATCAAAAAGATGGATGGTCAAGATTAAAAAGTTGTTAATGGATAACCTTAAACTAATCAAACTTATCTTTAATTAATTAATAGTTAATTGTTCAAATGGTCCTTTAACTTAGGTAAATCTGCCGATTTAGTCCTTTAACTTCAAAAGTGGTGAAGACGGTCCTTTATGAATCATTTTGTGGCGTGAATGGTCCTTATTAACGTTGACCGTTAGTCAACCCTGTTAATTTAAGCTAAAATGATTATTTTGCCCTTAACTTTATTATTTATTCATTAAAATTAAATTTTAATATTTATTGTGTCTCATATCTAATAATATTTATTAAATACTAAATTATTAACATATATTCTCTCATGGAGGGATGGGTACTCAGTTTTCTTCAAAATTAAAATGGATTCTCTCTGTGGACGCAGCCACACCGCCACCGTCGGCGCCACCGCCACCGCCGGCGCTACCCTATCGCCGGAAGTAACTGCCAACACTGCTACCACTTTCTACGGTGACATCGACACTTATTTTCTCTCTCTGTTTCTTTCACGGTGTCGATGGTTACTCTCACATGTTCATGGTTTCTCTCACTGTGAAATCATCAAACCGCCGCCGACGCTGCCTCATCTTCTTCAAATATCTCTAGGGTTTTCAAAAGATTTGGCTATGGATCTAGGGTTTTCACGCATATTGGGTGTAGATCTAGGGTTTGTGTTTTGCAGAGGTATCCATGGTGGAGTTTTCTATGGTGGTGGTGGTGGGGTTTTCGATGGTGGTGTGTTGAAGAGACCAATGGTTTTTGGTGGTGGTTTATTGTAGAGATTCAAGGGTTTTCGGTGGTGGTGGAGTTTTGGGTATAGATCTAGGGTTTGTTTGTATTTGTGTGTTGCACAATGGTGTCGATTGTGGAGTTTTCAGTGGTGTAGAGAGGGTTTACGGTGGTGGTTGGCGGTGTCAGTGCTGGTGTCGGTGGTGGTTGTTACGGCGGTGGCGTGCTCAGATCTTCCAGATCTGGTGGTGGCGACGAGCGGTGGTGCACAGAGAATGGAGGTGGTTCTTCTAAGATAAAAATGGGTGAAGAGGAGAGTGAGAGGGAGATGAGTAACTAAGATATTGGTAGAAGTGTATGGTGGCGGCGACGGTGGTTGTGGCTATGGCTGTGGTGGTGGACGGTGGTCTAGAATGAGAGGGAGAGTAAGCTGTGAGAGGGAGAGAGAGAGAGTGTGTGTGTGTGTGTGTGTTTATGTGTAAAGAAGAGAATATGCATATATTTTTATTTAAAAAAGATTATATATTATTTTCCTTATTTTAATTAATAAAAGGTAAAAAAATGGGTAAAAAGACCAAACTACCCTTGTTTTAACGGTCAACTTTAGAAAGGACCATTCACGCCACAAAATGGTTCATAAAGGACTGTCTTCACCACTTTTGAAGTTAAAGGACTAAATCGACATATTTACCTAAGTTAAAGGACCATTTGTACAATTAACTCATAAATTAAGGGTAATTTGGACATTTTTAAATTACCCCCACCTTTTTCAAACTAATATATCTCTCAAATGAAAAGGTGTTAAATTACGAAAATTATACCAAATTAACGAGAAAATTATGCTCTTTAATTTGAGACCGATCTAGTTATATTTTTTCAAAATATTTTTTAAATATTTGCTGGGTTTTTTTTTTGGTATAGTCGGCATTTGCACTTGTGCAAATTTGCATATGTGCAAATATATGCACTTGTGCAAATTTGCATATGTGCAAATATATGCACTTGTGCAAATGCACAGATTCACCTAGTTTTTTCAGCATAGATGTAGATATGCACATTTGCAAATTTTACACATATGCATATGTCGAGAGCTGTGTAAAAAAAAAACCCAGCAAACGTGAATTTTTTTTTGAAAAAACATAGCAAGATCGGTCTCAAATTAAAGAGCACAATTTTCTTGTTAATTTGGTATAATTTTCGTAATTTAACACCTTTCCATTTGAGAGATATATTAGTTTTAGAAAATATGGGGTAATGTAAAAATGTCCATACTATCCTTTCCCATTTAAAATAAATAAAAAAGACAGGAAATCAAATGATTGCCAAGAAATGGTTCTCGTAGTTATCGTACGAAAAATAATTCTTGTTTGAACCCTAGGGGAGGGTTCAAACGAGAACTGCTTTTCGTACGAGAACTGCGAGAACCAATCTTGGCCGTTCATTTTGAATAATGAAATTCATGGATGAAGAGCATGGGGGGATTGAGTGTGTTAGGGTGCATGTAAGGAATTCATGGGTGGTCAATCCAATTGAAGAAGGGGGAATTGGACGGCTAAGATTTGTTCTCGCGGTTCTCGTACGAAAAACAGTTCTTGTTAGAACTTTTGCCTATATATGTATATATATATGAGACTTTATAGGGTTTAGAGAGATATATATGTAGTTTCAAATTCTTATAAGGACATATATCAACAATGTTAACTAGCATCACCGCTATTACTAAACACCACGTCAGCATAGTTAACTTATTACTAATCATCCGCGGTGATAAGTAGCATCAATATCCTTATTAGACCTACACACAAATTCTTATTTGAAATTCTACTTGTTGAATAAAAAAATTGATAACGAGTAATGTAGCTCGTTACCATAGTAATGAGGCACATCACAACACGGCAATCACGAGGCGGTCACCACAATGGTCTTCACGAGCTACGCTGTACATTTTTGTTCATTAAAGGCTGTCACGAACTCTTTTTGTTGTTGTTGTAACGAGGGAGGGGTATGTTACTTTTTACGTTATCATTTACTTATCTAGTTGCTTACATCCTTTGTTTTTGTGTTATAATTAAGTTTTGAAATTGTTTTTATTGTTTTTATTTGGGCATAAAATGAATGCTTCTAGCATTTATGATGTGTGTTATCATACTTACAAACATTGTACATGAAAGATATGTTAATTATCTTAACACTTACTAGTTTAAGTGTTTGTAAGTGTGATAACTGTTAGAACTTTGCTTTTAAGCTAATGCTTTTTATCCCACATAGAACAAGAGAGCAATTCTTAAAGTGCTTTTATACTTCTGTCTCTACACTATGTTAAAATGGTTTGGGTTAGGCTTGATTTAATACTTATTAATAGTCAAAAATAGGGCCTTGGGCCTCTTGGGGTCTCATTGACTATGACAGAGTTTCTTGGCAGTTGTTGTTGGCTTTTTGACAGTTTCTATCTGCCAACTTAACTGTCGATGTACAAGCCTATATAATCCATCTTTTACTTGTTGTGAAAAAGTAGAGAAGTATTCCACATGTCACCAAATTTCATGTTCTACAAATCATGAAGGGGCCATAGTCAGATTCGTCAGATTCAAGATACAATCTTGAATAGATTGTTGTATCCTCTGGGCAGATCCATACCACGGAAATTTCTGTCTTAGGACACTGCATAGCAGGCCTCAATTTGTGTTCCTGTTCTTGTTTTCGTCAACAATCAAGTATGTATTTCTTGTAGATTTACAATACTGATGTAATTTTATTTGATGTTTCGGTTTAGTATTATAAATTCGTTTGTTTTGTAACTATTGTCATAACAATAACATCCGTCATATATAATGTTAGCTACACATCCTTACCCTTAATTAAAATATGGATCTCAAACGATATTTTATATATAAAGTGATCATTATCATATAACATCGAGTTGTGTTCAATAAAGTCCATGTAAAAACAGTTCTAAAATTTTAATATTCAATAATAGGTGATTTAGTATATAATCACATGTGATTTGTAAAAGCATCACATGTGAATTACGAAAATGTCACTTCGCCCAAAATTTTAAAATGCAATTTGGACCATTGATGTCATTGATCCAAAGACTAAAATTAGTCTCTTAGGACTAAAAATTAAGTATGAACTATATTGAACACTCTTCAACATCAAGTATGTAGAGCAAATGAGACGTTAGAAGAAATACTCTTTGATCATCATATTTAGTGATTTACATCTATATTTTTTAACTTCAATCTAATTTCTCAATAAGGACATATTCAGCATTAAGCAATGTACTTGTTTCTTTTAAATCTTTTATAGGGTAATGATTCGTAATGCTAATATCATTTAATTTAGGTGATGTTACACTTACAAATCATTTTAATGAAGGGTAGTTTAGTCATTTTCATATTTGCTCATTAAACTGGGTTATGAGTGTAACTTCACATAAGTTAATTGATATTAACATTACGAATCATTTTCCCTATCTTATATGTGATAATCATAAAACTCCTTCAAAAAAATATGTTTTATAAACTTGTATTATTTAAAGTACAGTTTTATTTGTGTATGTTCTATAAACCTTGTTACACAAATTAACTCTAAGATATTAATTTGAAATATAGTTTAAAAGATCAGATTCGAATTGTAACTTAAAATTATGTAACGCTGCCCAGACTAACTACTGAACTCAAGTTAAGTAGTCAATCAAACCGATATACCAAACACTTTATTATGTAATTTTTAGTTAACTTTAGTGACTTCTTAAGGTGGGTTTAGGTTTCTAAATGTAGGTACAAATTGAAGACCTAAAGATATGTTACAGAACTCAAATTGAAGAATTTGAAGCTGAGTTACCCAACTCTAGAAGAAAAGTCAACCCGAATACTTTTAATAAGTTTCCAAGTCTTGGATGGATCATAATTCTCTAGTCTATGGTTGGATAAAGAAGATTTAAAGTTTAAGATTTGAATATTCAAGTTATCCAACATTATCTATTCTACAAAAAGATAAATAAGTTAGTTTTAAATATCATATTAGGATAAGTTTAAGTTAGAATATATCCATAGACATATATTTAAACAAACCTTTAGAGGTTACCAAAGACATGGTCAGTCTAGTTATCTAGTATGTCTAGAGGTTCTTGTTTAGAGAGTTCATGCTAATAAGAGAGAGTTAAATTGTAATCAGTGTATTGAATAAAGAGTTGAAGTTTTAATATAAAACATTCAGCACAATATTTAGTTTTATTGATTTGTTTAAATATTTTAATTGTGTATTCAACCACCCTTATGGATCTAACTATCTTATATGGAAGTTCAGAGCCATATTGTACCTTAAATCCATTGATCACATGTGAGTGAAGTGATACTTAATGGACCAATCATTCATATGATTTATAAGGTTGCAATTGAGAAATCTCCTACTGGATTGGCTGTGAAAGATATCTCAAAGCATGTTGCATCCTCAAGAAACTTGGACCGATAGTTGTATGCCATGGATGACAATGAAAAGAACATTTTTGCTAATGCTCACCGATCCTCTTCTTCACATTGTAACTGGGTGTCAAACTGCAAAAGAGATATTGGATACTCCCGGTGTCACTTATGAAGGGACTAATCTAGTCAAATAGCACAAGAAGACAAATATCAATAGATCATATGAAAACTTCTTTGCTAAGAAGGATGAACCCCTGTTAGAAACATTTCCTAGATTTGTTGCGGAACAATTTAATGAAGTCACTACAACATTATTAGCCGGAGAAACACTATCTCAATATAATCTTTACTCAATTCATGGCTTTCCATTTAACCATCAACACATTATGGATCAAAGGAAGTTCATTGGATAAGAATTCAAAGAATCTCTAAAAAGTAATGGATCTACATTAGTTGAAGATAGGAATAAAAAGAGATCAAAAGCCATAGTATTAGAGACTAAATCTAAGTCTGACTCTAGAGTTGAGTTGTGAGTTTCGGACTATGATGATGACGTCAAGCCTATTACTGATCAAATGGCTATGCTAGCTAGAAAATTAAGACGGGTAAGAATAGGAAATGCTCCGATTGACATAGGCAAAGGGAAGAGTTCATTAGACCCTAAAAAGTTGTGTGCTTCAACTAACAAAAGAAGGGGTATATTGCAGCTAAGTACAGGCCAAAGAAGGTGGACTCAGCTCTAGTAGCTGATAAGAATGCATACAAAGCTGACAAATATAAAAGAAGATATCAACTACTCATGAATGAAAAGTCAAAATACAATCCCAAGGACACACGACTTGGGACTAGATGATGATGATGTCCAAGAAAATTGTGTGATAGCTTAAAAAAAGATAATGATTTCAGTATGTCTAAAAAACACGTTATGTCATGTAAGAACAGAGTTTACTTATAATCCCAGTACCTCTCCTGTCCACAATCGATATATAATTTACCTAAAGTGTTACAAACATTCCTTTGGGATTCATCATCCTCGATGAGGTTTGCCCCACCATCCTAAACGGCACAAGAGTGGCTCTGATACCATATGTAACACCCCATCTTACCACAACATAATATTGTCCGCTTTGCTCCACTGGCTCACGACTTTGTTTCTAGCGACCCGGCGAGAGAACTTCCCATGGGGTCACCCATTCCTGGATTGCTCCTGCCCAAGCACGCTTAACTGAAGAGTTCTCACGAGATTTGTCGGCCCCAAAACACGTTGTGTTATGTAAGGCCAAAGTTTACTTATAATCTCAGCACCTCTCCTGTCCACGACCAATGTAGAATACACCTAAGGTATTATAGAAATAAGTATAGTGTTGGGAAAAATAGGCTTACAAATATATCCTCTTTTGTTAACCCAAAAATATACAACTTGTTTATATAATTGTATGTATTAACATTAACATATGTGCGCATATACATATATATATATATATATTCAATCAAATATATTCTCATCTATGATCTAAAAAATAAGCTTCATCAAATGCCCAAGCTCTAATAGTCAAGATCCGAGTTCAAGTAGAAGCCAATGTCGAAGATTCCTACAAATAAACGTTCAAAGTTTTTGAGCTTACAAAATAAATTATCAAATGAGTTTATGTTTTTATAAAATAAATTTTATAAAAACTTTTATAAAAATTGAGACATTTTTTTATAAAAATCACAAGCTTGGAAGTCAAAGCAAATGAATTCCCATTTTGGCGAATACTAAACACAATCTTCTATTGAAATAAGCCAAAACCATATTTAGCAAAAGGAATCTCCCAAAGATGTAAACTTCCAACATGCTTTGTGCATTTGGTTTCCAAACTACCATTTTCATGATTAAATTCAAACTTAAGAACTATGACACTAACCCAACTTTTCTTAAGCTTCTTTTCAGTGCATTTTTATGGTAAAAATGGGTTGTGTGTGGTTTTGGTAAAAGGCCAACATCTATATTCACAAGGCTCAAAAAGTTTTAGCAGGCCGACGATCGATGCCACGGTCGACCGTGGATTGACCGTGGCCAGTCTGGACACTTTTTGAGCTTGCACCTTTTTCCTTATTTAAGGCAACTCAAGTCTTGTGTTTTACTAAACTCTTGCAACCTGAAAAAACACAAGATACATACAAAATCTTGTGAACTCATATTCTTTGATAAATATTCAATCTTTCAAGATCAAGAATGAAGCAAGAGTGAAAGCCTTCAAAGTTCAAACAATTCATTACCTTCTTATACATTTGTAATAGTGTGAGGATCATCTCTAGCCTTAGAATTAGAGAGAAGTGAGGATCATCTCTAGCCTTTGAATTAGAGAGAAATAAGGATCATCTCTAGCCTATAGAATTAGAGAGAAGTGAGGATCAACTCTAGCCTTTCCAATTAGAGTGAAGTGAGGTTTATCTTAACCTTGTTTGCAAGAGTGAAGTGTAATTCTTATAAGCTAAAGAGAGAAGTTGTAAAAGGTTTATCAATACCTTTAAAGAGAGAAGTTAGTGGAGCAACTCTTGGTGGGTGAGGCCAAGGAGTGGATGTAGAGCAAGGTTGTTAACCCTTGCTTGAACCACTATAAATCATTGTGTCCTAGCTACTTCATTGGTGATATCTTTCTTCCTTAAACTCTTTAATTACTTGCAAATATTGTTAAAAACTTCAAAAAGTTGACATATAACCTATTGACCCCCCCTCTAGGTTCTAACATATAGTATACATCAGCAAATCATCATGATCTACACGATTAATAGTGGATGTGGTTACCGGAAAGAAAGTGTAACGAATGAAAATTCGAAATGATTATTGTAATATTATTTACAGAGAAATAAATAATATTTATGGAGTTTAATTATTTTAATTATAATTAAAGGATATTAATATTAATTTAATAAAATAATTGAAAGTTGGAAAATAAAAGAAAATATGAAATTCTGCATACGTCACGACGCGACGCGTCGTTAGTCGAGTGTGTCAGCTGGTCGCGTGTGTCAGTTGGATGGCGTGTGTCAGAAGCTAAAGGTTGCACCTTGCAGGTATCAGAAATTGCATGCTCCACGATTGGCCGGATTAGAGGCGGTCGCGACGCGACGCGTTTCCTGTCGCGACGCGACGCGTTCTGGATTTCCTATACATATGAGAGTTTGGCTGCCATTTTTCACACACAAACCTCAAGAGTCGTTACTCTGTCAAATTTACGAGTTTTCCCGAGATTCTTGAGCCTACGTTAGTGTCGGGTTTCGTTTGTAAGCGTATCTATAGTTACGGGAGTTCGGAAACACCGTCAAGGGCGTAGTTTTGACCAAGGCTTCGCGTGGGTGAACCCGAAAGGTATATTTCTTTAATCCTACGCTTCTATTTCGACTATGAAAGTGATTAGGCCACATGCATGTCGGGTTTATGCATTTCTATGAAGTTTCTTATCATATGACGTGTTAATCTTTGGTCGCGAGTTGTTATTCGGCATGTCTAAGTATAATAACCTAGTTTAGACTCGTTTAGGGTCTTTTGATCATGTTTTTAACGTAGTAACCTTCACAGGTTATTTGTGGCGTTTGAGTTCGTGTTCTTGACGATCCGTGAGCGTCGTTTGTCTTTTCGAGCTCGTGTGTTTCGTTATCTGGACTAAGGTGAGTTCAATATTTCTCAAAATCGAGTACTAGACAAAAATGATATATTTTCAAAAGTAATGATTTATTATAAAATGGTAATATGTTTTTATATATTACCTATGCATGAAATATGTGATATATATTTATATATATATATATATATGATTGTTACGTGTTATGAAATTGTATGATGATTATGCTATGTTATGAAGTTATGAGTTTTAACGTAATATTGATTTACAAGACCTTGAGATGGGGGTAGTCCAATCCTTATTAATGATGCCTAGTAGGTTGAACCTTCTAGGAAAAGTGCTAGCCATTTGTGGGTTATTGGACGTTCATAACAAGTCCGGGACAACGTGATGATGTATTTATACTCATTGGAATGATATTTGGTACTAGAGGTTGTACCTTATTAAATATCATGCGGGTGTGAGGAGGTGTAAGAGGTAAAACACCGTTATTACTTCACCTGAACGGCATTGTGGAATACGTTGTATACCACGTCGCCGGAGTAGCGATAGCGGGAGATGTTACAGCCTAAGAATTATTGAAAGTCGCGCTCTAATGACTCTTAGACGGGTAATAACGTAACTCGTGAACCGGGTCTATATCTTTGGTTAAGATAATATCCTTAGACCATTAATGATGATTGTGATGATGACGATAGCTATGATTTAAAGAATTACGATAACGGAGTATATGAAATAACTGTTTGAGGTACTATGATTAGTTGACCGTTATGTGCTAAATGTCAAATGATGGGTTGGTCAACTATGTGAATGGGCGGGAATGGATTATTATTTATTCTGATATTACCGCCTAAAGTATGTTATGTTTTAATTGAATCTTTTCTTAACTCTATTGACTCACGAGGCTTTAAGCTGACACTTGTTTTTCTTGAAATGTGTCTTGTACTCGTGCAGGTTGCTCAGAGATTGCTTGTGAGACGGGGACTTTGGGTAGTGTACTGTCTTAGTTGATACCATTTTGTTTTATCGCATCAAACAATTTATGTCTTTACGATTAATGTTTATGAACGTGATGTCGTGATTTTCAAACTGATGTAATCTCTTATCGTTTCGGTAAGATGTATTTTATGGATAAAGACTTCCGTTGCATGTTTTTTCTTATAAAATGGCAAGATTTTTGTAATTGGTAAATTTTGGGAAATCGCGGTCGTCACAGAAATGCACTTTGTTCAAAAAGGTGACATTTCGTGAAACAATGTAATGACCGAGGGTAGGAGAAAAGCACCTATAACCTTTCTTAAGATGATCATATCCAAGAAAGACACGCTTAAGAGACTGTTGACGTAGTTTACTAATGTGAGACCGAATATCCTGAACAAAAGAACTACAACCAAATATCTTAGGTTCAATAGGGAACAAACCTTGATTAGAAAAAAGGACACACATCGGAATCTCATCACAACTTATGGCATATGGTTATTTTTGAAAATAGACAGTAGAAATTTCATCTGCCGAGAACTCTTTCGGTACCATTATCTTAAATAATTAAGCAAGAGCCACTTTAAGAACATGGCGATTCTTTCATTCAACAACTCTATTCTAGGCAGGAGTATTTATGCAAGAAGATTTATGAAGAATACCTTGTTGATGCATATAAGTCTGAAAGGCGTTAGAGATATATTCGTTTGTATTGTCACTACACAGAGTTTTCATTTAGACATCAAATTGCATTAATACTTTGGAACGATTCTTCATCAAGTATAGCCAATAAATGTGGGAATTATCATCCACAAAAGTCACAAATACTTGAAGCCGGTTTTAGACGTAATAAGAGAAAGACCCCATACATTTGAGTGAACCAATTCAAGTAGATATGCAACTCGTTTATTAACGCTTGGGGTGGATTATCGAAGACTTTCTAAGAGGCCGATTTACTAGAGTGGCAGGAAGCGAACATGACGTGCTCTAATACCATGTTATCTGAAGACACAGAGAAATAACTTGTTCTATTATTGATAATGAATGTACAAAAGAGAGAACTACAAAGTAATTACAAGATAATCAAATATGCTAAGGGCCCACAAGACCACTAAAAAATATTAATCTACACTAAGAACATTAACCCTAACACTTTGAAATGCAACAAACATATAATGTGCCCAAAGCTTATACTATAAAACACACATACTTTTTGAAGAATTTGATAGTAGCCCTCAAACAACCAAGAAAGCACCCTAAAATTCAAGAACATCTATAGAAACCAAGAGACTACAATAATCGAAAAGGCTACCTTTTGTTAAACCAATTGGCATTGGATGGCGCTGAACCCTTGATCAAATTCGTATCGCCTCAGAAAAGCTAAAAGTGGTTCAACCAATAAAAGCGAATTAAATATTGACATAGGTGACAATCGAAAACCAACCATTGATGTTTTCTTCACTTAATTTATTGAAACCCAATGCAAGAAATAGCTGAAATTTGGTAGCAATAGAGCATGAAGATTTTCATGGGGAAATGGCATAATTTTAGGGATTAGGGGAATTGGGTTTAGCGTGAGAATAACCATTTTTGCCATCACGTTTACTTTTTCCCTTACGTTGACACTTTCACCGTTAGTCTGGATATTGACACCGTCTGTCACCATTTTTTAAACTCTCATTTATTTTATGTTTTATAATTATTTAATACTTTTTATTAATATTTAATATTTATCACTTTTTAAATCAACTTTTGTATCACAAGAGCATTTAATCTAGTAACTTAATATATTACACTTCTTAAAGTGGTTTATTAATAATGAATTACAAAATTAAAATGACGTAATATCTTTAATCTTTAATATATATTAAAAAAGTGTTATGATGTCATCATTCCACTTTTATAATTTTTTCTCATTAATTATCCCCATTTCTTTCCTAAAATGTCTAACAAATAAAGATTTTATTAGGGCAAACTACTTTAAAATGCAAGAAACTTTTGCTAAGCTACCATTGTATACAATGACTTTTTTTTTTAAAATTAAGACAAGCAACTCTGTTATAACTCCCATTATATACAATTTGTAACATGCCAAGCAGGTTACAGGTCATTTTATGATTTTTTGCTTAATTTTTTTATTTTTTTATATTTATGTTCATCATCTTTGCCAAGAACATTCAAACTCTATTAACATCAAAAAAACATTTAAACCTTAAATTTGTAAACAAATCATATATCCAAACAAAAAACCCAAATAACAAGCCATAACACATATCAAATAGAAGATGAACTCAAGATCTCGTTAAGTCCAAGAACATTCATATCCAAAAACATTTTTATACAATGTTCTTTAGATCCAAAGAGCATAAACCAAGAACCAAATCATATGTTCAAATCGAAAATCAAAACTAGAATATTTAAGCCCCAAACATACAAATAACACAATTTTAATATGTACTACAATGGTACCTTCAGATCTGAATGTAGAGAGAGAGAGAAAGATAGAGAGAGAAAGAGAGAGAGAAACACCTCTGAACCAAATCGATGGTGGTTGAAGGCTACTGCGGCGATTGCTCGAAAGTGGACGACGGCGGCGGTTGTTTCAACAAGAAATCGGTGGTCCCAGATCTAAAGGTATCGTTGTTGGTTGAAGTTTGGGTGGTCTGTACAATAAATCGCGATCATGGTCCTTTGCAGATCTGTAGGTATCGGTGGTAGTGACGGTGGTGGTTTGCTTCAACAACAACGGTGGTGGTTTTCTACAACGGCGGCGACGGTGGTGGTTCGCTTCAACAACGACGGTGGTGGTTTGCTTTAATGGCGGCGGTGGCCACTTACTGCAACAACAGCGGTGGTGGTGGTTTGCTACAAAAGGAGGCTTGTTGCAACGGTGGTGATGAAGGGTCATCGATCGTGAGACTTGTGATGGTTTTGTGTGTGGATTCAAAAGGGTGAGTTGAAGATATGTGGGTTGGGTTTGAAAGTCAGACTTCAATCTTCATCAGATTTCCAGATTTTTTAAGTTTAAAATTAAAAAAAATAAAAATAAAATGAATTTACCGGTTAACCTTCTATAGAGGGTAATATTGCATACAATGGTAAGATTTTATAAGTTCGTTGTATTAATTTTAAAAAAAAAGTTCGTTGTATACAATGATAGCTTAGCCAAAGTTCCTTGTATTTTGATGCAGTTTGCCCATTTTATTATGTCAAAAGCCTTAAGGCGTAAATTTCGAGTTGGGTGTGGATATCAAGTAGAAATGGGTTACCCACCTTCTTAATCGGATCCCATGCCATTCGAAACTTTCTTCAATGAAACCATAATTCCTAATTCTACTATTTCATTCTTTATTATTTGTAAAAACCAACCACTAATAATATTAAACTTGACCACAGACAAACTAACAATTATTAAAACTAACGAACAAATAATCAATTGTTTCATGGGTTCGAGTCCCGTCGTGAACAAAAATGTGTATATTTAAAAAATGTGTAGACTTAGGAGTAAATTAGAGTATGAGTGTATATGCAGTTAAAAAAAATCAATTGTTTCATTAATGATTAACGAGAGGGATTACAATATCCCTACAAATAATATCTCGAAATCTTGGTCGTTACATAAATACTGCCTGAGTATTATCTCGTCAATTTATGACTTTCTACTTAACCATTAACACTAAGAGGAAGTTGTCTCGGTAACAACTCAAAGAAACTCTCAAAAGTAGTAATATGCATTAGTTGCAGACATGAATAGAAAGAGATCAAAAACCATAGGATTAGAGACTAAATTCGAGTCCGAGTCTAGAATCGAGTTGAGAGTTTCAGATTCAGATAATGAGGTCAAGTCCATTACTTCCAAACGGCTATGCTAGCCTAAAAATTAAGAAGGGCATATTATAGAATGTAGATTAAGATTTAGTATAGTTAGTTTAGCCCTATTGTATAGATGGGCTAGGGTCCAGTAGAGTTTCTCTTGTACTCTTTGTACTCTATAAATAGTTGTCAATGTAATACAAAATACCCACAAAGTTTTCATTATTCTAAGGCAAGAATGGGAAAATTTCAGATTTATAGAGGCAAAGGGAAGAGTTCCTTTGACCCTAAAAAGTTGTTTGTTTTAACTAACAAAAGAAGGGACACATTGTTGAAACTCACCTCCAATAGTTAATAAGAATGCATACCGAAAAGTATAAAAGAAGATATCAATGGCTCATGAAAGAAAAGTCAAAAGACAAGCTTAGGGACAAAGGGTTAATTGCTGAAACTTAGGGACTCGGACGTTGATGATGTCCAAGACAAGTGTGGCTAAAAAGGAAGATGATGATTTCAATGTCTAAAATAACCTTTGAAGAAGATTTGAAGGAATGTGAAAGAAACGACAAATCTAGTAGCTGAGATCCTTGTAAGGTACAAAACGTCAATATATTCTTACATCGAAGAAGAAAAACGTCTTATGTTTGATAATCTGTTAAATGGTTATAAGATTGTCCTTTAAGTTCAAACCGACCTAACATCCGAAATATCAAAGTTAAAATATGAACTTATGGAAAATCAAGTAAAAAGACAAAGTGATTAGGTCATCATTGCCTATGATATACATGAATCACTAAGGTCATGTCGGTTCGGAAGAATTTAATATATATATATATTGTTCACATAATAGAAAGAAAGTATGATGTGGTAAAAAAATGATGATGCAAGTGATTACATGTAAATGTGACATAGACAAATAGAAAGCTTTGATTGCTAGAAAAAAGAGGAAACAGTTTAAATTTCAAATTAATTGAGAGGATTTGGATGTAAATTGTGAGGGGGTTTTATAAAATATATAAGGGGGTTTTATAAAAATTGTATATTAATTTAATTAATAGGGTTTTATTCTCCTTATTAAAACTATAGTCCTGAGGGACAATTTTTACCCTTTAGATTTTTGCATATTGGTCCCTACTTTCTTTCTCCTCTAATTTATTTAAAATTAATTATCTTACAAACCGTTAATCGTTAGATGAAACCAATTATACCGTTGTGATCCTCGTGTTCCCCTCTTTTATTAGAGAGGTCACTTGATAATACTTTTGACAAACTTTTTTTTTTCATTTTGTTGGGTTGGACTTAAATTTTATTAATGTATAATCACATGTGATTCATAACAATATTACATGTGTTGTTTTATTAATTTTTTTATCTTCTTAAATTGTATATCATTTAACGTTTATTAGTTTTGAATGTTTGCTTAAAAAAATCAACGTTTGCTTAAAACCGTTTATACATGTATGTACATATTCAATTTCACCCAATCCAATTGCATTGTCTACCCATGAATGCATATATTGTGTACTAGCAACACCCTATCTCCTCTATCAAAGGTCCAGAGGTGTTCTCCTTCGAATTTGATGTCTTTTATATTGGTTCTCGTAATAAGAATGGTTCTCGTTTGAACAATCCTCTATGTAATCATATATGATTGTATACCAAATCTCATGTTTTTTGGTATTCAATCACATGTGAATCTGTACAAACTCTCGTGTGATTCTGTACAAAATCACATGTGATTAAATATGCAATCATATGTGATTGAATACCAAATCTTATGTCTTTGGTATTCAATAACATGTGATTCTGTACAAAATCACATGTGATTAAATATGCAATCACATGTGATTGAATACCAAATCATGATTGAATACCAAATCATAAGATTTGGTATTCAATCACATGTGATTCTGTACAAAATCACATGTGATTGAATACGCAATCACATGTGATTGATTTTGTCAAATATGTGACATAAAAATGCTACATTTAATCAAATCATCTATAATTATGTGCATGTATAAGAGATAGACAATCACATGTGTTATGAAACAACTAATAACTTATAATCACTTTCAATTGTTGATTTTTTGTTACTAAACCATAGAACTTCGCCGGATTATCAAACACCAAACTATAATTTTATAAAGACTATATTGATCACAGCTCTATGAATCACGTGTGATTATACTTTAATAAAATTTAAGTCCAATCTAACAAAATGAGAAAAAAAAATTTGTCGAAAGTATATCAAGTTACCTCTCTAATAAAAGAGCGGAACACGAGGATCGCAACGGTATAATTCGTTTCGTCTAACAATTAACGGTTTGTGAGATAATTAATTTTAAATAAATTAGAGGAGAGAAAGTGGAGACTAATAGTTAAAAAGTCATAAATGTCCTCTTTCATACAAATATATCAATTTTGATTGTAATCTAAGATTGAATCTGGACCATTCAATCTTAAAATCTAATGGCTATAAATTGTCTCTTAAGATTATAAATTAAATTAGGACTGTATTGAACATTTCTCGTAACTAATAATAGGTTGCTTTAAATTATGTTTAATAACTTGTGATATATTTTGTTTTGAAAGAAATAATTATATATTTGTAATCGTCTCACTTTTTCTACGTTTTGATATAAATTTTATCGTAATATAACTTTTGTTGTAAAATTAGTATATTTTAATTTTTTTATCCATCGAGAGCAACGAGTTGGTAATTCTTAGACATTTTATTCGTTTTTTATATTTATTCTCTTTACGTAATATAGTGGATATTTCACTGATTTCTTAGTCTTTCGATAAAAGAATTAAAACTATACTACTTTTTAAAATTTTATCGTATTACGATAAAATTTATATGTTATAACAACTTAATGGGTCTTTTGAAACCGTTGGTTAATGGCCTAAAGCTGTTTACAAAACTACTACCACCACTTTAGAGGGTGTTTGGGATTGCATTTATAAACTGATTATTTGATTATTGTGATTTGAAATCGCAGATAATTAGTTTAAAGTGTTTGGGGTTGTGTTTTCAAAAATCAATTATTTGCGTTTTGGAGACTACAAAACACTGTTTTGAGAATCTACTTTTGAATTGCTTTTTCAAACTGATTATTTGATTAATGTGATTTTACCCTTTAAAAATCAATTAATCTACTTTGCTAAGCACTTAAAAAACTGATTATCTGATTATTGCGATATAAAGCAACATAATCAAATCCAAACACTATTATTCAGTAGCACGTTCTTTTACAACTGATTATCTTATTCTGATTATTAAAAATACATAATCTATTTTCAAATCGCAATCAC
Source organism: Dittrichia graveolens (assembly GCA_038502395.1). Classification (NCBI taxonomy): domain Eukaryota; kingdom Viridiplantae; phylum Streptophyta; class Magnoliopsida; order Asterales; family Asteraceae; genus Dittrichia; species Dittrichia graveolens. Next base: position 35,133,213 of record JARJIL010000005.1, read on the forward strand.
AAACACCCCCTTAGTACTCTATAAAATTGATTGTTATTGTGTGTGAGTAAATAATCATACAGAAACTATAATAAAGAATAATTATTATGTAGTAAAACAACCTTCGTGTTAGTGAAATTTGTAACTACCCTTACAATTTGAAATTTTATTTAAAGATTTTAATTGTCCAAGTTTTTCTATTTTTTAACTAATAACTTCATTCATAAAATTAAGGTTATTATTACATGGATAATTGAATTCAATGTTATCTTGTGTTTTCAATTATTTAATTTAATTAAATAATAAATTATACTCATACAATTTACGTATGTATAAACATAATCTATTCTATGTTAGTATCTTAATTTTATGTGATCTAATTTGTGTATACTTAGATTGATGTCATTATTATTTAATTTTGGGAAACTTGCTGAGAAAGGTAACCTAAATATCGAAAATTGCCAATAAAAGTAATGTCCAATTTTTTAGCCGAGAAAGAATTATAAATTTCAATTTGTAACAAAAAATTTATAAAGACCTATTAGACCTAACAAAAAAGGATTATAAATTTCAATTTGTAACAAAAAAAGGTATAAATTTCACGCATTATACCCTTTTTTGTTACAAACTGAAATTTATAATCCTTTCTTGGTCAAAAAAATTGGACGTTACCATTATTGACAAATTTGGATATTTAGGTTATCTTTCTTGGCAATTTGACCTTTAATTTTTAACAAGTTTAGTTTACAATTCCAAATATTCAAATATATAATTGGCTAATAAAATGTCTTTTAAGCCATTGATATCATAATATCAATAATAATATTATGCTTATGCCTTTATAATGTCGGGACAGTGCCCTATCACGAAAAACACATTAATATTATACTAAAAACTTTTAGATGTGTAATATAATTTTATATCTTTTAAAAAGAGTATTTTTATAACACTAGTTATATCAAATATAAAAGTTTTATTTACGTAACCGAGCAATGCACGGATATAACACTAGTTCTTTGAGGTACATGAAACTAGGGAATAGGGATTCAATGATCGAGTTTGGAATATGTATAGTATAGATTAGCAAGATCTCCACCAATAGGAGATGTGGTTACCGTAAAGAAAGGCACTTTCTTCAAGAAGGTGATATTTTGTTACATAATATAATGACCGAGGTTAGGAGAAAAGCGCCTATAACCTTACAGAAGACAAAAATATTCAAGGAAAACACGCTTAAGAGATTTTTGATGTAGTTTACTAATGTGAGGCCGAGTATCCCAAACGAAAGAACTATTAATGTATATTATGTATATATTTTTGAAAATATATACATAATATACATTAATATATGTATATATTAATAAGAACTACAACCAAATATCTTAGGTTCAATAGGTAACAAGCCTCGATTAGGAAAAAGGACATGTATTGGAATCTCATCACGCAGAACTACCCATGTCATACGGTTAATTAGAAAACAAGTAGAGATTGCATTTACCAAGAATTGTTTGGTACCATCATCTTAAATAATAATGTACGAGCCACTTCAAGAACGTGGTGATTCTTTCAATCAGCAACTCCGAACTAGGCAAGCATGCAGTAGTATCTACGCAAGAAGATTCATGAAGGATACATTGGTGACGTGTATAAGTCTCAAAGGCGTTAGAGATATATTCCGTTGTATTGTCATTACACAAAGTTTTCACATATACATCAAATTACATTTAACGGAGATTTCTAAAAGGTCGATTTACTAGGAGTAGCGGGAAGGGAGTAGGAAACATGACGTTCTCTAATACCATGTTATGAGATGAAGACATGTAGAAAAAAGAGAGAACTATAAAGTATAACTCAAATAAGCTAAGGGCCCACAAGACTATTAAAGAATCTTAACCTACACTAAGAATATAACACTAAGGTCCCGTTCGTTTCGCAGGAATTCAACGGAATGGAATGAAATTTAAATCAAATTCCATTGTATATCGCGTTCGGTAACATTTTTCTAAGTGGAATCAAATTCTTTGGAATATTTATATTCCTTTAGTTAATGGAAAGTCATTCTATCAGTAACATGGATGGAATTTAAATCATTTCCTTAAGGAAACTTGACAAAAGACTATTTTGCCCTTACTTTAAACCTATTTTGTATATAGCGCCTCACCACCGCCGCAACCGCCGTCGCCGCCACCACTATCACCACCCGCCCCTGCCACCACCCTTGTTGCCGTCGCCGCCACCACCACCACCGTCACCGCCGTCGCCACCACCATCACCACCCGCCGCCGTGCCACCGCCACCGCCACCACTACCACCACCGCCGCCATCACCATCACCGCCGCCACCACCACCCCTACCACCACCACCACCACCACCCCCACCGCCATCATCACCACCCGCCGCCGCCACCACCACCACCGCCACCATCACCACCACCGTCACCACTACCGCCACCGTCACCGCCGCCGCCGCCATCGCCACCACTATCACCACCTGCCCCCACCACCACCCTTATCGCCGCCACCACCCTTGTCACCGCCACCACCACCACCATTACCGCCGCGCCACCGCCACCACCACCACCATCACCGCCGCGCCGCCGCCATCACCACCCGCCGCCGCGCCACCACTACCGCCACCGGTAGTGATGGCCGTGGCGGTGATGTTAGTGGTGGTGACGGTAGTGGTGGCGGTGACGGTGGTGGTGGTGGCGGGGGCAGTGGTGGTGGTGACGGTGATGGTGATGGGGGCGGCTGTAGTGGTGATTATGGCGGTGGCGGTGACGGTTACGGGTGGTGGCGGCGGCGGGTGGTGATGGTGGTGGTGGTGGCAGGGACGACGGTGGTGGTGGCGACGGCGGGTGGTGATGGTGGTGGCGGCGGTGACAAGGGTGGTGGTGGGGGCGGCGGTGGTGGAGGCGGCTGTGGTGGTGGTGGCGGCGGCGACGGGAGGTGTGGGTGGACCGAGGGGGGTTGTGGTGGGGTGGGTTGGGTGTGCATGTGTGTAATGATAAATTTTTAATATAAAAAATGAATAAAAGGGTATTTTGGTCTTTTGATATGATTCCATTGCAATTCTCTGGATAAATTTACAAACAAACGCAAAATAGGATTGGAATGAAATTCAATTCCAATCACTTTTCGGCGAAATAAACATGAACATAAATCTAATTTCTTAAGAATTTAATTCCTATAGGAATTGAATTCTTTAAGAAATTCAATTCTATTTCTTCAAATTCCGTGAAATGAACGGTACCTAACAATTTGAAATGCAACAAACATATAATGTGCCCAAAGCTTATACCAAAACACACATACATTTTGAAGAATTTGATCATAGCTTAACGATTGATAAGCATTTGTGTTAGGTACTTCTAGAATAATATGAAAACTAAAATTAAACACACATATTTAGCCACTATAAATTGAACATTCAAATTCTCTACACACAGAAAATAATTCTTATGACCAATAATTACAATGAACTAATAATCAATTTAAAAAACTGATCATCAATTTAACACAAGTTTTTCATATATACTTGTTCTTGGTCCAATTTTATAGATACACCCTCAAACAACCATCAATGGTTGGTCGTAGATTGTCGCTATGTCGACCATTGATGGCGTTTTCACTTCATTTATTGAAACCCAATGCAAGAAGTAGTGAAATCTGGCAGCAATTGAGCATGAAAAGGGGGCAATGGCATAAATTTAGGGATTAGGAGAACTGGGTTTAGCGAGAATAGCCATATATCTTTTAATATAAACAAAATACTAGTTTCAATAAAATCTATTTTATAATCTTAGCTATTAGATATAAATAATAATTATTGTAACGTCACAAAAATTTTTTGAATTAAAAATAGTAGTAATTTGAAATCATATATTAAAATATTCGACAAGTATTCTCCCAAAAAGTATTCACCTGCTCAACACATCGAACTTACGGCTCAAACAAAATTCAATGTTTCAATAGATATATCAGATTTTAAAAATATGTGGAAATAGCTGTCACGCCGCCACCTTGCCCTTGTCTACACGAGACGGTCCTGAAAAACATTCAACAAACACGAGCAAGCATAACACGTAGCGAGCTAACACATTACTTGCACATTATACCAAATTCACATATTCGGTTAACAAGTACACGTCATCACAAATGACGCCACACAAACGGGTAAGTGCCCAACTGCACATAAATTACCAAAGCTGCAATAACTAGTACCTAACTGCGCATAAATGTCACATCAACACACATGCAGTACAACATCACACATGAATAGTAATCACATCATAATAAGTTAGTGATAACTCACTTGATCAACAGTACTAAGTAGTTATAATTATTAGCAGTACTAAGTAGTTATAATAATTAGCAGTACTTTAGTAGTGAGACACGTTAATCAACCAGAACCTACAGACACGGTTCCACTATATTAACACTAAATTATAACTCATCAGCCAATGGTTTAGGTTTCGATCCTAACACAAGACACACACACACCCAATTGTTATTCGTACTTTAAAACTGCTTTGTGATCCCACAGTCATGAGATTTACGATTCCAGCATTTCTTGCTGATTTGCGATACAACTTTAAATCTCAATTTGCGATTTAAATATATTTAAACTAATCATGATTGACATATATCACTAATTTGCAATTCATGTCTTAGATTTTTTATTCAAATTGTTATACATTCCATTTGCAATTCCTGTCCCATCCAAGATCTGCCATTGTGTACATATGTCATGATTTATGATTTCCTCACCATCTCTTAAGAGAATTGCGATTTGTTGTATAAAACTGATTCGTTATTAGGGAATCTCATAAGGAGACTCAACCAATTAACGATTTGCGATTCACGGTCATAAGGGATTTACGATTCCTAAGCACTTTGTAATTTGCGATTTCCCAAACCTTTAGAACATATGTGATTCCCACGATTCAAAGCCGATCCTAATGATTCCAATCTCATTCACAACTCAATTAATTTACACATTTCTAATTACAGTGGATTCCATTAGGGGTGTTCGAAAAAACCGAAAAACCGACCTGCCCCGCATGAATCAAAACCGAAAAAACCGATACCCGTAACCCGAAAAACCCAAAAACTAGGGTACCCGCTAAACATGGGCGGGTTTGGTTTTTAAAATTCGATATCCGTGGGTACCCGCCCCGACCCGTATGCTTTTAACATCTATATATATATATATATATATATATGAAATAACAAAACTATTAGAAAACTTAAATTCCTCAAAACTACCAAACTTACCTCTAATAGCCCCTACTATCTCCCCCAATTCTTTTTTTAGCTTCGATATTGAGAGTTTGCAAGCTTGCAACGATCGAGAGTTCAACACGGAGACGTTGAAATTGTTCAACAGTGTCAACTTTAATCATATCGGTTTTTTGTTTCTACGAGGCTCTCATCGAAGAACTGTTTGATTTCTACTAGTGATTTACTCATTATTGTTAACTTATTTCTACCATTGTTTTTTGTTTTATTATGAATCTAAACTTGTTGAAAACAACAAAAATGAAAAACGGTTCAATTTTAGGGTACCCGTGACCTGAACTGCAGATACCCGCCTCCCTTCGGGTACCTGCACAACGGATACCCGCTGTTTGCGGTTCGGTTTTGATTCATAAAACTAGCTACCCGCCCCGCAGTTACGGTTTACAAAAAGTCCACTACCCGCCCCGTGAACACCCCTAGATTCCATGCATCATTTAGACAAATCCTTAACAATTAATTCCATTTTCATCTATCACATGACCACCTTAGATCAAATCTAGCTCTTGGTTTTTCATCCACAGTCGACCATGAATTCAAACAGAAACTCATTAAATTCATATCTAGTTGGTGTAAAACTTGCATGAATCGAATCACAAAAGGATAGGGATTATTACTTGATTGATTTCCACTTGATTCCAAACAAAATGATGCAAAATGATGGTGATTCTTCTCCTTGCTCTCGACCTCGAACACACTTAAATAAATGCACAGAAACAGCTACAGTGAGCAAAACCTAGGGTATTGTGCCCTAAACTTGGTATTTATACCTTAGGCCCAATTACCCTCTTAAGGCCCTATGACCATTAACACTTAAGTAGAGGAAATACTATTATTTATATCCAATTCATTAATGATTACAAAAATTTAATATATATATTGTTGGCAGAGCCGAAAGAAAATTTGATATGGCAAAAAAATGATGACTTCATTGATGACGTGTAATTGTGACATGGACAAATAGAATGTTTTGATTGGTTGATAAGGAAGAAAATCATTTAAATTTAATTTAATTGGGAGGGTTTGTATGTAAATTATGAGGGAGTTATATGGTTGTATGGAATATGTGAGGGGGTTTTAAGAAAATAGTATATTAATGTAATTAATTATAGATTGTTTGAAAATTAAGTTTAATAACTTCTGATATATTTTGTTTAGAGAAAAAATAATTATATATTTGTGACCGTCTCATTTTTATCTACGTTTTGATATAAATTTTAACATAATATGACATTTTTTTAAAATTAGTATATTTTAATTGTTTTATCCATCGAGAGCAATAGGTAGGTAATTATTGAACATTTATTCGTTTTTTATATTCATTTCCTCTACATAATATAGTTGATATAATAACGGATTTCTTGACCTTTGGATAAAAATAATTAAAAATATCCTATTTTTAAAAAATTTGTCGTATTACGATAAAATTTATATGTTCGATAACCTTTTAATGGGTCTTTTAAAATTGTAGGTTAGTGACATAAATTTGTTTATAAAACTACCACCACCACTACCACTTTAGGGCTCTTTAAAATTCATTGTTAGGGTGTGAGTAAATAACCGTACAGAATCTGTAACTCTACATAATTACTAGGTAGTTATACAACCGTCACGTTAGTGAGTTTTGTAAGTATACATACAACTTGAAATATTATATAAAGATTTTAATTGTCAGATTTTCTTATCTTTTAACTAATAACTTAGTACATAAAATTAAGGTTATTATTACATGGATATTTGAATTCAATGTTATATTGTGTTTTCAATTATATTTAATTTACTTAAATAATAAATTATACTTAAATATTTTACATATGTATAGACATAATCTATTCTATGTTAAGATCTTATTTTTATGTTATCTAATTTTTGTATACTTAAATTGATGCGTCATTATTTAATTTTTATAAATTTAGTTTACAATTCCAAACATTCAAATATACAATTAGCTAATAAAAATATCTTTTAAGCACTTTATATTATAACATTAAAAATAATATTATGGTTATGTCTTTATAATATCGGGACAGAGCTCTATTACCAGAAACACATTAATATTATACTATAAAGTCTAGATGTAAAAGATATTTTTATATTTTTTAAAAAAGAGTATGTATAAAAAGTATTAAATATAAGTATATTATTTATGTACCCGAGCACCGTACGGGTATAACACTAGTTATATTTATGAACAAGTATTACAATTATCAAATTTTAACCATTCATTGCTATATAAATTAAAATCCAGTTTTAACTCTTCTTGATTAAATTGTATTAAATTTTTAAGTCAAAATTATTATAGATAATATCATGTATGTTCTTCTTAAGCTCTAAAATATCGTATTTACCCATATTAATTTACAAATATCATATTTACCCTTTATAATATTACAAAATATTATACTTAACAAAATTCTTAGTTTTATCATTCTAAAATATTATATAATCATTTCAATTAATTTTAATTATAATCAATAAACACTTATCTTATTACCCTAATTGTCACAATAACGATCCATGACGTGTACAAGAAATATAATCACGTCTCTTTGTATCATGATACCACGTTTCTGTCGTGACGTCTACACTCCCCCTTGCGTCGACATTTCTATCGATCGCTGATCTGAGTGTTAACACCATCTGTCATTATTTTTAAATTCATTTTGTAATTATTTAATATCATTTTATTAATGTTTATTATTTATTATTTTTTAAATCAACCCGTATATTACACTGATATATAATTCTGTCTGATAGTAATGTTTAAAAAATAATAACCTAATATATTACAAACACTTCTTTAATAATGAATTACAAAATTAAATTGACGTAATATACACTCGAAAAATCAATCTTTTATTTATGAGATTTTATTTTTTAATTTTATTTTTAAATATTTGAATTTTATTCCATCAAAAACACTGATCAAGAAGCTACACGCCATCCGACTCAAAAATTTCAACTCAGAATTACAAAATCATAATTTCAACTCGTGTAACGCATATGTGGCATATGTGTAATTAGAGTGAAATTCTTAATTTTATCATCTTAAATTGAAATTTTACTTTAATTTTAACTTTTAATAGTTAAAGTTCTTTAATTTTGACTTATAATATCATATTTATCTTTTATAACATTTCAAAACATCATATTTAATCAAATTATTAGTTTTGTTATTTTAAAATATCTTATAATCAATTTAATTTTTTTAGTTATAACTAATAAGTACTTACTCTTATTGTTTGTAGTTGTAACAATAATGATCGATAGATTGTAGTATTGTACAAGAAATGTAATCACTTATCTTCCTATCACAATACGTTTCTGCCATCACATCTTCCCCCTTGCGTTAACGCTTCTATCATTGGTTTGGGTATTGACATCCTCTGTCACCATTTTTTAAACTTTCATTTATTTCATGTTTTATTATTATTTAATATTTTTTATTAATGTTTAATATTTGGTATTCTTTAAACCAACGAATATATCATACAAGCATTTAATTTAGTATAGTTAATATATTAGCAATCCTTGTGGTTCCTTCAAGTCTAAATTGTATTTCATTCAAATAAAACAATTAATATGATGCATTTTGATGTAAAATTATTGGACTACTTGGTAATTGTCCTGCTTTTTTCTTCCTAGAATTACAACAAACAATGGCAAGATTTGAATTATGATTACTTTTTAGCATTTAGTTTATTAAAATATATTTAATGTGTTGTTATTGTATGTATTAAATTTTCTATTGTATATACTAAACTTATATTTTTTTCTTTTTTATGTAATCAAAGTACATACAATAATAACGAATTAAAAATTCAATACACATAATATAATCTTTTGAAGTTCAATACATATAATGGCAAACATGTAAGGTTCCGATAAAGGAACGAAACAAAGAAAACCGACACTAACATTGTGTTCTCGAGTTGGTTTTTTAGAAGGAAAGGGAGGGGAAGAGAAGTAATCCATTGTGTGTTCTTAAGTTTTTTAAGAGGGAATAATGTGCTATTTGATTAAAAAATTATCCTCTAATTTATAGGATAATATAGAAGGAAATGGGTCAATCACAATTTTCTTTCTTTTTCTTCCAACTCAACAACACACTTTAATCATACATTTTCTTTTCCTTTTTTCTTTCCTCCTTCATTCCTTAAAAAAACTCGAGAACGGAGTATAAACAACCGACAAAAGAACGAAACATCTGAGAAAAAAAGTATAAAAAATAACCCAATTTTAGACCCAATTTCAGCTAACTCGAAACACACTAGACGTCCACGAAACTAACACTACATAAACGATCAACATAAGAGGATCATTATTTAAAGAGTAAATTACATTTTTAGTCTACGTAGTTTGTTAGAGATTATGGATTTGGTTCCTATGTCCGAATTTTTACGGGTTTGATAACACCCGACCTTACTTTTTTGTATTTTTGGTCCATCGTAATCTTAAAATGAACAACGTACCTTTATCCTATTATTTTCTTTATTTTCGTTAAAAATAACTTTTAAATATTATTTAATATTAAATAATTTTTTTAAAATAGGTAATATCAAATTTATCATTTTTATTTAATAGTGTGCGTCTCTCTCTCGTAATCACTATTATTTAGCTACCTCTCTATTCTACAACACCGCCGCCATCACCCACTACCGGCACCACCTCCGGCCACCGTTGCTAACTATAACACAGACATAGCTTTTAGAAACTTTCATATTATTTACATTATAAATGTGTAAAAACTACAAACATTACATGATTAGGACTGTTATAATATAGGACAAACAATTGCCTTTTTTTATTGTAGTGTAACAACATAAAGTGCACATATGAAATTGAAGATTTGAAAGTAAAGGGATGCTTTTCCCTCAGAAGGGTGCAAGAGGAAAGAACTTTAGACATTTTGTTATATTGAAGCTATCACAACTTTCAAACAAAAAGCCAAGAACTATCATTTATCAACCCTTTTATATATATATATATATATATATATATATATATATATATATATATATATTTTAACCTCCTTCAACAAGATAATCATATTTGTCATTAATCTTCAGTCCCCATGGCTTCTGACAGTGGTAAACCTGCAACAATCTTCCTCTTGTTTCTGAACCTTGTGCTCTATTTGATCATCATAATAATCGCTTCTTGGGCAGTCAATCACGGAATCGAAGAAACCCATGAACAAGGTACGTACAAGCGATGAATCCAATATTTACATTACGTGTTTTAGCACTCTTTCCCACGTTCTTTGAGCTAAAAACCGATTATTGTTGGCACGATGCAGCATCTGTTCTGAGTATTCCAGCAAGAATATTTCCAATATACTACCCATTTGGTAACATGGCAACTGGATATGTTGTTATCTTGTCTCTATTAGCTGGTGTTGTGGGCTTTACAACCTCTATCACAGCTTGTGATAATCTAGTTAAATGGGATGTTCCCAATTTTCAAACAGCTTCTGCTTCTTCTCAACTCAGTTTATTGTTCACATTGCTTGCCATGGGGTATATATGCCATATTTCTATATTAGACTAGTGAATACTTACTCTATTCGTTTCAAAAATATTATTCATTTTTGACTTTTTTAAGTATTTCTTTTTCAACTTTAACCTTAAATATTTTTGTTTGTGTTATATAATACTTGATGCAAAACAATGATGGATTAATTGTGTTTTAAATGTATTTTCTTCAATTATTATATAACATATACAAAAATATTTAAGGTCAAAGTTAAAAAAGAAAATTTTCAAAAAGTCAAAAATGGACAATTTTTTATGACGGATGATGTATTTAGTAACTAGTTTTTGTTATCTTTTAACACATGTTAATTTTCTATATGTAACCAGATTTGCCTGCAAGGAGATAGAGATCGGCTGGAGTGGTTCCACCTTGGTACTACTAATCATTTTTTGTACTAGAGATCTATAGATTAAGGTTTAATATATAATAACGCTTTAATACTATGCATGTAGAAACACGATATCATACAGAAAGATGAAAATCATCAGTAGGTGTTTTATATCATATTGATTATTATTTATAGAATACAAGAGAAACAACAGAAACCCTAATGAGAAACTCTAATGCATGTAGAAACATGATATCATACAGAAAGATGAAAATCCCTTTTATATCATATTGTTCACTGTTCGTAGAATTTAAGAGAAACAATAGAAACCTTAATGAGAAACTCTAATACATGTAGAAACATGATATCATACAGAAAGATGAAAATCCCTTTTATATCATATTGTTCACTGTTCGTAGAATTTAAGAGAAACAATAGAAACCTTAATGAGAAACTCTAATACATGTAGAAACATGATATCATATAGAAAGATGAAAATACTTTTATATCATATTGATCACTATTTACAGAAATACAAATGAAACAATAGAAACCCTGATGAAAAACTCTAACAGGTCCGGACTCGTTTTAAGTTATGTTACAATAAACCCTAATCTATGTTATTTTAAATATTTTGAACTAATTTTCTTAATTTAAACCAAATTAATTGCTAGAATTAATGATGTTTGCAGCGTGCTCTAGAGGCCATCTTGATAATTGTAAGTGGGACACAGTTACTTGGATTGATCGCGATTCAAGCTATTACCAGAGAGAATACGAAGTAATGATTGTGTTGTTGTCGTCATTGATTGTTTTGGATGATTGTTTTTCTTCATTTTATTTTTCATTTTGTACTTTGTAATTATATATAATTGTGTAAAAACTTATATGCTGATTGTCTATTTTTAATTATTTATAATTTTGTAAAAAGAATGTTGTCTACGAGTTGTTCAAGCAAAGAACTTGTGAACTAATTTTGTAAATCGGTCTTTGAATCTGTCTCTCCATGTGTAATGGTAGCTTATGCATTATCTTTTCATTTAGAACGGTTATTCTTCTGATGATGACCTTGATGACCTTGTTTTTTACTATGATGACACACATCCTAAGGTTCATCTTTGATTCTCTACCCTTGGATCTTGACTGACCTTTCTGCCTTCATTTTTCTTTGCCTTTTATGGAGCGGTCTCTTTCTCTACCTCTATCTCTATTGGCAATCAACCGATTGACTTCCAATCCATTCCCATTCCTATAAGGCATATGCGAAGCTCTCTTGAATGCAAACTCGATTTGATCTCTTCCAATGTGATTGTGTCTTTGCCAACAATGAAAGAATTAACAAAATTCTTGTATCAACGAAACTAGCAAAACAGGGGCAACATCCTCATCCTCAACCTCGACATTGATATTCTCTAAACCCGAAATAATGAAATTCAACTCATCACTATGTTTCATTCAAAGTCATTCCTTCCTTCATAAGAAGTGAAAACGGACGTTTCAACAACTTGTTCGTTATTTTATGTTTGTTAGTAATCTAATGATTATCATGTTTGTTTAAAGATATTATATTTGTGAGCATTTTATTTAATGTATTCTATTTGCTTAAAGATTAATAATCTCTTTCACTTTTTAAAATTTGTGAAATTTTTTGAAAGGAAAATAAGAACAATATAATTCCTTTAAGTAAAATTTTTTTGTTGTAATGTATCCTTTTAGTTATTTTATAAAAATAATCTAACTCGCCGACTTTTTCTAAGAAAACTTATTAGCTAATCCAAACAATTTTTCTCCTCGTAACTTCTTATGCTGTGTGTTTGTAACACCCATTTTCATTTTAAATTTATTTATACATATTACAAAAGTTAGCCCCAAAAGTTATCAGGGTTTACAAAAGTGTTATAAAACATTGCTGCTATTTACATAAGTGCTAACTATATTGAAAAGAGTGTTCAAAAGTTTGTTTTATGTTACATATGAAGCTATCCAACCCATCATGGAACTGGGGCTTTACCCTTGCTAGAACCCGAACCATTTGTAAGAAAAAACATCAACAAAACGTAAGTTTTCGCTTAGTGAGCATATTAGCTTAATCTTTAACAATAATGCATCTTGCAATAAATCTTGAATACAACTCACAATATATCTCACATATAAATATATATCTTGCATATGTTAATCTCTCATATTTGCGCATAGCTATACCACCTGTATAACTACAAACCTTGCTTTATATATATATATATACACATACATACATACATAATTCATAACTCTGATTCACACATGCGTCATGCAATAACTTCATTACATTCATTTAATAAAAGATAAGTAGTAAACTCACCTGGAAATTGGTTAATGAGATAAATAGCTTATGTGTTGAGTAACATATCTAATCACTTCCCTACACAATAGAAATAGTTGAGCATTACAATCTGTAAATGCTGATCTAGAAAGTGTACCCTGTAAACCACACTACCACATATGTCAACATGGACGGTGTTGGCCTTGGTATCTACATGGGTTGTGTACTTTTACACGGGTGGTGTACCTATCACCATACACGACCATGTAAGGCTACATGGCATGTCACCGCCATAGGTCACTACACGGGTCGTGTCATCAACATGGGCTAGCTACACGACCTGCCCCAAACTACACGGGCCGTGTAGCTACCGACTCAGCATACTGTGTTCCTTCACAAATGCTATTCTATATCCATATTCAATTCTAATTCATTTTTTACATCAAATTAGTGTTTTATTACACCCCAAACAACTTATAACAATACAAAAACAACTAGGAACATGAATTAAACAATATAATCTATTATTTAACCATTTAAATCATTTTAACTCACTAAAAACACCTATTCAATTAAACAAAACATACCTTAATCTAGGGGCCGGTTAGAATTTTGTAAGATGCTAATTCTGTTGTTTACTTGATCAATTTCAGTAAGAGAAATGGGTAGCCAAACATATATAATGTACATACGTATGTATGTGTGTGTATGGAGTGTTTAAAGGAAAATGGCATATATATCTAACAGTATGGCATAATTGCAGGTATGGTCCCTTAACCAGATAACTTTTATTTTGACAGTTTTAACCCCTCTATTTATAAAGACACCTCTAATCTCATACTGACAACTCATAGTATTTAAAACACTTATTTATATATTTTAGTTAAAAAATTCCAAATCTTGAGGCGTTACAGTGTTCCCGAGTGTTATAATGAAGGAAAAGAACAAAAAATGGAAATTAATAAGAGAAAAGAAGAGAAATAAGAATTATACTCTTTTCGTGTATCTAAATTTAAAAGAAAAAAGAAGAGAAAATATATTATTTTTAGAGCTAATTGTCCAACTTGTCCTTTAACTTTGCTATTTTTTTCGATTTAGTCTTTTAACTTCAAAAGTGATCAGGATAGTCCTTTAAGAATCATTTTGTGGCCTGAATGATCCTTTCTAATCTTGACTGTTAGTCAACTCCGTTAGATCAAGGTAAAATGACAATTTTACCCTTCTATGAATACTTTACTCTTTTACTTATAATTTTTACTTATTTAATACATTTTTTATTAATATTCTCTCTCATTCTCTCTATATACGTACTCACACTCTCTCACTAACACCACCACCGGACACCACCACCACTAGACACCGCCACAACCAGACTGAGCACCACCGCCAGATCCTCTCTCTCACCTCCTTTATCTCTCTCTCCCCACCCCACACATTCAAACAAACCACCACAACAATCAACTGAGTTGATGTCACCACCGCTGCTGCCTTTCTCGCTCTCTCTACTCCACACCGCCAACGAAATCAAACCAATGTTCAAACCTGCGGTTCTTGAAATCAAACCTAAATCTGTTTTGAACACATACCCACCACCAGGTCACCACACACTTTAATTGAAAATCTTTGAAGAACAATCTGTAAAAAAAACCCTTAACTCAAATCTGGGAAAAAAAATCTTAAACCGTAGGTTTTCATTTTTTACACATACCCACCGCCATCCACTGCTTTTTGGAGATTTTCATTTTTTACACACCACCACCATCCACCAACACCACCACTACACACCATAACAACTCAGATCTGGAAAAAAAAACCTTAAACCAACAATTCAAATCGAAGATGAAGGTGAACAAATCAGTAACGTTACATTCTTCTATGCTTAGATCTAGTGGTGGCGGTGCTCAAAGGGTGGCTGAGGTGCTCAAAGGACGGTGGTGGTGTCGGTAGTTCTAGGGTAGTGAGGAAAGGGAAGTGGTTGGGGGGGGTCCTTGGAGAGAGAGAGAGGAGAAATAGAGCATGGAGTGTGGTGGTGGTAGGTGGTGGCGGTGGATGGTGGTGGAGGCGGTAGTTCAAGAATAAGAGGGGGGTGAGTGAGCAGACAGGTAGAGTGCTAGGGTGAGAGAGGGAAAGAGAGAGAGAGTGTGTGTGTGTGTGTCTGTATAGAGAGGGATATATATATATATATATTATTTAAAAACGATTATATATTATTTTAATTAATAAAAAGTTAGAAAAGCTGATAAAAAGACCAAATTACCCTTTGATCTAACGGAGTTGACTAATGGTCAAGGTTAGAAAGGATCATTTAGGCCATAAAGTGGTACTTAAAGGACTATCCTGGTCACTTTTGAAGTTAAAGAACCAAATCGAAAGAAATGATAAAGTTAAAGAACGAATTTGACAATTAACTCTTATTTTTATTCTTATTCCGAAGTTGGAGAGAAATAAAAAAATAAGTTCTATTACAAAAGTACTTTTATTTTTTAAAATCATTAGTTGTATCCATGCTAATTTAATCACTAATAAAAAAATTATAATTTTTTTCTCTTTCCATTTCATCCAAATATTTCCATTTTAACTATGAAAGTTTATGATAATAAGCTTTTATCCAAACACCCCCTTCATCTTCTACAAGAATCAAGTCACAAATCTAGTCATTACCCTATGATGTGTTCCTTCTCCCGACTGTTCATTGAATCATCTCTCTCGTTCTCCTAGCTCAGAATCGCAACTCAGATCACGAATCAAGTCAGAAAATCGAAGTCCGAATTGGTCAATCGTCAAAACTCGAAGTCAGAATCAATCGGTTGGCAAAACTGGAAATCTCAGAATCGCAAGTCATATTGAGAAATCGCATCGCAAATCAATCAGGTTTTGTAGTTTCTTTTATAATTTTATCTCATATAGGTTGTGTTTAGTTCATTTTTGGTTCTGTTTAGTTCCTTTCTGTTTTCAGCTTAAAAACTAAGTACCAGATTGCTTAATTGGTTGTTTAGTTCAAGCCTAATGAAATGTGAAGAATACTAGTGTGTTTTGAAAGCAAAAATAGTTTAGTGATCCAAAAATAGTTCATTGATAACAGTCAAATGTGTTGAATACAAGTAGTGTAGGTGTGTACTTGAAGAAGTTCTTGTGAAATTAGAAAACTGGATCACAACAGACCATGTAGTTATCTTGTTCATCACACAACATACTAGGCAAATGTTGATGTGCAAACTAGCTAGCTACTAATAAAAAGTTTGGCTCCACACTTTATACAGTTTTCATCTTTATCTGAAGTCTTTTGTATCTTTATAAGATAGTTTTGTCCTGTAATAAGTTAGATACACAAATAAATAGCTCAGTTTGGTATATTTACATCCATGATTATATTAACTAATGTTAGTTGCATATATCAAAGTAGCAGTAGCCTTAGCCTGGCCTTTTGGTATCTTTCTTCTTTGTTAAAACAGTAAACAAAGTGTTGAATTTAAACATCTAAATCATTTTACATCTAAAAGTAGCAGTAGCCTAGTGAGTGTCAAAGTGGCATCATCAACTAAAAGGTTCTGGCCATCAAGAGTGATAAATCTGGTGTAAGTATCTGTATTAGAAAGCTTAAACTTCTAATTTATAATACCAAGTTATGAGAAAATTATTTTTAGAAAATTTTCCACCAATTAGAATCCTCTATTTCACAAATGGCTTCAAATTATTTTTGGAAAAATTTTCCCATTAAATATCCTCATTTATTTCCTAAAATGGCGAACGAATGAAGAATTTCTTACGTCAAAAGCCTTAAGCTGTAAAATTTTAATTGGGTGCGGATCTTGAGTAGAAATGGATTACCCGTTTTCTTAATCAGATCTCATATCATCCGAAATGATTCTTCAACAAAACTTAATTCTTGATTCAACTATTATCGGAAATCTATTGGGCAATTTTCACTGTATCGGATCCCATGTCAATTCATAATTCCACTAAGTCACTAACAACTATCAGTGCAAATGCGTTGTGAATATATCGATTTTCTTTCATCTTCCGATTTTCATGATTGTTTATTGATTTGTTATCGATATATGGATTTATTATATGTTTAAGGTTTTACACCGTAAATGTTTAAAATTTACATCAACAATCTCCGTGTTTATACACGGGGTATTAGGCTTGTGTGTGTGTATGTATGTATGTATGTATGTATATGTATATAAATATAGTGAAAAGTTCATTTGAGAACCATTTTTATTACGAGAATCGCGAGAACCAATCTTAGCCGTCCAATTCCCCCTCCTTCAATTGGATTGCCCACCCATGAATTACTTACATGCACCTTGCCACACCCAATCCCCCACGCTCTTCATCCATGAATTCCACTTACCAATTGAACAACTAAGATTGGTTCTCGCGGTTCTCACACTAATAATGGCTCTCAAATGAACTCTCCCCTATATATATAGATCTCATTTTTTTACTAATATGGAGTACAAAAATTTATGGCAAAATAGAACTAAGCACTTTATGTATTGAAATTTTGCAATTATCTTTACTGCATTGTAATACATTTAACATTTTCTCTTCTACCTTACTTAATTCCTTAAATTTCAGCAATCGGAAATTACTAATATACCCTTCAAATAACTACACACTTTCTCACCCATAAAATATTAAAAAAGGGTTGTTTAGTTGTTTTAAAAGTTTTGTTTTGAAAATGAAGAAAATAGTTGGTGAAAAGAAAAGAGAAAGAAACGAAACATGTTACTGTATAGAAACTATTCGTCGAATACCAAACCCCTATATTCTATATAACGGCATGTTATCATGTAGAAACTATTCGTCTCCGCGGCATTACGCGGGTACCATGCTAGTATGATCAAATTCAGTTGGATGGTACTGAAATTGACTTGGAAATGTACTTTGAGTAGAATAAAAGGTAATTGATTTAGAAAGGTAATTTCGCTTCTCTGGTTAAAGCGAATCTTTTTCTAATTCAATAAGTGGATAAAGATCCAAACTTTTGTTCCTTGTTGTACTTATTACATATCCTCCAAATCTTGATGAACTCATATCAATTAAGATCCACAATGGCATCTTGAATACAAAATTCAAAATGTATCTTTAGTTCTGAAACTAGGGTTGTAGTTTGATCATCTTTGTACATGTCTTTTGCACACCGGTAATCACGCCAGATTACGTGTGATAATATATTATCAGATATAGTTCTCCTTGATGGACATTTTTTGATGTAATCGTAGGAATATAGAATGTAGTGCGAAATGACCAGTTTCTTAGCTAACAAAATTTTCTTTTCAAGTGCAGGCTAAAGTGCTGTGGCAAATAACACACACACAGAGCTTTGAGTGAACATGAGTTCTGATATTATAATACACAATGGTGGATGCCACTGTAAAAACGTGAGATGGCGAGTTCAATCACCTGCTAGTGTGATAGCATGGCATTGCAATTGCTCAGATTGTGCCATGAGAGGAAACACTCACTTTATCGTACCTTCTGAAAGATTCGAGCTTATGGAAGACTCCAGAAAGTTCCTTACCACCTACACTTTTGGCACTCACACAGCAAAACACACATTCTGTAAAGTCTGTGGCATAACATCTTTTTATACACCCAAGTCAAACCCAGATGGGATAGCTGTAACATACAAGTGTGTTGATCCTGGAACACTAACACATGTGGAGATTAAGCATTTTGATGGCTTGAATTGGGAGAAATCACACAAGTCAACTGGAATTTCCTCATGTTCTAAGGAGTAAAAGAGAAATCACACTGGTAAACTTTGTGCAATATTTTTCTTGTACCATGGAAAAAATACCGTGTTTATATGACTTTAACGTGTGATGCTGCTTCTGTGTATGACATGTAACTAGCATAAATAAATGGGTAAACGTAGAGGTTTTCCTTGTTCAGGTTACTTGTGGAGGGGGAGTCTTTGACTCAGATGTACGCGGCCTAACTAGGGTATTTCCGTGACCGTTTATGGATCATTCCCTGACCACCCCCAAAATGCATGTAGCAAAATTTTCATTTTTTACATCTAATATAGTAAGACACTAATACGCATATAAAATCATCATACGTTGCGGAATAACTATAATGCATAGGGTTAGAATTCAATACGAACTATAAAAAACAACTCGTTCAATTTATTACATGTTACTTTATGTTAAATACTTTAGGGTTTACTTTTCCGAAATGTATTAAACTATACCCCAAATGTTAATGTGTGTATCCACTCTCTAAAAATGTTATTGTGTGTATTGAACTTCTAATTTGTTATTATTGTACGTATTTTGATTACATAAAAATTCAAAAAAAGTATAAGTTTAGTACATGCAATTGGAAGTTTAATTTATACAATAATGCATTTTTTGAAAGTTTAATACACACAATAGCATTTTTGGAAGGTGGATAAACACATTAATATTTAGGGTATAGCTTAATACATTTTGAATAAGTAAACCCAATACTTTAAGATAAAAAACATATTAAATTGAAAAATACTACAAACAAAATAATGATAACTAGCTATTAAATTTTACAAACATAAAAGATTTTCAATTTTTAAGTAGATAATGCCTTCAGCTAATTATAAAATAAATTAATTATTAACAACAAAAAGAAGATTTTAAACTACCCATCTTTAGCCATGATGCAAATTAGTATTTTTATTAGAACATAGCATATCCTATGTGTCACATCAGCACCATATTATCATCCTTTTCCATCTATCTTCCAACACACAAACCCCCGATTTATCTCACACGAACCTTCTCCATTTTTAAAAAAATAAAATAAAAAAGGTAGAGAGCAAAGAGAGAGAAAGAAGGTTGTGTCAAAGATTCCCTAACTAGCATATGAGATAGAGGGCCTATCCGGTTGATCTCATATGAGCCGTGTATTATCCCAATTTTGATGCAAAATGAACTCTGATTTTGACTTGTCCTTCATCTTCATTTACGAATTTCGAGTAACATTGGCTTAAAAATAACTTGCGGACCTAATTTTCAATGGGCAATCCGATTTCAAAATTTGTCTTAGCGATCTTCAATTGCAGCTCTCATTCACAAAACCATAATCCTAATTTTCTACGGACAATCTGTGCCATGTTAATTCTCTACCCCTAACATTGACGCATACACGACTCACATTTCGATCGTTACCATGTATGTCTTTGGGTTTCCTTTGATTACTTTGCAATGAGGTATGTATTGATCTCATTTTATGTGTATTTGTGTTTCTAACTTTTAATCAATGTCTAGTTGATGCATATTAATTGTGTGTGTTGGAGAAATAACCAATTAAAGTGAACCTTAAGATTTGATAATCATGAAAGTTTTATCAAAACTAGAAAGTATCTTAACATGTATTGTTAAGATCAGAATTATAATATCAAAGTTAGAACTACAACCTAATGATTAGATGAGCAAAGGACATGGATTAGGTGATAGAGTTTGCGCATCCTATCAGAACAGCTAAACAAGGATACTCGATCAACTACCTGAATTAAGTTGAGCAATCCTGAATTGCTATCAAAATCTTCAGATTTGATATGCATGTTGTCTTCGTAAAGTAAGTATTCTCAACATAAAGGATTATGGATTCGAGACTCAGCATGTGTTCACTAAAACCTATGATCTTCTAAAGAACAAAAGTTGCAAAACACATGACTCTACAATGTAACGTTTAGTGGATAGAATTCAGATATAATGGGAAAATATTCAAATTAAAGAACATAAGATGTTGGTTTAATCGAGTATGACTGACAACTTTATCTTTGATTTAGCCAAATTCAATGAAGAAGTATTGAATGTAGGATCTTAACATTTAGTGAAGAGATTTATGCATGTTAATAAATAGTGTCATGTCTATCTAAATATATGACCTATCTAAATATGTGATTGAGATAAGACACTCTAAAGTAAATATGTACTTTTTAATTTATGTTTCCTTTATTCCCTACAAGCCGGCTTGTACTTTGCGTAGATGAGTTACCGATTTACACACGAACAATTGCATTTGTAGAGAGAGGAAGATTTAGTTTCTAGGGACAATAATCTATGTATTAGACTAAATTAGTTATCAATCTTTTATAGTATTAAGAATTTCTACATAATTGTACTTGTAATTTTTAATTCATATTCAATAAAGAAATATTCTGAGTTTTTAACGAGTTCTTGATAGAGTATTCCTATGTTAAGCTAGAAGACATTTATGAGATCGAAAATATATTGTCAAGTATTTGATTAAGTGATCTATGAGATTTTTTATGATACCGGTTTTACTAATTATGTTTAACGAGTTTCAATCTGAATTGCTTACTGAGCTTAATTTATAGATCATAGTGAAAATTTAATTTGAGAATCATTTTTATTACGAGAACCAATCTTAATCGTTCAATTCTCTCTCCTTCAATTGGATTGGCCACCCATGAATTCCTTATATGTACCCTGTCACACCCAATCTCCTCACGCTCTTCATCCATAAATTCCATTATCCAAAATAAACGGTTAAAATTAGTTCTTGCGATTCTTGTAATAAATACAATTCTCAAATAAACCTTCCCCATAGATCATATTAGGTGATTTATCCTCATCAAAGTATTTTTGATTTGAGGATCCAAACAATGACACGTCATATATGCTCCCAAACTTCTAAACTAGTTTCTTTTCAAAATATCTTTCTAGCTATTAAATGTTTGTACTAACGTTTTAAGTTCAAAATATTTGTTTGAAATTGTCTTTCGCTTACGCATATATTTTGACTTATAAAATTATGTTGACCAATTTTTATTAAACTTTATATTAAAAATTAGGGCGTTACTATTTTAATTATAATTTATAATAGCATGTAAAATAGCCAAAATAATAACCAACCGAGGTTTCTTATACATACTCAAAATTAATAGATTTACAATATAAATATTTTAACTTCTAAGTTGTGTTCAATATAGTTCATGTAAAAACATAGTACTAAAATTTTAATATTCAATCACAGCTGATTCAGTATACAATTACACGTGATTGTAAAAAGCATCACATGTGAATTACGACAATACCACTCCGTCTAAATTTTTAAAATGCAATCTGGACCATTGATATCATTGATCTAAAAGCTAAAATTAGTCATTTGGGACTATAGATTAATTATGAACTATATTGAACATTCTTCTTTAAATTCTATAGAGTTCTTATATTTATAAGAACAGAAACTAATTTATGCATTTAAAAAAAGGGAGAATTTCGTTTAATAAAATTACATAAATATCCTTACAAACCCTATAAACTCACAAATATATCCAAACACTTAATTTAATAATTCACTAAATTTAATAATAATTAATCTTTTTGAAAACTAAAAACCATGATCTAAAATTGATTTATTATGTTTAAAAGACTGATAACTTTATCATAATACAACTTTACCCTTCTTCTGGATTAAAACAATTAGTCAACTACCTATTATCCATTCATCTCAAAGTAAACCACGCAACCTATCAAGTGAACAGAGTACCAGCTATGGGTTGAATGATGCTAATCGAATGATCTGTAGCAAAAAATAAACCTAGTGCCACCCATTGATTGATAGATTATGGTTGATTAACAGGAGTTTGGTTCGATTTGAAGGAGGTTCGAACCCCTAAATAAATCAATTTTAGATAATGGTTTTTGGTTTTTAAATAGATTAATTATTATTAAATTAAGTGTTTGGGTATATTTTTATAGGATTTGTAAGGATATATATGTAATTTTAAAGTTTACAAGGATATATACGTAATTAAAGAAGGTTACAAGGATATATATGAAATTCTCTCATTAAATTAAGAAAAAATAATCTGTAATGTTAACGTTATTCGACTCACAAGCTAGTCTAATAAATTATATTCTTTATAAGTGAGTTCATGTTAAAATTGTGGATTATTTTTCCCCAAATAAACACGGCCCGAATAACGATATCAGTCAAAAGTGTTCGTTGAACTTTGTTATTTGTCTGCCTTCAACGACTTTTCGTCGCGCTCTCTTAATACTCCCTTCGAAACTTCATTTTCACTTGGTCAACTCTTCAAGTCTATGCTCAATTATGCTTTGCCTGAGCAACCCAACCCAACCCAACCCCCTTTTAATTTTGCTGTGATTTCTATTACTGATTACTTCTTCCTCAGACATACAATCTCATACCTACTTCTGACTTCCGCATTGTTCGTTTTATGAAGCTTGATTAGACTCCATAAAAGGGTATGCCTCATCTTCCTTTCTTTTATTTGATCATGTCGCTTCAGTTTGACCTAACAAGTGTAAATTTATAGCCTTTGGTTACTTATCTTCCTCTGTGTTTGTTTATTCCCAAGCAAGTAACAGACATGAATATGATATTAGTTAGTACACAGAGAAAAAGATATATGCAGTCTTAGGTTCACAATCATACACACTTAAATGAGTAAATGATGAAATGACTAATATACCCTTTAGATGTTTGTGGGTATGAAAGCACTCAGGATTGGTGGTTTGAGATTGTGTTTTAGTTCTTTCTCCCTGAGATTCTAAGTTGTAGGTTTATTTCTCTTGTTTACAGCTGCTGAGATTGTTTTGTTTCAGAGTGTTTTATGCAGGTGTTTGGATTGAGTAAATTGCACAAACTGCAACGAATTTTGTCTTAGTTACCATCGTATACAATGGACCTTTTATTTAAACAATAATACAATCGACTTTCATAATCCTTACATTGTATCGTAAGTTGTTGTATACCATAGGAAGTATGACAAACACAGAAAAAGTTGCTTGCTTGCCCTGAAACAGACATCGAAACACCCCCTTAATTATATATTGAGATTAGTTTATAATTATTTTTCAAATCAAGCAGTTATTTAGTTTGATGATAGTTGCAACAGTACTGGTTATTAGAATAAGGGAAACTACCCTTTAATCTATTACTTTTAGAGGTGGCATAATGGCCGCGTTGAGTAATGGGTCAAACTGGGTCAGGTTGACCCACAAAACTGGTTTGTCCATATTTCATTTATAACTATATATTGACTTTGAGTTCATATCACATTTCAGGGACTGATAAATGGATGATGTTGAAAAAGATGACATACCAATGTTGAATTCTATGAATTCTTCGTCGGATAGACATGAATATTATCCAAGTCGAAGATTTTCACAAAGGAACCGAAGTATCTCAATATCCATCCCAGTAACCTCAATTGAATTGAGTTCTGGTGCAACAAGTCTTGTTGGCTCTACAGGTCCATTGCATAGTGACACAAATACTCCCAAAGATCCCGTTGAACAAGAATACATTAAAAGTCAAAGGGGAGATTATGATAATAATAATAACGAAGCAAAAAACGAACACCTGTTGAGATCAGGACAATTGGGAATGTGCAATGATCCTTATTGTTAAACATGCCCGACTTCTTACCATAACAAAGGAAAGGTCATTTCAAGGGTTTCCGACGGCCTTGATCATAATGTATTAATTTTGCTGAAAACTTGAATCATGCATAGATGGGGTGGGATCAAGCAAGTTGGATAAAGGGTAACTGTGAAATGGTCAGTTGGTTCTGGTTGAACCAGAACACTTTTTGTCAAATTCTTAAAAGTTTTTTATAATTAATTAAGCTTGTCGTGCAATACAATGGTTAATGTTATGCATTATAAATGCACTTTCGGCGACGTTTGACCTATTTCCTAAAATTCTATTTTGTTTGACATTACCTGTTTGACCTTCTGGAGATTTTAAGCCAAATTGACCCATTCACAGCCACCTTTGATTAATCATCATGTTATGAGAAAAAGATTAGAATGCTAATATAGATAGCAACATACTTTCACTTCTTTTCTAATTTAGTTGACAGACTTTAGAAATCTTTACTAAAACCATTCTACTTTTAAAAAGTGGTTATTTCGGGCTATTTTGACCAGGAAAACGTAATATGTTGACCTGGCTGGCTGGATTTTTCAATGGTCTTCATAGGTTGGTGATTTTATATCAGTGTATAAAGCCTTGTGACCAAATTAGAAATTTAGTGGAAGTGCCTTGTGATCACTCTCATGCAGTTATAGTCTTCTTTCATATTGCATGCTCTGTGTGCTCATGATGTTTTTTTGTTTCTTGCAGCCTCATGTAGATGAAGGTGGAAAGGAGTGGGTACAAGAAAAGTTATCCTTAATAAAACATTTTACATTTGGGGTTATGAATCCGCATGCCAAAATTGTTCAGCAATGGAATCAGTTCATCGTCATTTCTTGCTTATTCGCCATTTTCATAGACCCGTTATTCTTTTACTTGCTGTCAGTTGAGAAGGTAATACTGCATTCTGTATACATAAGGGTAGGGGTGTCAGATGAATTTTGTTGTGTACGAATCAGCTCCCTTTTGATATGGGACTTAACTTTTGGAAAACAATTGTTGTTTAAATCTTTAAGGTGGACATATCTGACACAAAAAAAATAAAATTAACTTATGTTTGCAATAGTATGGTAAAAGTCAATTTTTTTCTTTGACTTCTCTAAGTCAAACCTTAAGCTATTTCTGCAATATTCTGGAAGGTGTACATATTTCTTCCATTTTGAGTTTGAAATATATAGGAATCAAACCCCTTAATAATATTAATTAGCACAAGTCATTGTTTAATAATATTAATTAGGGTTTAATAATATTTTAAAGCATTATTTAGTTAAATTGCACAAAGAAGAAGTGATAGAACTACCACAAAGAAACACATGTTTTGAATATTTAAGTTTGAATTAAAAATTGCTCTCATCTAGACCCGATCCTATACATACAGGTATGTATAGGGTGGTGATTCTTCCACAAAAGAAATTGATTCATCCACAGAAATTGAATGCTTCACTTACTTGTACAATAGCTTCATGCGTGTTGTATATTATGTGGAAGAATCAATATCTTCTGTGAAAGAATTACCTCCCGTATGTATATTGCTTGTGGATTTATTATGAATGGGCATCATAACTAGCTTCCTCTATATCGTTTATGTGTCTTAATCTTTGATTATTGTGTTTTTTCGAAACAGGGACCTAAATGCATTGTGATCAATGGGCAAATGACAAAAACAATTGTTGTTTTAAGAAGCATTACTGATCTCATTTACTTCATGAACATGTTAGTTCAGGTAAACAATTTAACCACTTCATTAACATATATTTACAAACATGATAAAGCAAGAGTACTTTTGAGAAGCAGTTTCTCTATCCCATATAGATGTATGATTGTCTAATTCTTATCTCCCTACACTAATGACCTATCCGGGTGGAGTTGGGTACTCTTGTTGTTAGGGGGGAGGGTTCATTTGAGAACCAATTTTATTACGAGAACCACGAGAATCAATCTTAGCTGTTCATTTTGGATAATGGAATTCATGGATGAAGAGCGTGGGGGGGATTGAGTGTGATAGGGTGCATGTAAGGAATTCATGGGTGGGCAATCCAATTGAAGGAGGAGGAATTGGACGGCTAAGATTGGTTCTCGCGGTTTTCGCAATAAAAACAGTTCTCAAATGAACTTTTCACTGTTGTTAGGTATTGGCCGGGTTGTTAAACACGCAACAACTTTTTTTTCGTTCTTTTTAAATATTTATAAATATCAAATTTGTAAATATGATTGTAAAAACTATCTTACTATGACAATAATCTTTTTTTCTTTTGAAAAAAACTTGGATACATTATAAAATATACTATCGGCGCATCTAATTTGATTAGTTTCCATTTTGACTATTCTTTTTTATTTACCCATATCCTAAATCGACTAATTGATATAGGGGAGGGTTCAAACGAGAACTGTTTTTCGTACGAAAACTGCGAGAACCAATCTTGGCCGTTCATTTTGGATAATAGAATTCATGGATGAGGAGCGTGGGGGGATTAAGTGTGGCAGGGTGCATGTAAGGAATTCATGGGTGGGCAATCCAATTGAAGGAGGGGGAAATGGATGGCTAAGATTGGTTCTCGTACGAAAAACAGTTCTCGTTTGAACTTTTGCCTTGATATATAAACGGGTCAAAAGAGCCACCTTTACAATATAATATTCTTCATTTAATATCAAGTAGTAGAAAGAAATTATTCCATTCAATATATGTTTTGCAGTTCAGGTTAGCATTCATTTCTCCTGAATCAAGAGTTGTAGGTGCTGGAGACTTGGTTGATCATCCTGGAAAAATTGCACTACATTATCTTTCAGGATTTTTTATCCTTGACTTATTTATTGTATTACCACTTCCTCAGGTAAGATTAAGATCTTCTTAATCATTATATCATTTCTTAACACTAGTGCAGACTAAATAGGTGGTAGATGAGTTAGATTATGGGTCAAATGTCAAAAGGGTCCCTTTCAGTAAGGGTTAAATGTGTGCTATTATTTGGACCCCCTCATCAATTACAGTTTCCAATGCATTCGATCTGATTGACATGTTCTTCTTTAGATTTTCAAAAGGTCTAAATAGAATCACGCGGGTTGAATTGTGATGGCCGGATGGGTTTCTCCACAAACCATTTTTTGTCCTTTTTGATTTTTGTATGTATACTTACTATCTTATATATGTATGATAACAAAAAATAAATTATTAGATATTTTAAACAAAACAATTTAGGAGGTTGAATGTATTAAAAATACACTTTGACCAACATTCGATCTGATTGACATGTTCTTCTTTAGCTAATACTTTTTAATCGATCCAGTTTGACATACATATAACCAAAATGGATCCAATATTCTGTATTCCTCATAAAATTATTACTTATTCATGCAGATCATCGTATTATTAATCCTACCAAATTCTATTGCGTCATCTGGAGCTAATTATGCAAAAAATCTTCTCCGAGCAGCTGTTCTTGTTCAGTACATTCCCAGATTATACCGTTTTCTGCCTCTTCTTGCTGGCCAATCTCCAAGTGATTTCATATTTGAGTCGGCATGGGCCAACTTTGTGATCAATCTTTTGACTTTCGTTTTGGCTGGTCATGTTGTTGGGTCATGCTGGTATCTCTTCGGATTACAGGTGTGTGAGGATCATTAATATTTATTCTTTTACATAAAAATGTTAGATATTAATTGTTGGGTCATGCTTTCTCTAGTTGGTTTTGTCTAACTTTCTTGTAAATCATAAGTGTCAAGTATGATTATTGTTAGAATATATTTTAGGAATATATATACTCTCAGGCAAAAGTTCAAACGAGAACCGTTTTCCGTACGAGAACCGCGAGAACCAATCTTATCCTTATCCGTTCAATTCCCCCTCCTTCAATTGGATTGCCCACCCATGAATTCCTTACATGCACCCTGCCACACTTAATCCCCCCGCGCTCTTCATCCATGAATTCCATTATCCAAAATGAACGGCCAAGATTGGTTCTCGCAGTTCTCGTACGAAAAACCGTTCTCGTTTGAACCCTCCCCTATACTCTCATATAATGATAGGCTGTAAATTAGAAGTTACTTAGTTATCTTCCTAGTATAGATTAGGCATTTCTTGTATAATACTAGGCTCTCATGGATTTGTAGATGTATCAATAAAATTGCTTTTTTTTAACTTCACATGGTATAGAGCATTAGAAAATAGTTTACCCTTTCGTGTATCAGTTCCGGCTATAGTCCTCTGCTGCTGCTGTCAACGTCGTGTATCTTTTCCTGCAGCAGCCCGTACTTTAAAACAGAACTGTTTTTCTTCAGATATATTTCTCATCTCAACTCATCTAACATCCATGGTCCACCCGTATAAACAGCATTGGTATTCAAATCCAAACAATGCCCTACAAATCCCACCACCACTGGAGTTGCCACGCACTGCCCTGGGAGTCGCCGAAAAATCTGTGCTTCTAGTGTAACAGTAATCAATCACAAAGACACTAGAGTATGAACAAGATGATAGATCTAAAGGATATCGGACGCAGAGCATACAAACACCAACTCCGAGATCTTGTTCTATTGAAGTCATATGTACAAGGTCTTGTACTATGGAATCTCACACGTTGAGTCCCCTAACATTCTAATGATGCCAAGTAAACCCTAAACTATTTTATACAGAATTACATCAAGATTAATTACAAACTACGATCTAACAATCTCTCCCTTTTGTATCAATCTTGAATATAATTCATCCTGTGTTCGGTGTTCCTTGCTTTCAAGAATCTCTTTGATTCTTCCAACTTTTACCCTTTCTCTAAACTGTTCATCTTGATCTCTATTCTGACTTTATCATGTTAACGTTGTAGTTTCTTTGATTCTATCACCCATCTTTGTACCCCTCATCTGCTTTTGTATCTCATCCCAAACAGACTTGGCACTTTGATGTGAATCAACATTAGAATAAATCTCATTTGACAACCCTTGTAGTAGATTGAATTTGGCAAGTTTGTCAGCCTTGACTATACATTTCTCTTCTGGCGTATACTCAGAAGGCTTTTTCTCTCGTATCTCAGTTGCTAGAGGTGGATCATTGTCAGGAACTGGTGGTATGGTTATCATGAACCTTGCCGGACTCTCTTTCAAAGATGTAACCATTTCCTCCCCAGATCTATGAAATGTGGAAATCTGCCACCGACTGTAATCACCCCGGAATAAAACTGGTGGTTTGGATTCTGATCCTATAGCAAGTGCTTCTTTTGACATGTTTGATTACTTTGATGGTCATTTATATCATTTGCTATGAGTGTAGTCGGTTAGTTCTTGAATTCTCCATGTGACTCTCGTTGGGAAGCTGCACTATGGATCCTAAAGTATATCAAAGGAGCTCTTAGAAAAGGATTATTGTACGAGAATAAAGGTCATATGGAGATTCAGCGTTACTCTATGATGACTGTTCTTTTAGGCGGAGGTGATACAAATCAAATTGGTAAATACGCGACTACGGCTAAACACACCGTAAGTCGGAAGCTTTATTGATAAATCCCAGTATTCGAGACCCAGTAATCTCCCAAAACAAAGAACAAGAAGAAGGATAATTTTTCTGCATGCTAGACAATGGGGGTGGCCGGCCCTATTAATAGCCAAAACCCTAATCTCATAATTATGGAAATAAATCATAATAAGGACATTACTATAATTATTATTAATAATAACATCTAGCCCCTGTAGTTCCTGTTGCTGCTCCTTCTGCTCGTTTCTTCTTGCGCTAATATATTTGACCCCAATGGTTGTTCGTATCAGGAGGTCACCTTGGTATTTTGTAATCTTAATCTACTCTTAAATCTACACCTTTTGTCCACGGGACTTGAACCCATGACCATAGGCCATGGAGAACACCTTGATACCGCTAAGCTACAAGCTATTTGGTAGAAAGAAAAAACTTTTATATAAAGATGGAAAGGGGTGGGTACAAGAAAAACTTTAAGATGGCTGGTATCATTGTAACTACTGTGTTTGTCAATTCCAAAAACCAGTTAGCACATGTGTTTACGAAGTTTCTTAGAGTTCCTCGAATTGAATTATTATGTAACAAGCTTGGAGCATATAACATATACGCTTAGTTCGACGCATCCGTAATTTTGTCGTTTCTTTTTAGATATTTTTTCAAGTTTACCGGTATGATAACATACCCGAAACCAACCCATTAATAAATAAACGAGTATGGTAAACTCTATTAAATTATAAAAGAGGGATCAAAATTTGAAGATTGTTGATATATATTTGTGTTTTCCTTTCATCTATGTTGCTATTCATTTAACTTCTTTTGTTTTTAAAGTTCCTAGGAGAACAAGGATCAACGTGGAACCAACCTAGCCTTTAAATTTTGATGATCAATGGTTGATATTATGATTGTATATTCGATTTACGTCAAGTGCATATTTGATTGACGTAAAATGCATATTCGGTTGTAACATTAATCGTCCAGATCTAAAGGATGAGATTGGTTATATAGGTTCCGTATATAATTTTTTTTTCTTTTTATTCTATGAAGAGGGTGAATCAATGCTTACGAGAAGCTTGTCGTAATTCGGGAATCAGTAATTGCACAAAGTTCACAGACTGCGGGCATGGGGATAATTTACGTCAATTCGAAGCGGATACTACATGGAATCTCTGGAAAGACGATGAATATTCATCAGCTTGTTTTAGTGAAGATGGTTTCGAGTATGGAATTTATGTGAAAGCTGTAAATCTCACTACTGAACAAAGTATAATCACAAGATATATCTACTCCTTCTTTTGGGGGTTTCAGGTATGAATACATATTATAAGTTATAACTACAATTAACTTTGTCTTAGTCACTATCGTTTATAACCAACTTTTTTTTCTTAAAAATAATACAATCAATTTTCATAATTCTTCTACTGTATGCAAATAATTTTTTTTCTGTTTAATGTTTAGTTACCGGTATACGTTAACTTGCATAAAAATGGAAGAATTATAAAACTTAATTGTATTGTAGGTAAGAAAAAAAAGTTGAGTGTATACAATAGTAACTAAGGCCAAGTTCATTGTATTTTCATGCAATTTATCCTATTTTACATCAAATATTTATCTACACGGTGCGCTTAGCTAGTATATAAATGTTATTATTATGATATATGATCGACCAGCAAATCAGCACACTAGCGGGCAACCAAACTCCAAGTTATTTTGTGTGGGAAGTTCTCTTTACCATGGGTATTATTGGGCTAGGACTGCTACTTTTTGCCCTTCTAATTGGAAACATGCAAAACTTTCTTCAAGGTCTCGGACGCAGGTATATATCCCTTTAACATGATAAATTTGTACTGGTTTTCATGCGAGAACCAATCTTGGCCTTTGATGAAAGTAAATCAATGACTAGTAATTGTAAAGAGTCATTAATGACTTAATAATGCGTATATTAATGGATTATTAATAACACATTAATGAGACGTATTTTGGAAAAATCAAGTCTCGATCATTAATGACGGTCCATCCGGATGCAAATCATGGTTGGGTGAAAATTAAATGACCAAAACACCCATATTGATGAGTCATTAATAATGTTATATCTCTTACTTTTCCGCCAAATGAACATTTAGTATTATTAACTAAAAATTATATTACAAATATAAAAAAAAGCAGTAAGTTACATCCTCCTCATCACACACACACACACACATATATATATATATATATATATATGTATATAGTTTATTTGAGAACTGTTCTTATTGCATTTACCGTGAATACCATTTGTAACCATCATTAATGCTTATTAATAGAGGTATTTTGGTCATTTATATATTTACCCAACCATGAATTACGTCCGGGTGAATGAGTCGTTATTAGATTTACTTAATTTTTACAGAATACCCGTAATTAATGAGTCAATCATTAGTTATTAACAAGCCGATAAAATTAGTAGTCATTGATTTATTTTAATCGAGGGCCAAGATTGGTTCTCGCGGGACTCGCAATAAGAATGGTTCTCAAATGAACCCTGGGAGGGTTTATTTGAGAACCGTTTGCGAGAACCGATCATGGCCGTTGCTCTTGAAGATCAATGGTTCAAGATGTTACGGACTATTTAAACAAAACTTTAGTTGAGGTTAATGTTTGTAAATACGAAAAGGTCATTTTGGATAATTTGACATTTATCTCTACTTTCTTAAAACTAAAATATCTACCATACGTAAATGTTTTAGAATACTTGAAATATACCAAAGAAATGAGAAAAATATGCTCTTTAACTTGACACCAATATCGCTATATTTTTCAAAGAATTTTTTTAATTTTTACTTGATTTAATTTCAGCACAACTTAAGATATGTGCACATGTGCATATTACACTAAGTTTTTTTCCAGATAGGATAAGTAGGACAAGTGCACATGTCACATGTCACATGTGCATATACACACATGCAGCTAGATGCACATGTGCACCTAGATACACATGTGCATACCTACAGGTGTAACTAGATGCACCTATACGTATGCACATGTTCACCTAGATACATATGTGCCTACAGATTAAATAAACTTAATTAATCTAAAACACTTTCCTAACAAAGCATCAACAAAATACCAAATTAAACTAGTTTAAACCATAAAGCATCAACAAAAACCACAAAAACCTGAAAAATAAGTAGCTTAACCCATTAGACAAAAAAAAAAAAACACAACAGATTGTTACATTTTACTAAAGTTAATTTTTTTTAATCTTATTACATTATAACTAATAGCCATGTTTGAAGAGATAGACATAAAACATGGATTATGATAAAATAAAAATTGGATTAAATAAACCATGCCAATCTTGAAGCTCTAAATCAACATTTTGACGTCTAATACATTCTACAACATATAGGATTTTAAAAGTGCAGATTAATGGAAAATAAAAGGATCCTCAATACGTGTGAAAATTGAAGGTTAATGAAAAACAAAAAAGAAATGGTTGAAAAAAAAGTTGACTTAATATACCGCCCGAAAAATGTACAAAAAAAAAAAAACTTTTTCATATCACCTCCCAATTAAGAAGATAAAGTTGGATAGCGGCTTTAAAGAGTATGAAACCTTTTCATATCATGTCCCAAATCTGCATCTCCAATGAAGTATAAGCAAAGTAGAAATACGAGAAGTGGAGAAAAGGAGGCCGACAGTGACCGGTGGCCTCTTATCGCTAATGTTAACGTCGTTGATGGTCACATGTGGTGATGGTAACTTGATGCCCGGACCAATAGTAAATGAGACACGGATAGATCTCTTGTTGGAGCTCAGTACCTAAAATGACTAATGATTGTCGATCATGACCAGATCTTAGGGGTAGGAAATAGTGTTGATGCGGCGATGGTGGTCGATCTACTAAAGATGGTGGTTGGAAGCTGCCTTGTTGAGAGTTGCTGTGTTGATGAGGATGTAGAATACCTAAAGTTTATTTGAGGGTGGTTAGTAAATTAGTAACTAGCAAAGGAGATGAAATGACTCGTAATGTGGTAAGGTGATAAAGACATATCTGGTTAATGGTGTATTTTGACTAAAATACCCTTTTGATTTTAGTAAGGATGTTTTGGATAGATGACAAATAAGTGGTGAGGATTGGTTCTCGTATTCAAGCGGGTCTTAAATAAACTTCTCCCTATACACACACAGATATGCTTATATATATATATATATATACACACACACACACACATATATATATATATATATATATATATATATATATAGGGGAGGGTTCAAACGAGACATCTAATTTCCCTTCCTTCAATTGGATTGCTCACCCATGAATTCTTTACATGCACCTTGCCACACTCAATCCCCCCACGCTCTTCATCCATGAATTCCACTTACCACTTGAATGGCCAAGATTGGTTCTCGCTGTTCTCATACGAAAACAGTTCTTGTTTGAACACTCCCCTATATATATATATATATATATATATATATATATATATATATATATATATAGAGAGAGAGAGAGAGAGAGAGAGAAGAAGAAATAGATTTTAGGTGAGAATGGGAAGACAAACCCTAGCGATGCATTAGATGTTGATCTACTAGATCTTACGGACACAATTCACCCGTCATAATTCATAGTTAGGTTATGAATAAAATGAAGAGCCAAATGTAGATCATCCGATCAAATGTGAGGATTAAGTCTCCAATTCTTATGATTATTTACATTCTTAATTAAACTTCTCTCTTTGTATGTATGTGTGTGTGGGTGTGTGTGTATATATATATATGCAAAAGTTCATACAAGAACTGTTTTTTGTACGAGAACTGCGAGAACTGTTTTTAACACCATTAATGACTAATTAATAGGGGTATTTTGGTAATTTATATATTTACCCAACCGTGAATTGCGTCCGAATGAGTCGTCATTAATTTGCGAGGCTTGATTTTTCCCAAAATAACAGTCATTAATGCGTCATTAATGATCCATTAATGAAGTATTAATGAGCCGTCAAAAAAACAGTTCTCGTTTGAATCCTCCCATATATATATGTGTATATATATATATATGTATATATATAGGGATAAGTTCATTCGAAAACCATTCTTATTACGAGTACCGGGAGTACTATTTGTAACCATCATTAATACTCGTTAATATGGGTGTTTTGGTCTTTTATATATTTTTCTAACCATGAATTCCATCAAGGTGAGTAGTCATTAAAGAGTGACTCTTGATTTTTCCAAAATACACCTCATTAATGCATCACTAATTAGCCATTAATGAGTCATTAATGCATCATTAAT
Source organism: Dittrichia graveolens (assembly GCA_038502395.1). NCBI lineage: Eukaryota > Viridiplantae > Streptophyta > Magnoliopsida > Asterales > Asteraceae > Dittrichia > Dittrichia graveolens. The sequence goes on from JARJIL010000005.1 coordinate 35,168,801, forward strand.
GAGTCGTCATTTTTATCGACTATTGATTTATTTTAATCAAGGGTCAAATTGGTTTTCGCAGTACTCACAATAAGAACGGTTTTCAAATAAACTCTCGCCTATATATATTGGGGAAGGTTCATTTGAGAACCGTTTTTAATACGAATACTACGAGAACCTGACCCTTGATTTAAATAAATCAATGGTCAATGAAAATGACGGTTTATTAAAAGCTCATTAATGAGGAATTTTGGATAAATCAAGCATCGATCTTTAACGATGGTCCATCCGGAAGCAATTCACGGTTTCGGAAATATGTAAAACACTAAAATACCCCTATTAATGAGTATTAATGATTGTTACAAATGATATTCAATTCGTGGTACTCAAATTAAGAAGTGTTCTCAAATAACTCTTATACAGATCTTAATGCGAGTGCCGAGAACCAATCCTTAGTCCATTAAAATAAATCAATGGCAATAAAAATCATGACTCATTAATGATGCATTAATTGAAAGGTATTTTAGGAAAATCTGTGATTACAAATAGTACTACTCATATTAAAAATAGTTCTCACCGTTCTCATTTGAACCTTCACAACCCCCTCCCCCCTCCACACCAACACACACACACACACACATATATATATATATATATATATATATATAAATTATTTAACATTTTCTCCTTAATTTTAAGAGTTCTTGAAATTCAATCGGGACAAAATCTTGACCTTTTATTCTATTTAAATTAATCTCATCCACTTAATTTTTAACCATGTCATTCTCTCTCCTAATTACTTTAAGTTTTATTCATTTAAAATATACTCTCCTACTCTAACACACTCTCTCACACAAACATAATTATCCGCACACATTAACTTAATTTTTAAAATCTTATTAACCTTTTCTCTCCTTATTTCATAAATATAAATCTTTTTTCTTATTTTAATGTCTTTTAGAATTTATTTTTAAAATTAATAAAATAGTTGATGCAAATAAAAGAAAATTAAAAAAACAAATATGTTGTTGTATAAAACTTTTTTGTGACTTTGAATTGCGTGAATAACATATCCTTACGTTCTTGAAAGCGACATGTTGCAATATAGGTACGATACTAGTATATATATGTCTCAAAGCCAAAAAGTGAGTTTTTTTGAAGTAACAATAGTGTATGGGTGGGTTAAAGGTGAGAAGGAGACGGGGAGAGTTTAATATAACAAAATTTTAAATGTTTTATTATATGTTAATTGAATATGATTTATTGATTTAGTTAATCATTAATTAATTATGTTTAAATAATTATAATAAGAAATTTAATTAAGAATTTAACCTATAGTAAGAGGTCGGGTCCTTAAAGCGTTTGATAGTAACAAGTTTAGGGATTACAATGTTTAATAAAAAAGTTTAAGGGTTAGACCATTTTAAAGTATACAGTTTAGGAATTAGACTATATTTTACCCAAACTGAAATACATAATATACAAAAGTTTTAAATTTCAAAAACTATATAATATTTTGTTTTATTGGTTTTTCACTTAAAGGTTGCATATGTGTAATGATTACCTATTGAAAGGTTGAACATTTGCAACCTTACAATATATTCCAACATAAATTAATTGCACATGTGCAAGCAAAAAAACACAACCTAGAATTTGTTTACAGTGTTTATTGAAGGTGGATATGATGGATGCGTTTCTGGATTTTTTTTTTGTTTAAAGGTTGTACATGTATAACACAACATTCATCGACTATGACAGCAACGATATGGTTATTGGTGCCAACGTTGGTAGTTGGTCGCGGTAGTGGTGTTCAACGAAGGAAGAAAACTAATGTAAAATTCACTTGACCCATTTACCCTTAAACAAATGTTTGAGATTGGTTATCACAATTCTTAAAATAATTTTGACTCATAAAGGAACCGCCATACACACAAATGCCAAACCAATTGTTTGTGCAAGAATTGCGAGAAAGATTATTAAGGGCTTACTTTGAAAATCAATGGTTAGAATGACAGGAAGTTTTTTTTATAAATATCTAAAGTACTAGGGTTTTTTTTATAAATTGTAGGAGTATATTATGCTCCTTTTGTAGTTTATCTCCGACAATATGGGTGGTAATTGCCAAAGTTGGCATTAATTTTCATGCATGCAACCCAACAATATCACCACAACGGTATTTGTCCATAGATAATATGTACAAGCACGTAATCGCACATGATACAAGTTAAGAATGCATAACACTGTTGTGCATGTACGTACGTACACCCTGTAGGCGATAGACGTACGATAGTGAAAACCCTTTTCGATCTATTTAAATACGTATGTATGTATGTATGTATGTGTGCGTGTGTACGTATGTGTGTGTGTGTGCGTGTATACGTATGTGTGTGTGCGTGTATGTACGTATGTGTATATGTATGTATGTGTATGTGTGTGTTGTTTTTTATTATGTACGATGCATAGAAATTCACATGTATGACAATATATAATTAATTTGAAGTTTAGGCGGCTGGAAATGTCACTTAGACGACGTGATGTTGAGCTTTGGATGAGCCACCGACACTTGCCAGAAGACCTTCGAAGGTACGTATAAATAATCATTTGTTTAATCTTCTCGACCATCGTCATATAATTAATTTAGTGAGTCTAGCTAGCTAGGGTTGAGTCGAACACATATATAAGTGTTTTATTATTATTTTTAATTAGTTATTAAAAGATAACCTTCATATCCAACTATGATTTGAGATCCTTAATTTCGTGTTGTATAAATGAAAATGGATATATACTTAAGTTGCCTATAAATTACCTACATTAGTCCCGCGATGATAGGCAAGCTGCTAGAGACATGAAATCTATAGTAGAGGTTTTAAAGATCAAACCCTAGCACATACATTTTAATTCTAGGTTACGCTATATACCTCCTCCACGTTGATCATGGGACCGTCGGTGGAGACACTCAAAAGGTGTGCAACCCTTTTAAAATACCTATGATAAAAATAGAGTTGCATGGTTAATGGAATTAATCTATGTGTAACAATGATTACATACAATAATTTTACAATAATAATCTAAATATTTGAAGAAACAATTTATTCTAATGCTTATTTGGGAGCTTTTGACCATTTGAGTAGCTCCTCTTTTTGCTAGAAATTTTTATTTGGTCCATGTGATGTGTTTTGTGATAAAACACAATGAGGGATGACAGGTGTATTTTACTATTTCTTTTTCTTAGTCTACTCTCTAGATTTAGACATTTAATCTTGTGAGTCGAAAGATAAACAAGAATACAAAGTAGATCGAACGTTATAGATGTCTATCGGCTTGTAATCATACAATTTAACGATCTGTACAGAAAAGTTCGAGAGTCAGAGCGTTATAATTGGGCTGCTACTCAAGGGGTTAATGAAGAAATGCTAATGGAGAATTTTCCAGAAGACCTGCAAAGAGATATACGTCGCCACCTCTTTGAGTTTGTGAAAAAAGTATAATTCTAATTTAGTACTTAATTTGCATATATATCAAAACATTTTCTTTATTTTGATAAAAGTCTTGTGCATTTAAGTGTTTAATAAGTTTTTAAAAAATTAAATTGAGAAATAGCAAGAAATTTGCATATACCATAAAGAAAAAGGGTAAATTGCACAATAATACAATGAACTTTATGCTATTTACTATTGTACAAAATGAACTTTTTATTTTAAAAAAACAATACAATCAGCTTTCGCTTCCATTGTATGCAAGTTGTTGTATATAATGATAACTAAAACAAAAAACCAGACACAAAAAAAGGTTATTCGCTTACAATGAAAGAATTACGAAAGTTGATTGTATTGTTTTTTAAAAAAAAGTTCGTTGTATACAATGATAATCATTGTATTTTCATGCAATATACCCACAAAAAACCGACAACATACTCATGCATTTGTACGAATTCACGAACTTTTTAACATTCTGCAACTTAGATTTTCTTACTCCAAGTTTTCGAAACATACCATAGACTTTAGTTAAGATACACAGTTATCAATCCAGTGAATTCGTAGAAAACTAATTCATTGCTTTTTTTCATAACATTGTTTTAGTTTCTTAATGCCTATTTCGAAACATTACATGCTCACATCAAATTAGTCTCTATAAATCATTACATAATTTATAAACTATTTCTTTTTATTTTGATTTTTAGGTACGGATTTTTTCGCTGATGGATGAACCAATCTTGGATGCGATATGTGAAAGGTTAAGGCAAAAAACGTATATTAAAGGAGGAACAACGTTATATCAAGGGGGATTCGTGACGAAAATGTTCTTTATTGTAAGAGGAAAAATGGTTAGTGTGGGAGAAGATGGGAATAAAGTACCATTATCAGATGGTGATGTATGTGGTGAAGAACTACTGATATGGTGCCTTGAACATTCTTACGTTAATGGAGGTATAACATATATAACTCATTATATTCATATGTTGTTTGTGTTTAGCCATTGATTTATTTTCATCAAGAGCCAAGATTGGTTCTTGCAGTTCTCGCATAAAAAACAGTTTTCGTTTGAACCATCCTCTCTTTCTCTCTCTCTCTATATATATATATATATACATATATATATATAGAGAGAGAGAGGGGCAAGATCAAGGAGAACGACTCTTTCACGAATAACACATAAAACATGTCCGAATCCTTGAAAATCTAATCAAATAGCCGAAAACCTATTGCATCTTAGTAGATGCGTAGTATGTATATATGAATTAATCATTGTATCCTACAGATTCAAGAAACCAAAGAAAACCACAATACAGATTGGTCAGCAACAGGACCGTGAAATGCTTAACAAATGTGGAGGCATTTGTTCTTCGGGCTGCAGATCTTGAAGAAGTCACCACCCTTTTTGCTGGATTCTTAAAGAATCATCGTGTTCAGCTTGCAATAAGGTATTTCATTTTATTCTTTTTACAGTATTCATGCATCATTTGTGGACTAATTTAACTGAAACATAACCAAAGTAGACCCATTGATCATAAGTAAACGGTTCGAAATTATTACGTCTTAAGTTTTCTCGATCTTAAAGTTGTTGTAGTCATGCCCATGTTTAGAAGATACAAACTCTTATCTATATCGATGTAGTTTTTGTTCCTGATGTGAATTGAATTAACCTGCTTTTGAAAATTACATGTTTAGGAACAAATCTCCCTACTGGCGAGGGTTAGCAGCAACCACTATTCAGGTGGCATGGAGATACAGGAAGAAGCGACTAAGTCTTGCAGCAAACTCAAATGGCCACACTACTCTTCATTCCAAGTTTAATTAGTATCTAATTAATTCCCTTTAGAGAATATTAGTTTTCATGGGTTGGATAACTATTAGCTTTAGAGAAAATTCACCTTCATGTTTGGTGTGTATTGATCCTCTTTAAATAATACAAAATATAATAAATAAAGATAACAAATATAACAACTTTCCTAAGATAATATGCTATACAAAATCAGAAACAATATTATCTTGATTCCATAGAATCATTCCTATTACCCCCGCAAGCAAAGTGGTGGAGGACCGACACAAAGCTTGGTGCGAAACTTTTCAAAGAGAGGACGAGGTAGACTTTTGGTAAAGATGTCAGCTAACCGGAAGATGTGAAGCAACAAATTTAGTGGTGAGCTTACCAAACAAAACAAGTTCTCGGACAAAATGATAATCATTATCTATATGTTTAGCGCGCTTATGTGACACCGGATTTGACTTAGAAACAAGGCACTGCGGTTGGTACATTAAATAGTAGGACAATTAGGAGGTAAAACATGAAGCTCTCTAAGCAAATGAGTGACCCATACTATTTCAGCAACTTGATCTAGAAACCGTAGGTTGTTTTTTAGCTCTCCATAACACCACATTTCCACCAAGAAATATCGAATAACCATAAGTGGAGTGACGTGTTTTAATACAACGTTCCCAATCAGCATTGGAATAGCCTAATATTGTTGGAGAAGATGCATGATGAAACGAAAGGCCATATGATAAAGTGTCTTTGATATAACGAAGTATACGTTTAACGGCCTGAAAATGGTTCTCTGTTGGCGCATGGAGGAACCGACTAACCTGATTAACCACATAAGAGATCAGGTCATGTTATAGTGAGATACGGAAGCGCCCCAACTAAGGATTGATACAACGTTGGATTAGCAAACGAAATACCCTTAGTCGTGAAATACTCCGATGTAGAAAGAGGCGTTGCAACAGGCTTGGCATCAAGTAATTGAGTATGAGAGAGTATGTCATTGGCATATTTCGCTTGACTTAGGAAAAGACCCGAATGCGAATAAGAAACCTCCAAACCAAGAAAATAGTTTAACCGACCAAGATTAGTAATAGAGAACTCTTTGTTGAGACGAGAGATGAAAGTCCGAATGGTAGAAGCATCAATTCCGGTAAGAATGATATCATCAACATAAACTAAAAGTTAAAGTAGGCAAGTGTCCCGTTTAAATATGAATAAAGAAGTGTCGGCACGACTGCAAGAAAAACCAAGGCTAATTAAAAAGGTACTCAACCATTGAAACCAAGCCCTCGGAACCTGTTTAAGCCCATAGAGTGCTTTCTTGAGACCGCAAACATGATTAGGGAAATGAGGGTCAATGAAACCCCAGTGGTTGCTCCATAAAGATAGTGTCAGTGAGGTTGCCATTTAAAAACGCATTCTTTACATCTAGCTAGTGTAAAGGTCGCTTATGAAGAATGGCAAGAGAAAGAATTATGCATACAATAGAGGCTTTAACAACCGGGCTAAATGTAGCAGAGTAATCTAGGCTCGGCACCTGAGTAAACCCTTGAGCGACCAAACGAGCTTTGAAACGATCAATCGAACCATCTGCATGGAATTTTGTGTGAAAAAACCCATTTTGAACCAACCACATTTGAATTAGTAGGACGGGGAACAAGATCCCAAGTGGAGTTTGTTTGGAGAACCGACATTTCATCACACATAGCAGCATACCATTTTGGATTTTTAGTAGTAGACTTAAAACCTTTTGGTTCTGCAGATGCAAACAAAGCTTGATGAAGCGAGAGGAAGAGACATAAGTAAGATTTGCTCGATGTCTGGGTTTGAAAATGCCGGCCTTTGAACGAGTCACCATATGGTGACTTGTGGTTGAAGTTGGCGTGGGAGGAGCAGCAAGTGGCGATTATTGTGTAGCAGGTATAGTAGGTTCTGCTCACATACGGATGTATGAAGAAGTCACTAATCTAGAAGATCACCGTCGAGCGTTCACCGGAGCAGTAGAAGTAGAAGTATAGTAGTGGTCTATGCCGGTATAGTGTCATATATTCGCTCAAACCCTCATTGCACCATTCTGGATCTTTTGAGGAGCTCCAAAAGCATTATGTCCAACTTCATGCAACAAAAGAGGTATACTATACCTTGTGGGCGTTCATGGGAAGATACTTAAAGGAGAGCCGGTAAATAGGAGGTGAGGACGTGAAGATGATAATATCCAGCTTTGTGCATGGGAAACAAATCCAAGGAGCTGGTAGAACAAATCCTAGTTCTATAGCTGTTGTAAGTCTTTTCAAAATTGAGATTTATCAATTTAATGAGAGATGTTGAGATTCAGAAATTTAAAACTCCATCCACCATGTCACGTGAGGAAAGAGAGAGTAAATGGCAAGACGAGGCTAAAATCACATACTTAACTGTAGGAATTCAAATTTAACAAATCGCGTGTAAAGGATTGTGTTTAAACACTCGCGAGAAACTAATAAAAGCAATCATAAAAATATCAAATCAAATGTGTTTTCCTAGGTAGACTCCATCCAACAAAACCCGTTACTAAAACATAGAGAATAATAACCATTCAATGTAACGAAGTTTCAAAATACACCATTTAGTGTATTGAGAAACTTATTTGCTAGGTAACATGTAATTTTTTTATTTTGATTTATTTTTTAATACTAAAAATTAAAAATTACTATTTAATGTACTGAAGTTCTATAAATCTATCATTTGGTGTATTAAGAAACATGATAACCTGCTAGTAACCTACTGTCCAAAGGTCATGACACTAAATGATAGGTTTTGAAATTTTAGTAGATTAAATGATGAACTTTTAAAGTTAGATTCACAAAATAAGAAAATCTAAAAACTTTAATATATTTTTAGAAACTAAACCCTAAGGGGGTGTTTGGTTGGTGTCATTTGAGGGGATTTCATGGGATTTGGATTTCAAATCCTTCCAAATGTGGTGTTTGGTTTGACAAAATGGGATGAAATTTCAAATCCTATGATTTTATAAAATTCCACACATGAGAGATTTCTAAATCCTTCCAACCCCCTTGGTATTTTGAAATCCCTCAGATGGGGTATTCTCTCTATCGACTCTCAGGCTAATATTCCGGTGAACCAACACCGAATTCACCGTCAAGACCGTCCCCATCACCCGTTCGCGGTCGCCATCACCCGTCGTTGTCACTCATTCGCCGTCACCCGTCGCGGTCACCCATTCGCCGTCGCCCGTCACCGTCACCCATTCGCGGTCGCCCGTCACCGTCGCCGTCACCCGTTCACAGTCGCCCGTCACCGTCACCCGTCCGCCATCGCCGTCACCCGTTCGCCGTCGCCCGTCACCGTCGCCGTCACCCGTTCACAGTCGCCCGTCACCGTCACCCGTCCGCCATCGCCGTCACCCGTTCGCCGTCGCCCATCACCGTCACCCGTTCGCCGTCGCCCGTCACCGTCACTCATCCGTCGTCGCCGTCACCTGTTCGCCGTCGCCCGTCACCGTCACCCGTTCGCCGTCGCCATTCGCCGTTTGCCGTCGCCGTCACCCATTCGCCGTCGTCGTCGTCACCCTTCCGCCATCACCGTTCGCCATCGCCGTCACCCTTCGGCCATCATCCTTCACCGTCGTCGTCACCCGTTTGTCGTCGCCGTCACCTTTCCACCATCATCGTTCGCCGTCGCCGTCACCCGTCCGCCGTCGCCGTCGCCCTTCCGCCATCGTCGTTCGCCGTCACCGTCACCCGTTCGCTGTCACCCGTCACCCGTTCACAGTCTCCCGTCACCGTCACCCGTCCGCCATCGCCGTCGCCCGTCACCGTCACCCGTCCGCCGTAGCCGTCACCCGTTCGCCGTCGCCCGTCACCGTCACTCGTCCGTCGTCGCCGTCACCCGTTCGCCGTCGCCCGTCACCGTCACCCGTTCGCCGTCGCCCGTCACCGTCACCCGTTCGCCGTCGCCATTCGCCGTCACCCGTTCGCGGTCGCCATTCTCCGTTTGCCTTCGCCGTCGCCATTCTCCGTTTGCCATCGCCGTCACCCGTCCGCCGTCACCCGTTCGCCGTCGCCATTCTCCGTTTGCCGTCGCCGTCACCCGTTCGCCGTCGCCATTCTCCGTTTGCCGTCGCCGTCACCCGTCCGCCGTCACCCGTTCGCCGTCGCCATTCTCCGTTTGCCGTCGCCGTCACCCGTCCGCCGTCACCCGTTCGCCGTCGCCATTCTCCGTTTGCCGTCGCCGTCACCCGTCCGCCGTCACCCATTCGCCGTTCGCCGTCGTCGTCGTCACCCTTCCGCCATCACTGTTCGCCGTCGCCGTCACCCTTCCGCCATCGTCCTTCGCCGTCGCAGTCACCCGTTCGTTATCGCCGTCACCCGTTCGCCATCGCCGTCACCTTTCCACCATCGTCGTTCGCCGTCGCCGTCACCCGTTTGCCGTCGCCGTCACCCGTCCACCGTCGCCGTCATCCTTCCGCCATCGTCTTTCGCCGTCGCCGTCACCCATTCGCCGTTACCCGTGCCGTCGCCGTCACCCGTTCACCGTCGCTATTCTTCGTCGCCGTCACCCGTTCAGCGTCGCCATTCGCCGTCATCGGTTCGCTGTCGCCATTCGCCGTCACCCGTCAACCGTCGTCGTCGTCATCCTTCCTCTTCGATGGTGGCAACAGGTGTGGTAGTTGGCTGTTGATGGAGTTTAGTGGTGGTGGAAATCCCATCTAAAAAATATGAACCAAGCACAAGATAGGATTTTAAATCTCACCAAATGCAAATCTCACCAAATACCAATCTCATTATAAATGCAAATCCCTTAAAAACAATACTTGAACCAAACACACCTAATTCTACATTGTCTAGGCTGCACGAAAAAGTGAAAACATATTTCCAGTTCAACAACTTTCTTGTCTAGAAAACAATTTCCTTGATTTTATGGATCTATCACACGCTCACGGGGCGGGAGAGTGTCTTCATTTATGAAAATTTCCTAATTTGAAAAATTTCCCATCAGCCACACAATTAGATCTCTTTTCATTGAGCTGGCTCGAGCTTAAAAAAGCTTAAACAAGCCTAGCTCGATAAGTGTCTAGCTCGGCTTAACTAGGCTCGTTTACATCCTAAATCACATTCTAGTACCACTATTAAACCTAACTAAATTTCATTCTACTATGGGGCGGATACTTGCTTTAAAGAGAACCACATGTATGGGGCGGATACTTAGTTTAACTACCCGTGAATGAACCGTGCGGATCGGGTACCCTAACCGAACTGAACCGAAAAGGAACGGATATTCGTGGTTCTGTTCAAGGTAAACCACAATTTCGTTGCGTCTTTTTATGTACACAAAAAACACTAAAAAATGAAGTTATTTTCTGACAAATTAAAACCATTAACACTAAAAAGAGTACTAGAAAATGAAACTAATAACACGGAGGATTAGACTAATCACTCATTAGGAGTATTGCCTTATTGGAGTTGTTGATTACCAATGTGGTAGCGCATTGGATCGATTAAGCGCGAAAGAAGAAAACACGGTATATAATGGAGATTTTCTTAAGATTAGTATTTTTTAATTGTGAAATATTAATAAATATACATATCTTAATAAATCAAATATATACGTGGTGGGACGGGTACCCACGGATAGTAAATTTAGATAACCAAACTAGTCCTGCAACTTAGTGGGTACCCTTACTTTCAAGTTTTTTGGCTCACGAACTGTTCTGGTATCGGTTTTCTAGATTTCAAATCATGCGTATTAGTTCGGTTCATCGTCTTTTCGGTTTTTTTTTAACTCCCCTACTATTATATTCTAATTTGAGAATGTGTAAATGTTACATCTCAAAAATAGCTTCGGCACTTCAAAATTCTCCCAAATTTCTACTAACAAGAAGAATCAAGAGTGTGTCAAATACAATCTCACAATCACCTTCACAAAACCATCACGTTCATTATATCATGAGCAAAATATAATAAATAAAGAGTTAATTACATTTTTTATCACTATGGTTGGATGGTTTTTACGGTTTTAATATCCGATTTTTTACTTTTTTTACAATTTTGGTTCCTAAACGATCAAACCTCTTATGAATCTAGTTCTAGACCAAATTTGAATGACCAAATTTGAATGCCTTATATTTTAATTCATTTTCTAAATTCTAAATTAATGTTTTAAATTGTTTTTGATAAATTAAAAGATTAATACATTAAAATCAGAAATACTCTCTCACTCTCTTCTCATCACTCTTTGTGTCCTCTATCCCCCCCCCCCCCCCCCCCCCCCCCCCTTCTCTCCTCCCCTCACAGACACACAAACACACACGCGTGCCTCTCTCTTGCTCTCTCTCTATCACCATTGCCAACTCCAAAACCACCACGGCTCACCACCACCTCCAACAGCTCCAACCACCCCTCCATCTCTCCTTCCTCTCGGTGTTTCTCTTCTCTCCGCCACTGCTATATCAAATTTTCACCCACCTTTGGCTTCATATTCAACCATCACCACCATTAAGAATTCCGGCCACCGAGAACAAATAAAAAGTCTAACTCTTTTATAGTTCCCAGAGCAAATTTCACAAACACACACTTGCACATTTGAGAACAAGAACACTCCATAAACCCTAAACCAAATCCAAACAAAATCATATTGTATCTTAGCTTGTTTTGAAATCTGCAACTCAAATCAAAAGTTTACATTTGTTTTAGGGTTTTGTTATGACCCAAATGATATGAGGTCAAGATTGAATTAGTTAGGCTGTTACATATATAGCATATTAACTATAAAAGCAATAGTCTTTTTCTGAAATAATAAGTCTTGATTTGTATACTCTCTGTTCTCAAACCATCTCTGTAACACTCTGCCCATCAATGGCAATTTCAGCTTTCTATCTTCAATTTCTATTTTAATTCTTAGAAATTCTGGATTGATTTGCTATTAATTCTTCGATTAACATTTGATCCTGGAATTGAACCATTACAATTGGTATCGGAGCCACTTTCTTGGCTCCTAATTTGACACCATCGACTAGCTGCTACAACAAAGACTACACCCATGGATGAAGATACGAAGACATTCATTACAAAATGCATAACTTCAGCAATCAAATCATCACTTTCTGATCAGAACAAAAAGATACATCAACACACCCAAGAAAACCCACGTAAAAATTTTCAGTCTTCAAGTTATCATTCTAGAAACATGGGTTCTTCTTCGCATCTTTGGAATGATTTGGGGTCTGTAAGGCTAAAAGAATTTGATTACAAAGTCATTTCTGGAGTAAAAAGAAAAGAACATGGAGATAACGGTAAGGAAGATAAAAACGCACGTCAACTGTTTGAGGAAATGTCAGAAAGAAAAATTCTTAAACAAGAAGCCACTGTTGAAGAATACTATGATGCATTCAATTCCATGTTTAAGAATAGAGATTTGGATGAGATGTTTAAAGTAAGACTCTTCAATTGGGGGTTACAACCGAATATTGAGAAAAAAGTTAGCATGTTCAAACCTAAAACCCTTTATGATGCTTATTGTCTTGCCAAATTACAAGAATGTGTACTCTCTTCTCTTGAATTTTATCCTATTTCTGTTTTACACAATTCTTCAAACAAACCAATCTCTATTTCAAACCTATTTCCTGAAATTGGAAAAGGGGAATGGAATTACGTTGAACAGGAAGTTGGTAACATGGGTCCGGGAGGTTACTACAGTAACATGCACGTAGAGGTTTCATCTACAACAACAAGAATCAACTGAAGTTGGCTAATCCTTTGAAAGATGTATTTGATGTTGCAAGCCCCTCACATGTCTTAGACGAAGTAAATAATGAAGCTCAACTCGTAATTGCAACAGAGGGTATTTGTTCAGATTATAGTTGTTAGGATAATGCAACAGGTGGTGGAAGTAATGATAGCAATTTCATTACAACCAAGTTTTGGGACGAATGTGGTAAAAGTGGAAAACCAGGTGACAAGGGGTCCAAGATATACCTTCAAATAGGTGTTGATTATTTTGAAGAAGATGAAGTAGATCCACCGAAAGGAAATATGAGATTAGGTGTACAACAATGTTTAATTGGTTTGAACACTTCATGCGACAATCAACTTTTGAAACATCTCAACAAATTGCAATGGTTTAACAATGTTAACCAAGAAACTAAGATGAAGTTAATTGAAATGTTACTTGCTAGTTGTATGAAGACAAAATGGATTTCTTAATCAATATATAGATTCTTGAGGACAAGAATCTTTTAAGGGGAATGGATTGTTATCAAATGATATGAGGTCAAGATTGAATTAGTTAGGCTATTACATATATAGCATATTAACTATAAAAGCAATAGTCTTTTCCTGTAAAGTCTTGATTTGTATACCAATTGTAATGGTTCAATTCCAGGATCAAATGTGAATCGAAGAATTAATAGCAAATCAATCCAGAATTTCTAAGAATTGAAATAAAAATTGAAGAGAAAGCTGAAATTGCCATTGATGGGCAGAGTGTTACAGAGATGGTTTGAGAACAGAGAGTATACAAATCAAGACTGATTATTATAGAAAAAGACTACTGCTTTTATAGTTAATATGATATATATGTAACAGCCTAACTAATTCAATCTTGACCTCATATCATTTGAGTCATAACAGGTTTTTGCTACTTACCACCGATAAGATTTGTTGTTCAATTTGATGATTTGGAGTTTTATACAAGTGATTGTTTTGAGGGAGGTCAAGTGGTGGTGGTTGGATATGTGGTTGTGGTAATGATGAAGTGGCGGCAGCGACATCCCGGAGTGACGAAGATGAAATGTGCTTTTGCTAACTTTTTCTTATCTTCAAAAAAGGCGGGTGATGTTGGAATTCATCGACTAAGAAGTAGGAAAGAAAGAAGACAAAGATGAGGGGCGGTCGGAGTTGGAGGTGGTGGTAGGCGGCGCTGGCGTCGGAGGTGGTGATTAGTTTTTTTTTTTTCCAAACAGCTTCACCTCAGAGTGGGCAACGGCGTTAGAGAGAGAGAGTGTGTGTGTGTCTAAGGGGAGAAGAGAGCACAGAGAGAGAGAGAGAGATTGTGTGTGTGTGTTAGAGAGTATTTCTAATTTTTAATTTAGTAATTTTTTTGTTTTTCAAAAACAAATTTAAAAGTGAATTTAGAAAATGAATTAGAAAATAAGGTTGGGGTAATTTGGTCATTCAAATTTGGCCAGGAACCAAATTCATAAGAGGTTTGAACGTTTAGGAATGAAAACTTAAAAGACCAAAAAACCACCAAACCGCACAAAAACCAAAAATGTACTCAACTCTAAAATAAAAAACACATCAACTCCCAATGAAAATCCACAGAAAGATATATTTCTTATAAACATCACAGAACATGTAGTAGACATTCATATAAATAAGTAATTTATATAAATAAATTAATAAAGAGGGTTAAAATGACAACCAACACTCATCTGACTTAAACAACAAAAATACAGAAATAAAAAATATGCTCCCATAAATCAGGTAATTTATATAAATAAATAAAGTTTACTTGCTGATTTGTAGGCATTTTCAAATTCGTTATAAGAACATATCAAAATGGAGGAAGAGGAGAGAAAACAAAACCGAGTTTGTGAAGAACCGAATCGTAAAGTGTTCGAATGGTTGTGTGAAGAGAAGGCGCATAGGAAGAGGAAGGAGTGGAGAGAACTAAGAACATACGAATGGGTTTCTCGGTAGTTATTTGGGCACTGTTTGGTGTAACATGCGTCAATTTTTTGACTGTATGTACAGGCTGTTTTTATATATATAGGTATATATAATACGAGTTTGGGACCCAGGGGTATCCACATCCCTGATTTCTAAGTTCGGGAATGGGAATCCCCATCCCTATCACTGGTCAACTAGGGGAATCCCCATCCCTATCACTGGTCAACTAGGGGAATCCCCATCAAACCAGGTTCGGGTATGGGGACCCTTCTTTTGGCCATCTTTATGGCAGTGGCAATCAATATCCAGCATCCGTAGTGGTAAATACCACAAACTTGTGATAGATTTCCGAGTCCACAAAAAATGTAAAAGATATAAAACATGACACTTATAAGGCAGGGTAGAGTACATATCACAAACAATATTACATTTCTCAACTTCGCTTATTAGTAGATCCTTTGTCTAACACGCCTCCCGTCAACGCCACTGCCATCAGGATTACCATCATTCCCGTAAGACGTTACAGAGTGTTCTCTAATCCTTGCCACGTATTCCAGTAGCTCGGTGATCACAGAAGGACAGCTCTGTGTTAAGTAATCGAATCCATCACTTTGCATTACAGCTGAGTACAAGTAACAGTAAATTTATTAGTAGTTGCCATTCGCAATACATCAACTTTATGGGTCTCAAACATTTCTCATAATAAAAGTGTTCAAAGGGTCCATTTAGTTCACATCATTTTTAGAAATTTTCTTTTGAAGGCCCCATTCTTATATGATACAAATCAAATGAGGGCACATTTACTGAACGGGAAAAAGTAAAGCAGAAAATAAAAACGATAGATCCTACGATTTGAGATGCAGGTCGCTCTAACAACTAGCATCACCATAATTCTCCCAAATGGTAAGGCTGCTATTTATTTTACTATAACTTAGTGATCCAAGAAAACTGAAGTACAGGAAACAGAATCCTATTCTCATAAGAAAACAATAATCCATGAACTTTTGATTAATTGGGCGAAGGAACCTTGGCTTGCTTGGATGGTTCGTATCATCAGGACAAGGTAATAAACGAAGATGGGAAGCTTGTTAGACAAAGTTCAACGTGTAAAAACAGGCTAGCCGGCCCAGTTGACCTCAATAATTCTGTCTAAGAAGTGTTAGAAGTCCTTATATAAACCATGTACCCGTTGACCTCAATAATTCTGTCTAAGAAGTGTTAGAAGCCCTTATATAAACCATATACCCGTGGCCATCCCTGATTAAAACCCCCATTTGACTAGAACTCTAGACCTCCCATATGGTTATCAACTTGTCAAATATGATAACAAAATTCAGATTATTTTACTAATAATCTAACTTAATGAATACCATGTTTTAGGAGGTGTTTGTAGTTAAATTAAAATACACATTTGGCAATTTCAATCGATTTCCTTCGGTGTTGTAAAACTCGGCCTACTCGGCTTGTACTAGCTAATCAGTCCTTGACTGAGGCGATTTGAGCAAAACCGGTCAAAAATTTGGTTTTGGTCAAACTTAGATCAATACGGTCCAGCTGGGGCTAACTCGAGAAGCAAAAAGTCAAAAGGCGGTAAACAATTTCTAATAACTAAAAACCCTAACTCTCTTCAATTTAATGCAAACTAATATTGTACCAGTTGTGACAACAGCAAATAGTTTCTACTCGGCAACTTTGTCTGTTTTCTTTCACCCTTTTCCATTACCTTTATTTCTTTTTTCCCGTCTACTTTTTGACTGATTTTTAAAAAAAGTTTTTAAAACAATAAAATAAAAAAAAATCTATAATATTTATAAAATGAGAGAAAGAGAGAGATAGTTTTGCCTTGGCAATTGTGTTAATGCGGGTGAGGAATTGTCTTGGTATGAGAGAGTGTTGGTGGGCAGGTGTGTCGTAACTTGTAAATGAATAGAGGGTTATTTGGGGGGTATATTGGTAATCTCCCATAACTTAAATTTTAAGAGTTAAAGGAAAGTAGGAGAGAGTATTAATGTGTTATAGTATACTAATAGCCTAGTACGGTGTTCGCGCAATGCAACGGCTTTTAAAGAGAGATGGTAGTGAGATTGTATAGTGGCGAGTTTTTGGTGGTGGCTAGCGATGGAGAGGACGGATGAAACAATGACGGTTGTAAATGGTGTCTGACGATGCTAAATAATGTTACAATAAATTTGAAGTAATATAGGCAATACTACAAATTTCATAGTAGATATTATATTGATTCTCTAAGATGTAACTTGTTCTAAGAGTTTTAAAAAGTTATGAAATTAAATTTTTTTTTAAAGCATGAAATTAAATGTATTATTGAAATATGGAAAATGGGTTTTTATAATCGATGATCTATTTTTACAATGACGTGCATACCAAATAGAAAATTAGAAAAAAAAATACAGAAAATTTTAATCTAGTTTAGAAGGTTAATAATTGGATGGATGTGATTAATCTAGATAAAATGGATGGTTAGGATTTAGTATTGATTGAAAATTAAGAACTCTTAAAATTGATGGTGAGAGAGAATGATGTATGTTTTAAAAAGTAGTATAGATATAGATAGCAAAGATATATATTTGATGGAAAAATCTTATTTTTGTTCAATTTAATGCAAATTTGATAAGAAAAACATATTTTTGAACAAGTTTATTCTTTTAGGTCTATTTTGCTATGAACATGTAATATTTGGCTACTCATGGTACATATAATTTCAGAATTTCATCAAAATAACTGATAGCACAGCCCACTACCACAATATATACCCAGCCCACTACCTTGAAGGTTTACTCCAGACGTAACAAGAGACGTGTGTAGGACAGGGGATCAACTCTCCTTTGTTCACTCGCACTTAAAGGGTTGCTTAGATGGTCAATCCCATCACCTTACAGCCAAACCATTAGTTCCCTGTTTAACCCCCAGTAACTTGAAGAGCTCGACTCTCTTGTTTCCATTCCAGACGTTGTTTCAGGCCCTGACCAGGCTACCTCACACACGCTCAGTCGAACACATTATTAATGTGCAACAAGGCCATAAACCTATCTATGTTCGAGCGTATGATACCCCAATTCTGACATGGCGACTATGCATTGCCTATCAAGCCCTTAACAAGACCACAGATCCCTAATAAATTTCCCATCCCTGATGTGGAGGAAATGCTGGATGAATTACATGGAACGGTTTTCTTTTCCAAGATCAACTTGAAATCAAGATTTTATCAAGTACGGGTTCGTGAATCCAATATGGAAAAAACAGCCTTCAGGGCCATTAGGAATTTCTGGTTACGCAGTTTGGCCTTACCAATGCCCGCAACAACATGTCATCCCCTTATGAACCACATTTTCTGCTCTCTTCTTCGCAAAGGTGTGCTCATCTAGTCATCTTCGACGACATTCTTATTTATAGTCCATCTTGGGATCACCATCTTAAAGTGTTGACAACAGTTCTTAATCATTTCGAGAAACATCAGTAGGTCATTAATAAAAAGAAAGTCTCTTTGGATTGAATTCAGTTGAATATGACCATACTATTGCCTAAGGATGGCAATTTGGGTCGTGTTCAAGTTAAATGAGTCGTGTCAAACTTTCATGTTGACCATTTTCATGTCGACCCATTTTCGACCTAAGTTAATTTTGTGTTAAATTTGGTTCGTGTCGCTTTAATTCGTGTTCGGTTCGGACGTGTTCCATGTCGACCCGTTTTACGAGAAAAATGTCGGATTGTGTTCCACGAATAAAATTCAGATTTTCAAGTCGGCCAAATATTAGTGAAAAAGTTGCATATAAAACCAACTTTGAAATAAATAAATTTAACTTCAAAATTTCAGATTTCAAGTTGTGTTTCGGGGCCTCGCACAACTCATAATTGCAATTTAAGGATCTCAGTTTCGTTTGACCACCACTTTTAGGTTCTAACTTTGACCGATTTTTATAATCAAGTTATTTTTAGGATTAAGGTGACCCATTTTTTTGTGTTATGTTCATGTAGACCCATTTTAGTTTCGTGTTAGGTTCGGCTCAGCCCATTTCGTGTTTGGTCTAGGTCAGGTTTTGCTTCGTGTCTCAAATTGCCAACATTATTATTGACAAAAGGGGTATCCATGGATTTGTCCAAACTTTGCTCAATCTATGATTGGCCATTCCCCTTATCAGGGTTTTCTTGGGCTCACGTGCCACTAACGCAATTTTATCAAGGGATATGGGCGATTGCCCAACCTCTAACCGAATAAACAAAAAAGACAACTTATTTGCCTTCGACTTACTTAAGCATTGTATGATTACCATAACCCTATTTCTCACAGCCATTTGAAATTAAGTGTGATGCCTCTGTCTGGATGCGGTATTGGAGTTGTTCTAATGCAAAACAATAGGCCTATTTCTTATTTTAGTCGTGCTCTAGGTGATCGTTCCTTTGCATACGAGAAAGCAATCATAGCTTTGGCCTTGTCTATTCAACATATGAGGCTTTACTTGCTTGGGAGACCCTTCACTCTCCACACGGATCAGAAAAGCCTAAAACACCATCTTGATCAGCGTATTACTACTTCTGATCAGCAGAATTGGCTTACCAAGTTAACGGATTACCACTTTATAATTTGTTATCACAGATGTTGATAGAGAACATGCTACTAGACAGACCAACACCAATACCCATATCTGGAAAGCCCAGTCCACTAGGCCCAAAGCTTATTAAAATAGAAATTGTATATATAGCTGATGTTGAGCAAAAGAGGGGTAGGGTGATTATTGTTAGTAGAATTCGGCTCTTGGAAATTCTGCAGGAAGACATCGTTCTTCTCTGACTTGGGGCAGGGGAGTTCTATGCAAACTCTGATTTACTTGTTTTCCTTTCTGTATCTCCATTTCTTTTCCTATGATCCAGCCTATTATAGTAGCTAATATAACAATTGATTCTATATTCCTTATATCTGCTCTATTTCATCTATCGATTCCTATCAGATGCTCTCTTATCCCATGGTTTCCCTGTAATTCTCTATGTGATGGTTATGATGGCGAGCCAAACCTTCAAAAGATTGCCCACTCTATGTCTGATTCTCATTCCAAAATGGCAGGTTATATCGCAAACACAAGCTAGTCCTTCCCTCACCCTCCCCTTGGATACCAACATTACTTCACAAATACAATGACAGGCTGACAGCCCTTCTGGAGGTCATTCGGGATACTATAGAATGTACAAACGTGTCTCTTATCAGTTTTATTGGTTTGGAATGGCCAAAACTATCAAACTTTATACAGCAATGTGATGCATGTCAACAGTTCAAATCTTCCACCCTCGCCTTATCAGAACTTCTCCACCCACTGCCAATTCCAGCCTTGCTTTGGGATGATAACTTATAGATTTCAACACCGGTTTACCCAATGTGATAACTTGTCAAAGTATTGCCATTTTATTGATCTCAGGCATCCATACTCTGCAAAAACAGTTGCTGAATTGTTCCTTAGGGAATTCATGAGATTACATGGAATTCCCATGTCAATCATAAGTAATCGCACTCCGGTTTTATTGAGAAAATTTTGGCATGAGATCTTCAAATTTCAGGGCAACAAACTAAAGTTTTAGCTTAGCATACCATCCGGAAACAGATGGCCAAACCGAAGTGGTCAATCGGAGTCTTGAAACTTATCCCCAATGCTTTACTTCTGATCAACCCAAATCCTGGTCTCATTGGATTCCTTGGGACAAGTATTGGCACATGCACAGCATGACGCATCATGTGTCCACTAACACCACTCCCTTCGAGGTTGTCATGGTCACCCTCCTCCATCAGTTCTACACTTCGCCTCTGCTGTCATCCGTTGTGAGATCGTTTTACAAGATCTCCTTGATCGCGATGAGGCCCTCAAGCAACTCAAGTACCATTTGTCTCAAGCCCAAGACCACATGAAAGTTTCAGCAGTGGGATATTGGGTCTATCTTAAGCTTAGGGCCTTAGGCCTCACCGTCAACAATCTTTGGTTAGATGAATTAATCAAAAACTATCAGCAAGGTTTTACGGACCCTTTATCTTCACCAAACATATTGGTCCTGCTACCTATAAACTTCAGCTCCCTAAATCTGCCAAGATACATGCTTTTTTCCACACTTCCTTGCTCAAACATGCTGTGGGCAACTCTATATATGAAGCAACCCTACCACCAAGTCTAGAATTTGGACTTCTCTGTCATGATTGTGCCCATTAAGTGCTTGGCTACTCGTACCATCCACTAGAATGGGCAGCCACTCCATCAGCACTTAATTCAGTGGCAGCATAGCCCTCCAGAGGAAGGCACTAGGGAAGACTCTTTTTCCATCACGAGCAACTTTCCCGACTTTCAGCTTGAGGACAAGCCAGATCTTAACCAGGCGGCGGTTGATAGTAATCAGCCCACTACCACAATAAATACCCAGCCCAATCAGCTCACTACTTCGAAGGTTTACTCCAGACGTAACAACAGACACGTGTAGGTAAGAGATGGATAGAGTTTGTTATTTAAATCTGTTATTTACATGAGAGAGGAGAGGAGGTGAGGTATGCATGTTTAGTCTTAAGAAAGGGCCTTAGCACTTAGGCTTGGGCAGAAGGATACCACACAGTGATTCATTTCTGATTATGGAATGTTCTCCATTCCATTAATAAAACTTACCTCCTCTTTCCTCCGAATTCTCCGATTTCCATAAATTCCAGCTTTATTATTTATCAATAGCCTAATCCGATGACAGCTCGAGTAGCACCTAGCGAGTTTTACAACATCAATTTCCTTCCTAACAATTTATTTTTCCTTTTAATTTACTTGTTTGATAAAAAACATAACCCGAATATGGATCGAAATTACCACTGTAGGTCAAAAATACAAGGTTTACTTTTTTAACAAAATTGAAAATGAAAAAAAACAGACAGAGAAGTGATTGTGCAGTAGGTGTACCTTTGAGATTTTCAGGGTCGGCAACAAATTTGAGGCAAATAGATTTGAGTTGAAAACAATGATGTTGTTCTGCCAAAGCTAAAGTAGTGGCTACAGTGTTAATGGCAACATCCTCACAAAGTTTAGTCTCACACAGAAAACGAAGTCGCTCAATTCCGTACTGATCAGCTGCTGCAAGGAGATGTTGTGCCATAAGTGTTGAAGCCCATTGTGATTGTGAGGGACATGAACTTAAATCAACAACCTCTTCCATATCTGGGAGCCTATCCCAATATATAAAATGGAGTAAAGCCTACATGCGTAACACACAATCAAAATTCAATTGTCTACTTGTTTTAGATCAAAACCATTAAAATAATAAATAATAAACCACCCATAGGCACAAGTTTGCATCATATTACTTAAAAGATAAAGAAATGGGAACACAACTCATTTAATAACTGATGCTGAAAAATAAACAACTATCAACAAAACAAATCTAATTAAATAACTGTAAAGATGAAAAGTTCACAAATACAATAAAAGAAGTTTGATAAATCACATATTTTGAGTTTATTGGTAGGCATACATTACATACACCATTTGCCCCCGGTATATTCAGAAATTTGATGTAATAATTAATCAAAAACTGATTTTTTTTAGCAGACAGAGAAATCGAACAACCAAGCCATAATTAGAAACAAAATAAAAACGACTTTAAATAACCGAACCATCTAGAAAATCAGTGGTTTGGTTTTTACTTTGTTATTTAAAACCTTTTTTTCTTTTTGCTTCTTAGGCCGAGATTGTTATTTTTAATGTTGAGCCAATTTGGCCCAAGTCCAAAGTGCATGTCAGAAAATGGTCAACAACCAAACTACAACATATACTGAGATAATTGAAAAGAACAAAACAAAGTTGGTCGGTTTGTAAATCCAACAAAAGAACATTATCTTAGGGGGTGTTTGGGATTGCGATTTGAAAATAGATTATGCGTTTTTAATAATCAGAATCAGATAATCAGCTGTAAGAGAACGTGCTACTGAATAATAGTGTTTGGATTTAATTATGTTGCTTCATATCGCAATAATCAAATAATCAGTTTTTTAAGTGCTTAGCAAAGTAGATTAATTGATTTTTAAAGGGTAAAATCACAATAATCAAATAATCAGTTTGAAAAAGCAACTCAAAAGTAGATTCTCAAAACTGCGTTTTGTAGTCTCCAAAACGCAAATAATTGATTTTTGAAAACACAACCCCAAACACTTTAAACTAATTATCTACGATTTCAAATCACAATAATCAAATAATCAGTTTTTAAACGCAATCCCAAACACCCTCTTAATTTAATCAATATTTTTGAAAATGATGTAGAAGGTTTAAAACGTGATGGGTGACTTTCGCCATGTGTTCCCCATCTGCGCTTTTCCATCTTATGCTAGTTTTATTAACTCGTAAATAATAAAACATAACTCAACGCAGCCCATTCACATTTAAATGTGCCACCCATTAGAAAATATCAAAATACGCTCTGTGTGTGTGTGTGTGTGTGTGTGAAACTTAGAAAGCAAGTCATACCTTAAAAACAGGAGGCTCAATTTCCTGTACGTTAATGCAATCTGTATTATCGTCTTTCATAGGACCAAAAAGTTGTGCTTTAAAGACAGGTGAACGTGCAGCAAGTACCAACTTGTGTGCTCGAAATACTTCCCCTTTAACATCAAGAATTACATCTGTCAATTCTCCACTTTCCAAAAGATGCCCAAAATGCTGACTTATATCAGATGGCGGTGAAGATATACTCAAAATCTGAGGCCCTGCCGTACATGATTTCACAACACCAACTGTGCACTTAACCAACAAACAATCATCTTTCAGATACTCTGATGTTTCCAACACACTCCTCCTTAGAAAACGCTTATATCCCCTGCCATTTCCCATTATTTAAACTATTATTCAAGCATAACCAAAAATGTTAAGCTATTTATAAATCATTATAGCAACAAACATAGCAAGTACATGTGGCAGGAGGAAAGGATCAGGTCAAATGGATTATTTTTAGCATGTGGCACTGGTCGGGTTGACCTGCAGACAAATTTCTGTCTAGTATTTTATGTCTTATAGATAATTAATGCAATAATTGTGATTAAAAAACACTCACTACAAAAATCATCAAAAGCTTTAAACAAAATAATTCTCCACTATTTTTCATACAAGACACCAAACGATTATATGGTAGTCACATCAAGAAAAAATAAGACATGTGCTTCGTGGAAACCATAAATATTAATAACTACCAATTTTAACCTTTAATTCAATGAATATTCATCACAATAACATATAGTAATTTAGTTTTTTCTCACATCATCACATCATTCTTGTTTAAATTGGTTTTATTCATAATCACCTATTTAAATAAATATGATAGGACATGAATCTCATTTTCTGGAAAAAAGAGTGCTTCTGCAAAATTATAGTATTGCAATTAGCATTATCCTTGATTGCATTAGCATACTAGCATAAACAACAAATCAATTCTTAAAAGAGTGCTTCAAAAAAATTGCAATAATTTGATTGAAAAATTAGCAGATAAAGGATTCTCTCACTTGTTATATTTGATTGAAAAACAGGGTCTTCCACCCTCTATGTATATTCATTGGAAAGAAAGCGGTACCAATTGTTATGTCTTCTTCAAAATTTTCATACCAAGTAGATGTGTCACAAAATTTCTTGGCATTGAATGTTTCGCAGCATAAAATATAAACTCCACTCACCCTAGTTTGCCCACATTTCACGGCAGGGAGAAATTACAATCTAGTTTGGGTTTGATTTGTTTATTCACTTCACATTTGTTATTACAAAAGGTTTACCGATACAGGTAGAGGGTCAAAAGGAGCTCGGGTCAAAACTGGTTTTTTTAACACGTTGAACAAGTCATGTTGATCTGTTAGTTCTAAATATAATGCAACTTTCTAAATTTATCAGTTCCTCTCTAATATACTTCGAAGAAAAATGAAAAATTAATTTGTTCCTCTGACTTGCATTATAAAAAGATCAGAAGTGAAAAAAGCAAATGCTCAAAAGAAAGTCAAAAGAAAAAATATCCTGAAAAAACTTGTGAGAAATAGGCAAAGAAAATATCTTCACAATTTTATGAGATATTGACAAGTCAAAAATGCTTGTGACAAGATCTTATGAGAAAATGCCAAGATTCTTGGTAAATTGATAACTTAAAACATGTTGCAATTAAGAGTATTCCACCCACTGGGTGGGCATTTTAAAGTTAGGATATGAATATAGAAGAACAGGTTGTGATGTCATTCACATGAGACTGCAAGTTGCTTGCAAAATAGCAGTCAAAGAGCAGTACAATTGCGTATATTAAGGTCCTAAGAATACTGAACTGGTTGAGGCGAGTTCTCCAAAATATTTAAAAAATGATCAACAACATGCTTTTTTATCACAATTGACGACATAATCAAGGAAGTCATCACAATTCATCATAATTAATATGTCAAACATCAGAATGTTGTGAACTTGGTTTTAAAAAGCGGGATGCGCTCTAATGCGTTTAGAGTCCCGGGAGCCGATGCGTGATGCGTGACGAACCCGATGCGCCCAATTTTTACAAAAATCCTTTTAAACTATTTTATATCTTGTAAATACTTATATATTAAAAATTGTTTAATTAATACCAAAAGTAGTTTAATAGTAGTTCGTAAATGTTGAATAACATAATAGACATATACGCTTAGGAAAATCAAAACAACCAAAAGATAAATCAACAATAGCCCCAACTTCCCTTTCCCCCATGAAGTCCTCCAAACTTTCTCTAGTCACAAACTAAATGTCCCCAAGATCCGTATCATCAAACCCAAGCACGTCTCCATCTCCCTCATCGTCATCGGTCACTCCAATGTCTTCTTCTACCTGAGCATCTTCATCAACAAGAGCGGACGTCTCCATCTCCCTCATCATCATTAGTCACTCCAATGTCTTCTTCTACCTCATCATCTTCATCAAAAAAGCGGGTCTTTTTCCTCTATCAGTTCTTGATGAGCCGACCCTATCATCACCTCCTCTTCTTGATCCTATAGTGAAACCCAACATAGCCCAACTTTAAGCCAAAAAAACGCATCAGCTGCATCACGCATCACCCATCACACAACCTCATGAGAGCGCATTCGGTACCCCCCCCCCTCCGCAGCAGACTGCTAGATGTGTTTCAGCCACCGCGGCAAAAGGCACATCACACATCTGGCACGCCTGATGCGTACTTATTTAAACCAAATTTGTGAAATATTACAGAGCATTGAAAGGGATTCCATACTTAAGCTTGATTTTTAAGTGACATCACCATGACAGTAGGCTGCTCAACTTGATCCACATTATGTTCTTGATAATATTTATCACATAAATTAGTGTAGGCAACACTTTCTTCATATTAGCTTTCAAGTTGACTAGCAGATACGCTTGCAAAAATCGGTCGAGTACTCGGCATGTAATTGGGTTAAGGCATGGATCTCCATACCGCCAACTTATAGAAGAAGTGGACATCCCAAAAACAGTGTTTTGAATGCATGAAGGGCCTTACGAGTTTGTAGTTATGCCATTCGGGTTAAGGAACACTCATTCGGCTTTCTAATCACTCATGAAGAAGGTATTTCAACCCTATCTATGCAAATTTGTCTTGATATTTTTTTGATGCTATTGTTGTCTACTTGTCTATAGTAAAACAGAAATGTCTAGCAACTGTCTTTAATTGTTTGTGTCAACAATAAGAATAGAAAATTAAGAAAAAATGCTTATTTGGCAAAAGTCAAGTTGAGTATGTAGTTTGAAAAGATGGCGTCATGGGTGATCCATCCAAAATTTCAGCAATGTGGGACTGAGCAGTACCAAAATTTATAAGGAAAACATGTTGGTTCCATGGCCTTACGCAGACACGCAGTATTATCATCGAGTCATAAAGGCATACATGAAGTTCGTGTGTGCATTGAAAGATTTGATTAAAAAAAAAGATGATTTATGTTGGAAGGGTGAAGCTACTAATGCTTTCCAAAGTTGCAAAAAGCAATGACAATAGTCACCGTTTTAGTGCTACAAAATTTCACAAAAGAATTTGTAATTGAGATGGACTCATCGGGATATGGAAAGGGGGCAATACTAATGCAAGAAGATGAACTTGTCACTTATGTTAGCCAGATGTTAGAAGCTCAGTCAAGTTGATCTACGAACGGGAATCGGTATAGTTCCCGCTACCCATAACTGATAACCATAGTTGCTAGGAAAAAGATTTATAGTCATACGGATCAAAAGTGTTTAATTGTACTAAGGAGATGGTTTCTCAATGTGCAATATGTCCAACAATAATATTCCAATATGGTATCGGGGGATTATTACTTTTGGGATATAAGCTTCGGCCCACTTAACCAGGCCAAGAAGAGAAGGGGGAAGTAGTAGGATTCAGCCGGCTCTAGCTTCATTGCTCTAATCTCGTTTCCAAAATTAGATGATCTGGTTTCCATAATTAAGTTGATCGAGTTTACATAATTAGATGGTTATCCTAATTATGTTTTCTCTATAAATTGATCTCATTTGTTCTTGTAAACATTGTAGCACCTCAATAAAAAGATTAACCCTAGTTGCTCCCATGGACGTAGGTAGATAGCAATATTGACCGAACCACGTAAATTCTCTTGTGTTCTTTATTCTTTCTGCATTTCGGTTATTTGCTTTTGTGTGTGATTGATCCTTACAAATGGGTATCAGAACCATGTTCTTGATTTCATCACACCAAAACCGCTACGAACCCTCCAGGAGCTAAGGTTTTGGCTTCTGTTGTTATGAGTTTTACACTAGCCAAGAGTGTGGCATTTAACATTGTGAGGGAGACTACTGCATATGGATTGATGAAAGCCTTGTCAAACATGTATGAGAAGCATTCTGCTTCTAACAAGGTATTTCTGATAAGACAGTTAGTAAACACAAGAATGAATGAAGGTGCGTCCGCTACCTAACACATTAATGATTTCAACACTATGATTTCCCACTTATTGCATGTTGATATTAAGTTTGAAGACGATGTCCAAGCTTTGTTTTTGTTATCTTCGTTACCGGAAAGTTGGTCGGGAACAGTCACAACTATTAGTGGTTCGGCTGTAATGTCTAAACTCACTTTTGAGGACATCCGTGATTTCATCCTAGGAGAGGATATAAGGAGACGAAGTTCTAGAGAATCATCTAGTGCTTTGCTAAGCACCGAAGGAAGAGGTAGGAAGAGTGAAAGGAGTAATGGCAGAGGCAGAGTCAAGGAGGAGGAGCCAATCAAAACCGAGAAAAGATATTCAATGTTGGAACTACAAAGAAACTAGGCATTTCAAAAATCAATGCCCTAAACAATTAGGCGAAAAGGAAAAGAAAGAGGTGAATGCATCAACAACGATTCAGAACTCTGTTGCGTTGAGAATTCAGCAGAGTCATGGATTATTGATTTTGGTGCACTATTTCATGCAACTTTCAGCACGAAGACGATGAAGAATCAACGGACAAGTAATTTTGGTAAAGTCTGTTCGGCAAATAACCACACTCTTGACATCACGGGGATGGGTCATTCCTAGCCTTAAGAAAATGTTGATTTCTATTAGGCAGTTTGCTTTTGGTGTGATTGATCCTTACAATTACAACCGTTAGAATTGCCGGAAAAATTGTGGGATGACCTCAAGATGGACATCGTCCGAGGCTTACCTAAGTCAGACAGGTATGCTCTTTTTTTTATGGCCTCCAAGTAAATACACTCGATTATTATTA
Source organism: Dittrichia graveolens (assembly GCA_038502395.1). NCBI lineage: Eukaryota > Viridiplantae > Streptophyta > Magnoliopsida > Asterales > Asteraceae > Dittrichia > Dittrichia graveolens. Next base: position 35,197,428 of record JARJIL010000005.1, read on the forward strand.
TCCAAATATTTGAACCGAAAGTTCAGCTGTTAATAGCGCAAGATACTATGAAAGTTCAAGCAAATAAACATTGGCCAGATGTTGACTTTGACACTGGTGACAAGGTCTTCCTAAACTTCAAGACCTTACCGAACGTTCACACTAATTAAAAGCACAAGCCTCGGCATTATGAGCCTTGTGATGTTAAAGTGTATTGATCCAGTGGCTTATAAGTCAAAATTGCATTACTCAGCTTCCATCCACCCTGTCTTTCATGTCTAGGAGCTTAAAAAAGCACTTGGTTACTAACATCATGGCAATGAAAGTTCCTGAGGTTTGACTTATGTTGAACATGAACTGGTGCAACATAGAATTGTATGTGGAGTCCATAAACAGAGAACTACGTGCGTTGATGGCAAGGAAGTGTCAATTGAATGAAATTTTTTGCCCGATCATAAAGCTACCAAGGAGGACATAAATATGATTTCAAGACATTGGGGTAGGTTTATCGATGACGAGGGAAACCAGGGGGGCAAGGTAATTTGTTTATTGTTTGAGGGATAACATTTCGTTTGATTTATTCTCTCTTTTTACATTTCCTTAGTTTGAGTTTCCTTAATTAATTTTGGCTTTAGGGTAAAGTACTTCGATTATATAGGGATGCAAAGGATCAGATGATGATATCAACTTTTTTTGTGATACATTTGGAACTTTCGGGAGACATCTTGTTCTCGTCTTCTCAAAGCCAGGATATCATCCGTTTTCTTTCTTCTATCAAGTAATAAAAACTCAGCCAACTGATTTTCAATTGTCCTTAGGCCTAAAATAGAAGAAATGACTACATTTTGTACTTATTCTACTAGTCTATTGTAAAGGATGCGACGACATATTCTACTTTTCAGATTCGTTTAAGGATATGAATAAACAGTTAAACACTACTTCCCATTCTCTCTTCTCTGTTCTACCTTCTAGTTGTTTGAATATCAATTTTTACATTAACAAGTCTTAACCTCAATTTAGCAGTTATATCCATCTTCACAATCCATTCTTCTAGATTGGATCACCTAGTAGATTGATTATCAATGAATGTAGCTCCATATACCATATAAATTAGGAATTACTTATAATTTATCGTAATAATGAAGTCGGTGACGCTTACCACATGCTTCCACGGTACTTAAGTGTGTAAGGACCAGCATCCAACACCCTCCCAAAATGGGTATGAACTTTATGCCTTCCCTTCCCGCTTTGATCCATCAACGACAACTCAAACAAAGCTCTAACATCCGTTGCATCGCTGGCAAGCGCTATAAACAAAGAAACATAGGTCGAGTTATCCTCTGGGCTTTTGCCATCCGGATAGAAATATATTGCCCAAGTATGACCGCCGACGGTGAAAGATTCTGAGGCGATGTACTTTCCAACACCCATTCCTTTCGACGACTCATAGTCGGTGATCTTGAATTCATGCGACGCGTTTACCGTGTCAGTTGAGGAAACGGATGAACTTGTGGTTGAAGGAAACGATGTTCTTGGAATTGGAATTGGGGTTTTTGATTTGGAGAGTCTGATGATGGTGCCCATCACCAAATCTTGTGATTTGGGTTTCGGATTTGGATAATTTGAAGAATGATTTAGTAAGGGAAAGGATTTATGTGGGAGAGAATTGGATTTCCACTAGAAACTAGGGTTTTGGATTTATTTTTTTTCCTTCTAATTTTGTTAAACAGGGAAACTTTTGCAATCATGCTCCAAATCGTATACAAATAGTCAAATATACAATCTCTTGTTATTACATGCAAACATTTTTTTTTAACAACAATCACTTTTAATACTTGGTACTGTTGTGCTATAAGCCTTTTAACGTTACATATAAGCTGTTAAATCTGCTTCGTGGATGAGACACGGGGCTTTTAATTCAGTGCCATGACTCGTGAGGTGTATTTGAAATGTGTTTTCTATAATTGTGAGTTATAGTCTTGTAATGAATAAGGAACTAGAAGTTAGAGTAGAGTGTATGTCTTGCCGTTTAAAAAATATTTTTAAATATAAATAAAAAAACTAACTTAAATCGTCTTTATTAGACAATTTTATCTGTTTGTCTTGGTAAAATTAAATCTCAACCGTCCTTTTAAATTAAAATTTCTTTGATTTTGACTTTTAAGAGTCCAAATATTCTAATTTAAATCAAAATTATTAGAGATAATTTCATATATATCCTTAAATTTTAAAATATCGTATTTTTCACCCTAATTTATAAATATCATATTTACCTTTATAATATTTTTAAACATCATATTTACCAAGTTCTTAGTGTTATCGTTTAAAATATTTTGTAATCAGTTTATTTTTTAATTATAACCAATAAATACTTGAACTTATTGCTTTCGATTGTAACAATGTGTTCATATCATAATATCATGTTATTGTCATCACGTTTGCCCTCCCTTGCGTCGACGCTTTCAACGTTGGTTTAGGTGTTGCCACCATTTGACACATTTTTTTTGAATTCTCGTTTCTTTCGTATTTTATAATTATTTAATACTTTTTATCAATATTTAATATTTATCATTTTCTAAACTAATCCATGTTTAAGATTAAATGAGACTATAGATAGTTAGGCCTTTTTTTATTTTTAGGATAACCGATAATTTTATAAAAAAAATGTTTGTAAGTGAAGAGAAGTTTTCAAATACAAGTGTTAAAGGCTAAAGACTAGTGGACACTGGAGTTTAAAGCGTAACAGTGTCATGGTTGAGAAAGGTTAAAAGCTAGTTATTTAAATTTATTCTAAATATTATTGAACATGGGAAATTGAAAAAACCTCAAAACGAATGCAAAAACTTTTAAAAATCTATCAAAAGAACCCCAATTAGAATGCATTGCAACAAGAAAAAGTAATTGTAAGGGTTAAATGCTACTAGAAAAAAATCATGATTAGGGGAACTTATAGTATAATAAGGGGTCCAAATAGTAGGATCCTATCATTTCACCTCCGGTCTCCTCTCCTCGATTCACAAAAACGATAAAAGGACTTGGGGAATGCATCTAGCTTGTAGCCCTTATTTTATTAAGCATCTTTTTCTTATAAGCACATTTATCGCTATGTGGCATTTAGTATATAGATGTGGTAATTTTTTGTGCCCATTCAATATAAAATAGTAGTGTGTTCATAAGTTCTCTGCTTGTATCGCACAAGGGGAATACATAGTAGTAACTTGGCAAATTTGTTATGATTTGTAAAATGAAATTGTTAGATTAGTATATAAATCGTTTGTCATCTTATTTGTCCAGATTAACTTATAAATATTATATATATCATTTTTAAGTTTTCATAATATCTTATTTGCCCAAATTATCATTGAATCGATTTTTAATCATTTTAAAAGAATTATAGTTATAAAATATAATTAAATGACTATTATACCACTCTTTTAAATCTATTTATAAAATTTCATCAACACCCTTACTAAATTTTGATATTTAATAAGGGTATATATGAAATTAACCTATTTTTAATACTCATGATACTATTTAAATATGTAGAAAACCATTACATGGAAAATCAAAATCGTTTTACTCTAGTATAAAAGAAACGGCCTTTTGTACAAAAGGTTAAATGTGAATTTCGAGTCTATACTTAATTAGTGCTTGTTTGATCATTATAAATATAGGAGAGGGTTTAAACGAGAACTGTTTTTCGTACGAGAACTGCAATAATCAATCTTGGCCGATCAATTTTGTAACACCGTATTATCATACCAAAAATTTTCACTTTTAAATACACTGCGGAAACGATTAAATACAAAAGTATTTACAACTAATCACAAACCACCGTTTACAAAACACTTATTCAAAATATCAGTATTACAAAAACTACGGCTCGTCACAAATACACATCAGAGGCCTAGGTGATTACTCCCCAAGCTAACCACTCTCAGCCGAGCCGCTGACTTACCAAAACCTGTAAAAGGAGTGAGAGGTGGAGGATTAGCACAAAGCTAAGTGAATGGAGTACAATATAACAGATATATCAGCCTGGTCCGCATGATATCAACAACCACAAATAAGCACCCTGGGAAGACCGGCGGTTCTGCAGGAACCTACAACCAATGCCGGCTAAAGCAAATGTTTACCGATAGTCCATTTGCTATTCTCACACAGTATTATCCTCTGGTAGCAACAGATGCATCCCAAGGTCCTAATACTGCTTAGCCAATAGCAAATGAACCCAGCCCATAAGCCCAGTCGAAAACTGACTTCCCTTCCATCATGTATACATATCACAGATGCAACAATTAACATTTAACAGTTAATCAATTATCAACCATGCATCAAACCAACAATAGTTGCAACCAAACCAGTACAACTAACATCACCCGTGAGTAAACATCCACTCGCCTCTGGTTCTTAGTTTTTCCACTCAGTGATCTAATTTTACTGAGCCTTGTCTGTTCCTGAGAACACAACAACCAACCATCAGTATTCAACTCATAAATATATATCAAACATATATTTATATCCATTTAATCAAACATAAACATGTAAGATTCACATATGTATGCACATATAACACATAACATTTAAACAATGCAATCAACAATCAAAACTGTCGGATTTCATAGGAAATCCGACACTACCATCGGAATCCGCTACCACTATCGGATTGATTTGAAGTCAATCCGCAACACTTTGTCGGTTTTCCAATGAAATCCGATACTACCATCAGATTTCACCCTTTAAGCTTCCAACTATCGGATTTAATCATCGGATCACATACATTCAGATTTCATACTTGGGAATCCACCATCGGATTTCAACATGTTCCGGATTCTAAATTCCGGATTTCACTAGTTTCGGATTTCAACACCCGGTTTTCATCATCTTCATCAGAATCCGCCACATTCATAATTTCAAGAATCCGGCAACTTCAAACTTGTATAAATCAACTTTCCAGATTGTACAATTCATATACAAGTTTATAAAAACACATATAAACATGTTTAAACACCCAAACATGCATCAAAAACACCTTTACACCCAAGAACACCAAATCCGACAACTTCATATATGATGTTCATATCAAACCCACTCAAACCATAACATGTTAATAACTAATCAAAGCATATTAACAGGAATCAAATAAGGATCAACAAACCTTTTTAGCTTGAATCACAAATTCCCAAATCACAGAATTTTGATGCTTTTCTCTTCTTGTTTGCTCTCGGTTTACACACACAATACACACACAAGGATTCTTCAAAGTGAAGAATCCAATGTGAAACCCACGTATTAATTACTCACAAATTCATAAGCAGGAGGTGGCACATTAAGAATTATTAATCACATGCACACACACTTTCAAATCCGTATGTATATATATACACATTTAACCAACAATATATTTAAACAAGTAATCAATTACTTAATTAAATTAATGTAAACATAATCACATAATGGTTCACGTGTAACATACCCAAGCCTACGTTTCTACTAGGCCCAACTGCAGGATGTTACAAATTTGGATAATGGAATTCATGGATGAAGAGTGTGGGGGGATTGAGTATGGCAGGGTGCATGTAAGGAATTCATGGGTAGGCAATCCAATTGAAGAAGGGGGAATTGGACGGCTAAGATTGATTCCCGTACGAAAAACAGTTCTCGTTTAAACTTTGCCTATAAACATAATCTTTTGTTATTTTATAATCCCGCAAATAGTATTTATATTTGGTTTATTTGTTGGGTTTTAAAAGTTGATTAACTTCTCATTAAACTCAAAAGCAGATGTAGTTTAATATAATAGCTCAAGAGCAGAAAAAACCTACAAGGAAGTTAGAAGCACTTAATTGGATTGCTCAAGATATAGACATATAGTCCACCCGTGATAATGCAGACAAACGTTCTACTAATCGGAAACAGCAACCACCAAGCAATCCTTAAACCTTGATCACTTAGAATTCTTGGTCGAGATTCACCAAAACCGAAACCTTGGTTTTTGTTCTTGAAGTCGACGCCAAAAGAAGGAGATTAGGGAGGGTTCACAAGTTTCATTATTACTTAAAAAAGATGTAACTCTTAAATCTTATACTGAGCCCTTTATTATAGGTTTGCGAAACATATTCGTACAACGTTATAACTCTATTAAAATAATAGAGTTCACATTTATCCAAATTAATTTAAACATGGTGGATAAAAAAACTATTTAAACAAGTAAGATAAACCTAATTATTTAAATATTTCAAATTAATTAAGGTGTTGTTTGTTTTCGAAGATATATATGTCTTATGTCTTATTTAATGTCTTCTGGAGAAGATGTGGTTTAAAAGGTCTTAAGTCTGAGAAGGTCTACGGAAAAAAATGTATTTTTAGTTTCTCAAAATAAGGAAAAATAAAACAGAATAAGGTCTTATGTTTGAAAAAAAACAAACAAGCTTATCAGAAACAGCTGCGCACCCGCAGACGTTTCTTTAAAATAAGATCTTATTTTAAAAACAAACAAAGCTTAAAACATACTTTCGAAAATCTCGGTCAACATATCTCAAAACTAAAATCCGAAAATTTGTAAATATGTACTTAATAAATATTTAATTATATATATTTATTTAAACCTAAATAAATGTACATAATGAATAATTTATTTGGATTAATAGCCCGTAAATTAAGTATCATTAATTTACTAACATTTTATTCTATAAAACCCTATAGAATAATATCTTTCAAATTGGTTGCTAACATTTCTTGAATTATAGCACTCAAATGTGTGACTTTGAGTGTCTTTTAACATTGGTTATGACATCCAATAGCTGTTGCATATACTATCTCTAACAAACTCACACATGTACAAGCAAGCTATCAAGCTTAAATGACACGAACGTAAGGAGACCCTTAGCCCGACATTAGGTTATACCAAGTTACTAGATCTCAAGTGTAACACCGGAAAACTCAAGCCATTTTTTTAAAATACGCTGCGGAAGCTTTTAATAAACAAACTTAATTACATACAAACCAGTATTAACAAATATACAAACATCGTTCACAAACAAAACTATCATTGTGGTGTTACAAAAGCTACAGGCTCGTTTCATTTCAAAAATAATATCAGAGTCAGGTCAACTTCTCCTTTAGCTAACCTCACAAACACGAACCTGCAAAAGCAACAACTGAGGGGAATTAGCACAAAGCTAAGTGAGTAGAGGCTAAACACCAAAAGCAAACATCCACAACCAATATCAAAGCATGTAATCACGTATCCCGAGAAGACCGACGCTTCGGCGCAGAACCTACAACCAATGCCGGCCAAAGTAAAGGTTTACCGATAGCCCTCCACTGAATTGGCACAGGAAAATCCCCCTCTGATGTAACATATGCACCGGTAAGGCTAACACTGTTCAACCAACCAGTGAACGAGCCCAGCCCAATTCTACGTATAGCTGACTTCCCAACGCAACTCAAAATCATACTAAGAGTGTGTATCGACCAAATAATCATGCAGCAGATATCAATCAACAATAATCACAATCAACAGTTCAATCAATCCAATCCAATCTCAATCACAGTCATGCATCACATCAATAACATTAACCGAAATCTTTACCATCCGCGATTAACGTCCACTCACCTCAAAACCAGCACGGGCTCAGAAATCTAATTTTACTGAGTCTTTTGATTGCCTGAAAACACAGCAACAATCAAATCAGTCGCGAATATATAAATATATCTTCTTTTATATATTTATATCTCAATTTCATAAAAATAACTCAATCCACATATAAAACATACTAACTCAAACCAAGCATAGAAGAAATAAGCAATCATTCGGATTTGGGGTCCGTCGCGCCGCGACATAACCCTTGTTGCACCGCGACTGGGTCGGATTTCAAATCTGAGAGTCCACACTCGGATTTCAGTGGCGGATTTCACAAGTCTCGGATTTTGGTGTCGGATTTTCCATGGTTCCGGATTTCCAAGGTCGGTTTTGTAACATTCTCGGATTTCCAAAATCCGAATCAAGAACCCGGTTTTTATAAATGTCGCGCCGCGACACTATAGCGTAGCACCGCTACGCGCTTAATTTCAAATTCATCTTCTTCATTTGAGTGTCGGATTTCCAGCCAAACAATTAATAAAATCCTTTCCAACCTCATTTTCTTCCAACAAAACATGTATCTAACATATAACATGCATATAGATCAAAAACACCTTTTTACTCATTCATAACAACAAAATCTACAAAACCCATTTACCAAGTTTTCTTCCAAACTTATCAATGGTGAAACCATATAAATTCATGTTTTTTAACATCTAAACATACCAATATGAACTATAACAAGCTATAAACACTTCCTCACCTTCCTTTGGAATTAAACAACACCAATTCTTGACTTTAGGATTTCAGGTTTGTAACTTTGCTTCACCTTTGGTTTTGCTCTAATAAAACACACACTACACCTTTTTGCACATTCAAGATAATGAGCAGATGTTTCACTAGACACGCACACATATCAGATTTTCCACATGCATACATACATACATGCATAAAGACTTGTACTTTCTTTTTCCTATTAAATTTCACAAGTAACATATACTTATATTTTATTTTCAAATTAACCAATTAACTTAACAACACACAATTAATTAATTTAATTAGTCAAGTTTAATCAAACACATAATTAATCAAAACAACCAATAACATACCACTAACCCGCTAATCTCCTAGCCTAGGGTTGCGGGTGTTACATCAAGCCCGTGTAAACACAGGCCAAGGTATAATGTATTTGTTAATTTTGTTTAATATTAATATTTTTTTAAGTAAGTTACCGACCATACATTTTAAATAAGGAGAGTACGTACACTATCATTCTACACAAGTTGTATAAATTGTCTTGCTTTGATATGATATTCTTTTTTTAGTTTGTTATGTTGCTCTAAGTAAGCTCATATACATGCATTGGTATATGAAAAAGGAAGAAAGTGTTTCTCAAAGTATAATAAACTATCATACAAATATCTTATTTCTTTAATTTATAAAGTAATTATACTACCGGAATATATTATAAAGTAGGCAATGTCTGGTATATATGGTTATTATTGTGTCACCTTAAATTTGTTTATTTGTATTTTTTTTAAAGTAGAGCACCCAAAGCAATCATAGTTACTTGTAAGTATGCTAGCAGCGACAAGGTAATGTAACGGTAAACACCACTTGATGATTGTTTTGTAAGATATTCACATCAATTATAAAAAGCAACTTAATATGTTATCTTAACTTTAAAGGTTTTTTGAAATCCCTCCACCAATTCTTCCATAATTCATTGTTTTGATATCTTCTTCTGTAGCATTAATATTCACCTCTTCATGTGTAGGGATAATTTCTTTGTTGGATGTGTAAAAATGTGTAAGGCTTATCATTCCTTTCATTATATGATCAAACACGAGATAATGTCATGGAGTGATTTAAGATCTTTACATAATTTTTGCCATGTTGGTCCACATAAACCAACCGGTAGAGCTTCATCGAACGTCACATCAACCTCATACACTCGTATGTCAATATATATTGCATGTTTTTGGTGGTGTCAAAGTTGAATAATTGTAGAAATGAGTTGCTTAAGTCATACATTTGAGATTGTTAACATGTTATCTTTATGAAATCACAATATATTTCTTAAATGTAGAATAAGGCTATAATTTGTACATACTTGATATGTTGTGGTTTGTTCACTAGTTTGTGCTTGTTTGTTTGCTTGTTGAACAGGATGCTTGTTTGATTGCCACTTCTGCTTGCTACATGGATGCACTACTCTCTAACTGCCTCCTACTTTCACCTTTACACATTTCTATACTTATTTTACCATTAAATAGGGGACAATGCAAATTTCTAAGTGTGGGGTGGGGGTTAAGTTTCACTTAAGCTTCTATTTGTCCTCGCATGTCGTGTGAAAGTGCTTAAAATTGGACCAATTTTTTTTAGATTTCTTATTCCATCTGCATGAAAGTGATTGAACTACTTGAATTAAGTCGTTTTTCCATTTTCTATATTAGAGAGTAGTTGAGTGTTGATAAGATGGCATGACTTAGCATACATATAGCCTGCACTTACTTGAGAGATTGAGCCTAACAGATGTCATTCTTGACTCTGTATTCATTTGTTGTGAGTATGTGTAGATGCATTCATTTTAGAACTTGTGTCTAGATTTTTGTCGAAACCACCATAATGAGTGTACTAGACTATTGCACTAACAGAGGCCATCATTGTGTTTTGCATTTTGTTTTAGCCATTTCTTTGTTCGTTAGATAGCCTCACTTTTAGGCTATCTAATTAGTCCTGCCCTTAATTTGTGTAGTGCTCATTTTTAGCACTCGACACCCTAGTTAGCCATGTTGAGCCTAAACCTTTTTCGTTTTTCAACCCAAATTTTTAGCCTTTTCCGTTTATTTTAGCCTTCTTTTTTGCCTTAGCTTAAATTCAGTTTGGTTGGATATGTGTCGTGTTAGTGTTCTTAATTTTCATTGTTATTTCAGTTTGTGAATAAAAATATATATGTTGGGTCTTGATAGTTGATGTTTAAAATAAAGGCATTATCTTTGGATCTTGCGAGTGATGCAAAAAAAAATATGCAAAAAAAAAGTGGGCAAAAAAAAAGAAAAGAAAATATATATGCTCAAAAAAAAGAGAGAGAGAAAATAGTGCATGTTATTTAATAGTGTGTGTTCGTATTCAGTGTTTTTGTTATGCCATTCCAGTTTGGATGGTCGTGTGCGTGTTATCCAGACAAATTTGAGTTATTGCTATATTTTAATCACTTTAAATTCCCATTTCCTACCCTGACCCTTAGCCTGAACATTACAACTCTAAAGTCCTCACGAAAGTCTTAAGTCCTCTAGTGGTAGAGATTAGATCGAGATACAAACTTATGATAATGGTGTAGTTCATTACATTTGTGTGTTCACTAAATATATTTGCCTAAACACTTGTGTGAAGAGTGAATACCGGGTGAGGATGCGAGCCATGTGCAGTTTTAGAGATGCTTAATGCTTCCTGATATAGATATAGAATTCATTTGATTCCTGTGGCTAGATAACTTGATTGTGTTTGGGTGAGAATGATAAATTTGATTGGTCTAGTTTGAGTGTTTTTCATCATGGTTTGCTTGGGGACAAGCAAAGTTTAAGTGTGGGGTGTTTGATATTGTCGTATTTTACTATATAATATATATTTATTTCACGACAATATCTATGTGTTTCAAGTTAAATTATAGCCTAAATTGTGTTCAGATGCTTACTTAATCAAAATTTAGCTATTTCAGATTGGAGATGCTCGAAAATAAAATAAATACGTAAATTAAAGAAGGGAGGTAGCATACCAAAAAAAAAACCTACAACACCAACAAAAAAAATTGCATACGGCGGCAGTATTATTTTCATGCGATGGCAGATCACGAACAAGCGAACGGCAGATAGTTCAATCAAGGTGCAAGCATCGGTAGGAGATATTCAAGATTACAAGTATTCAACCTTTGGGTTAGCTTTTCTAGTTTAATTTTAAAGATGTTGGGTTAATTTAAATCTTTGTTTTTCTTTTATTTGATCATGTTTCTTGGCTAGATTTTTAGTATTCACTTATGGGAGATGAAACCTGTGTTTTGATTATTATTGTTCACGGATAAAGTTTTGATTTTTATATGTTACATCTGATTAAAGAACCACTCGTTTAATGCTTTTACTTTTAATTGATTATTATATGGATTTTTATGTGTCTTTAATGGGAATTGATTATGCATGCAATCTATATTGGTGATTTACTTGTTAGATTACTAAATAAACAGTAGGGATAGTTTTTAGGAATAATTAATTAATAACCTAGGCATTAAGTTAGTGTTAACCTATCAAACGGGAGTTAGTTGGTTAAAGGGCGATTCGGGAGATTAGCCCACTATTGGATTGTAAACAGGGTGTAATTAGTTAGACGGGTTTAGAAAGAGACTTCTTTACCTTAGTTTAATTAGTTATTTAATTAGTTAGACGGGTTTAGAATTATTACTAAATCCGTGTTCCATAATTTATCAAGACTAGGTGGATTTAACTCTGAGTGAATACCCTTTTCTAATCTGGTTGCTCGTTGCGTAATTTAGATAACTTTATTTCTTTATTTATTTAATTTAGTCGTCTTTTTATATTCTTAGTTATATTAATTTCTAAACTTCAAAAAAAACAAATCCCTCTTTTAATTAGTTTATTTAGGTTAATTAATAGAATCTGGTTTAATAAATTATTCTTACTATTTCCTGTGGAGACGATACCTTACTTCCCTAGGCTATACTTCTACACGATCTAGTCATACTTGTTGGTGTGTGGTGAAACTTAGGTAATTTTGGACTTAAATTTAAAACCTAATTTTTACGCATCAAGTAATAATTAATATTAATGAATAATATATTTTGATAATTACATAAGTATTGTTAACCTATAATAGTTGATATTTTGAGAATTATTCTTTTGGCTTTGCTAGATTGTAAATATATTTGGCATTAACAATTTTAATATAGAAGAATCAATAAACATACAACAGTATTGAAGTAGGTCAAACAATAAAGACTAGGTCAAACAATAAAGACTGAATTTTATGATAAACACTTACGTTGTTGTAAATGAGAAATACTTGTATTCTCCCTTATTGCATTACGGTATTGGATTTCTTAGGAATCTTATCATTCAATCTTGTGCATATGAAGTTGTAAATAGATTTAGGATGAGAAATTGTAATAGAGTATAAAGTAATGATAAATCCTAATTGCAATTTAAGAGTAATAATTAATATTAATGAGTAATATATTTTGATAATTACATAAGTATTGTTAACCTATAATAATTGATATTTTGAGAATTATTCTTTTTGCTTTGCTAGATTGTAAATATATTGGCATTAACAATTTTAATAATTAGAAGAATCAATAAACATACAATAGTATTGAAGTAGGTCAAACAATAAAGACTGGATTTTATGTTAAACACTTACATTGTTGTAAATGAGAAATATTTGAATTCTCCTTCATTGTATTATGGTATTGTTGGATTCTTAGGAATCTTCATATACAATCTTGTGCATATGAAATTGTAAATAGATTAATAGAGTATAAAGTAATGATAAATCATAATTGCGATTTAAGAGTAATAATTAACATTAATAAGTAATAAATTTTGATACTTACATTAGTATTGTTAACCTACAATAATTGATATTTTAATAATAAATAATAATTGCTATTTAATAGTAATAATTATCATTGATGTCTAATAAATTTGTGTAGTTTAATATATGGTATTAGGTTATTGTAGTAACATGTAAGTTACAAATAATTTATCAAAAATATATAACAAATATAGACCGGGGTAAAAAATATAAATTGAATTTTATAGTTATAGGTTGCTATTTAAGTGTAAAAATTAACATTAATGTAGTAAATTTGAATTGTTTTATGGGTATTGTTATGTTACTATAGTAACATATAAGTTACAATAACATTTTAAATAGAGATGGTGTAAATTATTATCAAGCTTAGTTAATAATTACAAACATGAAAACTTGTATTTTAAAACTCAAACCATAGTATATTATTTCCAAATGAGCTAATTATCATATGGTGAAATAGATTAGTGTTTTGGAAAATATAGTCAAAGATAATTATTCTACTTATCCGATAAAAGTAAAAAAAACATTTTTGAGCCAACTTTAGGAGTCACAATTTCACAATCATCACTATCAATCACAACTTTGTTTTTGTATCGTCATCCTACATTAAAATTAGAAAATCATTGTATAACAAAGCCGAAATACAAACATATTATGTCTAGATTAATTGAGTAATATACACATATATACTAACACACAACACAAAGAACTTAATAATTCCAAACTTGAAACCTTATATTTTAAAACTCAAACCAAAAGAGCTTAACAATTCCAAACATGAAAACTTATATTTTTAAACTCAAACAAAAGTATATTATTTTCAAATGACCTAATTATCATATTGTGAAATGGATTAGTGTTTGGGAAATACTACCAAAGATAATTAACCTACTTATTTGATAAAAGTAAAAAACAAAAGACATTAATCTAAACGGTAGCCATCTCAAATCCTTAAACTTTTTCTTTCTTCACAAACGCAAGCTTCATATTCACAAGAGTAGATCCTTCTACATCCCATCTTTGTCATCAATATTGCGACTTTTCCTAATAGACCCGTGGTATTTGTTTTCGACTCAACTTTAGGAGTCACAATTTCACAATCATCACTATCAATCACAACTTTGTTATTTGTATCGTCATCCTACATTAACATTAGGAAAAAAAATAAGCCTCGTAATTTCTTGTACTCTTTATGTACTTATCATTGTTAAATAACCATAGTTAAAGACATAGAATACCTTCAATAATTCAACCTCCATAGAAAAGTTTGAAAGTATCTCGGGTTCATCACTTACATTAACAACACTAAAAACAACAATGATAACACTCTTCACTTACAAAGCATAAAGGTCAATTTTTATAGGTAAAGAATAAAAGATTTAGCACAAATAGTGAACTTCATTCCAACTAAACAAATCAACTCACTAATATCGTCATTACCTTTGAACAAAAAGCAAAGAAAGAAGGAAGCTTTCGCATTAATAAACCTTCGGTTGGAGCTCAAATATAATACTATTCTCATTTACTTTCTTTACTTACAAAGCATAAAGATCCATTTTCATAGGTAAAGAATAAAAGATTTAGTACAAATAGTGAACTTCATTCCAACTAAACAAACTACATCACTAATATCGTCATTATCTTTGAATAAAAAGCGAAGAAAGAACGAATGAAGTTTTCGAATTTATAGACCTTCGGGTGGATCTCAAATGTAGTACTATTCTTGTTGGAACTCAAATGTAGTACTATTCTCATTTACTTCTCCTCATAAATTCTAAGTCATAACCGAAAATATAACTTAATACCACATTAGAATAAATTGTATAACTGATGGTATAATCAAAGACTACACATTAGAACACTAATTGCATAACTCTACCTCACATTAATACACTAAGTGAATAATTCATATTCTTAGTTGTAACCGACAGTAGGGTATTAAATAAGAACACTATTTGCATAACTTTACCTAAAAATAACACTATCTGCATAACTTTACCTTACAAATTCATCTTGGTAACACTTTAAGCCCAAACTTCTAATTTGGTGACACATCATTCACCCACTCATCCTAATTAACTTAGATTCAAAAATTAAGGATCAATTAAGGATGCTACATAGGATAGAAAGGTTATTAAGCTATAATAGATATAGATAAGAACTATTATACCTAGGTGATAGATTAAAATAAATTTTAATTTAACTCCTATGAATTCACCCTTCATGAAACGAGTATAAGCTTTTCCTTTTACAACACGATATTTCAATCTTGAGTATGAGCATAGATATTGATGGGGAGATAATTACTTCACCCTAATAATAAACTCTGCCTATCCTAAAAGATAGAATTTGATGATAACCAAACCATACATTCAGTATGACTTAGAAAGTATTCAAACATGTGTTGTTTGAATCAAATTCTGGAAAATATGCTAAGTATGGAACCATCAGCTGAGTATCAGCCTCTACTCAAAGTATCAGCCATGGGACATCAACTAAGGAGTATCAGATGAAGAAAACAAGTGAAGAAGACCGGCTGAGGAAAATGAACTACCAGCTGAGTGCCTACACCATCAGCTGAGTGAACATTGGATAACAAAGGCCCAGAGCATTAGCTAAGTAAGTCCTTTTAAACACAAGTCATCTTTCTACATAAACTGATGTATTTAAATGATCAGCTGAGCATTCTTGATCAACTAATCATATGAATACATGAGCTTATGTTCTCCTAAGATAACTATTGATCACCTGAGCATCTATATGACCAACTTAGCAATATGTATCAACTGACTTCTAGCAAAAATATCAACTGATCTATCTTGTCAACTGAGTAGTGAAATTTAAAGTTCCTAGTACTTTCTATTAGCTGAGTCAAGCAAAATGTTAAATTTGCTCTATCTTTTCACATTGTAAAAGTCATAAGTAAAAGGCAGAACATGTGTTGTTCTATTATGGCTTAGATCTTTGTTTGTAAAAGTAAAAAGCACTTTTTGGATCAAGTATGAGACAAAAAGGTTCGATCTTATTCTCTAGAAAAGGAGAAAGATACCTCAAACGTACGAAGATTTTGAAGATTTGTTTCAACAACTAAGTATGATTGGCAATCCCATACTTGGTAAAGTCAAATCAAACAGAAGCATGGCTGTTGTTTAAAGTACAAGCATGGAAAAGGAAAGAAAGTTCTACACGACAGAAGATGTGGGTTTCAATATTTTATATTGTGAGTGGGTTGCACTTTTTTAGAAAAGTACAATTACTTTAATTAATCAGTTGATTAAAGTAACTTTACTTTTCACCCACTACCTTGACAATTAAAATATTATATTTTTACATACTCTTTGTCTCCTTCCTTCATACAACCGGATGCCCAAGCTTCTATAAATATTTATGCATGGTGGACATGCAAAAAGTGTGAAGCTTCTACACAACATAAGCAATCTCATTAGTTGAGAAAATTTCGTAGAATTTAAGCATTGTGTAGAACCAAACTTGTACATGTGTTGAACACTCTTTAAACATTAGTTGTTTTAGAGTTAGCTTGTCTATGTGTTAGACAATCTGATTGCCACCTTTTATTGTACTTAGAATTTCTGCTTCTAGTACATGTAATTCTTGATTCATAATCAATAAGAATTATATAAAAGTATAATGGTGTGTCTTTAATTTAAAAAGCTAAAGTTTGTATTCAACCCCCCTTCTACAAATGTCAGTTGTTGCGTACTCAATCCGGGACTAACAGATACATTCAACTCAAATATTTGTTGTTGCGTACTCAATCTGGCCCTTAATCAGTCAAGGGCCCTGGAAATATCTCTCTTTAAGAAACAAGAAGATGTGAAAATCTCATCTTGTATAATTGCATTTGGCAACACGGCTCCGGCTGAATCTAGATATGCCCCTCATGACCACCCAGTTATAGTGTGACTTAGAACGCACTAACAATGTAACACCCCAATTTTCAAAACACGAGTATAATTTAAATAAACTTCAGTTGTACCTAAAACAGATATTTAAACAAGCTAACGGAAGCAAAAGCAGTTTGAATCCTCAGGTTTGTACAAAGGAGACCCACATATTTACAACAAAAGTATTTTTAGTCACAAAAGAGTGTTATTGTTACAAAAGTATTTCAAATAGTCCACAGTCAAACTGGGACCTTGCCCTTGGTGCTATCACGACCTGCAAAAGTAGCAAACAATATATGATAAGCTACAAGAACTTAGTGAAAGTGCTAAACCGTAAATCATATAGGGACATGTATAATCATATACAAATGTCACACTATTCTTATGGATAAAATACTACACCATCTTAGCATCGCCCCATTAGGCTAAATGCTGATCGTATCCCTACTACACGAAACAACATGCTACCCCACACATTTGATCTACTGATCAATAATACACATTGCAATGCATCACATATATTACACATATTAATCAGAGTTTAGTAAACTCACCTCAGTAATCAGTATAAACACATTGTTATGCCAAATATACCTCAGAGTGTTCATCAAAGATTAAGTCCTACAAGTAATATACAATTATGGTATTAATCACATAGCAATTCGGCAAACTATAAATGCACAGGCCCCAAGCACGCCCGTGCTTTGTGTAGGCACGCCCGTGCTTTATGTAGGCACGCTCGTGCCTCGTAACTCAGGCCCGGTCGTCACCCTCGTAGACATGGGCGTACCATGCCAGACACGCATATGACCCGACATGCTTGGACCTTAAGAACAAGGGCGGTCACGGTTACCGGGCACGACCGTACCCTCCATAAGCACACCCGTGCCTCTCTCGTTTCAGCAACAGTTCGCCGATTGTCTTGCTGTTTTCCGGCCAAAACTAAAAAAACCCAACTTTAATTGATTATAACACTATAGTGATGTTTTCCTACACCCCAAATAACTAAACACAATCAAATAACAAGAACATACTATAACCTTGATTCAATACTTGAATCACTTTTGACCCACTAAAACTAGGAAGAACAATCAAATAATCATACCTTAAGCTTGTAGGATTGCTAGGATAAAGCTAAGCCACTTGAAATTTGCTGTTCTTGATCAAAATGAAGGAAGAAAATGGGTAGCCTTATGGTGTACATATGTATGTTTGTGATGTATGTGTATGTGTAAGGTGACTTGCATATAAATCCATTTCTATGGAGAAATTATGAAACAACTCCTAGACTTACCAAGTTTCAATTTACCATTTTTAACCCCTCGAGTTTCTAAATAACTCCTAATCTAAAATCGGTAACCCGCTAAAATATGACACTTTTTTAATTTGTTAAATTAGAAAAATTTTAAACCTTGGGCGTTACAAACAAATCCAGAATTCCCCACATCTCAAACCAAATATCTCAAGTAATAAGGACAACCTTACGAGACATACTTATGACAATATCCATGAGGTATTTTGAATTGCTGATCATCATCCAATATCCGTTGTTAAAGATATGCGTGAATTTGGTTTGCTTTTCTACAACTATATTTTATCCGCGAATACGCTACCACACTTCACAATGATGTTGTAGTCCTGTCGTCATTCCCACAACAATAGGTCGTCAAAGGAAAGTTCCGAATAAACCTAGCTTATTCCCAGATTTCTTAAAACATGCAAATATGTGAACTCCTTTTAAACCAATTATGTAACTCTTCCATCCCAATCCTAGGGATAATTATAAAATTATATGTCCAAAGCTATCACTCACAATGTCTATATGAATCACTTGTTACATCTAGTTTCAACTATTAGTATCACTAGCCACAAATAAACTTTTTGGAAGTCTAAATTTAGTTAATAAATTAACTAGTAATAGTAATTTGGAAAAAAAACACAAATTTGGCATACTTGCAAAGTCTTGCTGATGTGCGTTTTACGTACCAATTTTATATTTATAAAATCCGATTATTTTGTACCAAGACACAAATAGGCAAGAGGACCTAATCCGCTTTTTGAGTATAGTTAAATAAGTCGGGTGTCAATCTCAAGGGGAATGAGTATTATTCTGATTTTACTTTATTAATTTAGAATTAAACTAATTAAACTATTAAAAACTAAATAAAAAGCTATTAAAGGGATTTTGGGACTTTAGCACTAAAAATCAAACCTTTACCACTGATCACTAAAAAAAAAAATCCAAAAGCAACTCAAATATAGCCAAAAGGAAGCAACTTTATTAGATTAACTCTATCAAATTGAAGACTTTCTTCCCTAGATTCAATTCTACCTTATCGAGTTGATTAATTCCAATTAAATTCGTGCAATGGATAATTAAATCATCGTATACCGATTTCTATTTAGACTCTTGGTTAAATTACCTAGCTCTATAATTATCCAATTAATTCATCTTTATGGTCATGAGATCAATTTAAAGCACAATTAGACGTTTTAAGTTCGTATCAAACAAGACTCTAACTTTTATGATTATCAAAGTTAACAAATCATTAAATTGACACACAAAGGTCATTATATGCCAATCACACACATTAAAGTTTTCATCTTTGATTGTTTATGTCTAGGATTTGGTCAATCACTAGTCAGAAATACCAATTGATCCTAGATAGGTACGATTAAAGCTACATAAACAAATTGATCTTTAATTTATGCAAATTCAAATTATAAACTTTCAAAAACAGTAACTAAAACACATATGGATCTTTGGTAAAACTTGTATGACAAATATATGATGAATTATGTCCTAAAACATTGAAATTTATCAACTTTAATAAGGTATCATCTCCTTTAGGGAGGAAAACAGAAAGCCTAGCCTAGAAACATCATTCTAAGATTCTGGAAAATGTAAATAAGCATGAAATACAGAGTTAGAATGATAAAACTGTGAAAGCAATGAAATAGGCTTTGATCCTCCAATTTTAGCTCCAATCTGCTCTGAGGTGTTTCTGGAACGTATTTAGGAGTATAATGGTAGAAGAGATCGGATGATTAACCCCTAAACTAAACTGGATGTGTGTTTAAGTAGATAAGTCAAAATTGGGGGAACGCGCTGCGAACTCTATACGGTCGCGCCGCGATCATAGGAGTCCTCGCGTAATCCCACTTCCTTCAAATTTGAACCGACCTTTAAATTTGAATCTTTTGTCCAACACATTATCTCTTCATCGCGCCACGACCAGTTAAGCGTGGTGATGCTATCTTCGACTTTCAACGATTCTTTGATTCTTTTTCTTTAATTTCTTTTTATCTTTTTTATCTTTATCTCTCTCTTGTACCTTGACTTTTCCATTTCTCTTATCTTTTAAACTTTTCCCATTTCTTCATTTATTTTATTCTTTTACTTGATTTAGCTCTAAAATTTTTTAATTCTCGCCTTTTTAGCCTGCGAAAGATAAAAAAAGGTAAAACGTACATTTTCAAACAATTACGCACACTTTTCGGCTAAATTCACATAGATATCGCACGAAATGTATATAATAAATGCGATATTAAAATAACTTTGTTTGTCCCCAAGCAAATCACAACTCTATCCAAACTAAAAACGTAAATAAATAACATCATTCTTTTGAAAAATTAAATATCATTTACGAGTGTCAAAAAAAAGTTAATTAGAAACAAGACATTAGCTATACTTAGAATTATGCACACACTCATGTAAATATCCTCATTAACTTCTCAACCTCCCAAATATTCTCTCAATTTATAAATAACTAAACCTTAATTTCTGAATTACATTTGCTTTTAAAGTGGTTAATTTACCACTTAAGAAATCCCCCAACCTCAAAACTTATTACAGATTTTTCAACTTAATTACACATATGTTTTTTATCCTTTTCAACTCTTTTTATAAGTCCATGACTTTTGATGAAACCCATATAATGAATATTAAACTCAACTGATCCCAAACCAGTTGGCTTTAGGTGATTAGGTGTTGAACTTGCCCCTCAGAGTTTACTAATTTGAGTTTCAAAGTCCACTTAATGACTTATATATTTTTGCTCTTATATATATATACACACACACATATATTCATTTTTTACACACCGGCTTTTTTACTTCTTTTTTTTCTGCATATGTTTAGTTTAATTGAAAATTTCTTACTGTAACACCAAGGTTCGAAATTCCTAAATTATTATTTAATAGGAAGGGTTATATGTTTATACAAGTTGCCTTTATGCGATTAGATGCGTTTGTTAAACTAGAGTGGCTAAAACCGTCAAAATTATAACTTGATTAAGTGTAGGGACCCATTGTGCCATTAGTTGAAACTTATATATATATATATATATATATATATATATATATATATATATATATATATATATAAGTCACCAACTTTGACATTAGAAGTCAAAGTTGGCATTTCTCTTCTCTGCAACCCACGATTATTATAGCAAAAACCTTAGCAACCCATTTCCTTTGAGCAATCAGCAGAACAAGTAGCTTCTTCAAGAACATAGCAAGTGTTCAAGCTTGAGGTAAGGTTTAATCCTTTGTTTTTGAAGTTTTGTAAGTTTAAACACATGATTCAATGGTGGAATCATGTTAGAAGTGTTTTGTGTTGACTAGATTATGTTTATCAATTGTATAGGGTGTAGGAAAACACCTCTAGTCGGTTTTATGATGATAGTATCGGATTTTTGGTGAAATCTGAAAGTTCTTGCTAAGAACAGTCTGCTGGGTCTGTAGTGTACACGGCCCGTGTAGTGGTACACGGCCATGTAGTGTTAAAGGCGGTCACAGGGCCATGTAGGGTTACATGGTCGTGTAGTATGAGAGGTACACGGCCCGTGTAGGGTGACTAGACCACACTGGCCATGTTGCCAGCTTAGGTCGTGTAGCATACAAGGGACACGGCCCGTGTAGGGATACACGGCCTGTGTAGGGATACACGGCCCGTGTAGGCCCTGTTTCAGATCAGTATGTCCTTATGTGATATTTTATATATTATTTATATAGGAGGTGATTGACATATTACCTGAATCATTGACATATGTGGAGTATTGCATAATATTATAGTCAGAAGGTGAGTCTTCTAGACTTTACTTCATATCAGCAACATGTGTAATTTCATATCAGATTACTAACATGCTATGTTATACATGTGTATATGTAAGCGTACTGCTAGGTGCAGTAAGGCTCAGATGCAGTACATTGTGACCTATGTTGCTGCCCTGGGTCTAGAACCAGAGGCTAGCATTGATTGCAAGACATGCGTGTATTATCTTCATGTGATTGTATACGTGTGTTTATATGATGTTTTGTTTAGATTACTCACTAAGCTCTCGTAGCTTATCAGATACTGTTTTTTAAATGTTTTGCAGGACGCAGCAAGGACAAGAACAAATCTCCTGTTTGACTACTTTTCAGTTTTTAATGTAAAACTCTTAACGCCGGTTTGTGTAAATATTTCACTTTGACAGTACACTAAGTTTGTACTTAAGGATGTATCTTTTGATACTAGCACGGTTTTACTATGAGAACGTTTTCACTTATGTCTTTTAAACCGTATACGTGCTTTTATGAAAAATATTATACTTTTATATCGTTTATTGAAATTGGGGCGTTACACTTACCCAGTCTATTTTTGTCAAGCTTAGATTCAAAAAGAGCTTAACCTTATAATTCATGTAGAAATTCAAAAATTAAAAATCGATTACTATAAATAGAAATTTCTAAGGAATGGCGAAAAGCAACAAGCACAATGCATAAACGCTAAGTATAACCTCTGAACTTGTTTACAAATCAAACATCTTGACACTTTTAGCTAATACTTAATATTTACTAGAATGATATTATAAATTTAAAAATTATAGCCCAAATAAAATAATAATTTAATCAACAACTCAAATTCAAATGAGCAATCTTTTTCTAAACCCCTACCCCACACTTAAATTGTACAAAACCACCATGGATTTTGTGATCAAATTGCCCAAGACAGCTCGTGGAAATGATATGATATGGGTTGTCGATAGGCTAACTAAGAGTGCTCATTTCTTAGCCACCAAAGAGAACGAAAAGCTAGAGAACTTGGCTAAGTTATATATTTGCGAGATTGTCACGAGACATGGGATTCCTTTATCAATTGTAGCGGATCAAGATAGCCGGTTTGCTTCAAGATTTTGGCACAAAATGTAGGAGGAATTGGGTATGCGAGTTCACTTGAGCATGGTGTATCATCCTCAGACGGATTGTTGAGAGCTTACGTGATTGAGTATGGTGGTAGTTGGGATTCTCACTTACCGCTAGTGGAATTCGCATATAACACCTATCATGCAAGTATTGGTATGGATCCCTATGAAATGCTCTATAGTCGGAAGTGTCGTACTCCTGCCTGTTGGTTAGAACCGGGAGAAAAACAATTTGCGGGTCCTGAAATTGTAGAGTTCACTGCAGATAAGGTAAAAATGGCCCGTGAACGTTTGAGAGTAGCTCGGGAGAGACAAAAGAAATACTCCGACAAGAAACACCGACCCAAAACTTTTGAAGTCGGTGAGAAAGTGATGTTGAAGGTCTCGCATTGGAAGGGAATTATCCATTTTGGAAAGCGGGGTAACCTTGGACCTCGTTTTATTGGTCCATTTTTTATACTTGAACGTGTTAGAGAACAATCGTAGTAACTAGAGCTACCACAAGAACCGGAAGGAATACACAATGTGTTCCACGTATGCTATTTACGAAGATGCTTGGCCGAGAAACCGAGTATTCTACCATTGGAAGAACTCCGTGCTGACGAAAGTAAGAAGTTGGTCGAAGGACTCGAAAAGCTAGATAAGGACTCGATCCGAGCTCTTAGAAGCTCGAGTTTGACTCATGAAATAATTTGAGCTCGTTTTTTAAGCTCGAACTCGAGCTCGAGTTACTCATTTGACTCGCTTACATCCCTATCTCTAACCCTAGATCTATAACCTCTAAACACCTCACTGTAACCATAAAACTATAATACACACGAGTACTATTGCAACCCTAATCATTTCCAAATCAAAGAATCTGTGATAATTGTTTGTTGCGGTGTGGTTGAAAAGCAGCAGTAGTGGTGAAAGCTCGTGGAGAAGTAACGGACGGGGCAGTTTTCGGTGGTAGCCGCGGTGGTGTAGTGGTTCGGCGACGGTGAATATATATGTGTGTTATGAGGATTGTTTTGTAAATGTTTGTGTGTGTGTGTGTATATATATATAAAGATATTGTTATATTTTAGATAATATTTTCAAAGGTTATAGAATTAAGGAAAAAAATAAAAAAAAGGACGGTGCAAAAAATATAATTAATGTTTTAGATAATGTTATATTTTAGATAATGTTTTTGTACTAAGATTGAACAAAAAATATATGATAGGAATCAATGTTATGATTTCTAAAACACAATAACTAAATTTGTAATTTCGTGTTAATTACTGGTACAAAAAATATAATTAATCTATAACTATATATAAAAGGTTTATCTTCTTTCTATTTATATATATTAAATCAATATCTATTAATAAAAAAACATCTACTTTCATAATTCTCTAATTCTACAAAACAATTTTAGAAAGATATTATCATATTATATTAAACACGGATCCTCTTAAAGTTAGTTTAATTTTAAATTAATTGGTAGGAGGCTGGATGAAAAAAATATAATTAATCTATAACTATATATAAAAGGTTTACCTTCTTTCTATTTATACATATTAAATCAATATCTATCAACATATCAAAACATCTAACTTCACAATTATCTAATTTTACAAAATAATTTTAAAAGATATTATCCTATTATATTAAACACGAATCCCCCTAAATTATGAGGGGGTTTATGAAACATGTGAGGGGTTTTATAAAAATTATATATTAATGTAATTAATTATAGGTTGTTTATAAATTATGTTTAATAACTTGTGATATATTTTGTTTAGAGAAAAATTAATTATATATTTACGACCGTCTTATTTTTATCTACGTTTTGATATAATTTTTTATTGTAATATGATACTTTTTTAAAATTAGTATATTCTTAGTTTTTTGTTATCCATTAATAGTAGTAGGTGGTAGGTAATTTTTTGTTTAGCTGAGTGAGTTTTTTTGGGATTATGGTGATGAGCTGAGTGGTCAACTTGAATATGCTATTCAAAGTGTTTAGTTATTGATTTTAAAACATTTTCAATCTTATTAGAAAGATATATGAAACCTTTTATAAAATATGGTTTAAAATAAAATTTATCATTAAAAGATGATATATTATGTATTTAAAAATCTAAATCCAGAGATGTAAAGATAGTTATTTTGATGGTCCTAAAACTGTTTTATTAGTGTAAGTAGTTAGCCAAAGGTAATACTAAAATGTTAATTTTTTATACACAAGACAGGAACCTATTCTTGAGTTTTTAATATTTAGCACGTGAGTCATTATTTTTTTTCTTTTACTTGCAAGGTGTACAGAAATTCGGCTTT
Organism: Dittrichia graveolens; assembly: GCA_038502395.1. Classification (NCBI taxonomy): domain Eukaryota; kingdom Viridiplantae; phylum Streptophyta; class Magnoliopsida; order Asterales; family Asteraceae; genus Dittrichia; species Dittrichia graveolens. Next base: position 35,222,993 of record JARJIL010000005.1, read on the forward strand.
AGAAGTGGAAATGCAATGGATCCCGTTCAAAAGGTAAGACATGTAATCATTAATAACATATTTAAGCATGGAGACGAGCCTCTTTATCAACTAATTTGATTGATTAAATTATCAAATGATTCTCTATTGGATTATGCTGTATTCCAGGTTTAGTTATGTAATGCTTGTTTGTACAAATTTGATAATTTTTTGTTGTTTTGTATATATTTTAAACAATTTGTATGTCTACTTTTTATTTTTATGTACCAGTCTTAATAGTTTGGTCGTTATCTACATACTTGAAACGTGTTTTATATTCAGTTATATTATTTTTCAAGTTTACTTGTGTATAAAGTATTGGGCAACCACATGTTTTGGGCTAATTAATTAAAAGATATGTAATTAAGAGTGTGAAAGAATTAAGCCTTATGGGCTTAAAGCTAGTGCCATTATGGGCCCAAGGCCTTATTAGAAACAAGTATAAAACGAGGATTAGGGTGCAACCTCCAAGGAATACACTGTTACATTGGAAGAAATTGTGTGTGTGTCTGTGTGAGCCAAAACCCCCGAGAGAAGCAAGGAGAAGGAGTCAAGAATCAGTTGGAAACTCAAGGAATTGTCAAGAGAATCACAAGGTAATGTTCCCTATCTCATTTTGATGCTATAGATACCAATCTTACCTTGTTTGGATGATTATAAGGCTACATAAGATCTGGGTTTTATGAGGTTTTGGGTTTATGAAGAACATTAGTAAAGAATCTGAGCTAGGAACTTGAATACTTGTTGTGTTGTGTTTAAATCTTGAAGGAAGTGCTTAAATGAATGGAGAAATGTTTTAAAACAAAAATAAAGTGATTTGGTTAAGTTTTGAGAAGGTTGTGATTTTGAAAATGGAGTTTCAAGTTCTGGGTTTTTTCAAAAGATGAACTGGTGGGGAAGGAATAAGTCATGCGACCTTCCTTGTAGGTCCATGCGACTTTCGGATGGTAGGTTTGTGTATTCATGCGACCTTTGTAGGTCCATGCGACTTTCGGATGGTAGGTTTGTGTGTTCATGCGACCTTTGTAGGTCCATGCGACTTTCGGATGGTAGGTTTGTGTGCTCATGCGACTTCTGGTAGTCCATGCGACTTTTGGGGTGTGTGCCATGCGACTGTTGGATTTCATAAGTTACTTACATAAGTGTCGGATTTCAATTAGTGTATCGGATTTCATGAGACTTTCGGATTTCCTAAGTTTGTCGGATTTCATAATGGTTTCATGCGACTATCGGATTTCGTAGTGTACCATATTTCTAAGAGTACCGGATTTGAATAAGAGTGTCGGATTCCATAAGTTATTTCCATCCGACTTTTTAGAGTGATCCGACTTTCGGATGGGGTCCAACGGTCGGATGAGAGTGATCCGACTTTTGAGTTTGCGCCATCCGACTTTCGGATGGTGGATGTGGTCCGACTTTCAGTTGTTAGGTCCGACTTAGGGTCTGTAGTGTACCCCAAAACTAATCAGTGGAGATATCTGTATTGTAGGTACTTGCGACTGGACTTGTTAACTTTCAGCTTGTGAAACCTGTTGTTTTTATCTGTGCTACAAATCAGGTGAGTTACCCTAACTTATACATGATATTAGTGTGAAATGTATATGTTATATCTTATGTGATGTGTTAACTGATGTGATATTTGTGAAGTGAAGGGTTACGTTATATTGTGGTGAAAACGTAACTCGGGCACAGTCATACATAGTGTGAAATCCTTGGTACGGCTTGGATAGTCAACTGTGACCCAAAGTGTGAAATCGTCGTCAGTGCACTGCGTCGGTAGTATGTGTAATGATATGTGATCATGGATTTGTGTTATGTTGTGACATGTAATTGCTTAGTGTGGTGTGTAAGTTAGAGTGCTCGCAAAGCTTTATGCTTACTGTTGTTGAACTTATTCTTTTGGGTACCTGAGCGTGGGAAGGCTCCAGTAGTGTGAAGATGGCTCATCATTTATTCAAACCGTTTATACTGTTTAATTTATTCAAACATTTGCTAGAACAATATTTGTAATATTACTTAATTACACTTGATGACGGGTAGTCCCGGGTGTGGGGCCTCATATGATTTTGTTGAATGCAATTATATTTCTATATTCATTTGTTTTTTTAAAAAAATTTTGGGACGTTACATGGTTCAAGTATTGTTTTTGGTGGAATTTACATTTTATAATGTGATTTGCATTTGGTGGGATTTAAAATCCCATGTGGTGTTTGGTTGAGATTCCTTAGGTGGGATTTCCACCACCACTAAACCCCATCAACACCACCTACAACCTCCATTGCCACCACCAACCACCACATCCGTTGCCACGGCGAACGGCGATGGAAACGAACGGAAATGACGACGGCAACTGAAGTGACGGAAACGGAAACGAACGGAACAAAGGAAGCAACGAAGGGTTTCTAGCGAACGGGATTGACGGCGACTAGTGTTTCTGGCGAACGGGATTGATGGCTACTAGTGTTTCTAGCAATAGCGAATGGAACGGAAGGGTTTCTAGCGAACGGCGACGATGACGATGGTGATGGTCGAGACAATGATGGTTTGAATGACGGCGACGAAAGAAGAGATTGACGGCAACGGCGACGAAGAAAGGGATTGACGACAAACGAGGGGTTGACTAGGGTTTCTGGCGAACAGTGAACGGGTCGACGGTTACGAAGGGATTGACGGCGACGACTAGGGGTCGACGGCAACAACAAAGCGACGGCGACAACGGTGATGGTTCGCCGGAATTTTAGCCGGAGGCTCGCGAAAGAAAATACCTCAGCTGTGAGATTTTAAAATACCATGGGGTGAAAGGAATGAAAAATCCTCCATCCATAGGATTTTAAAAATTTCTAATATTTAAAATTCCATCTCAATTTTACAAACCAAACACCACATTTAAAGGGATTTAAAATCTCAATCTCATAAGATCTCGTTAAATAACAATAACCAAACATCCCTAACGATTCTTAACAATGCCACTTTACTAACGAATTCCAAATTCACTAACGAATCTTAGCGATGCCACTTTACACGTGGTATGCCATTATTGGACGGCATGATTTGGCCAAATATTCTTTCGGATCACTTCCTTATGACGTCAAATTTAGCAATTATTTGATAAAAAGTGAGCGATTATTTTGCTCAAATTGATAATTTCTTGTATATTTTGCCATATTTCGTGATTTTTCTTCCATATTGCCTTTTTTGTGGCACTTTTTTCTTTTTTAAAGTTTACCATTATACACATTTACCTTATAAAATCCTTGTGTAATGAGAGCCCTTAGATTATATTACCAAGTTACTTTTTTTTTCCTTTGATTATCAAACAAGCTCGTATACGCTCACTACAAGAAAATCAAGCATTCTCACGGACCAAATTTTTTGGAAAACTTTTAACTGATTTCTCACATATTTGAGTCACAGAGCAATTTTCAATGGTTTTTATACGGATTCAGTAGAAAATCCCTAGGAAATCCGAGAAAAATGATTTTCCCACGAAACTTATGAGAAATATGAAAAAATACATCATTTCTCACGGATTTATCCGGCACAAAAGGGGGTGTCGTGTTGTAGTGACTTGTGTTTTTATTGATAGGCTTTGATATCCATGTATTCCTTAATAGATGGGTTAAAAGAAAGAAACTATTTCTTAAAAGGGAGAATTCTAACATGAGCCGTGCACTCCAAGAGATAAAGATGAGGAAGAGGATGAGAGACACACACATGACATGACACACCCTTGCTTGCTTAGTTGCTTCTACAAAACAAGACTTGTTCCATAGCCTAACCACACCCTTGCAAGTCATCATGTATACAACACCTACCCCTCCCTCCACTTTATCAACTTTAAAAATCCTTTAAAAATAGAACTTTATACCAATTAGGTTGTTTTAAAAAAATACAACTTTTTTTTAAGTAAAAAGCCTTAAAAAATAAGTCATAACAACCAAATAACATTATGCCAATTAGGTTGTTTTAAAAAAATACAACTTTTTTTAAGTAAAAAGCCTTAAAAAATAAGTCATAACAACCAAATAACATTATGCCAATTAGGTTGTTTTAAAAAAATACAACTTTTTTTAAGTAAAAAGCCTTAAAAAATAAGTCATAACAACCAAATAACATTATGCCAATTAGGTTGTTTTAGTTTCTTTTATTGGATCGGTATTCTCTTCATCTTTTTCAAAATATGCTTGGACAGTAGAAACGGTACTGTTGTTTGTTTTAGAACACATGTATCAAACGGATGTCTAACCTAGTCTAATATTAATAAAAAAATAATAACATTAATAAAATTTATTAGATAATCACTTTAATTATCAAATCTGAACCAATTATTCCGAAACGAACTTTTATTGGTCAGAATTTTATCCAATTTTGAATTTAATTTGAATCAAAATTATTACTCAGAATTTCATGTATGTTATTCTCCAACCTTAAAATATTTTATTTTTTCACCCTAATTTAAAAAAATCACATTTATAGTTTATAATATTTTAAAATATCATATTTAACTAAATTATGGATTATACCATTTTAAAATATTTTACAATTACTATAAATTCTTTTAATTATAACCAATAAATATTTGACCTTATTGAACCTAATTGTAACAATAATGATTGATGACTTGTTCAACAAATATAATCACGTCTCTTAAAATCATGATCATATTTTTGCTATCATGTTTGTCATCCCCCTCGTGTTAATGTTTCCACCGTTTATCTGATTGTTGACATCGTTTGTCGCCCTTTTTTTTAATTTTCATTTCTTTCATGTTTTATAATTATTTTATATCTTCTTATTAATGTTTAATATTAATCATTTTTGTAAATTACCCCATGTTTTAAACGAGCATTTAATCCAGTAAGATTTTATTCTAAAAGACAAACAACGTAATTGTAAGATTTTATTCTAAAAGACAAACAACGTAATTCATAAATGAAAATAAAACATGAAAACCTGAAAAAAATAACGAACAAGAAAAAAAAATACTATAATGTTGAATCAATAAGAAATTTGATTGGTTTAGAATTAAGAACAAACATTAATCTAACATTGAATTACACATTTGGCCCTTTTAGAATTAGAATTATATTATTTAAGCAAAAAGTTGTTAATTTAATCATTTATTTTGAAAAACTGCACACTATTAATCATTTGATGGTTAATTTTAACGGTTTTGCTCTTATACTTTCTAAAATGCTTATTTCACCATTCATTATATTTCAATTCTAATACTTCAAAAAAATTAGATAATATTTAAAAAAATTCTCTCTTTCTCTCTTACTATCCAACACATTCACACATTCACTCTCTCTATCTTCATTTTTTGTCACTTGATCACCATCCCCATTCCACACTGACCTTCCAAAATTATATGACCTTTGAACACCCCGAACCCAAACCTAAAATTCATCAAAATTGAATGAACACCTGCAAATCTATATTTCAAAATGACTTTGAAACCTAAAAACTAAACTAACTCAAGATTTGTTGCATTTCTTCGTCAACGAAGAACTTGCCACCAAAGGGAACTTGCTACTCTTTTTCCGTTTTTCTCTAATCGGCTTCTTTTTAGATCTGTGGTGTGTTTGCGTGTGAGAGATTCACTCAGATCTGGCATGTGTTGGTGTTCCTATGTGCACAAGAAAAGGAAGATCTATCTATGTTTGTTTTCGTGTGTGGGAGAGTGATCTCGGTGTTTATATGTGTTCCGACATAAGAAGTTGCTACATATAATTTTCATCCCATTGATGTCTAATTTGTTATTTTAATTCACATTTTATAATTTTGACATTTTAAAAGAATAGCATTGCTTATGAAATAAAATTTGTAAACCATTAGACATTAGATATTTAAAAATTGGTTTACAAGTATGCACTTTAAGTTATTTGACCATGAAAGTTTGACTGTAAAATATCATGCGTACCATAGGAAAAATAATTAAAGTTTATTGGTGTTTTTATGTGTTTTCGAAATTTTGGGTAAAATAATAATAGTATAATTTGTATTGTAAATAAAACTACAATTTATGGGCATAAAAGATATAGCTAAGAGCGGGCCCGTAAAACGAACCAAACGAACACGAACGGGACTTCTTGTTCGTATTTGTTTTTTTAACTTTAGTCGAACAAATAAACAAACACGAATGAATAAATGAAACCTTTGAAGGATGTATAGTATATTAAGTATGAGTATTTTCTAGGTTTAAGCATAGAGTATGTATTACTAATGTGACGCTGATGTGACTTTAAGCATCAGATGCTTAAGCATGTGTACTCCACACACTCTTAGAAGAGTTTTTAACAAATTCGTTGCCCAAACATCGACGAGATAGCAAACACGTTACGAAAAATATCAACATACGAATGCCATGACTTTAATATGATTGGCTGCAACGTCAACTAATCCACTTTGCCATAAAAACCAATAAAAAGTAAGCTGATGTGACTTTAAGCATCAGATGCTTAAGCATGTGTACTCCACACACTCTTAGAAGAGTTTTTAACAAATTCGTTGCCCAAACATCGACGAGATAGCAAACACGTTACGAAAAATATCAACATACGAATGCCATGACTTTAATATGATTGGCTGCAACGTCAACTAATCCACTTTGCCATAAAAACCAATAAAATCACCATGGCTTTAAAAAGTAAGCTGTTATATAATAATAATAATAATAATAATAATAATAATAATAATAATAATAATAATAACAGAAAAAAGGTCTAGAACACAATACATTATCCAACCATTTTTTGACGTGTACAAGAAAACCAGACCTTAAAATATGCAAAGCAATCCCATAAAGTCTCCATAAGAAGGAAACCGTGCTCCCCAAGCTCAATTTCCATAAACATATAAATACCACTTGAAAACTAACAAGATTTTTATATTTATGCATTCACAAAATGGACAAAAAAACATCAATAGAAAGCCAAGGCAGTGTGCATCTTGCAATTGACGAGCTTACCGCCAAGCTAAGCCCGACTCCAAGACGCAAACCCGCCCTTTTCGAGCCACAAACCAGTATCGAAACAGCAAACAGCAGCAGCAATACAGCATCAGTTTCAGGACCAAACCCAACCCGGGCACCTGAAAAGAGACTAACTCTATTTGCCCTCAGGCTAGCGGTTCTTGAGAAAGCAGCCACCGGGCTAGGAACCCTTGGGTTCATATGGGCCACGGTGGTCCTGCTAGGCGGGTTTGCCATCACTATAGACCAAACAGATTTCTGGTTCATTACTGTTATTTTATTGATAGAAGGTACGCGGATCTTTAGCCGGAGCCATGAGCTAGAATGGCAGCACCAATCCACTTGGTCACTAGCCGATGCTGGAATCAATAGTTTTCGTACAGTACAGTCTAAGTCCCACAAATTTGTCAGAGCTTGTAAAGCAGTGTTTCAGGTCAACCCAACCAACAGTAGTAAGGGCGTTAGAGGGAGTTCACGCCTCAGAAAGCTAAAGAATAGAAACTGGCAGGAGAAGCAAAAGACGTTAACCCGAACTTGGACAAGTTCTGATGTCCCTCTTCTTCCATATGGTCAATGGGTATTTTTGTCCAGAAATATCAGTAGGCTTCTTTACTGGTTGCAGTTAGCATCAGCGACTGCCTGTGTTGTTTTGTCGCTAATAAAACTTGTGAAACAAAACTATGGCGAAATACAGAAAGGAGATACCGATAAAAGGAATAGGAAATCCGCCTTGACGATATTTTACGCATTGGCATTGGCAGAGGCGTTGTTGTTTCTTTTGGAGAAAGCGTATTGGGAATGGAAGGTGATGTACAAAAAGTTACTGGATGAGGTAAACGACGAGTGTGAATTGGGACATGTTGGTATGGTTTCCGTAAGGCGGTTTTTCTATGACGCGTATTCGAGATGTGTTAATGGAAGCATCTTCGACGGGTTGAAAATGGATTTGGTTTCATTTGCAATGGAACTCTTGGATTCGGACTCCTCGGATGAGCAACTTATCGGGATCAGAATCTTGGAAAGTTTCACGAAAAATTCAAGATTTTCAGAATACACTCTTCAGAAGATCGGGATCAAGATAACTGTGATCGAACGCTTGGTTGAAATGCTAAACTGGAAAGACCCACAAGAGGAAGAGATACGAAAATCAGCAGCTGAAATTCTAGCAAAACTAGCTGGTAAGAAGAAAAACTCTCTTCGGGTTGCTGGAATTCCGGGTGCCATCGAATCGATATCTTGTTTGTTACATATTAACCGAAACTCTAGCACCACGTCGTGTGGTGAGATCTCGAAAAAGGAAATTGTTAACGACAAAGAGAACTACGGTTACTGGGCTTTTAATCAATTAGGCCTTCAAATTGTGAAGAAACTTGCCCGTGATCATGACAATTGTGCTAAGATTGGAAACACAAAAGGTCTGTTGGCAAAAATCATAGACTTCACGCACGCAGGCGAGAGACTGTTAAAAGATGACCGCGACCTAGAATCTCATCAGATTCAGATTGTGAAAACATCTTTACAGGTGGTGAAGATGCTAGTAAGCACAACAGGTAGCACGGGCAGACAACTTCGGTCAGAGATATCAGAGGTGGTTTTCACAATTAGCTACATAAGAGACATATTAAGATATGGTGACAAACACCCCATGTTACAGAAACTTGGGATAGAAATTGTAACGAGTTTGGCATTGGAAGCCGATGCGACTGAGAGGATAGGGGGCACGGGAGGACTTCTTAAGGAATTATTTAAGATTTTCTTAAGAGACGGGATGCCTGAAAATCAGAATCATGTAAGAATAGCGGCAGGAGAGGCACTTGCAATGCTGGCATTTGAAAGCAAGAATAACTGCCATCGTGTTCTAGAACTCAAAGTCATTCAGAAGCTTGTTGATGCTTTAGATAACCCGTTGCTTCGCATAAATGCAGCAAGGATCTTAAGACATTTATGCATATATAGTGGACCAGAATGCTTTCCACAGCTAACACCAGTAACTATGGCCGCCCCTACTGTAAGTAATCTGTAAATTAATGCATTCAGAGTGTTTCACTTGTGAATTGGTTGATTTGTGGTGGTTTTTATATCTAATGGGACTAGGGGAACCCCACATGAGTTAAATGTCACTCAAAGTCTATTTTTCATGCATACAGCCTCCTAAAGAATTTTCAAACATGATTTAGCTAATTACTGAAGTATAAATATTGCTTTTATTATTATAAACAAACACATCAAAACTTTTCAAATATGGAAAAGAAAAGGTATTTACGAGTCAACTCATTCCAGTTCGTCAAGTTTCTACGTGTGCTAAAAATGAACCATTTCATCTCGAACATGTGAACCCAGTCTCACACTCCCACTCCCAATCTCGCCACCTCTGTATAAGTAATCAGAAAGCATCTACTGATAATAATTTAGGGGTGAGAACTTCGACTCGTTTAAATGGCCAATTCAAGATATGTTGAAAACTTTACAAAATAATAACTTAAAAGAAACTAAATTATATGGGATGAACAGGTCAAAAGTTGCATAAAGCCTCTAAAATCACTTAATTCAAAAAATTAGACTACTATTGAAATAATTTAGGATCATATTTGATACACCATTGCTATATAAGAATTTTAGACAAAAAGTGTAGGGGTCAATCGGAACTCAATCCCCTCATTTGTAATGGCCTTGATAGGTTCTCAGGGAAATCATGACAGAAGAAAACAAGTTACAGGAAGTGATGGTTGGACTCGCAGCACATGTGTTCAAATATATGACATCCAAAGAAGCTCGTGCCATGTTTGAGAGAGCTGGAATACAAGAGGCCGATTTAGCAATGACATTGGTGCAAATTTTGAAGAAATATCCTCAACCACAAACCAAGACTCCAAGAATAAGGAGATATGTAGTGGAATTGGCAATTTGGATGATGAAAGATACAAATAGAAATATTCAGATTTTCAAGAATCTTGGCATGGAACAAGAGCTAGAAGGAATTATAGAGACTACCTCAGAGGTAGAAAGCTTTAATATTTTTTCAGGGTCAATTGGATTAAGCAGGTACAAGATGTCAATTCATTCATTGGTTGAAACAGCAATGAAGTTGCTGACAGATTAGGACTTAGGAGTAACACTTGGTCACTACAATGGAAGTTTGTACCAAATGTACCTCTTAATGCTTAAATATTCACAATTTTTTTTCCATCAGCATAAGAATGCCAAAGAGGCATGGATATATCAAGAAGAACAGACTTCTTTGTTTCTCTAGAATATATCACAGTGTCTAACATACTGCTTCTCTAACTTCCTCTCAAATCCGCCCACTTTCGGAATTAAAAGTTTGTAGAAAAAAATAGCCTAAATTTACTTTCAAAACCTCTCATTTCCTTTCTAAAACAGAACTCCAAAACACTTCCTTTTTATGTTTCCTCCAAAATGCTTTCCTTTTATTCCTTTACAAAAACTAGAGAATACAACATTAATAAGAGGAGGGTATCTCTACAAGAACCCTTTTCAATACTAAGCAATGTAAATGCCTGTCTGTACTACCAAAACTAACATTCTTTGAAGCATTTCAACAAACACTTCCAGTGCTTTTTCTTTTGCACTACAAAAGACGATCAAATGTACTCTAAAAATCTTTGTAACAAAAGGAAATTAAACTTGAGCAGTTTAAGTCTACAAACTAGTCGGTACCCAGTAATAATTTCCCTTTTTATGTTTTTTAATGACAAGTTAATTACTTTAATGAACAATAACAGTTACTAATCATTCATAAGAATTGAACATAGTCTACCAAACAAAAATTTGCATAGGGTGCCACATGGTAAGATAAAACGATATGACAAAAGAGAAGAGGTGAAATTAAAGCACAATTGTTGTTCTTAAATAAACTAAACAGCCCTAAGCAGGGAAAGGGGAAAAAGGATATAGAAAACATGGATGATGCGTGTGTACCACTTGATTAATAGAAAGAAGGATGAGAAGGTTCACTAGCGATTAGAATCGCAGGCGAGGCTATGGAGCCAAGTAAGAGACCTTCATTCCATGTGGATCACTACTACTTTACTAACCAAAGCAAGTGGCACCAAGCTAGTTTGGTAAGAGAAGCTTTTGGTATCATTCCATGGGGTTTTTAAAAATAGTTGGAAGAGGGTTTATTCCTCATGACGGGTGGCTTGGGTTTGGATGTCACTACCGATCCAGCCCACTAACATAACTTCGTTTTTCAAAAAAAAAAAAAAGATATATCCATGCCATGTCAAAAACGCACTCCATGGCATGTTTAAACTTAGAATACTCATGCTTTCTATGTTTTTACATATTTTAAAGGTTTTTTTTAAATAATTTCTCTCTTCTTCGGTAGTCAAATGTCAAGAAGCATTGAATTTTCTGATACCAAAAAGGTGGGGGGGTGGGGTGGTGTATTGTTTCGGAACCGAACACCACATCAAAATACAGATAGGATGCTTAGAGTACACTCATTGCTCAAAGCATCGTCATCTGGTATGATCAATGAATTAGATGTGTATGTGTTCTTAGGCCAAGTGATTATCGAATGAACTTATTGTGGTGAGGTATTTTAAGGTAACAAATGAGTATGGACACATACCTTGTTTCTATTTTATTTTAGGGAAAGGAATTTATTTAAGAAAAAGGATGAGTGCACCTAAAAACATTTATCATAGGTGTTTTTATATCTATAGACAGTTAAATGATTAAATGTTGAAATGACTAATATTCCCATCATTTAGTTGTTTGTGAGTGTGGACTATGAAGCCACTTATGATAGATGTTGCTAGAAGCATATATCATATTCCCTTTATTTTAATCAATTTATAACTTAGTAATTGAATGTGCTATTTGAGAGTATGAAAGATCATTATATGGTTTTGGCCACATGCGTTACGACGGGATTTAAGAAATAATAATAATAAATAAAAGGAAAGTCTAAAATACATAATTAAACTTTTTTTTAACCTAAATAATTTTCAAGCAACGTAATTTCATATACCGATTCATAATGTAGTTTGCAGAATATGTTCAATATAGTCCATACTTAATTCATAGTCATAAGAGACTAATTTTAGCCTTTCGATCAATTACATCAATGGTATAGATTACATTTTAAAAATTTGAGCGGAGTGACATTTTCGTAATTCACATGTGATGCTTTTACAAATCTCATGTGCTTGTATACTAAATCAACTGTGATTGAATATTAAAATTTTATGACTATATTTTTTACATGGACTTTATTGAACATAACTCATAGTCTGCATTCAAAACTGTATAGTTTATATACATTGAAGTGATCTATATACGATATGCAATTTGTAGGTGATAATAGTTAGGTTTAGATACATATAATTAAGGCAAAAAAAAGAAGAGCAAATGTCTTAAGATTTAAGTACTAATATTTGTTGATAATCTAAAATAAGGTTCATATCATGACCTAATGCAAAACGATTGAAGTGTAGTGAATACTTGTACGAGGTCAAGAGATTTGACAACCTAAAACTAATGGTAGGAAACAAAGGAGTTGTCATAAGACGTGAAACTAAACTCTAGAAACGATGTGCTTGTGTATAAACACAAAGACACACATACACGTCTACAAACAAACCCGCATCCAGGTTATTAATTCAAGGAAAAAAATTAACAAAAATAGAAGATAAATTCTAAAATTATAAAAAGTAAAATCTAGTGTATGCGGATTAACATGTTCGGAACAAATGTGAGAACTAATGAGTCAGGTCAAAATTATTCATTAGTCATTTTATTCTAGAAAATTTTTGTTTCTCATTTTAGATTTTTAAAAAGTTAAAAACACGTAAGATATGTAATTTCTTTAGTAAGAATGAAATGACGATTCAGAAAAACAAGATAAAAAGTTCTTAATGCTACATATTTAACCAATTTCTTACATACAAGTCATAATATCTTCTTAGACATCACACGGATGAGCTGGTAGCCACAAAACAAGAACAGTGAAAAAATAAAGAAAGTCTTACATTTGATAATTGTAACACCGTGCTTTTGAGAATCAAATTTTTCTTTTTAAAATACAATTTGAGTTTTCAAACCGCATGAGTTTGTCTGTAGTTAAACATTTACACCTGTCTCATAATTTAAAAGCTACAGCGGAAGTAAAACACATGGCAAATTATATATACAATCAAAATGTTACCACATATATCGTTTAGTGTTACTGTTACTGAACCGGCCGACCATTATCTCAAAATAATTACAAACATAACATAAACAGAGTTTTTGACATAAAAGTGTTCCTCCTAAAACAAGTATCTACCCGCAGGCACCCCAACTCACCGCCTAAGGATCACCTGCACATGTGAGAGGGAGTATCTGTTAGCTATAATAGCTAGTGAGTACAGAATGACATAATAATCAATATAAACATATCACATATCATCAATCATGCTCAAACAGTGCTATCCTAACATCTCGCGATGAGCTGGTGTAGTCGGAAGGCGACATATCTCGCAGGGAAGCTAACCTGGCTCAATGCACCAAACTGGGGTACCAGACACATCAACCGCGCCAGTGGGCGAGCTGTGAAGCGGTACACCATTGCGTTTTGGAATCTGTCGATTCCTCTGAGTATAGCTAGAGGTTGTACCCATCCGTTCGGGGAGCATTGGGCTTGCAAGGCCCTAAATACCTATACAGGTACCGCTGACGCTATCAATGGTCCGCAGCCCTCAAGCAATCCTAGGCCATCGCTGGCCCCGATGTAGGACTAGTCAGTCCTCAGGTCCGGATCGTTCATAACACATAATTGATCCAATCGGATCTTCAACGCGCGCATATAATCATATATCAGTAGTATGAAATATAACACACACTTAATCAAGTGCATATCATAACATGGCAATAGCATTTCATGCATAACAAGGCATTCTAACTTGTGATAATACATTAAGTTCATTTGTTAATATATGTTATAGGTATATTAACTGTTATGTTATCCAGCACTCACCTGATAAGCTAGAATAAGCAAAGACCTTGCTTTGACACTCACGGTTTGTCAACTCGACCTATAATACCAATACTTACGCATTAATCACTTAAACACGCAAGGAACATCTAGGATACTTGAAACAATACTCTAATGGTGCTATTTAAGTATTTATTAGCTTATTATAATAGTCCAAGCACCAACACACAAACGAACAACACAAAACAACAAAGCATGCTGGAACAGGTCGGACGCATCGCATCCAAGAGGATTGACGCGTCGCGTCCCGTGTAGTAGTGCACAATTCCTTGCATTTGCACAGCTGTGCCAATTTACCCCATTTCAACTCCAAATCAATTTTAGCAAAATTCTAGTGTTTCATATGACCATTTGACACATGCGGAAGCTTTCTAACATCAAAAACTCCTATCCAATAAATTCATATGAAAATCACAATTAAATGGACAAAGAAGTGTGCATTTTGGCCAAAACTTGAAATAGACCAATTCTAACACTTTCAACACACCGTATACACCTAATATGATGTATTGAAGGTGTTGCAAGTGACCAAAACATTTAAAACCTTTGTTTGGTATCATTTTCCATTTTCTTGCCTATTTATGGCCTAATTTTTACTATTTTAGCCAATTCAAGCAAAACTACCATTTCAATTCAAAACAAATGTTCTAATCAATTCATACAAGTTATATGAACTTATTAGAACCTTAAAAATCAGTTCTTGATGTGTAAAAACAGATTGACCTAATTTTGGCTATTTTGACCCATTTAGGCCAAATTTTGAATATGTGCATAAACACCACTTCTAATCCACCATATGAGTTCTAATCAATCCTAACAAGTTATAAGAACAATTATAACACTAAATTTTAGTTCTTGAAGGTCAAATTCAGTTTGACCAATTTTGACCCATTTGAGCCAAAATTCAAAACTTATCAAGATCACTACTTTAATTCATGGAATTGATTCCTATGTACTTAGAAATGATATTGGAACTTATTTCAATCATAAATTTCAGTTCTTGATTTCTAAATCAAAGAACCCACTTAAAACCTAGTAATTCAAGTCTTAAAGAACACAAGGATGACCAAGGAGGAATTTTAGCTTACAATGATCAAAGGATGATGAAGAACAACTTGTGGGACTAGTTTGATGCTTAATTCACTGCTGGAACAAAACTTAGTGAGTTTTCTTTCAAAAACCCAAAATCAAGAGCATGAAGAACAAGTATGGAGATGGAGCTTACAAGTGATAGAGATGATGATCTAGGGCTGAATTAATCTTCAATTTGCAGTAGAAATCAGAACTTGGATGATCTCCTTGAGTCTTCTTCTTTAATTTTTGCAAGAACACAAGAAGAAACTTGAGTGTGTGTGTTGATACGTATGTGTGTGTGTGTGTGTCTGTGTAAAGCAAATTGGGTTAAAGCGACTTGTGGGTAATTATTATCCACAAGTGGGTATTTTGTTCCCATTTTCAACTTACAACTCGTTTCTCGTTTACGCGTTTCAACTAACGATGATGTTTTTGGAATCCTCGTTTGAAACCGTTTGATATTTTATAATCTTTATCTATTTTTTATTAATATTTTAATAACCCATTTAATTGTAATTTTCATATTTTTATATCATTTTCTAAAATATATATTATTTATTTAATTTATTTAAATAATCGACGTACCACGTTCGCACACGTTTAAGCCCGTTTTAAGAATGTTACAATAATAACAACAACTGATATGATACTGATATAATAGCAACTGACCTCTATAAAGATATTGTGAGTGAATCAAGTACGTAAATGAACAACACAATTTAGTTCATATGCATGTTGCATAATATATATGATAAGTTGGTAAACGAAACAATAAAATACATAAAAAACTCTTTTACTTTTTTGTAAAAAGTGAATGCAAATACATGATGGCAATAAAAATCACAAATTTGTAACATGGGACTATCATTAATATAATAATGGGCTCTAATATAAAAAAGCTTCCAGGCAACATAGTATTAAAAGGCATATTACTCTCATTGTACTCAACAATTATATAACAGCCCAATTCAATCCATACCCAACGTAGTGAAAAGTTCATTTGAGAACCGTTTTTATTGCGTGAATTACGAGAACCAATCTTAATTGTCTAATTTCCCCTTTTTCAATTGGATTGCCTACTTATGAATTCCTTACATACACCTTCCCACACTCAATTCCCCTACGCTCTTCATCCATGAATTCCACTTACCAATTGAACGACTAAGATTGGTTTTCGCAGTAAGGAATTCATGGATGAAGAGCGTGAGGGGATTGAGTGTGGCAAGGTGCATGTAAGGAATTCATGGGTGAGCAATCCAATTGAGGAAGGGGGAATTGGACGTCTAAGATTGGTTCTCGCAATTCTTATATGAAAAATAGTTCTCGTTTGAACCCTTTCCTATATATATATATATATATATATATATACTAGTGGAGTACCCGCGCAATGCGACGACAGCGAATAAAGAGAAGGTTGTGATGAGTTTTTTTTGCAGAATAATCACAAATAGCTAATATGAGTTTGTGAAGATTCTTTGCGAGAGCCACTTTGAAATTAAGAATTAAATTGCTAACTCTGAGTTATTTGTCTTTCAGTTTGTTGGAAGAGTTTTGTCGCATAGCTGAATCATGAAGTTGTTGATTATATATATGTATGTATATATGTGTGTGTAATGTTTCATAGTTCCAATTATTATGTAATTGAGTTAGAATGCAATGTTTATAAATTTGAACTCTTTGACTCTTTCATTTGTTTGGTGTTTGTGAAATTTCTTGAACTTAATTTATTAAAAACATGAATTTAGGTGATCTTATGAATAAAAAGTTAATATTAAAAATATATGATTAGACTTAATTCAGTTATAAGTATGGTGATCTCATGAATAAAAAGTTAATATTAAAAATATATGGTTAGAAATAATTCAGTTATAAGTATTGGTTTAAATTTATTAATTGTCGGTTATATTTTTAATATTTATTTGTTTAAATTCATTAATTGTGGACTTAAAAGGAGGGGTAAATGAGAGGTATAAAGGAGGGGTATTTTAGTAAATTTATTTTTCTTAAAATTAAGAGTTTTTTAGGTGGTAAATGCATTATATAGGAGTAAGATATATATATATATATATATATATATATATATATATATATATATATATTGTAGTTAAAAAACAACTATCCAACTCATACTCATTACAATAACCCAATCTATATGGAACTATTTTCAAATGAATTGTACAAACCAACTTCTTGTATATTTTAGGCATATAATTTTAAAACATTTAAAATGTGGAAAACAATTAAAGTAATGTTTTTAATGTAGATATATTAAAAAATAAACATACAGTTACAAAAAGGAGGATCTACAAAGAGAGTCTGCAAGCAGTAGACAAACCGACTCAATATAGCAAATAAAAACACCACAGAAAAATAGCAAATCTCTGAAAAAGGGCTATACTATAAACAAATTTCCTGGGTTTACTTATGAAAGTAATGGTTAAATAATTATAAGTTTATAACCTTAAGAACTTAATAAAGTACATAATATTTCATCTGCAAGTATCAGAATTAGGGTTTAGGGTGTATGCAACACACAACACAAACATTTGAACATATATATAATCACACACATTTACACATCAATTTTGTTTCTAAGACGTGATTATAAATGATTGATGAAATCGCAAAAGGAAAGAACATGATACATTGAAGTTGCTAAGGTCATTGATATCATAAATCCATTTGATCCATTTCTTGTGTGTAACGCCCCAAATTTTTTAATAATAATAAGAATAATCAGAGTAATACGCGTAACATCCATAAATAATTAAGTTACAAGTCTTTCAATAAAAAAATATCCAAGTCTTGTCTAAAGTAAACTTAAACCGTTGAAAAGTAATTTAAAGGAAAACATTCTTCTTAATGTACTGCAATTACTGTCCTCGAGGCTCGAGCTCCCTCATGATCTGAAAGGATTAACAACAGTAAGCATAATGTTTAGCGAACACATAAACTTACACACCACACTAAGTATGTACGGTTCTCATATAAGTACATATACTGAAATAGTGCACATATAGTAATTTTACTTCTCAACTGGCTACCCAAGGCACCTCAGGGGTTTTATGTCTCATACATTCTCCTCTTACTACCCAAGGCACCACAGGGGTTTTACGTCTCGTTAAAGTCACAAACTACCCAAGGCACCCTAAGGGTTTTACGTCTTTTTCGTGCCCAAGTTGTGTTTTCACTCTATTTACACAACCCTTCACCTCATCAACATTTCACGTAAGTCACACTATTAAATCATGCAATAATTACATTAATTCATACTAGTATAGTGAATAAGTTAGTGTAACACCCTGAATTTTAGAACAAATTTAAACTTTTTAAATCTTACTAAAAACATCATAGTTTTGATATTCATTACATCATTATGCGGAAGCTATATCAGATTTACAAAAGGTTAGTGTTATTTGTTGACTTGAATACACGACCATTAATTACAAATAAACAAAAAAGGTAAATAGTCATGTATTTCCAAACATATCACAAGGCAACAACGCTTCCCAAAAGCTTATACCCACCTCACCGGCATCAAGCTACTATTTATTTGTGGATATGAAAACATTTGACAACATGGCATCACTAAAACCATTCACACAAGATGTGGGGGACAAGTCCACTTATGATTGTATTTGTATCTTCCATAGTGGCCAACCATGGTCAACAAGTCCTAGTGGGGGTATGTCCACATCTCTCGTTAAGGTAAGGGAAGCACGAAGCAGTCTACCATACAACTTTTATCAGGAGTGAATGACCTGTTCACCAAGTCCACTCATGTTGCTTAGGCTCGGTGGCTCGTCAGCCCATTGAACCACACGGTATAATGGGTACTATCACCCCCCTCCACCCTTTGCACCAATTTCTCAACCACCCGTGTATCTAGGTTCCTCAATTGGCGAATACACGTTATCCACATGTGGTACAAAGCACTAAATCTCAAACACAGGTCCAAACCACTAAAGCACATTCATAATCACAAGCAAGTTAAACACATATAGTTATTAACTTGCAAGAAGCAACACATAGCATAACATGGCTTCAAAACTTGTAAAACATATACTTATGCACATCCCATTATCATAATCATGATAATAAACAATAACAATCACTTTGATGCCATATATGTATAAAACATAAAATACAAGAACATTTGATGACTTATAAGTTTGTAAACCATTTAGTAACATCCTCAGAAAGGGCCTAAACGCATGCTGACGTGGTACGTATAATAAATTAGATAAATTGAATAAATATATATATTTAAAGAATATTAAAGAAAAAAATAACTAAATTAGTTATTAAATGGGTGAATATAAAATATTGATAAAAATAGAAAAGAATAATTGAATATTAAATGGTTTAGAACGAAGTTTCCAAAAATATCCCCGTTAGTTAAAATGGGTATTCGTGCGTTAAGTTGTAAGTTGAAAAGGGGAACAAAATACCCACTTGTGGATAAATATTACCCACAAGTCGGTCACCTTCTTTTACCCACGTTCACAACACAGAGAAACCATTTCATATGTGTGTTCTTGTGTGTTCATAGCCTTTCAAGAGAAAATTCAAGAAGGAAGCTTTTCAATCCAAGAATCTGTTGCAAGTCAAGTGTAAATCCAATCTACAATCTGCCATAATCATCTTCTTCAACCTACTTGTTCTTGTAAGCTTCCAATTCATCATGTTCTTCATTCTTTGACTTTTAGGTCAAATGGGTCAAAAACCAAAATTGACATATCCAACTGAAATCAATGATTCCTACATGTTTCTAGATCAATTCTAAGTGTTTTGCAATCTGAGTTTTGAATTAAAGAAGTGTTCTTGATTGAATTTAATAAGAAAGCTTAAATGGGTCAAAAATGGTGAATTTGGGCCCAATCTTTGAATTGGATGTTAAAGTGAGAATTAAGTGTTGTTTCTATAACACCGTATTTTTTAACCCAAAAATTTTCACTTTTAATTACACTGCGGAAGTGTTTATAAACACCAAAGTAATTATCACTAATTACAAACCACTGTTTACAAAATATCAATATTACAAAACACGGCTCGTCACAAATACTTTATTAGAGTCCTAGGTGATTACTCCCCAAGCTAACCACTCTCAGCCGAGTCGCTGACTTACCCAAAACCTGTATAAGAGTGAGAGGTGGGGGATTAGCACAAAGTTAAGTGAATGGAGTAACACACAACAGATATATCATCCTGAACTGCATGATATCAATAACCACAAATAAGCACCCTGGCAAGACCGGCGGTTCTGCAGGAACCTACAACCAATGCCGGCCAAAACAAAGGTTTACCGATAGTCCATTTGCTATCCTCACACAGTATTATCCTCTGGTAGCAACATATGCATCCCAAGGTCCTAATACTGCTTAGCCAATAGCAAATGAACCCAGCCCATAAGCCCAGTCGTAAACTGACTTCCCTTCCAACATGTATACATATCACAGAATACAACAATTAACATCCAACAGTTAATTAGCCAACAGATATACAATCTATCCAACAATAGTTGCAACCAAACCAGTACAAATAATATCACCCGTGAGCAAACATCCACTCACCTCTGGTTCTCAGCTATTTCCACTCAGTGATCTAATTTTACTGAGCCTTGTCTGTCCCTGAGAATACAACAACCAACCATCAGTATTCAATTCATAAATATATATATCAAACATATATTTATATCCTTTTAATTAAACATAAACATGTAAGATTCACATATGCATGCACATAAAACACATAGCATTAAACAATGCAAATCAACAAATCAAAACTGTCGGATTTCATGAAAAATCCGATACTACCATCGGATTTCACTAAATCCGCAACCCTTCATCGGATTTCCAACAATCCGATACATCCATCGGATTTCACTTGGCACCCATAATCGGATTTCATGCTTGGGAATCCACCATCGGTTTCAAACATTCGGATTACATACATCCGGATTTAAGAGTGTCGGATTTCAACATAAGTTCCGGATTCCTAGAGTACCGGATTCCAACACCCGGTTTTCATCATCTTCATTAGAATCCGCCACCTTCATCAATCCCACAATCCGATAGCTTCACAACTTGTATAACTTTAACTTTCCAGTTTATAAATTCATATACAAGTTCATAGAAATACATATAAACATGTTTAAACATACAAGCATGCATCAAAACATCTTTATACCCCAAGAACACCAAATCCGACAACTTCATATATGATGTTCATATCAAACCCTCTCAAACCGTAGCATGTTAATACTAACCAAATCATGTTTCATAACAAGAATCATGTTTCAAGAAGAAAACAATAAACATACAACCTTCTAACTTGAATTCACAATTCAAGAATCACCAATTCCGATTGCTCTTCTTCTTTCTTTGTTCCTTTCTCTCGGTTTTACACACCAATGCACACACACATGCAATACTTCAAAGTGAAGTAAACTTCACTAAACCCACGTATATATATTTACAAGCATGAGGTGTCATCATTTAACTAACTAAACACATGCACACACACACATACACCAATCCGTATATATATATATATAGATCAACAAAACAATTAATTAAATGATTAAACAATTAAATTAAACACTTAATTAATAACCAACTAATATCACATAATAACTCACGTGTAACATACCCAAAGCCTACGTTTCTACTAGGCCCAAACTCAGGATGTTACAGTTTCTAGCTTAGTTGTATTAACCATTTCATATGTGAACACTGGAATTTGATTTGGAATCGTTTGGTTAAGTTTTGGGGTTGAAAATGGTAAGAACAGAGGCTGAAATCGTAAAGGTCTGCACAGCAGTCCTTGCGGGCGCAAGGAATACCCCTTGCGGCCGCAAGGGATACTTGCTTACGGCCGTAAGGCCTCCCTCTTGCGGGCGCAAGGGCCTGTTAGTCTTTGTGGGCGCAAGCAATTCTGCTTGTGGCCGCAAGGAACTCTGTTTCAGCAAATAGTTTGCTGTCTCGCGTTGTTTTGACATTCGGAATGTTTGGTTAGGTGAACCAGTTGATCAAGAATTATCTGTGACTTAGTGCTTACCTGTAATAACTCCATAGGAGAGTAACAGTTAACTCGAGCATGATATTAATAGTATTATAAGATGTTTTGTATGTGATAAACCAAGAAATTGTAGTTGTGCATGTTTAGAGGTTTACTGAACCTATTGTGTAATTCAAATGATATGTATGCATGTTTGAAGACCAGAATAAGTCATTATTGATATGTTGAAGGCCTGTGAAGGTCAATCTTGATATGTATGCATGTTTGAAGACCAGAATAGGTCATTATTGATATGTTGAAGGCCTGTGAAGGTCAATCTTGATATGTATGCATGTTTGAAGACCAGAGTAGATCAATATTGATATATTGAAGGCCTGTGAAGGTCAATCTTGATATGTAAGGGCCGGAGTAGGCCATTTGTGTTTGTGATAAGGCCAAAGTAGGCCATTGTTTGAGTGCCGGTACTATTTTGTAGAGATTGGGGCCTGATTATCTGAATCTTGAGTTGGGGCCTTGTGTCGCCAGCTAGGATGTGCGGAGATTCGATGATCACGAATCATGGTTTTAGCTAAACCGCCGCCCCTCGATACTAACTCGGGGCTCTCAGTTCCCACTGATCCCAAATGGGATATGTTCCCGATAACGCAATGGTGGACCGCTACCCGCTTCTCCACCGGCGCGGAGGAAGTATCGGTTTCTCCGGTGAGGATCATTGAGTTGGGTTCGCTACCTCACAAGACATGATGCCTGCTGACTAACCGGTGCTTCACCATGTGTTAGGATAGACTTGAATGAAATGTGATGCATGTAATGTGTTTTGATACTGTTAATATACTGCTTCCGTTTAATTGTTATTCACTAGCTATTTATAGCTAACACTCTCATGTAGATACCATATGTAGGTAAATAGATTGAAGATGAGTATGGGTACCTGCAGGGATGTCATGATAGGTTTTGGGGAACACTGTGTAAAGACTATGTTGTGTATTGATTAGTGTAATGGTCGAACGAGTTGGTAACGCTTGGAATGTTTTGATTAACAATACTTTGTATTACAACTTATATTTATATAAGTTGTAAAATGTGAAATAAATATTAAGCTTCCTCACATGTTTTAATAAAAATAATAATACTCTGAAATTTAAGGATCGGCGTTACAATTTATGTATCCACAGGGTACAACTCACCTGATTGAAGTGATGAGGACCACTTCTAATCCAAATCAAAGTTATATCACTTGAACAAGAGTCCTATGATAAAAAAACATAATGTTAACTTAGCTAAGTTAACCAAAATTGAGGTTCTTTAAGAGTATATACCAAAACCAAGCTTTAACACCTATTTCGGGTCTTTAAGACTCCATATTAACGTCCTATAACCATTAGAATCAATCCCCAATCAAATACAAGGTCAAATGGGGTCAAAACAATGATTTTGGAGGTTTCAGGGTGTCCGCGCCACGGGAAATTCCCTGGAAACTTACCCTGTGCCAAACCAGGGCCTCTTGCCGCGAAGCTTAATGCTCGCACCACGAGCAAGCGTACACAATAATTATGATGTCTTTCTTTTGAATAATCGACCAACATCAAACCATCTAACAACTAATACTTATTCGCAGCATATCAAAGACTCAAATATACTTCAAGACACCATAACATCAACATTTATCATCACTTTGATCATCAAAACCCTAACTTTACCGTTTTCCCCAAATTTTGACCCATTTAAACAAATAATCACAAATCTATGACAATAAATCACCAAATACACATATTTAGCTAGAATCAAACACAAAACAAGTTAGAACTTACTTGATTATTAAATCCAACTTGTTTACTTTCTTCTTGCTTCAAAACCCAAGCCTATGATGATGGATGGAGAGATAAACACACTATATGAACTAAGAAGGACACAAACCACCAAGTTTTTTCGTTGATTCCTCCTTTCTCTTGAAGTCTCTAGCCCTTTCCTCTTTCTCTAGCTTCTCTCGATTATTCTACAGCCAACAAATGGGACTTGACTCCAATTTTGTAACGCCCTAATTTCAAAAAGAATCACAATAGGAAATAAAATTCATTTATAAAATACACATTTAGTTTAAAATATACGCGGGAGCATTTTACTAAAAAACCAAGTTACTGCCAAAAGATGTATACATGAGTACATACTTAGTGTACTTTGAAAGTCAAATATTTACAGAACTGGGCGTTAAGTTGTTTCAAAAGAGTAACCAAAAAGTAGTCAAATAGGAGTCTTGCCCTTATCCTTGCCGCGTCCTGCAAAAGATTTAAAAATAGTATATGATAATCTACGAGAGCTTAGTGAGTATTCCAAACTAATATCATATAAATACACGTATAGAATCATATAAAGATAATACACGTGTGTCAAATAATCATTGCTAACCACTGGTTCTAGACCCAGGGCAGCCACCTTTGTAACAGTACTGTATCACCTTTGAACCTTACTGCACATAGCAGTTCGGTATATATATAAACATATGAATAACATTACATGTTTGTAATCTGATATGATAGCATACATGCTGCATATATGACTAGTAGCCAAGAAGACTCACCTTATGATATTTATGATAAGCAATGATCTAGGTAACGATAACTCAGATAAGTGAGTCAATCACCTTCCTATATAAATAATATAATAAAGTGTCACATCACTAGAATACCGATCTGAAATAGGGCCTACACGGGCCTTGTCCCTCATTTAATACACGACCTAAGCTGGCTACATGACCAGTGTTGTCTAGTCATACTACACGGGCCGTGTTCTGTACACGGGCCGTGTACCTCATATACTACACGACCATGTAACCCTACATGGCCCTGTGACCTCCTTTGACACTACACGGACCGTGTACCTCTACACGGGCCGTGTACCTTACAGACAATCCAACAGTTCATCCTTAAAGTGTCGGATTTTCGCTATAATTCCGTAAAAACTCAAGAAAACCATGTTAGGAGTGTTTTCCTACACCCCTTACAATAAAGGAACATAACGCAATCATTTATATACACTTCTAACATGATTCACCATAGAATCATGTATTAAAACTCATAAACTTCAAGAAAATGATAAAAGATCTTACCTCAAGTTTGTACAATTGCTTAGATCTTGTGGTATATGCTTGTTCTTCAGTTTGCTAACCAAAATGGACTTGCTAAGGGAGCAGAAGATGAAATCGTGGGTTTGCAACTATTGAATGCCAACTTTGACTAAAAATTGTAAAAGTTGGTTACTTATATAAATAGGTTTAGTGTATTGGAAAATTTGGTCCTTGTACTATACTAAGTTATAAATTGACAATATAAGCCCCTCTAGTTTTATAAACACATCTAATCTCATAAAGGCAACTAGTAAAAACATTAAAATTCCTATTAAAATAATACTTAAGGAATTTCGGACCTTGGGTGTTACAAATTTTGAGTCATATAATACTTACACACATATTACACTTCTAGTCCCCCATCTTTTCAAGTTCTTGCATTTGTTTACTAACTTGAATTGTATTATACTCAAACACAATATGTAGCAATAACGTAATATCAATAACACATAATTTCACTAATTCTTCAATTAAACTTATATTTTATATATTTTTATGATTTTACAAATTACAGATATTACAGTTTGTGTAACTCACTTGGCGTTAGCACAATCAGATATCATACAAATAAAGCACTCGCAAGCTAAGATTACTGTCAATCACCTACAATTAGGTTTTCTCTCAAAATTTGATAACAATATCATAAACCCTTACATTTAATCGTACTACAATTCCTGCCCTATAAATTTGCAATTGGGGCTTAAGGCCTAATTTGCGATTGTCCAATAGGTATTTAGATCAATTTGTGATTCCTTTCATCCTTTAATTACAATTCACTCTTAGGCCCCGTTCGTTTCACGGAATTGGAAGGATTGGAATTGAATTCTTAAGGAATTAGATTCATTTTCATGTTTGTTTCGCAGAAAAGTGAATGGCATTGAATTCTATTCCAATCCTATTTTGCGTTTGTTTGTAAATTTATCGAAGGAATTGCAATGGAATCATATCAAAAGACCAAAAATACCCTTTTATTCATTTTTTATATTAAACCTAACCCACCCCACCACAACCACCCCTCCCCCCCCGGGACGGTCCACCCACACCTCCCGCAGCCGCCGCCGCCACCCCCCCACACACATTATATATATATATATATATATATATAAGAGACATACATCACAATCCTTTTTAATTGGAACAAATCTACACATTCAACCAAGTTCACTTTACCATTTTACCGTGAATGTAGCATAGAAGTTCAAAAATACCAAATTAGGATAACTACTCTGCATATAATTCTCCAACTAAAATAGCTCAGAAATTAGAAATCACTCTTCTAGCATAAACTTTACAAAATCCTCTCTCTTATTTCCTTCCAAGTTCCAAAAAGTTAAAACTGCTTCCGGCTCTCGCATTATTTTTTGGCTTGCTTTGAATTTATCTAATCGTGAGATGGAAGGAATTTTAGAAATCTCCGAACTCACCATAGCAGTTTTCTTCTGCAATTCCACGTTAGCATTCAAAGATTGAGCCAAATAGGCGGTCGCTTCATGAATTTCTTTTCCAAGCATTTTTGAGAGTTTTGATACGCGACTTGATATGGGGTTTAGCGGTAAAACCCGCATCAGGGAGTGATATTTTTAAAAGTCCTTCCAAATGTTGTAAATAACCAGGTTTAAAACCATTATCTGCCCTAAAAGCGCCAACATTCACCATATGCACCAATGCTTCCACAAGTTTGGCATCTTCAAAAGATGTCCAAGGTCTATAATTTCGACCTCTATCCGTCATACCTAAAATTATATATATGATATTCACATAAATACATGATATATAAATAAGATAAATACAAAGTCATACATGAAACATAAATAAGATAAACACAAAGTCATACATGAAACATAAATAAGATAAATACAAAGTCATACATGAAACATAAATAAGATAAATACAAAGTCATACATGAAACATAAATAAGATAAACACAAAGTTATATATGAATTTCAAATAAGAGAAACACAAAGTCATTAGTTTGTTGCACTCCAAAACTCAAACATGGTTTGTGCTAAAGTATTTCTAAATGTAGTCTACTCGGTTGGCGTCTCAATAGAAGTGACATTTTCATCATCTCCACCCCGTAGTCTCCGGTCCCCTCGTCCGGCTCAAAGTTTTCTTCAAATGGATCAATTTCCATTTCTTGCCTTATATAATTATGTAGAAGACAACATGCCATTATGATCCTATTCTTTAAATCAACTGGATAATACGAGTTATCCTTTAAAATTTTCCATCTTGCCTTTAATATGCCAAAGCATCTTTCTATAACATTTCTCACAGAAGAATGTCTCATATTGAATAATTCTTTTGGGGTAGCCGGTTGGTATCCATGACGCCAATCATTTAAGTGATATCTTTGACCTCTAAAAGGGGCTAGGAAACCTTCTCCGTTTGTATATCCCGCATCTACCAAGTAATGACCTAAAATATATTTTATAGTTAATACAACCTCAATAAGCACTAGTATTTTAACTTTTATTAATACATACCCGGTCTTGGAACCTTCAAACCATGTGGCCTAAGAAGGGCATCTCTAAGCACTCTACTATCAGCAGCCGATCCCTCCCATCCCGGTAACACATATACAAACTACATATCTTGTGAACAAACCCCTAACACATTTGTGGCAATATCGTTTTTTCTTGTTCTGTATCTAGGTTTGTCTTCAAGTGGCACTAAACACTTTATGTGTGTTCCATATAAATCTCCTAGGCAATTCTATGCACAATGAAAAAAATAAATGGTTAATATACTACATTAATTTAATTACGTATAAAAATGAAATTTATATAATAATTATATACCTTGAACCACTTCCATCTTTGGAGAATTCCCGGTAACAGGTTCAGGTTTCTTAAGTAAATAGGGATGCAATCTTATCACCGCATAGATTATTCGTTTGAACCCTCCCCATGATATGGGTTTGCTTTAAACCTTCTGTTTTCCTGAAAAAAAATGTATATAAACAACATAGAATTATACTATACCAATAATACAGTCAAGAGTTATCCCTTGAAAACATAATCTTGTTCAAAGTTCAATGGTGCTCAATGGTGAAATGAAGGTGTCAAAGTTTAAGAGGATTTGTGTTTTCTTAATCCCTTATCCCTCTTCATGGGTTCCTCTGAAATTGGTAAGGGAACTAAAACAAGCACCAGGTCTTGAATGTTTTTAATCAAAAACTTTACCATTTATGAATTTCATTATCACCATAACTTTTTTGTATTATGCATTTTGAATGTAAAATCGATAAACAAAATTTGACGAAAACACTCCACTCAGGATATAGAAAGATGCTTTAAACCATTATACAAGCAAATTATATGTTCTAGATATGAAAACAAGCAACAAGGTTTCACTATAAGGTGTATGATAAGAATAGATACATGCCAAAATTTCATCAATAACTACAGTTTGTTTGCAATTGTAATCAATAGCACATACACTTGTATGCAATTAGAAACAGATCAACAGACTCTATACACTACTAAAGATTTTGAACAGGTTAGGTTAAGAACATCAGGATCAAAAAGAACCCAATGTTGGCAAAATTCACTTGGTAATATCATCAAACCTTTAGCAGGCAAGCCAAATTTACAAAATCCCCACAGCATACCAACGAATACTGACATTATCAAAATAAAACAACAAATTAAAGAAGGAAACTTAACTGGAATTAGTCACTTTACACTACTAAAGAATCCTGATCTTTTGATGATTATGATCCATAAGGGGAAAAGGGTTAATGAGTGCAATTTTGGTCCAGAGAAGATGAGTTTTTTGCAGCATAGTAAGAAAAGCATATGAAATTTGCAATCACAAAACCATATGAAAATTGTAATTCTCACTTGAAATGTGAAATGAACAGAAAATATGATTGTGGCGACGGCGATTGAGAATGGCGAACTTACCTCTGTCTTCGAAGAACTCAACCGTAGTAAGAACTCACCTTCGTAGATGAGACTGCGACGGCGACGGCGATTGTGGCGACTGCGACGGGGATTCAGATCCACGAGACCACGACAACTGCGACGGGATGGAGCTCCGATTGTGGCTGCGTCTCACTGTCTCGTCTCACCGATTGTGGCTGCGTCTCCGATTGAGGTTGCGTATGTACGAGAAATAGGGTTAAACAAGGGTAAATGTGTCTTTTATCAGGTTTCCTTAAGGAATGGATTTTAATTCCATCCACATACCTAATGGAATGACTTTCCCATACATAAAGGAATATATATTTTCCAAAGAATTTGATTCCAATCAGAAAAATGCTACCGAACGCAATTTACAATGGAATTGGA
Source organism: Dittrichia graveolens (assembly GCA_038502395.1). Classification (NCBI taxonomy): domain Eukaryota; kingdom Viridiplantae; phylum Streptophyta; class Magnoliopsida; order Asterales; family Asteraceae; genus Dittrichia; species Dittrichia graveolens. The sequence continues at coordinate 35,252,497 of JARJIL010000005.1, forward strand.
TTTAAATTACATTCAATTCCTTTAAATTCCTGCGAAACGAACGGGACCTTATACTTCCCATACTACAATTTGTGATTGGTCCCAATGTGCAATTAGGCCAACTTTAGGTTCGTGATTGTGTTCCCACCTTAATTTGCGATTGCTAATTAGTGACTTGAAGGGAAGAATCTCACTAAGAGACTCAACCTTCCAATTTGCAATTGCTACAATTCCAATTTGTAATTCTACTTGGTTTGATTAAGGATTTACTTCCCAAAATAGTTGGTGATTCAGGCTGAACGCATTTTACAATTAAATTAAAACGACAAGTTGGTTTCTTATATTGGTAATTGGTGATTACTCCACTTTTCGATTTGCGATCCACAACTTAACTCATTTTGTGATTGATCATCATATGCGATTTGCAAATTTACATGTTATTTCTAATTAACAATGTCTACAATTTACAATCGGTGATTCTATATTAAGGAGTGTTCAATTTGCGATTCCTCCAAATTAGTGATTTTCGAATTCCATTTCAATACAATTTGCGATTCCAATCTTCTTCCCCAAGGACACCCACACAACAGGTTTTAAATCCATTAAAACTTACCCAAGTCCCGATTTAAATTCATGATTCCACTTTCATAGTCTCCTACACAACTTAATAGAAATCCCTCGACCTCTAATTGCAATTTAAAGGAGATTAAACACCTCAAACACCCGATTGAACCCCTTGGCCCAACTCTCATTTGCGACAGCTTAAACCCACACAAGACCCCACGAAAATTGAGTATAGAACTCTTGTTTTGCTGAGTATAAGTATACAAGATGTGTAAGAAGCATACCTGGATCGCTTTCCGTCCAAAAACTCGATCGACGGCAAAGTATGGTGGCTGAACTTTGCTGAAACACATACCAGCGCACACACACACACTCTTCTTTGGATGTAGGTCAGCTATCAGATAGGGAAAAAAATTATGATTTGGGCCTTGTGCCCTAAAATGGGTATTTATATCCTTTACAACTCCCCGAATTCCATATGTAGTCCCATAATTTCAATAGTTGTTGCTTAAAAACCCATTAAAAAATAGTACAACTAGTCATTTTCTAGTAAAAGAATATCATTATAAATATTATTACATTTTGAAGTTACGGATATTACATTGTGCGAGAACTCCCTCAAGGTATCAACATTTCAATTTGTGTTTTCATTGGTGGTAAAATATAGTGGTTGCATATTATGACAATATTTTCGGTGTCCCAAACCTAAAATAGTAACAACATAATTTATATATTATAATAATCGCATAATATTTTTGTTGTTTATAATGTTGAATGATATGGTATTTAATGTCCCCGAGACTTTGACTTTAACATAGATCTCTAAGGACTTTTAGTCCTAACCAAAATCTCCTTTCTCTTCATAGTATGCAACTCAGTGAACTTACCAAGCATTTTGTCAAACACCCGGTGTGCATTTTATTTAACACTATTACGGAACACGTAACAACTAAAAGTAAACATCAATTTATCTAGACACACATTTGTTCGTGAAGATCTATTTAGTCCATCAATTACCTAAGTGGTATTCCTGTTTAGAGAGTTGATTGTTTATTGAGTTAATAAGTTGAAACAATAAACACTAAAGGGATTGTAGCTCAATGGTATCTAGTGTTGTAGAGTGGTTTCCCGTTGTAAACAATGGAGTATATTTAGGGGTTGGTTTTAGTGGGTGTGTGTGTTTGACATTCAAAAAAAAGTTGAAAAACAATAAACAAGTTCTAGCAATTAGTTTGTGAGATCACATAGATTATCTTGATTTGTATTGAAAGTTTGAATTCAGTAATAAAACATTCGACTTACTTTGATTTATTGGATACTTTTGAATTATGTGTTCACCCCTTTTACACACACACACACACACACATATATATAGGGTAAGTATCCAATAGAAACAGTTTTAAAATACACGGCATTAAAAAAACTACATCTAGTATAAATTTACTACATAATACTTGAAGGATAATCATTTGACAGTTGTAAAATATGATTTGCCTTTCAATGTGCCTTTTTGCTTAAATCAATATGTTTTATAAAAGAAAAAAATAGATGCAACAAAAAATAGTGCATTAAGAAAAATGTTGTATCTAAATTATGATGCACCATTTTTGTGAAACAACAAAATGAATGTGGTTGACAATGGAGATTTAAGGAGATGGTGGTAGACAAATATGAAGATGTAGGGTCTTGTGGGTGAAGATAGAGAAAGAGCCCGAGGATGGAGACAAGATTAGTATTGTGTATCTCTTCTAGAAAATCACTACATCTAGATAAAAATCATAGCATCTTTCTTCAAATTCACGTGCATGAGTTTTTTTATATAATAATTTGTGCACTCGTCTACAAAATAACTGCATCTACATTAAAATCATTATATCTTGTCTAAATAACATAGTTCTATTAAAACTATTGCATCTTAGTTGAAGTACTCAATGGTTCTTATTTAAAAAAATCATTGCATCTCAACGGTTGAAAGTTGCCTCGTATATAATTCATTTGTTTTTTATTTTTGTCATCGGCTCACAAATCACACAAGCTTCTAATTAATATAAGGTACTTGCTTCCTTGCTTATTATATTCACCTACATATGTAAGAATTATTCTTATTGCGAGAACCAATCTTGGTCATTGATTAAATTAAACCAATGGTTATAATGTTAATGACTCGTTAATGGTTTATTAATTACACATTAATAGAGATATTTTGGAATGACTCGTCCATCGGATACAATTCACGGTTAAGTAAACTTATAAATGACAAAAATTACCCTTGTTAATGAGTCATTAATGAACATTAATGACTGTTACAAATGGTTCTCACGGTTCTCGCATTAAGAGCGAGTTCTCAAATGAACTTCTATACACACACATACGCAAATAGATACATATATGACCTAAAAACAAGAACATAACCATTCAAATGTCACTACCAATCCAAATCACGACAAATTATAGTTCAAACATTTTACTTCGTACAATATAAAGAAGTTCAAACATTAAAGAACATGTGTCACAAGGATTTAGAGCTTTAGTTTGGTTTATTCAATACAAACATTAAAATAGGGTTTGGTAACAATTACGAGTCATCGAGTCAACCAATTTGAAGGATACCTATCTGGGTCAATCCAACATAAGTAAAACCCTGGCATTTATCGGCCCACTCTATGAACCGACTCATAATTTAATTGACCGGACCAATCTAGGTTTTAAAACATTCAAATAACTCTATTCCACCGGAAGATGTCAAAAGTTGACTACTTTGACCATATAGGTCAAACAATAGAGCCACATATTTATTATTAAGTTTTTATTATTTTACTAGATTAAATACCTGTATGCCATATGGTTGGTTTAAAATTTTGATAAATATTATTTATTAAAAAATATGTTAAATAAATATAAAACTCGAAAGAAATGAGAATTTTAAAAAATGACGACAAACGATGTCAACACTAAGACCGACGGTGGAAATGTCAACGTGGGGGCATGACAGACAGAAATGCGGTATCATGATACGAACATAAGCGATTTTACTTTTTGTAGAAACCATCAATAATTATTTTTACAATTCGAGACAATAAGGTCAAGTGTTTATTGGTTATGATTAGAAAATATTCTAAAATGATAAACTAAAAACGTGATTCAATATGATAGTTTGAAATGTTATAAAAGTTAAATATAATATTTCTAAATTAGGTGAGAGATACGATCTCTTAAATTTTAAGAGGGACATAAAGAAATTTTATCTAATCCATTTTGATTCAAAGTAAAATCAAAATTGAATTCAATTAATTTTGACCAACAAAAGTTAAAATTAAATTTTAACTTTTACCAAAATAGATTGTTTAGATTTGATAATTAAATTTTTTATCTAAATCCATAAATAAAATCATATAATAGATTTTATTCATTTTAATACTCTATATATTAAAATATTTTTCTTATTTTAGAAACAATATAGAAATTAGAGAAAATATTTTAAGACTATGCGCATCGGGCATTCAACTTGAAGCCCTTCTAGCGCTAGCACACTATCGCCCCTTTGCTGGTTTGGGCTGATTAGACCAGCAGCGGGTTTCCCAACTAGGAGCGGGTCATCAAGTTTTTTTCTTCTTTTTGCTTTATTAATATATATTTTATCTTACTCCTTTATAATATATTTACAACCTTAAAAACTCTTAATTTTAAGTAACTTGAATGTACTAAAATACCCCTTCTTAACCATTTCATTTTATCTCCTAATTAACTTTAACTTTTAAAATACCTCTTTTAACTATTTCATTCTATCTCCTAATTTAATTTAATTTTTTTTATCTATTTAAAATATATATCTAACATTAAAACACCCTCTCACACAAACACAATTATCCACACACATCAACATAATTTTCAAAATCTTATTAACTTCTCCCTCTTTATTTCATAAATATAAATCTTTTTCTTATTTTAATGTCTTTTAAAATTTATTTTTAAAATTAATAAAATAGTTGATACAAATAAAAAACTTACATTGTACGATACTTTTTCGTAATATTAAATTACGCGAATAACATATATTAAATTTTTAAAAGCAACATGATATAAAATAGAAATTATTTGTCACCGCAGCATTGCGCGAGTAACTTACTAGTAATAAATAATATATGTAGGTAAATGTGGGGGCTTATAGGTTAAAGAGGATTGAAGATAAAATATAATGTGAATGATAATATTAATGTAAATTAAAGAGGATAAGTATGAGTTGGATCTAGTAAAGTAATTAACATGTAGGGTAAAAATATATATAGTAGAATACGTTTTAACACTCCAACATCTTCTCTACTGATTTCTAGAAAGACTTCCCAAACCACCTTCTAACACCTTCTCAACTCTTCTTGCATAAACACCACTCTCATCTCTCCCCCTATTTATTCTTCTTCCACCGCAATTTAAGCACATTTCCTATTTTCCCCTCTTCAGATCACACCAGAAGCCGGTAATCCCTCACATTCGACAGTAAGTTCTTCTTTCTTCTTCTTCTTTCATGATCGTTTCAATCTTACTGTTATTAACTATGGTAATATATCCTTCTAGTTATGGGTTGTTGATATAAGAACTCAAATCATAGCTTTTATGAAGAACTACTTGCATGTTGATTTATGCCGATTGTTTGGTGTAGCTGAATTTGGCCCTTTGGGAGTTAGAGACGAATCACGATTCATATCTGTCAATTTGGTTTCTGATTCATTCATTCTTTGTACTTGATTGTGATGATAGCGTAGCAGTAACATATATGGCTTCCAAGTGTTTGTTGAAAAGCTTAACTGGACTAGTTTGCTCAAACCCTTTGGACTTTAGACCCCGATGTTAGATAATTTATTAAATTAATATATACTACTGAATTCGAGTTTTGTGTCTCATTTGGTTCAATATTAACGATTGAAAAACCAATTCAAAGAAAAATTTGTGAATTAATTTGGGTCACTTGCTAATTCTCTCGACTGATTGGATATGTAGCGTGTGAAATTTCGGTTCTTGGAGCTACATGAGTGAAGAATTAGGATACACTGTGGCCGTGGCGTCTGATAGTGATACGCCAGTGGAGGAAAGATCCTCGTCAGCCAGCTTCCCTGAAATCGCAATTGGGGTCGACATCGGTACTTCTCAATGCAGTCTGGCAGTTTGGAATGGTTCTCAGGTCGAGCTTATCAGAAACACAAGAAACCAGAAGCTGATGAAGTCCTATGTGACCTTCAGAGAAAGAGATGAATCCCCTGTTGGGGGAGTCAGTAATCAACTATCTCATGAGTATGAAATGTTATCTGGAGCCTCCATTTTCAACATGAAAAGGCTAATCGGGAGAGTAGACACTGACCCCATTGTTGCTCAAGCTAGCAAGACTTTACCTTTTCTTATTCAGACATTAGGCATTGGTGTCAAGCCCTTCATTGCAGCTTTGGTGAATAACATGTGGAGGTCAACCACTCCAGAAGAAGTCCTTGCAATATATCTTGTAGAACTAAAGGCTTTAGCACAACTTCGACTCAAACGGGTTGTGAGAAACGTCGTTTTAACTGTACCAGCTGCATTTAGTCGGTTTCAGTTAACAAGAATCGCTCGATCATGTGCCATGGCTGGTCTTCATGTTCTCAGATTGATGCCTGAACCAGCTGCTGTTGCTTTGTTATATGCCCAGCAGCAGAAACCTTTGCAAGAAGATAACATGGGTGGGAGTGGGAGTGAAAAAACTAGTCTTATATTCAACATGGGTGCAGGGTATTGTGATGTGGCTATAATATCTACAGCTGGAGGGGTGTCACAGATGAAGGCTTTGGCAGGCAGTAGTATCGGAGGGGAGGACTTGCTTCAGAATACAATGCATCATCTTTTACCTCAAATGGACAATCTGTTTGCTAGTCGTGGATTTCAGGAAATAAAGTCCATGGGTATACTTCGAGTTGCAACACAGGATGCAATACACAAGCTCTCCTCTCAGCCTAGTGTTCACATCGACATTGACCTCGGAAATGGGACAAAAATATGCAGAGTCCTTGATGTGATGGAATTCGAGGAAATCAACAAACGGGTTTTTGAAACTTGTGCTACTCTGATAACACAGTGCCTGCATGACTCTAAGGTGAAGCCAGAGTATATCGAGGATGTGATTCTTGTTGGTGGTTGTACAAATATCCCAAAGGTGAAGAATATTGTAACAAGTATTTGTAAAAATAGCGAAATCTACTCGTCGTCGGCTATCAACCCATTAGAAGCTGCTGTCCGTGGGGCAGCACTCGAAGGAGCTTTGGCATCAGGTGTAAACGACCCTTTTGGAAGTTTAGACCTTTTAACCATTCAAGTAAACGCTCATGGCATTGGAATTCGAGCTGATGGAAACAAGTTTGTACCGATTATCGGTCGGAACACTACTATGCCTGCCAGGAGAGAGTTGTTCTTTACTACTGCCCATGACAACCAAACTGAGGCTCTGATTGTTGTATATGAAGGGGATGATGAGAAGATGGTGGATGAGAATCATTATCTTCTTGGGTATTTTAAGGTGGTAGGGATACCCCCATCTCCAAAAGGGATACCAGAAATCAATGTGTGTATGGACATTGATGCTTCAAATTTGCTGAGAGTAATGGCTGGGGTTTTAATGCCTGGAAACCCAAATCCAGTGGTTCCTTTGATGGAAGTGAGAATGCCAACGGCTGATGACGGGCATGGATTGTGTGCCGATGCTTTAAACGCATCATTCGGGTCTACGTTAGACCTGGTAACCAAGCACAACAAGGTGCTGCAGTGACAAAATGCACTTCTGTCCGGTTTGGGGGTCGTTATCTGTTTCTTGTTTCTTCTCCTTTTCATGGGTTTGCATCATTGTGAAACTTAGTGTGTGGCTGGCTGTTGTAGTTGTAGAGTTGTATTCATGTTTTTCCTTGTGAAAGTTCCTTGCATCTCTTCTTTTCCCATGTATGGAAAGCTCAAATGCAAGGTCTAGTTAACATCAACAAAATGACATGAAGACACAGGTGTTATATGAAACATTGTTTGATTGTATCAACTTATGAATGTAACTCAATGAGGGTAAATTTGTCTTTAGTGTTTACCAAACTGAAGCAATGTCCAACATTTATGTAGTCTGGCATGAACAAAGTTGGTTTAAAGGAATACTAATAGACTAATAGTCTATATGAGGGTGAGTGGCTATGATGAAAATCATAATTGTTTTCTAATTTTCACATTGTAAGTTAACATGTAGAGCCAAAATTAACATCTAGCTTGTAGAAGGAAGCCATAAAAACATTTTAGATTTTTTCCAAGTACCATTAGACTCGAATCCATGACCTTAGACCATGGATAATAGTACAATACCAAACATAAACTACCTAAATACCATTAGGCTGGAAGCCTTGGGTTCTTAACGCAACATATGAATATATATACATATATATATATAGGCAAAAGTTCAAACGAGAACTGTTTTTCGTACGAGAACCGCGAGAACCAATCTTAGCCATCTAATTCCCCCTCCTTCAATTGGATTGTCCATCCATGAATTCCTTATATGTACCCTGCCACACTCAATCCCTCCACGCTCTTCATCCATGAATTCCATTATCCAAAATGAATGGCCAAGATTGGTTCTCGTACGAAAAACAGTTCTCGTTTGAACCCTCCCATATATATATATATGTATATATATATATAGGGGAGGGTTAAACGAGAACTGCGAGAACCAATCTTGATCATTCATTTTGGATAATGGAATTCATGGATGAAAAGTGTAGGGAGATTGAGTGTGGCAGGGTGCATGTAAGGAATTCATGAGTGGGCAATCCAATTGAAGGAGGGGGAATTAGATAGCTAAGATTGGTTCTCGCGGTTCTCGTACGAAAAACAGTTCTCGTTTGAACTTTTGCCTATATATATAGGGGATGGTTCAAACGAGAATTGTTTTCATACGAGAACTGCGAGAACCAATCTTGTCTGTTCATTTTGGATAATGGAATTCATAGATGAAGAGCGTGAGGGGATTGAGTGTGACAGGGTGCATGTAAGGAATTCATGGGTGGGCAAAACAATTGAAGGAGGGGAATTGGACGGCTAAGATTGGTTCTCGCGGTTCTCGTACGAAAAGCAATCCTTACCATTTTTCTCATTTTGTTCCAGGAAACTTACGCCTCCCATCCCCTATTCTCTCTCTACATCCATTCTCTCTCCCCTCTCTCTTCAAAATTCGGAAGAACCTACCGCCGCCCTTGTTCTAAATCTAAAAGTCAACACCGGCCACCGCCTTTGATGGTGGGCTTGAAATCGTAAACTCATCTCTCTCTCTCTCTCTCTCCCTCTCTCTCTTCGGTTCCTCTTAACCACGGCTGCCGCCCTCATCGTCAAAGGAAGAGTGCCGATGAACCATAGTCGTTGCTGCTCAAACAGACATCACCGTTGAACACCACTGCGCCGTTTCCGCCCTCCATCGTTACCTTTGTCGCCACCACCTTACACTAAAGCTATCGTCAAAGTCTCCGATGAACACCTCATGCGTCGCTGCCGCCCTCCACATCTCATTTGTCGTCGCCGCTTACTAAAAACCATTGTCAAAGTCTCCATTGCTGCCAACGAGCCCCTTCTTCAACAGATCTACAATGAGTGAATAACCTTTTGATGTTTCCTCATAGATCAGAAACATTGAAACATGGTGGAACCCCAACCGCCGCCTGAACATGGTGGAACCCTAGATCAATGGCCCAACTTCAACTGTCGCCGTGTTTGGGGAGCTATTGTGTTCCAAATGGGGTTTTCATGTTAATCCTATTTGTGAATGGTGTACAAGGGATTTTAACTTTTTGTTTTACTTTTTATATTATAAAGTATGTGGTTTTTTATTTTTAGGTTTTAGATTATATGGTTTTTAGTACGTTGTTAATTAGTGAACAGTTGGTGAATAACTAGAGAAAATTGACTTGTTCATTGTTGAATATTGTAAAATTTGTAACAAAACGCTTATATCATTGGTTGTGTTCATTATTGAATATCCTAAAATTATTTTAAAACTAGTATAGTGTTGGTAGTGTTTATTATCGACCACAAATAGTGTTGGTTGTGTTCTTTATCGAACACAAATAGTGTTGTGTTCATTAACGAATACAAATAAACGTAGTGATTAGAAATAAGTACGTGGGTATTCTTATTTTTTTTAGTAAGTGTTCATTAATAAATCTCAAAAGATCAACCAGTAGAGAAAATAATAGTTGAACAAAAATGTTAATTGTAATTTTAAGTAATAAAAGATAAAAAAATTCTATCAAAATATTATGATTCATTAATGAACAATTGAATATACGAAGAAGTTTCTAAAAAATGGATTAATTTGAAAAATAATAAAAACAAAAAATTAATTTGATAAATAATAAAAACAAAAAAATAAACAAAATCTAGAAAAAGATTTAATTAGAGAGAGAAAATTCTAATTAGAGAGACAGAAATTAATTAGAGAGGAGAGAGAAAATATTATTGTTTACTAATTTACCCTTTTAAATTAAATAAAAACATTAATTATAATGAATTTGAACCACAAGATCAAAAATCAATCAATGGCTGAGATTGTTTTTCGCACTTTTCACAAATAAGAAGCTTTTCGCATGAACCCTCTCCTATATATATATATATATATTAAAGTGTTTACAAGTTTGATGGGGACTTTGTTGATATGTTACTCAAATTAAACAAGGTATGTGTATAGAAACATTCATGCTTACTTGGAACATATCCTCTTTACCTTTTTAATGTATTTAAATTAGAATTCTAAACTATTTTATATATACTTTGGGCCCATATCTTCTTTACCTTTTTAATATATTTAATTTAGAATTCTAAATTATTTTATATATACTTTGGAACATATTTTATATACCTTTTCAACAATCTACTTCATGAACAATCGTTATCATAGCCATAAAGGTAAGACATTCTTGTTGAATTTTCTTTGGCAATCACTTCTTCTCAATGGTGATATATCTTTATTTATCTTGTCTTAAAAGAAAGCTTCCAGACGAGAAAGAAATTTAAGGCTTTTTCAAATATATATATATATATATATATATATATATATATATATATATATATATATATATCCGTTAATGAGTTCTGTCTTGGTGAAAATCAAATAATTTCTTTTATTTAATTAAGCTCTACCATAATCCAGATATAACTACTCAGCTTATCAGCATTATCCAAAAAAATAACCACTCTGCTAAGCAAAGTTCCAAGCTAACCACTCAACTGAGTATCATAGTCCTAAAGATGACTACTCGGCTGAGAATGAAACAAAAGCGAACCACTCGCATGATAAAACATAAGTGAGCTACAGTTGAGCAAAATCCATTAGCATATCACTTAAATGTGTTGGACTATAATTGTTTGCATTATGCATCCTCTGTGTTTATATATGGGATTCACATGGTTAGATAAATAAAGTATAGGAAAACAATATAGCAAATATATATATATAGAGGTTGGTTCATATGAAAAGTTATTTTTTTTGTGAAAAGTACGACAAGCATTCTACACCATTAGATAATCAGTGTTTATGACATTGTGGTAATTAATAAGATATTAAAGGTAATTTATTTAAGCCACCAAGGGTTATCAAAGTCTTTTTAACACAATATTAAATACTTAAATCCAACCCTAATTTAACACCGACCCCTCCATGGCTCAATATTATTGCCGGCGCCCCCACTTGTTTCCTAAATGGCCATCTCCTTTCTTTCTCCATATCTGCCATTTCCTTTCTTTCTCCATAAGCATCCACCAGAATCCTTCAATATCTCTGCTAATCAAATCCTAGTTTTGTTCTCTTTTTTATTACAACCGACTTCCGCCGGAGATGCTCGCCGGCCACCGGTAGACGACGACAAACACACCACGAGCTCCGATCTAATCATCACCACAACATTCTGTCCACCACCGAGCATCACCAAAGCCCGCTCCAATCACTCTCGCGAGCCACAATAAAAAAGTGAATGACACTTGATGATGAATAAGGTTATTTGTATTTACGTTCAAAGTAGTGTTTTCAATTTTGAGATTTTTTAAACACCAATGAATCAATTTTTAGAAGAAATGTATTATAGTTCATATTTTACTTGTTTACTAATATGTGGTTCTTTTTATTCACGATTTGAACTTTACGGTGGTTAATGCTTATTTTTCTTCATTTATGAATTGTTCAATATTGAACCGGGCCTTATGTGTATTTGTTTTCTAAGCTATTACAACAATTAGTTTGTTCTTGTGGATTTAGGATTTTTTTTTCCTCCTTTTTCATATTAAAGCTATATGTAATGTTTCTACACTATTTATTGGTGTGTTTATATAAAAAAGTTTGTTAATTTTTGTTTAGGGTCATGGTGTTCAACAAATGTATTTAACTATAGGGTGTTTGTGTGTTTTGTTGGGATTTTAATATTGTTTTATGTTTGTTCAAAAGTGAACATATGTGAACTTCAAGAGAATACCCGTTTAAAATATATTCAACACCAAACAAGTGATAAAAAAGCGTGTTATGGGTTTATGAATGAAGATTTGTTGTTTTCAGAAAAAAAATCCGAAATTATGCATCTAACATCCTCACTAGTGAACTTCGAATTATACTGTTAATAAGTTTATTATCGATAACTGTTGGGTGTGGCTGTATTCACTAATGAACAAAGTACGCATAACGAAAATTTTGTAAATCGTACGCTGTGTTGAGTAGTGAACACCGTGTTAATAATAAATTAGAAATAAAATCTGTCAAAAAATTAATGAGAGAGAAAAAATTAATTAGAGGAGAGAGAAAAAAATAGTTTACTAATTTACCCTTTTGAATTAAATAAATATATTAATTATGATTAATGTGAACCATAAGATCAAAATCAAATCAATGACTGAAATTGCTTATCGCACTTTTCGCAAATAAAACACTTTTCGCATGAACAATAATGATGATGATAATCCGGTTTACTACGTCAATCATAATTTTTGAAGAATAACACTAGATTTTTTTTTGAGCGGCAAACACATAACTAAGCCTACACGGTTACACCTAAATTCACTTCATTGTTCATAATAGGATTTGAACCCACAACCTCTTGTGAGGAGGTACCACTTCACAATATCAGCTATTTCATGGCTGCAAACCCTTTGGTTAAAGAATAACATTAGATGAACGCAAGAATAGATATGTAGTCCTGTCTTTTTAAAGAGAGTATATTATCGCTAATAATAATCAATTCAATGTTATTACACTTTCAGAATGTTTAATATAGTTTATACTTAATTCATAGTCTAGAGAGATTAATTTTAGTTTTTAGATCAATGACATCAATGGTCTAGATTGTATTTTAAAAATTTGGAGAGAGTGATATTTCGTAATTTACGTGTGATGCTTTTAAAAAACACATGTGATTATATACTGAATTACGTGTGATTGAATATTAACATTTTAGGACTCTTTTTTACATAGACTTTATTGAAGACAACTTTACACTTTCAATGCATATTAATACAAATCTGATTATGTATATTTGGGTATTAAACTATTGATTTAAAAATAAAACTCTTTATTTTTTTTAAATGTAACTTTACGTTTAAACAAGTATAGATTTAATATATATTATTTGATTGTTTTAAAGTTCTTAAAAATGCTAAAATAAAATGATGTTTGTTTCAATTTTTATTATGCAATGTTTCAATTTTTAATGGAACTCACATAAGTAGTCCATCTCTTGTTTTTATTTAGTTATTATTTGTTACGTAGAATTTAAAAAAATAAAATTGAATTATTTAATGAATTGAATTCTTGAATCTAACTAATGAGATTTCCTATTACATTTGTTGTTTTCAAAAGGGAATTGAATTAATTCAATTCCAACTATATATTTTGTTTGGTTTGTAAATTTGTCAGAAGAATTAGAATAAAATTATGTTAAATGACCAAATAAACGGGATATAGTGGTGCCGCCCACATAAGATGAGTCTCGGGATAATTTATTTCTCGTGTTTTGTATTTAAATTATGATGTTACCCTTAAAAATATCATGATGAGATATTGCCTTAATACTTTGTGAATTGATAGTATAGGGAATTAAACTTTTATTTCAATTTATTTTACATCATTAATTAATATATATATATATATATAATACTTATTATTATATAGGGTTTAGTTTATCAAAATATATTCAAATTGTCATACTTTACTATTACGTGTATCGAATTTTAAAAGTTTTTATAGCGCGTATCAAAATTTTAAATCATGCGAGAAAAACGAGGCATATAATCCCTAATAAGCATTTGAACATTTTTATATTTGTAAAGACGTAATCTGAATCTTTCTCCTCCCTAGTAAAAGTTCTTTGATGAAGAACCACCATAAGCCATCGTCTAGCTTTTGTAGCCTTGGATACTTACAAAATTCATATTCAAACTTTTGGAGTTTCGAGATGTTAAGATGGCATGATGTTATCAAAAATTCTAAAAGATTTAAAGCATTTATATGTAATTTATTTTGAACCTAGTTTATACGACAATTAATTAAAGTAAGCTTCTTTAAATTTGCAAATCCACTAAAGTGATCAACACCGTTGATAATCGCTTTTTCAAATGTAAAATTTTAAGACCAATCATTGACCTAGAACCTATTCCTAGACAATGAGTTAAGTTTTCACTTTCTAGTTTCAAACTAGAAAGTGAATTTGTTATTCTGTTTAACAGAACTGGTTTCATTGTTCTTGTAATTGCAATCTCAAATTCATTGATATCATTTGCGAAAATATAAGTAAATACTTTGCATTTGAAACACCCTCATAATGAAATATTAGTCTATGTTGAACTTGATTATCTCGGTCACGTCTAGATAAAGCTCCTTGGTGTGTAGCCTGCAGTACAGTTTTTTTATGGTGAAAAGCTTTGATATACACTTGTTTTAAATTTATAAAAACGATATTACTAAGCAGACACTTTACACGACACATGCAAGTATGACCTGGTCAAAGAGTAGTATAGACTTGGTAACACCAAATATCGAACCACAGGGACAAGAAGCTATCAATACTCTAACATCATTGTTGTTTGATCAGAAGAACTAATTAAACAAAGCAAGACAATTCAGATTAAACACCGAAGAAGCAGAGAGGCAGAACAATCACCCAGGCTTTCGAATCTTCCTAACTAGTCATGGCAATAATTATAACGAACCAAATAATGAAGACTTGACGAATATGACAGATTAAGCACAGAGCATGTTGTACTACTACTTAGCACAACCACATCATCATGCAACGAATCATCACTCGAGTTATCAAGAATCAGACTCAACAATCAAACATAATCAGACAAACAGTAGCATATCCAAGTTTTCATAAAGGACATGTAGACTGACATTTAACTACAGATTCACCAAATTACGTCCAAATCAGACTACAATGAACGTACATCTTTTCAAATGACACATTCGGTAGTCCTCAGAACCAAAAAAGGTGTTAAAGTGGTTGAACACAGTCAAAACAATGAAAAACAGCAAACCAGTGAAACAGAGGGCCTTACGGGCGCAAGGAGTTATCCTTGCGGCCACAAGGGTATAGATGCTTGCGCCCGCAAGCAGTAATGCTTGTGGCCGCAAGGGCTACGCTGACAGAACACCTTATTTTGTACAAAGAGATTCAACAACAAATACAATCTAGACTTTCATCTAAGATCATAAACACATGTAAATAGGTACAATGAAGTCATAAACTCAGCAAAACGCAAACCACACATTGGATTTAAGATTAAGCCACATGCATTTCTAAGATATAATCGTATTAACATGCCATTTCTAGCAAGATTAATACATTTAAGGCATATACATGTGAATATGCACAATGAACACTTCTGTTAATCCCAGATTGAGTACACAAAAACAAATGTTTGTAGAAGGGGGGGGGGGTTGAATACAAACTTTAGCTTTTAAAAATTTAAAGACACACCGACATACTTTTATATAATTCTTATTGATTTTGAATCAAGAATTACATGTACTAGAAGCGGAAATTCTGAGTACAATAAAAGGTGGCAATCTATTTGTCTAACACATAGACAAGCTAACTTTAAAACAACTAATGTATATAGAGTGTTCAGTACATGAACAAGTTTGATTCTAGACAATACTTAAACTCTACGAATTTCTCAACTAATGAGATTTCCTTCAGTGGAGTAGAGGCTTCACTGTGTTATATATTGCATATCCACCATGCATGTATATTTATAGAAGTCTTGGCGTATCCGGTTGCATGAAGGAAGGAGACACAGAATGTGTGGAAATATAATATTTTAATTGTAAAGGTAGTGGGTGAAAAGTAAAGTTACTTTAATCAACTGTTTGATAAAAGTAATTGTACTTTTCTGAAAAAGTACAACCCACTCATAATATATAATATTAAAACCCACATCTACAGTCGTGTAGAACTTTCTTTCCCTATCTATGCTTGTACTTTAAACAACAACCATGCTTCTGTTTGATTTGATTTTCCCAAGTATGGGATTGCCAGCCATACTTAGTTGTTGAAACAAATCTTCAAAATCTTCATCTGTTTGAGGTATCTTTCTCCTTTTCCAAAGGATAAGATCAAACATTTTTGTCTCATACTTGATCCAAAAAGTGCTTTTTACTTTTACAAACAAAGATCTAAGGCATAATAGAACAACACATGTTCTGCCTTTTACATATGACTTATACAATCTGAAAGATAGAGCAGATTTGACATTTTGCTCGACTCAGCTAATAGAGTGAGGAACTTTGAATTTCACTACTCAATTGACAAAATATATCAGTTGATCAATTTTTTCTAGGACTCAGTTGATACATATTGCTCAGCTGATCATATAGATGCCGAGTTGATCAATAGTAACCTTAGGAGGACATAAGCTCATGTATTTATATGATCAGTTGATCAAGAATGCTCAGCTGATTATTTAAATACATCAGTTTATGTAGAGAGATGACTGTGTAAGAGAAGACTTACTTAGCTGATGCTCTGGGCCTTAGCTGATCCACTGTTCACTCAGTTGATGGTGTAGCTGAGCAAAAGTCTTTGCTCAGCTGATGGTGTAGGTACTCAACTGATCGAATTTCTTCACTCAGCTGATGGTTTACTTTTCTCAGCTGATGGTCTTCTTCACTTATTTTCTTCATCTGATGTTCCTTAGCTGATATCCCTTAGCTGATACTTTGAGTAGGATATGATACTCAGCTGATGGTTCCATACTTAGTATAATTTCCAGAATCTGATTCAAACAACACATGTTTGAATTCTTTCTAAGTCATACTGAATGTAGTGTTTGGTTATCATCAAATTCTATGTTTTAGGATAGGCAGAGTTAATTATTAGGGTGAAGTGATTATCTCCCCAACAACTTCAAACAGATCATTCATAGCATATATGTGAGCTTATTTCAACACTTAACATACCAATAAACATATCATGAATTCTCTATGCATATAAATAGCATATTTGACCCATTAATACACTAAAACACCTAAATTTGCATTTAAAGTGATAAGGCATGCATAAAACCAAAATATAAATGATACAACCAACATGGACAGATCTGAAATGATCCAAAGCATGTTCCAAAAGTGTTTTCAATAATCAATCATGCACAATGTAACATTTCTAGTAATAAAGTAACATGAAATCTTGTAAAATCAACATCCATTCTTGAATATCCACATATTTTAACATATGGTATTACACCAACACATCATCAAACGTGAATATGATTGTATCAGACACATTAACATGATTAAATACACTTGTATTGAAGATCAAGCATGCATGTTCATATCAAGTCAACATAAAAGTCAAAATAAACATTATATTGCCATAACCAGCCAAGAATCATCTTGGCCCAAGTGAAATGAGTTTAGCTACTCATATACATCAGTTTAAGTACACACACATCTAGATTACATGAATACATGATCACAAATCAAAGATAGAAATAGAATACCAAGCTAAATACACTTTGACTTTGTGATTCCAAGCTTCCAAATGTAAATCCAAGCCTACTAGCAAGCTCTCCCTTCTTTGATATCTCCAAAATATGTTTCTGGATTGATTATGGTCGTGGGAGAGTGTTTGGGTGGTGAAAAATTCAAAATGGTGTCCTTTTTCTCAAATGGACAGAATGCAGTCTATATAACACTGGAACAGGGGTCCTTGCGGCTGCAAGCAAGCCTTTACGGCCGTAAGATTGTCGGTGGATTTGACGTCTTGCAAGTTGTCAGGTGCAAGGGATACCCTTTGCGGCCGTAAGGAGCCTTTTTTCACTATGTCTTCATTTTTCTGCTGTTTAGCACTGGATTTGTCTATATATCTCGTGTTAGGCCTTTTTAACCTGCATGATGAATTATAAGCAATTTAGATCATTAAACATACGATTCACCTTGGAAATGGGTTAATAATGAGGCGTTTCGGCATGTAAAACATGCATAAAAACACATATATCACTCCTACAACAAACTTATCCAATAATTAAGTCGTCTGCTAAATTCATAAGAACTTAGTTTAAGCTCTTCGAGCAACTTCCAATAATGTACAAATTCCTTAGATATCATTGAAGTCTGAACAACCTCACGAGTTTTAAGATATGAAATAATGTGGATTCCGATTTTCAATTCTGCTCTCCACATTATGTACTTCGTTTCGAAGAACCATTTTGTTTGATCTAAAGTTAGACATTTTGTCAATTAAGAAACAAGATACGGTAATGTTTTTCTTTAGGTTTTGTAAGTGAATTGAATTCATAATCTTAACGTCAACACTTACATGTATTTATAACGAATGCATTTTGGGTTTTCAAATCAAAATATTTCAGGCATGTATGTGCTTAGGCTACGAATGTCAAAATTGCTCTTACGGAGGCAACCCTATAATAGGGCCTGGTTTGAGAGTGAGCCCTTAAGGGCGCTTTTGCCTGTTTGTAACTCCAACCTTCCGGTCAAGAGCGTAGGTATAAAGTGAACCACTGAGGTCAAGAGCGTTGGTTGTGACTTAGTTCTTAACATGATAAGAACACGCGTATTAATGACTGTCATGGGTGTCTATCTTATTAGTATGACTATCCCAAGACTAAAAACCTTAGTAATAACTACACATCGACATTACTACCATTACTAAACTCGCACAATTTTAATTTCAGGGGGTGTTTGTTTTAGCTTATTTTAGGACCTTTTTAGCTTATTTTAGGAGCTTACGAAAAATATGGTGTTTGGCTTAGCTTAGTAGCTTATTTTGAGTAAAAATAAACCAATTTTGATAAGCCAAGTAAAAGTAACTTATTTTTCTCCATATGGGCTTAATTTTGTACTTTTACACAGAGGTGACCAAATTCGGTCCTGGACTTTTTCGGGGTCGGTCCGGTCCTCAATGGACCGGTTCTCGCGTAAGACCATTCAGTTTTTGGGCGGTCCGGTCTTTTTCGGACCGGTCCTCGTTTGAACCAGTCCGACTTCGGTCTAGACCCGTACGGTTTTCGTTCAGATATTTTTCGGTTCAGTTTAAACATTTTCGGTTAAAACTGTTGTGGATTTGAAATGAAAAACAAACAATATGAACTTGATTATCTGAATTCTTGATCACGAAAATCAACAAAGATGATTGGACATTCAAATCTCCATTAACACTCTTATTTAGGAACTCAAGAATACTAGAAAGAAACTAATACAAAGAAACAAGAAGATGAAATCTGAAACTGATACAAGCTGAAGGTCAGGCTCCAGAGGATGGACCTTATATAGCTGAAGGTTCTGACCTCCAACCTTCAACCACCAACCTCAAGTTGTTACAGCCTTCTAACCAACTAACAACCTTTAACAACATTTACACAAACACCCTTTAGACTTAGTGTAAGTCACACAAAGATCCCACAATCTCCACCTTGACTTAACCTAAGTCACACGAGAACTCCAATTGCCAATGTTAAGCAAATCTAAACAATGACGAAACTTCACTTCAGGAACTACTTTGGTCAACATGTCTGCTGGATTCTCCCTAGTTCCAAACTTCACCACCTTAATCCGCGACTCCGACCGAATAAAGTGATAACGAACATCTATATGCTTCGTTCGATCGTGAAAGACTTGATCCTTAGCTAGACTTATTGCACTCATACTATTGCAATGAACCAAAGCTTTATCTTGATGAATCCCAAGATCACCCACAAGTCCTTTCAACCAAATTTGTTCCTTCGCAGCTTCTGTCAAAGCCATATACTCAGCTTCGGTTGTTGATAGTGCAACTGAATGTTGTAGCGTTGCCTTCCAGCTTACCACAGCTTCTCCCAACGCAAACACATAACCTGGTAAGGACCTCCTTCTATCCAGGTCTGCTGCGTAATCTGAATCAGAGTTCCGGGTAACAAAACATTCTTTATTACCTTCATAGATGAGACCAACATCAGAAGTACCCTTAAAGTACCTAAAAATCCTTTTAACCCTTATCCAATGATCCTTCTTCGGATTGATCATAAACCTCGACACCACACTTACTGAATGACCCAAGTCTGGCCTTGTACAAACCATAATGTACATTAAGCTTCCAATCGCACTAGAATAAGGAACCTTCGACATGTACTCATCATCACTTTCTGCTTCAGAAGAATGCACCACCGATGGTTTAAAACTTGATGACGATGGATTACTTATCGGTTTAGCATAAAACATACCAAAATGATGTAACACCTTCTCGATATAATTCTTTTGAGACAAGAACAACTCCTTGTTCTTCCTATCTCTCAGAATCTTTATTCCTAATATCTTTCTATCCGGCCCCAAGTCCTTCATCTCAAATTCAGAACTAAGAAGACTTTTAAGCTTATTCACTTTATGTAACTCCTTTGACATAGACTTAAAATTTCAGATGATTTAATGAAAAATAACTCAGGCTCATAAACACTAACAAGTTGTTTTATTTAATTATTTCCTACCATGAACCCTTGAAGCTTGTATGTTCTTTTTCTTGACACCAGATTTTGAAACCTTAAGGCTCCTATTCACAGCACTCAGTCTTGCAAGTGCTGCCATCTTCAAATCTGGTATGTAGTAGTTTCCGGCAACTTGATTTATGACTGCCTTAGCCATGCGGTTGAACTCCTCTTTCATAATCGAATTGTGTAGTAAACTTGCAGGCTTGCCTTATTTCTTGGTGTTGGAAGTTGCTAGGAGGATAGATTGTTCCTTTCCAGCTTGCTAAATGGTATTAGTCTTCTTGTTGGCCAGTCCAGAGTTATATGTAAAACCGAGATCTACATATAACATAAACTACTTCTATGTAAATTATGAAGCATATAACACAAGGGTGTGTAAGACTAACTACATAAGCAAGAGCGTATACTTTTTTTATCTTCAAATTCTTTCATAATAGAATTCTAAGTAAGCAATTTTTAAATGAATGTGGTATTATAAATTTATAATATCCCTTGTGTTAATTTGAAAGCATTGTAAAATCTCTTTATCCAGCAGCAATAATGTGATCTAATATTACTATTAAGTTTATCACTTACACTTACCAAACAACTTAAAATCCAAGTAATATATTTCTTATGGAGTTCATGTTAGAAATCTGCAAGCAATTAACCAAATATTAACCCAGTCATTACTTAAGTTACCTTTTGTTTAAGGATCAACATTGAATTTTTTTCATACAATCTACTCGATTAGTCCCATTAAAAGGAACGATGCCTAAACAGGTGGACTGGCCTAGACCGACAATAGTAGTTTGGTGAACCTGTAACAATGTGGGACATATCATTCAAAAAAGTTGTATACAACACTTTTAAACTCAAAATAACCATTTAGTATGTAACACCGGTCCTTAAATTTCAGGAGTCTATTTTTTATAGAAACACGTGCGGAAGCTAATTATTTATTTAACATTTTACAACTTATATACATATAAGTTGTAATACAAAAGTACTGTTAAAACAAACACTCCAAGCGTTACCAATTCGTTCGACCATTACATTACTTATTACATAAACAAAACATTCACAAAGTGTTCCCCCAAAACTTAACATGAATTACCAGCAAGTACCCGTCCTCACCATCAATCTATTTACCTGCACATGGAAGGTTCATGAGAAGGTTAGCTATAAATAGCTAGTGAATAACAATTAAGCGGAAGCATTATACCAACAGTATCATATACATATCACATGCATCACATAACATCATTCAAGTCTATCCTAACACATGGTGAAACACCGGTTAGTCAGCAGGCATCACGTCTTGCAGGGTAATGAGCCCGACTCAGTGATCCTCACTGGGGAAACCGATACTTCCTCCGCGCCGGTGGAGAAGCGGGTAGCGGTCCACCATTGCGTTATTGGGAAACATATCCCATTCGAGATTAGCGGGAACTTAGAGCCCGTATCGTATCAAGGGGCGGAGGTTTTGCAAGAACCAAGATTCATGATCATCGAATCTCCGCACATCCTAGTTGGCGACACAAGGCCCCAACTCAAGACCTAGATAATTTGGCCCCAATGTCCAACAAAGTACCGGTACAACATACAATGGCCTACTCCGGCCTTAGCACAAACACAATTGGCTTACTCTGGCCTTAACATATCAACAATGACCTACACAGGCCTTTAAACATGCGTTCATAACAATTGAATAACACAGTTGGTTCATGAAACCACTAAACATGCATAACTAACAATTTCTTTGTTTGTAGCATACAAACATCTTTATAACACTATTAATATACCTGTGAAGTTATAACAGGTAAGTACTAAGTCACACACGCTTCTTGATCAATTGATTCACCTAAACAAGTTTATACGTACAATTAAACACTAAAACAGAAACTGCCAGATGGCAGGGTACGGCCGTACCTAGCCAAGGCACGCCCTGGACTTGGACAAGCATACCCCGTACCTGATACTCAGGTACACCCCGTGATTGCAGGCACTCCCCTGGACCCTCCTGGGTTAGGCACGCCTGTAGCTTTTGGAGGTACGCCCGTGCCTCCCCGGGTACGCCCAAGGTCACGGTTGGATCTTGAGAGGCACACCCGTGCCTTTCCATTTACAGCAGCAGGTTCGACCAGAACCGGCTGTTTCCTAGCCAAACCAATTCCAAACATTACCAAAAACACTTCCAGGTGATTTCTACCTTTCACATGTGAACTAACACTTCAAAACAAAGCTACAGACACAACTTTTACATTATTTAACATCAAATTCAGACTTTAAGACCAATTTCTCCATATTGACCCATTTGGACTTTTATTCACAAACTCAATCAAGATGTAGTCTTTAATTAACAAAACAACCTTTTATGAACTTAAAATCAACATAGAAATCAACTGGTAACATCAATTTCATTTATTAGCATCAATTTGGCAATCTTACCTAATTACCCAAAACTTAGAAACTTGAAGAACAAAGACTTACAAGAACAAAGAAGATGGAGAAGTTGATTAAGGCTGATTAGAACTTGAATTGTAGCAAAGATTTACAGCAGATTGATTCTTGAATAATCCTTATTTGCTTCCTCCTTCACAAGCCAACATGAACACAAAGAGAAGAGAAGTTTGGAAGTGTCTGTGTTTGTGGCTTTCACTATGTACGTGGGTACACATACAAGGAACCTGCTTGTGGGTTAACTTTATCCACAAGTGGGTATCTTGTTCCCCTTTTTAACTTACAACTTAACGCATGAGTACCCGTTTTAACTAACGCGGATATTTTTGGAAATCTCGTTCTAAATCATTTAATATTCTATTATGTTTTCTATTTTTTATCAATATTTTTATTAACTCATTTAATAACTAATTAGTTATTTTTCTTCAATATCTAACAATATATATTTTATTCAATTTATTTAATTTATTAAACGTACCACGTAAGCGTGCGTCTAGGCCCTTTGTGAGGATGTTACATAGTAGTTATCTCATGTTGTTTCATGTGCGTATGTGAGAGCTTGGTTTCTTAAATTGCCATCCGACTTACAAATTTTCATGTGTTGACATCTAAATTTTCATGTGTTGACATCTATAAATTCTGGAAATAATATATTACTATATTAGACATCAAAATCATTATAGCTTAGTGAAATTATTATAGATTCATAGGTATTTGACCTTTTGTTAGAATCTTGTAGGAGCAAAGAGGTACAAATGTTTAAGAAATAACTTCTCTCTTTTAACTTGCGAAGCTACCTCTGGTGTAACACTGCTTCCGAAAACAACTACTTTAGCGTTAATTCAGATTTAGCAGCGGAAATTTTTCTTTTTAAAACCATAACAACTGTTAATTACATTGTTGTCTTTCAAAACATCCAAGGTGTTACCTAGTACAGGAACCGACCATAAAGTATCTTATTACAATACATCAAAATAACGTTCAAGTGTTCCACCCATAAGGGCTATTTACATCCATAAGCTACCCGCCTCGCAGGACATCTAGCCTTTACCTGAAAAGGGAAATCATAGCACCATTAGCTAACACTTAGCTAGTGAGTACATACTATCATAAGCATCAATACAATAAGTCATGCATCATACATATCATACATAAACAGTCATTTCTAACTTAGCACATAGCGGTGTGCTGACAAGATCAGTAAGAGTCGTGTCTTGCAGGGTAATCAATCCCGCTCAACAACTCAGACCGGGGGATCAGGCACAACCAACCGCGTTGGTGGGGGAGCATAAAGCAGTCCACCAAACATCGTTCACTGAGCTAGAGGCTCCACAAGCAATCTAGCTACAACCGGCTGATCACCACTCACGTTAAGGCACGGCGGTTCTGCAGAACCTAGGATCCGGAATGCCTCCCGAATCACCGTGAAATCCCGAAGTACTCATGGGATCCAGTTACAACCAACTGACCTTAACCATGTGTCAGATAGTCTGCAGACGGTGCATATACACATACATACATATGATCCCACAGGGATCCATCATCTTACACATAACATCTTTCAGGTAGTCTTTCATATAAGGCATCATATATCAACTAAGTGGTTCCAGTTTGGACCCACTGGCATGCACCTAATATACTTCGTAACATCACACGATAAACTTACCTCCTTGAGCATACCTGCAAAAGCAAGTTAGATATATACAAACATTCACATAGTCATTTAGTATGCAATCCTTACTCTACTGAGTCTCATGAAAGCAGGCACTCACCTGACTAGCTTACAATGTTTGTTTACTTATGTTGGTTCAGTTGTCACGTTCACCTATAACAACGGCAATCGCGTTAAGCGTTTGCATATATACGGGACTTTATTTCTAGAACTCTTACACGACATATCTAAGGCTTAACTTCTCGTGAGTTAACATGACTTGTGCATTTGAAATATTTATTTGAAAATGAACTTTTTTGAAATTCACCGGACGCGTCGCGTCATGCTATTTTATGCGAAAGTCGCATGACAACTACAATAGTCGCATGGCTTGGGCAAAGTCGCATGGCTCCATGCGACTGTCTGATGACAAAGTCGCATGGCCTACAAGAATGTCACATGACACTAAACAAAAGTCGCATGGCATGGCTCCTCAATCCATGCGACAGTCTCATAGAACAAACACCCGAAAGTCACATGATTTAGCAAGAGTCGCATGGCTCATGCGACTGTCTGATCAAAATTCGCATGACCCAATGCGACTGTCGCATGAATCACCTGGTGGTAATCAGACCAAATCGCAGGACTCCTCTATTTGTCACTTTTGACCATTTTCAAAACAAACCAGAATCTCAAACATGTTAATTTTACTTCCAAAACACTAATAAACTTCAAACAACATTCATATAAACTTCATAGACCCTTCAAATCCAATTAAGAACCCCAAACATGTAAAACCCACATGCCAAGTGAGCTTCATATGTTCTTTCATGGTGTTCTTCATTTTGAACTTGAATTCTAAACATTACATACCTCACAACTATTGCAAATCATATTTAAACTTGACTACAATCATCATGCTTACCTTTGGTTGTTCTAACAACACTAAATCTTCCAACTTCTAATCTTCAAGAATTCTCCCGAGAGAGTTTGAGTGTGTTTTGTGTGTATTTTGTTTTCTTGAAATTTCTTTGACTTGTAAAGTCTACTACAAGCACATGCATACATATATATATATATATATATATATATATATATATATTTATATAATCATATCCAGAGGCAACCGCCTCTGGATTTTTTCACCATTAGTTTTCCTAAATATCTTCTTTCTTTTCTTTTCTTTTCTTTATTCACTTTCTTTTCTTTTAATCACTTAATTAGTACATATATATACACATCTAATATATACATAAATACATACTTAAAACACATTTACATATACATATATATTCATTTAAACTCAACAAGTATCCAATTAACCTTCTCATTAATATAATAAACTTACAATTTGAATTCTTCACTTAATCTACTACTTTTACACACACGAACATACTATTTACAACTAGACCCAAGTCGATGATGTTACATCCGGGATCTCAATTATGAAAAATACTATGTAAAAGAATTAAATCAACACACACTTTAAATTACTACATATACAATTGAACAGTTATGCTTTCTAACTTTCTTTCTCTATATGGAGACTTTTATTTCATATTAACGTCTAAGGAGAAAAGAGTATTGGCATGGGCTCAAGAAAAGTATAAAAAATTAAGCAAGATTTGATGATATCGATGAATGTCGAACGTGTTGACCCAATTTTGTAACATAAACTTGATTTGAAACCCTAGTTTCGATAAATGGGGTTGATTGGAAGAGGCGAGGGGAGAGGCTGAGAGCAATAGAAAAAAATTGGGGGAAGAGATAGGGAGCGTTATAGAACCGAGGAGGCATGGACACATGGCAACATTAAGTAATGGGTAAGTAGCCGGGAAAATAAGAAAAAGATAGCTCTAAAAAATTGCCAAGTGTCCTCCATTTACTTATTTATTAGAGTTGGCTTTTAAGTTGTTCATATCTTTTTCAGCATATAGGGCCGAAAAGCCACATATATAGGTAACTCTACAAGGCCATGGATGATATACCGGACATTCGAAAAAGATATGAACACAACATGGAGAAACTTTTACCGGGCATGATGCTCACTCAAATAGCAAACCGTTATTCCTTCCTTGATTTTACCCGCAACAAACATTCCATTCACAAATCCATAAAATCCTCTCATTCAACAGATATAGCGACTCTTGTTTCACTTTCTAGTTTCTATAGAGTGCATACCCTCCCATAGTCCCACGTGGTAATTTAGCTTCCTCTAGTTTCAGCTAGGAAAAGGATAAAAACAAATTAAATCAATAAGAATACATAAGATAAAGAAAACAATTTTTTTCAATGTTGTAGAACTCGCTAGGCGACAGCTGGGCGGTAGGCGGGGAGTAACGAGTACTCGACCTAGGCGGGGATTACTCGGATATATCTCTTGACTGTAGAACTCGCTTCTCTCTCTCTCAACCCGAGTACTCGGCCTAGGCGGGGATTACTTTGAGAGGCTTGTGGATATTTCTGAAACTTTCCTATCTGTGGATTAAAACTCAAAGGCTTCTTTTCCCCAGTGATCCGCCACCAATTCTGAGGATGAACTTGTACAAGAGATTCAAGTTTTATTTTTAGACCAACTTGTCACAATGACCTAATTAAACATCTACTTGCACACCTTCACGTCTGCACTCTGTACACCGGCATTAAATTCAAAACACCATTAATGACCGTACTAATGGTAACCCAAAATGATTTAGTTATAAGAGGTGAATTGGAAATTCTTGCAAATCAAAGAATACTAAGGTGGCCTTTGGTTCACGAATTGTTTTCAGAGGGAATTGAAATGTAGGTAGGAATTGGAATTTGAGGCATTTGGATTTGGAATCTAAATCCTTGTTCATTATGTTTGGTTACAAAAAACAAAAGGAATTGGAATTCATCCATAACCACTGCCACCATCGAATTGGAAGCTCACACCGCCACCATCGAAGCTCACACCGCCACCATCGAAGCTCACCACCGCCACCATCGAATCAAATCGAAGCCCCATCGTCGAATCGAAGCCACATCGTCGCCACTGTTGAATCGAAGCCCCATCGTCGAATCGAAGCCACATCGTCGCCCCAAGTAGGAGCCGCTGTCGTCAGAATCGAAGCAAGCAAGTCGAAGCAGGTCGAAGTCGCCGTCGAAATTGAAGCCCCGTCGAAATCGAAGGTCGCAGGTCGAAGTTCGTGCTCGCCGGTCGCTTTTCGTCGCTCACCGATTGAAGTTCGCCGGTTGACGTTCGCTGCTTCCACGAAGGAATTTGAATTTCATAGCAAAATGGAAGGAATTTGAATTCCTTTGTACAAGGGAAAGTTTTCCATCTTCAAATTCCAATTCCATACCTCAAATGTGAACCAAACGTAGAAATGTCTAGGAATTGGATTCCAATTCCAGAAAATTCCCAAGAATTCCCTCCAACCAAACACTCCCTAAGAGGCTAAGACTTTTAGTAAGTTAAACTAAGTCTTGATACTCACACAAATACAAAATAAATATGAGGTTACTTTTCTAATGCACCAGCATAGTTCAAGACACACACTCAGCTTGTTTATCTATTGAGTTATCTCCATCCCTATATTTTGTTAAAACTATAGAAATTTATTACCAATTTACCAAACTAGAGACCAATACAAATTTGTTAGGTCTCCTTGTTAACTTTAATAATTTTCTAATTTCATTTTAGAGTTGTACATTAAAAGTTTATCTACTGGTGCTAACCTACAAAAGAAATAAATATATAAATAGCTTACATCATATAGCCTAAACTTTATCTCAATTGCAAAAATTACCGTAACGTGATAAAAATTTCATGAAAATTTTCATAGATCATAAACTTTATATACATAATATATAATCTCCAAGGCTACGTATAATAAAAAACCAGAAATATTAAAAGATATAAAAAAACCCATTCCTTATGCTTAGTCATTCAAATATTCTTGCATTGTATCAATGGTTCATCGTATATGTCATTTGTTTTGTTAATTATACTCCATCGTCTATGTCACTTGTTTCAACGATTCATCAAAAAGCTATAGAACATACCTCGCACGATTCCATCTCCAACCTCCATTTGTAGTTAGGGCTTAAACCGAGAAATCGCTTGACGAAAGGTACTGATATATTTTCTTCGAATTATGCATTTCTTTACCGAGATGCATATTTTTTTCTCTCACATATAGGAAGAAGAATGTCGAAAGTGTTTGACGAGAACCCAAAAAATTTACTTGATTTGAAACCCTAGTTTCAATTATTTATGCTCTTTAGAGAGATGGGAAAGACGATGTGAAGTATAAATAACCCTAGTTTCAATTACTCGGGTTGAGAGAGAGAGAGAAGCGAGGGGGAGAGCATGAACATAAAACTCAAGGAAAGGGAGATAGAAGCGTTGATAGAAACCCTCGAGAGGTATAGACAAGTGGCAACACAATAGGATGGGTTAATGGGCGAAAAACAAAAAAGAAATGCTTTAGAAAAGTGCCAAGTGTCCGCATATATATTTATTTATAACAGAAAAAAAAGATTACTATATTAAATATCCATGAATACATATATTTAATTATTTAATTGGTTTTGTTAATTTATGTTAATATATATATATATATATATATATATGGTAACATCACTTTTCTGTTTAACTTTTAAAACATTTTAACTAATAAATAGCACCTAAAGTAGTGCCAAATATTTGTCTCAAAAGTCCTATAGCTATGCAGCTAATCAGAGTGTCGGGTACTTACCCTTATCGGAACCTGATTCACCTGCAAAGAACGCATACGGAACATAAGCAAACGCTTAGTGAGCATACTAACCGAACATAATAAAACATTTAGCAGGAATAAAATCTTCTCAGGATGTTTCGCATCCCAGCTATAACACCTACAAAATAGTTAAACTGTTATCTTGTCTTAGAATATGACTACACCTCATGTATAGCTAAGCCCCTAAGACCTTTCCTTGGGTATAAAGAGCTCAATATACCCCTTTACACTGTCCTGAATACAAAGCTACGCTTGCACGTAACTAGATATCCTTATTACTTGGTACACAGCTGTCTGTATACCCTGTCATTGTTCCTGTGCATAGCTATGCCCGAGGCATGACTATACACCTGTTCTCGTATCACATAAAATTGGCATAAATCATATCATATCATTTACTTTGTACACATATAAAAATAAATCATGTTAAAGGTAAGTACACTCACCTTGTAACTAGTTACAGTGATATAGGGTTTATGCGTTCAGTTATATATCCGGTCACCTCTCTATACAAGTAATACAGCAAAGAATCAAAATATGCAAACCTGTCATGAAATAGGACCTACACGGGCCGTGTATCTCTACACAGGCCTGGCCTAGCCACATGGCCTGTGCTGACCAACACACTACACTAGTCGTGTGCCTTCATACTACATGACTATGTAACCCTACATAGTCTGTGATCGCCTTAGGTCTCTACATGAACCGTGTTAACATACACGGTCGGGTTACACGCCCTCCCAAAACATACATAGCCATGTACACTACAGATCCAGCCGACTGTGTTTCCTCACAAACGTTGTTTTGACTAAAACTTTGACTCAAATTCAATTTAGATCATCTAGGGGTGTTTTCCTACACCCCATACAGTGAATAACAATAACCAAAAATCAATAGGAAACATTAACAACATTCTAAGGACATTGATTCCACCATAGAATCATGTTCTTGACCTAAACACACAAAATACAATCAATAAACACATACCTTAGCTATATGATCACCTATAGGATCAATTCAAGCTATCAACTTCTGTATTAATGACTAAAGATCCTTGAAATGGCTCCTGAACTTAAAGAATTTGCATAAACTGAGTTAAGTAGGGTTTGACTACCAAAAGTCAAATTACACACACACACACACATATATATATATAACTATTCAATAATTGCAAAACAAACCCTGGACTTATCAACTTTAAAATTGACAACTTTATCTAATTGAAAAAACACATATAAAAAAAATGCACAAAAAGGCAACTCACAAAACATATAACACTTAAGCAGTTAATTAAATTTCAAACCTTGTGGCGTTACATATGGTTTATAAATAAATATATATATTAACATGTGTAAGCTTTATTTTAATTATTTAATTAACGTCCTTGTTGCTCAAATAGTAAAACAGCCTCTCGGGCTATCTCTCACCAACAGGCAATATATCCAGGACTAGGAGTTGAGGGGTTCCAATCTTCCATTAAGCCATCCGTAGCACCAAACCCAAAGGTCTCGGGCCGGGCTTCGGCTCTCCCGGGTTCCTTCAGGAACACCGTGTTGGGGTTTGTTTGGTTTTTCAAAATATATTTTAAGCAACGGAAGCATGAACAACAATTTTTAACTTTTTAAAACTCCCCACCAATGATTCATATGCAAGCCTTAAGAAAACAAAACAACCATAGGGTGTTTAGAACTACAACCTTTGTAGCGTGAGTAAACCGTTGGTGAAGTGGTTGATCTATGAGAAACCAAGAGAAGACTTCCTCCAAGCACTAGAACAAAACTACGTTTTCGTTACACACAAAAAGTGTGACGATATGCAGATAGTGACACTTGCGTTTTCAGCATATGTGTGACGAAAGGTCGAGTGACCATAGGGTACATACAGTTACATTAGTGGGTTAGTGGCCGTATCCACTTAAAAACAGTAACCAAAACCATAAAATGTGTGACTAATTGGGTACGAGTTTATATTGGATTAATTAGTTATAGTGACCGTAAACACTTTATAGTCACACAAGCGGTTATTGAGAGTATCTATTTTCTATCCTTTGGCCACATGAATATATAATATATATGTGGTATTTTTAATGATTTAGTCACACAAGGATTTTTTTTTTGGATTTCGTCACATACAATTAAGCCAAAAGTGGCTAAAAGAGTTAATAAGTGTGACCATATGCTCGATTAAATGTCTATTTAGTGTGACTATTGTTCATCCAATTGTCACATGAATTTTATGTTTGTATGACATTTTGTAATATTCAGTCACACAACACATTTTTTTAGGGGGATTTAGTCACATAACGATTGTTTTTTAAGGGATTTAGTCACATACAATTAAGCTAAGAGTGGCCAATAGTATTAATAAGTGTCACCATATGCTTTTTAAAGTGAAGTAAATATGTATTTTGTGTAACTATTGTTAATCAAATGGTTACATGAATTCTATATTTGTGTGACATTTTGAATTATTTAGTCACACAACCATTGTTTTTTAGGGAATTTAGTCACATACAATTAAGGTAACACTGGCCAATAATGTTAATAAGTGTGACCATATGCTTTTTTAAAGTCAAGTAAATATGTATTTTGTGTAACTATTGTTAATGAAATGGTCACATGAATTCTATGTTTATGTGACGTTTTGAATTATTTAGTCACACAACCATTGTTTTTTAGGGAATTTAGTCTCATACAATTAAGGTAACAGTGGCCAATAGTGTTAATAAGTGTGACCATATGCTTTTTAATGTCAAGTAAATATGAATTTTGTGTAACTATTGTTAATGAAATAGTCACATGAATTCTATGTTTATGTGACGTTTTGAATTATTTAGTCACACAACCATTGTTTTTTAGGGAATTTAGTCATATACAATTAAGGTAACAGTGGCCAATAGTGTTAATAAGTGTGACCATATGCTTTTTAATGTCAACTAAATATGTATTTTGTGTAACTATTGTTAATGAAATGGTCACATAAATTCTATGTTTATGTGACGTTTTGAATTATTTAGTCACACAACCATTGTTTTTTAGGGAATTTAGTCACATACAATTAAGGTAACAGTGGCCAATAGTGTTAATAAGTGTGACCATATGCTTTTTAATGTCAAGTAAATATGAATTTTGTGTAACTATTGTTAATGAAATGGTCACATGAGTTCTATGTTTATGTGACGTTTTGAATTATTTAGTCACATAACAATTGTTTTAGGGAATTTAGTCACATACAATTAAGGTAACAGTGGCCAATAGTGTTAATAAGTGTGACTTATTATTTTTAAAGTCAAGTAAATGTGTATTTGGTGTGACTATGGTTTATTCAATGGTCACATGAATTATATGTATGTGTGGTGGTTTGTAATATTTAGTCATACAATGAGTTACGTAAACAGTGGCTAAAAGTGTTGATAAGTGTGACCATATTATGTGAGTGCATCTTTTGGTCACAGTTAACAAATCAATGATTTGTGTAACAATATGGATTATATATATATGACAAAAGTAAAAACAAAAAACAAATAGAAACACCACAAAATTGGAACGTACATAATTGTACCAAAACTAAAATTGGAACGTCGTACGTAATAAAATCTGAAAGTAAGATATCATAATAATCTATACATTTAAGAATCGTAGATTTAAATACTTTTGACTCTTCAAGTTCGCCCTCGCTTGCTTTTGAATGGTATCACAGGAGACAAAGGTGGCTTTACGCTTATTTTGTAATTTAGGTGCAGTTTTATTCTCACCAATGTTCTGTATGCAAGTTTGTGGTGTTACCTGTAGGAGACAAAAACCACATCTATAAAACATTAAATTTAATATGAAGAATTATATATATGTAGGTTGATAAAAATGTATATGTACCTTTTCATCAAGAATCACTTGATTCTTTGGCCATGCAAAAAAACCACCTACTGCATCCTTAACTATTTTAAAACCATTATTTCCTACGTCCGGTATACATGCTGCATCCACCAACGATTTATCAATTGACACTCTGTAGCAATCCTTTGGGAGTAATTTGTTATGAAGCATTTGTTTTCCATCTGACATGTATGCGGTACCCAAAGCAATAATACTTGTTCTCTTTAAGTGCCACAGTCTACACTTCCGTTCCTAAAAAATAATAATTTTTGGCATATACGCATAAAAAATTAATTAAACTATAGAATATATGAACATGTTAAAATACATACTTGTGGTAATACTAGTGTTGGAGACGGATTTTCTTGCGATTGGAACTCTCGACGTGGAAACGCGTTTTGTTGTGATTCAGACATTTTGTTAGATCCCACAGAGTTATGAATTTCCTATATAAAACACGGTAAATAAGTCATGTATGTAGAATTCAAAAATCACTGGGCGAATATTAAAATCAATGTAATTCAAATGTTGTATTACTTACCATTGTTTCCCTTTCCTTTTCCAAAGTTGCAAGTCCATTAGACTTCTGGAAGATCGCATCCTTCTCACATCCAACAACGCTTAACGGTGTTGCAGGTCCATTAGACTCCTGGAAGCTCGCATCCTTGTTACATCCAACAACAGTTAGCGGTGTTACGCCCTCCAGAACTGTACCCTTAGCTTTAGGATTAATGTCCACTTGAGACACCTGCAATATAAAATAAGAAATCCGTATGTTAGCAATAGAAAATGAAAATGTTAGCAAAATTACAATAAATGTCTTACCTCTGATGCGGGTAATTGAGTTGACAATAAATGTAACTTCTCCCCTTGTGCAGCCAACTGACTCATCAGTTGAGTAACCATTCCCTGTGTTTGCACCACCTTGTCAGACAAGTTCTTGATTTCTTCTTCTTTTTCTACACGCTCACGTCTCTCATTATCTAGTTGACATTGAAGTAATGCAAGTCTTTCATCCGATGATTGTTTGCTTCGAGGAAGATGAAAATACTTCTTGTATGTCACTCCACTTCCCACTCCTCTTGCATAACCTCCCTTTTCCTTACCAAATACAACTGTCATGGCATCTGATCAACCTTTAAGGTTCCATCTTTGATTTTGTCCTCAGTTTCTTTCTACATAGAATATATGTAAATGAGTCCTTAATTTATCACTAGCAATATTAACAGATTGACACCATTAAAGATTCCAACAACCTGTAAGTTATTATACGAAAATAAACATGAAGTAATAATAAAATTTTTAGTCTTACTAGCTTATCTCTCACATATTTAATCTCATCCTCCAGAAATTCTCCGGCTTTGTTTTGCCTTCCTTTCAACCACATTAAACCACGCGGGGGTTCTTCATGTGGTTCAATTTATTTAGCTTTGATCTTATAATCATCAAATAAACATGTAAAGTTAAACCAAGATAAACGAAAGTATTACGCAATTAAGGGGGTGTTTGGGATGGCTTTTTTTAAAGGTCTTAAGCTTATTAGCTTTTTAAGGCGTTGGCTTATTTTTGTTATACAAAACACTTATAAACAATATCAAAAGGCAGTAACACAACACTTCCAGAAAGTATCTGCAATATGCTAAGGGAGATCAATTTTGTTTGGTATGGGTTTTGGTTCTGCTCATTGTTCATGCAAACGTGGATAGCAATGGGCATGATATTCTTTGGTAAGTATAGACTGGTGTGGAGATTTTCTTGGTTAGCTCATCTACTTTCAAAATAAACAGAAAAATTATTTTAAAAGTACATTTTGGTATGTTCTTCATGTGACAGAAAGTCTAATAATTTAGACACACAAACACTCAATGTGACTAATATCAAATTTAATGATAATTAATCATTTTCGCCCATTTTTCTCTAAATAATAGCCACATGAATATTTCAAGACGTGACTGTTATGAATACATTGGTCACATATAAGCACCTAAAATGTGTCCAAAAATAACATTTAAATACACATTTGTGATATGGTGTGGCTATTATAAAGCCATATAGTCACATGATCGTGCTAGAAATAAATGTGACTATACACATTAGATCTAGCAAGTTAACACATGCTAAACTTTAGACACACATAATAAGTTACGTGACCATATGTACCGGATTTTGGCTACACTGAAATCATGTGTGACAAAACTCGACTCTATAATTTAGACACATAAACAATTACTTCATGTGACCATATATGGCATTTGGTCACAGTGTTCAAGTGTGTGACATAGATTTGTCACATTTTATATGTATATCGTGACTAATGATTTAAACTTACTCTTTATTTGTCACGCGTTCCAAATTCATATGTGGCTAAATAATCTAACGAAAAAATAGTACCGATCTTTAGCCACATAAATGTTCGAAGGTGTGGCAATACATTTCTGAATGGTCACACAAGTAGAGTTCATATGTGGCTAACTAATAATGTGAATTTTAGTTTGGTACCTTTAGTCACATAAACATTTGAATGTGTGGCCGTTTAATTCTGTCTATGTGTGACCAAAACCTAGTTTTGTACTAGTGAAGGTATCCACTAGCCAATGAGTCCAACATCTTCAAGATGTTAGTCTCTCCAACTCTTGAAGCTCACAAGCAAGCAAGACAACAACCTTGTTTTCTTCTTTGAATTAGATGTATATTTTGAGTATGTATTATATTACCACACTTGGCTTAAATGAAAGAACATCAATACTAGAAAGTAAGGATGTTTTTTCAAGCTTCAAGAACACTTAGAACAATTCTAAAACATAAGCAAAGGTTACCTGCAAGCAAGTCACAAAAGGGACCATGCATGTAATTATAAAAGTCAAGAACCAAAGAAAGAAAGAGAGGCCCCCCTCCTTGCATTTTGGCCAAAAAATGAGTGGGGAAGGGTCTCCTCTTGCTTCTTGCTCCTTCATTTGTTCCATACATGCATGTCTTGTTGGAATTTACTTGAAAAAACCACAAAATGGCCCCATTTGTGAATAATGTAGTAATTTCTAGATTTTCTTTTAAATAAATAAAAGATAATACTAGATATGGCATACCATGTATAAGATACATCTACATGTATTTTATATACATACTTAATTGTTACTAGTAACTCTTTACTGTAACAAAGATATACATATAAATATATATAATTGTTACTAGTAACAATTTACTTGTAACAAATATATATATATATATATATATATATATATATGTGTGTGTGTGTGTGTGTAGGAATTTCTCAAATCCGATGCTTTCAACATGCTTAACTAAGCACTACACTGATGGATTAAATGTTGAGCTGATCAAGATAAGAAGCTAGTGTTTATATGTATCTTCATTTAGTTGAGCATTTGCTTTGTTGATTGATGTTGAGCTGAGTGCTATGGTTTGACACATCATGTAATTGTTTGTTAGCTGTTATGTAACTAACTATGATGATTGTTTTCACAAAAATAACCATTTTAGAGTGATTATAAATAGAATTAACACTCCCAGATGATAGATATATTACTAAAATTATTCAAGATTATTTTTAAAACAAACTTTTCACCAAACAAACTTTTCACCAATCATAACATTTCATTTAAAAAACAAAAATTCGAATTAAACACAACTTTACGTCACTTATTGCCTCAAGTTCTTAAGGTAACACGTGGGTTACGGGTTAAGATTGTAGATTGTGGATAACCCGGTTTTTAAACAGATTCATTTTAGGGTTTACGGAACAAAAATAGGCGCTTCCTTCTTCGATAATCCCAGTTTATCTTTATTTTTTATTTCAAATATGCTAATCAATGGATCCTAATCGATTTGGTATGGGATAGAGTTTCTGATTCTAATAATAATAATAAGGCACATATACAAAAAAATCATGATCAAGATGCAACAAAATGTTCAATCTGAAACGGTATCTCAGAATTGATATAAATTTGTTCCCTGTGATTTCTTCCCATATTGATAACCTCACCGGCCACTCGGGAACAATTGTGACTATCCGGATCAAAAAGAATTTGGTAATTTTGCGTTTACTGCAAACGAGGATGGTGATTATATGGCCTGTTTCTGGGTTGCTAAACACAACCCGTCTACAACACTAACCGTTGAGTTTGACTCGAGATCTGGTCTGGCTGCCAAGGACTGGTCTAAAGTAGCTAAAAGAGGGCAACTTGAGGTGAGTTTTACTTTTTCATATGTTGCTTTAGTCGCTTTTATAGACTCTTATGCTTGTTCCTAGTCATGAGAATGTTTTATGGTATTCTCAAATAAGAGATCCAAGATCATTTCAATGCAGGTAATAAAGTAATATGAGTGACCTCCTTGTAAATTCCATTCAAATAGAAGTTTCATAAATATTGAAGTTTTCAAAACAATC
Organism: Dittrichia graveolens; assembly: GCA_038502395.1. NCBI lineage: Eukaryota > Viridiplantae > Streptophyta > Magnoliopsida > Asterales > Asteraceae > Dittrichia > Dittrichia graveolens. Next base: position 35,290,144 of record JARJIL010000005.1, read on the forward strand.
AAACTTTCAAGCATCCTTTTTTTTACAGGGTCAAGAGATAAAAGGAGAATCTAAACCCATGACTTGTACGATTATGATTTATAATGGATTAGTCAAATATCGCCATGCTAATTCTTGATGGCATCAATTATGACTTGTGCGTGTTGATTTAGCATGTCAAAGATATATGTGATAGTATCCTCATAAGAAGTGGGGCCATCCCAAATATCTAGCAATTGAAATTTTTTAGTCCTTTGTGACTATGCATATGATTCATAACATGGAAGCAAACTATTTTAAAAAGTTGAGTAAGACTACTATATCTGCATTTACAGATCTTGTATTGTATTTATTTCTTTTTAACAGATGATGGAACTTGATCGATTTGAAGAAATTGTTTGATACGGTTGCCATCATCCAAAATGAGATGTTTTATCTTCGCGAGAGGTGAGCATATAAATGGCTTATTAACCGTAAGTTATATATATACATTTGAAAAATGAGAAATAATCGAAAAGATCTCGAGGCCTCACTAATCGGGCTCATGACATATATTATATAGCGAATTGCCGGTATAAGCTAAGCACATTTGTGGAGGCAAAAGCGAGATCTTTTCAATCATTCTCGATGCACAAATGCGAAATCTTTTCAAGCATTATCGATTTGAGCTTGTTTGTCGTTGATCATTTTCGCTAATTAAGAGTTGCAGAAAAAATGTAACCAACTATCGTAATGTGATTAGTTGGTATTGCGTTATTAGTAACGTGCAAAGTATGTGTTAATAATTTGTAAATTACACAATTAATATATATTATGAAATTATTCATTTTCTATACGTAGTTAACCAATTTCGTTACAACCACAATTAACTAAAAAATTACATTAATTAGAAACATGTTCATCAGCTACCAAAATTAATTACAATAATTAGTGTCACTTATTAAATTACATTAATTAAACGTTTTTCTAATTAACACAATTACTTCTTACCAAATTAGTTTTCCATAACTCCTTTCCTAATTACAACAATAATTTAAAATATTAAACCGTTATATTTCAGCTAGATACCAATTCTGATTGTCAAAACAAAATCTTTCATTAGATTTCTCCAAAATCTCCAAAGTAGATTCAAGCTCACGTACGTACAAAGATATTGATCAAATGAGTTCCTCCCGGTGTGCAGTTTGTAAGTATTTCAGACGAAGATGTCCTCCAGATTGTGTTTTCGCAACGTATTTTCATAACGATAACCCTCAAAGATTCACTTGTGTTCATCGAATTTATGGCGCCAGCAACTTTGGCAAGATGCTCCAGGTAAATCTTAATTTACTGTAATCTTTTAGTTTCAATTCTTGAATTGACGGCTTTTAGATATCAAATGGTTGGTATCAGATATATTTTTTTTATAGGAAATGCCAGCTTATTTACGAGCGGATGCAGTTGAGTCCTTGTATTATGAGGCCAAATGTAGAATACAAGATCCTGTTTACGGTTGTGTTGGAATTATATCATCTTTGCATCAACAAATTCAGAAAGCCCAAGCGGAGATTGCTTTTCTTCATGCTAATGTTACAATAGCCGAGATGACGCCAACCCAGGTGAGCATAGATCAACAATATGGCATGGATTATGGTCTACAAGACCCTTCTAGTTATTGGTTTTACTCGAAATCCTTGTAAGTTATGATGTTTAGCTAGAACTCAATTGATCATTATTCAACATGTCTCTTTGTGTTCATTATAGTTATTCGATAATGCATTCGGATGGGTATCTTTTTCGCCGGTTTGAGTTTTGTTTCAGCATTGGTTTACTTATGTTTCGATTATCTACATTTGACTGTTTGAAGTTTGTTAGCTAGGTGCATAATCATTTCCATACATATATATATATATATATATATATATATATATAATCAAACTTCAGTACATTTATATGTTTATTCACATTGTGGTGTGTTTATTCACATTGTGGTGTGTTTGGAAATATATCAAGAATTCTATATATATAATATTTAATCTATGATTATTTCTAGAAAAATATAAGAATGTCGAAGGGTTAATGTTTCTTTATTGTAATGTTTTCTTTCTCAACTTGACAACCGGCTTCTACCCATCTGACATACCCCAAAATATATAGTAACTAATTGGTTTTGACTCGGAACAGTATAAACTTATAAAGAGATGGTAATGGGATGTGTTAGCTTGATGTAATTAACGACATAACTCAATGGGTTAGGATTCTCTCATGTTTGGGTCAAATATAATTGAGCATGTTCTCTCACAAGAATGATAGTGGACCCTACAAAGGGACTCATTCTTGACTAAAATAAGGGACCCACTCTCATGTTGGTGAGAGAATATGATGAGTCATATTTGAGCAAAACATGAGAGGATCTTAACCTAACTCAATAAGTAATCAAGAAAAAGAATCATAGTGACGAATCATATTATTTGTCACCAAAGCACCATTAGTGATAACCACTATTGTTGTCACTATAATTTGGTCATATGTTTAATACTAATGATTAAAGAATTAATCATTTTATACTTTTCTTTTTCATCAATGGTTAAATTAATCAAAGTAACAATTTAGTAACTAAATTAAAAATTAAGTAGAATCAATCAATGAAATAGAACTAAATATACGTGTCTCATAGGCTCATTTTTTTTAGCATCTCTAATTTGAATTTTGTTTTGGGCTAAAAAAATTAGCTTACATATACACAATATAGACTTTAGGGAATAGTTATTATAAGAGGGGTTTAAAGATAGAATTTATTTTATAGAATAGTAATTAAATTTGAAAACTATTTTATCAAGGTATAACTTATGAAAATTTTACAATAAGAAATAAAGAGGAAAGTAACCTTGATGGAACAATTTTTAAACTTAATTACTAATTTTCCCCTTAAAAAATAAGATGGATAAGAGGGAATACGAGCCGTAGGATGCACACTAAAAGTCAACACGATGGAGTCAAAGTTGATGAAATCGTGGTCAAAATAATTGAGTTAGTAGGGTAATTTAGGAAGAATAAAAATGGATGAAAACATTTTAGTAAGAGTAAAACTCTGATTTGGTCCCTGTGGTCGTTTGCTAAAAGTCACTGATTTAGTCCTTTATTTTAAAATTTTATTGAGATAGTTCTTGAATTTGTCAATTTGTTACAATGTTAATCCTTTAGCTAACTTGCCATTTAAATTGACGTTAGTTTTGTCTTTATATAGGGTATTTTTGTCTTTCACAAAAAAATATATTTTTGATTTTAGTCCTTTACACTCCCCTCTACCAAACCCAAACTCTCTCTCTCTTTGTAAGCCTCTCTCTGCGCTCTCTCTCTTTCTCGGTCTCTCTCTACTCTCTTTTTATCCCTCTAATTGTAAGACCCATCACTACCACCATTTGGAAACTCCACCACCACAGATATGCTACAAAGGTTTCTAAAACATAGACTAGAGCCATAGCTATCGAAGATGAACACAGATCTACTACAATCTTCAAAGGCAGGCAATGATGGAGACTTTGGGTCCAAAGCCAAAAGGGTGTTCATCTTCGTCGGTGAGGTGGTCTTACGGAGGAGAGAGATAGACAACTTGAGATGAGAGAGATATGGTGAAGAGCCCAGACGAGTGAGAGAGATGGTGATGGTAGTGACCTTCTCGGACGACGGTAGTTTTGGTGGTGGTCTTCTTGGAAGGCGGTGGTCCTACAGAGGAGAGAGAGCTTAAGATGAGAGAGAGATGGCGAGAGACGGTGGCGAGTGGTGGCAGACTGACGGTGGCCATCTCTCAAGCGGCGGCTATAGTGGTGGTGGTGGTCTACAGGAAAGATATATATGTATATATAGAGAGAAAGAGAGTAGAGAGAAAGCTTGAGATGAGAGAGTGAGTAGAGAAAGAGTTTGAGATGAGAGAGAGAGAGAGCTTAAGATAGGAAATGAAGTAACCAATGAGAGTTTTAAGTATAGTTTTTATTTTTTAATCTGGGTGACATTTGGAGGAGAAAAAGACAAAAATACCCCATATAAGGACAAAACTAATGTTATTTTAAACGGCAGGTTAGTTAAAGGACTATCTCAGTAAAATTATAAAATAAAAGACTAAATTAGTGACTTTTAGCAAACCATGTGGACCAAATCAGTAATTTACTCTTTTAGTATTGGAAATTACTAGAAATCAAGAGGATGATTTAAAAATTGATTCACAACACTATTGAAATTGATGAACGTGGTCTAGAAACAAATTTTAAAGAGAGTTTATATTGATACTCTGAATTGATGAACATAAATAATTTTAAAGTAAAATTTAATCATACTCATTTGATGAATCTAATTTTTTAAAGAAAGTAGATATTGTAATACCCGAACCTTCGAAATAAATAAAAGAATATTTTGTGAGAAAATGATTTTTATGATTGGTTTATTGATCGATGATGGGCTAGCTTGTGTTACTTGGGCTTATATATATATATATATATATATAACAATCCAATAAGAATTTTTAATTGGAATTTGGGCTTGAGGTAGTGGGATGGGCTTAGGCCTACAAGAAGTGTCACACATGAGTATAAATAGGGAACTAGGGCACAGCCTCCAACATTTACAATCAAATCACTGTTCCATTAAAGAGAGAGAGTGTGTGTGTTCTCTAAAGCTGTATTCAAAGTAGCGGTGGGGAAGAAGGAGCTAGGCTCATTTTGGAGCTCAGAGTTTGCAAAGGAATCATGAGGTAACATTCCCCAATCCTTTAGAATCATGAATGCACCAATTCTTGTTATGTTAAGTTAATGATTAGATGTTGAGAAGCTGGGTTTGGGGTTTTGAATGCTTGAGAAAACCCATAAATATTGAACCAAGAACACCATATAAGTTGTTAAAATACAGATTTTTGTTAGAAGGAAAGTTTTAATTAAGTGGAGAAACGTTTTGCAACAAAAACGAGTTGATTTGGTTGAGTTTTGAGAAAGCTTGATCTTGGCTATGGAGTCTGGTTTTTAAGAAAATGAACTGACAGGGAAGTATATATATGTCGTGCAACTTGTTTATGCCCCATGCGACTTTCACACTTTCATGCGACTTATAGTTTTGTGCCATGCGACTTATGCATTTGCACCATGCGACTTATGTGTTTGAAGACTCATGCGACTTATGCATTTGCACCATGCGACATATGTGTTTGAAGACTCATGCGACTTCTGCATTTGCACCATGCGACTTATGTGTTTTGAGACCATGCGACTTATGTGTTTGAAACTCATGCGACTTTTATGATTTCATGAGACTTATGATGTAGTGCCATGCGACCTTTGCATATTTCATGCGACACTAGGCCCAAATCCGACAGTTGAAATGCGGATTATGAAATCCAATAGTTTGAAGTCCGGATTATGAAATCCGACAGTTGAAGTCAGGATTATGAAATCTGACAGTTGAAATCCGGATTATGAAATCCAATAGTTTGAAGTCCGGATTATGAAATCCGACAGTTGAAGTCCGGATTATGAAATCCGACAGTTGAAGTCCGGATTGTGAAATCCGACACTTTACCTCGACGCGACGCTTCGGCTTGAGCCCCAGTTTTGTAAACTTTAATGTTGTTTGCATTCTTTTGTTACATGTCTATGTGAACCTATATTTATGCCCATACGACTTAGCATAAGAAGTTGTGTTAGTAAGTCTGGGTTACTACCCGGTATTGACTCGTCGGACTTGGATCAGGTGACAGCTAACTTAAGAGTAACCAAGTAAAGTTTTCAGTAAGAACCAAGTGACAAGGATAGCTGCCAGGTGCGTATTCTTACTTGCGTATTAAACCAGTGGTGAATGTGAACGTACGATGACCGGCATTGTGTCGGGTAGTTATGACCGTCTGCTTCGGCAACGGGTAGTTATGACCGTCTGCTTCGGCAGCGGGTAGTTATGACCATGTGCTTGGGCGGCGGGTAGTTATGACCGTCTGCTTGGGCAGCGGGTAGCACGCCCGTCCGCTGCAGCGGCGGGTAGCATGACCGTATGCTTTGGCATCGGGTAGATATGACTGATCACTTCGGTGGCGGGTAGAACGAGCATGATTGTAACCACTGTAAATTGTCGTACGTTGCAGTAACTTACTCACTAAGCTTTGCGCTTACCATTGTTAAATTCTATTCTTTCAGGTCGGGACCACTGCGGGGCTCTAGGGCAGTAGAGACAGCTCACAGCCAAGGACTTTAAATTATTTCTAAGACTTGTTTCAACTGAACTTGTATCGGTGTTAAATTCTTAGACATTGTAACCAACTTTTAATTCTTATGATACTTCCGCAATCTACTCTGATATTAAATAGTATTGTATTTATGTGTGTTTTGCAAAAAAAAAAATTTGGGACATTACAGATATTGATACTCGGAATCGATGAACATAAATTAATGAATGTAAAATTCAAACAAACTCCTATTGATACTAAAAATTTGCAGTAAAAATATTGATAATCATGAGTTAGAATTTTAAACATAATAATTAGTCTGCTACGAAATTGATACAAATCCAATATCAGAACTCATTATTATAGTCAAAGTTTAGAGTTAATTACATTTTTGGTCCCTGTGATTTGCATAAAATTTTACATTTAGTCTTTATGCTTCGAAAATTACAATATTAATCTTTATGGTTTATATCTCGTTTCAATGTTGGTCCCCAATCAATTTGAAAAGAGAAAAATGCCCCTATCTCTATTTTTTATTCATTTTTCTTATTTATAAATAATAATAATTGTTATTATAACACACTAAATATAAAATATACTTTTAAACAAAACTTTAAATTATTATTATTACTAATTATATTGACAAACAAATACCCCACCCCACCCACCCCCAAAGAGTCAATCTCCTCTCTCTCTACAGCCACTTGACACTACCGCCTCTTTCAATTCCGACCACCATCGCCATTATCTTAGCCTTTTCTTTTTCTCCTGCGATATGGGTTATGTTCATATTGTTTGGTGGTGGTAGGTTATGATATGGTTCTAAGATATGTTTGTGAGTTCGGTTTTGATTTAGGATTTTGGTGGCTAGATGTTGTTAGATGATTTGGGATTTAGGGTTTGGCTAGTTCTTTGTAGAAGGTTGTATGATTGAACGTGATCTGATGATTTTGATTTTGTTTGTGGGTCTCTACGTTCGAATGTGATATGATGATTTCAATGTTGTTTGAAAGTTATCTAAGGATTTCATTTTTGTGGGTTCTTTGATTGTGATGATTTTGATTTTGTTTGTGGGTCACTTGTTTGAAAGTTATGTGATGGTTTCACTATTGTTAGATGGTTTCGATTTTGTTTTGTAACACCCTGAATTTTAGTCCAAATTTAAACTTTTTCAAATCTCAATTTAGAACATATTTTATACAAGACTCGTTAACTTATCGCGGAAGCATTGCAATATTCTTTAGGTATTTGAACAAAATAAAATAACATTTTAACAATAAACTTTATCAATAAATATATCCCAAAACATTTTGGTGTTACCACAGTCAATTTCACGACCATAAACAAAAGAGTAGGAAATCCAAGATTATCGGAAATGCAACAAAGCTATGTCCAAGGCATCTACCCGGCTCACCAAGGCCACTAAACATCCTGCGGATACAAAACATTTAACACAGTGGGTTAGCTATAAACATAGCTAGTGAGTACAACCAAAAACATTTATCTTTTCAAAACCAAGTCATCATCTCTTTGAAAACACGAGTTTGGCATTAAGCATACATTAAGATCATACACATAAGCACATAAGGATGCGGGTCTGTCCATTGGCCACAATGTCTCCACATGGTAGCTAGCCACGGTCCACACATGCCCACATGGGGGATAACCACATCACCCCATCAAGGTGGGGGATGTACGAAGCAGTCCACCATACAACGGTTATCTGGAGTGTAAGCCCTGCTCACTAAATCCACTCGTGTTGCCCCGGGTTCGGTGGCTCGTTAGCCTAGTGAACCCACACGGTCATGATGGCTACTAACATACCCCTCCACTCTCTGCACCGATTCCTCAACCACCCGTACATCACGGTTCCTCAATTGTCGAAGCCACATGAACTTATGCACGTCTCAATGGCTAGGAACCCTATGGTACATAGTTCATATCACACAGTGGTCCAAATCAAATCACATACCCCAAAGGGTCACATAAATCACATGCCATAAAGGCCAAGTATCTCAAGCAATCAAGCTTATCACAAAACACACAAGTGTCGCAATTCATATCACTTGAGCATAAATGCTCAATAAACAATAACCACCAATGGCATCTCAATGTCCACAATACATCATGAGTATAAACATATCTTTATTACTCAAAACCAAGTTTTTTGTTTCAAAATCAAAGTTCACTCCTACACGGAGTATCAGGGTTCAAAAACCATTATGTAAAAACACAACTTTAACCTAGACCATCTCCAAAATGGAGCAATGGTCTTATTTGAAAACCATTATTAAAACACATCATGTATCAATTTCACAATTTCACATTCTTTAATTTCAAAAGCTTCATAAACGTTTGCTAATCATATAAATCACATTATAAAAAAATTCCATAATCCACATCCTTTGATTTATCAAATTTCCTCAAACATTTGCGAAACAATCAAAACACAATTATGATGACTTGTAACTTTAATAAAATTTGGGTATCCGCAGGGTTTACTCACCTGAGGGTGTTATGAGGATCATAACCCCATCCAAACCAAAGCTTAAACACTTGAACATAAACCTATGACCACAAAACACAAGGTTAACTTACATACGTTAACCAAAAACTCTAAACTCAATTCTAGACTTAGACACTATTTTGGGTCTAAAAAGACTCCATATATCCCTTATAAAGCCTTAGAACCAATCCCCAAACAAGTACATGGTCAAATGGGGTCAAAAACATGAGTTTTGAAGATTTCAGGGTACCTCGCGCCGTGAGACCTAGGGCTCGCGCCACGAGAAATTCTCTGGAAAAAGACTTCTTCCTTGCACGCGACGTGTCGTGTCGCGACGCCCAACCCGTCGCGTCGTGACCGGACTTGCACAGCTCAGTTCCTTCTTTTCTTTGCTGCAAGCTCCAAGTTTTCCAAACTTTTACCACCAAAACTTAATATATCAAATCCAAAGTTATAAAACTTCACCAAAACCACTTTATAACAACAATTATCAACACTTCTTGACATCACTCATCCTTAAGAACATCACTACAATATTTAACCTAAAATTTGACCATTTTAAACAAATTATCACAATTTTTACTATGATTCACCATAAACAACTACCATAACTCAAATCAAACACAAAATACAAATTACCACTTACTTGATTTACAACCCACTTGTTACTTCCTTCTTGGTTCCAAAAACTCAAGCTTAGATGAGGTTAGGGCTCAAGAAATCCCCAAATAAGAGCTTAAATCACACCATCAACCAACCTTCTCCTTGATTTCTTTCTTTTCTCTTGCAACGCTCTAGAACCCTCCCCCTCTCTGCTTCTCACGAATCTTCCAGAAAAATGGGGCTTCAAGCTTCAATTATTGAGGCTTAACCCCATATATATACATACATTGACACATTAGGTCCTCCAAGTATAATGCATCTTTCATTTGCCATCCATTTTTAACTTATACACATAAACATACACAATAAATATCTATTAAGTATAAACCAAACACATAATTTACTAAATATCCATCTAAACTTACATATATATATATATATATAAGTTTTATAATTTACCAAAATCACGGGTATTACATGTTTGTTGGTTCTTTTTTGACAAGGCCATGATGATTAACATGATTTGAGTCCTATCAATTTAAGATTTGAGATTATATATAGCTTGAAATGGCAAAAACGGACGATGGTAAGTGTACGATTTACCGGCAAAGACTAAGTTGAGCTCATCGATTTCTCTCTCGTCATCCTCTTGCAACCTTCGTTATTGTAGATCATGGTAATATAATTCTCTTGTAACGATGGTAAAAGTGATTCGAGCTCATCTTTTCTAATGGTAAAACTGATCTGAGCCTCATCTTTTTCATAAGGATAAAATGGTAGTGAGTGTTGTTTGGTTTTGATGGTAGATAGTGGTTTTCAGTGGTGATGGGTGGTGGCAGGTGATTGTGGTTTCATCTTCATCCTTACCATCTCTATTTCCATTTTTTCTATCCATCTTCATTTTGTTCTTGTTTCCAGATTCGGGGGATGGTGGTGGTGAGGTAGTGAACTGAAATCGAAGGGAAATAATCGTAGACAACGGTGGGGCGGTGGTAATGGCAGAGGGGTATTTTAGTCCTTTAAAGTGAATTTGGACTAACATTAAAATAAAATATAAAACACAAGGATCAATGTTGTAATTATTTATTAATAACTTGTAAATAATTAAAACTTAAAAATAAAAGAATATATTAAGAATAAAAGGGTATTTTAGTCCTTTTAAGTGAATTTGGACTAACATTAAAACAAAATATAAACCACAAGGATAAATGTTGTAATTATTGAAGCACAAATACTAAATTTGAAATTGATACAAATCATAGGGACCAAAAATGTAATTAACTATAAAGTTTATTACGGGAAAATGATTCCTCTTTTGATTCAGAGGACTTTGATTAAGGTTATGTTGGTTCTATATGCCCAAGACGCAACTTACGACGATATTGCTCATAATAAATAAACCTATAGGGTCATACATAAAGAGCAAATAGACGCTAATTATATGTTTGGAATACGATTCAAAACATAATCAACCCTAATATATATTTATTGGACGTATTATTATTTAAGTGAAATAATAATCTTACAATAACTATATATATATATATATATATATCGATTTTGAGTAAACTTGTTACTCATAATATATATATATATATACACATACTATATATCTTATCTTAAGGAAATACATCTAGATGTATTCCCTTAATGTGTTGCAAGTATTTATATCATGTTTTATACAAAAATTCTTCACAAGGAAAAGGGATATGGCCCCTCCTCTATTCTTATACATTTCTTGTATATTCATATAGGAAGGTATGTGATACCTTACTTGACAACATGATACATGTGGAGGACCCCCCTCTCAATTTGTTCATGATGACACTACATGTCATACATACTTAGCAATTGAAGGAGGCCCCTACTTTTTGTGTTTGTTGTTAAGGGTGCCGTAGGACACCATTTGGTAGGACCCCTTCTCAATTGATTATATAATGGATGAGAATCATTCATAAAAAAGGGATTTTTTGGATGGTGTATGTGTGCCGTGCGCAACAAAAGAAAAGGAAAGAAAAAAAAAGCAATTTTTGGTGTTAAAGCCTACTGCTTCACATTCATGAAAACAAAAGGAGAGATTTTGTTTAATTTACAATCATGTCATCTTTGTTGTTTATTTGTTGGTTATGTTGGTTGTGTAAGTAGAGACTTAAACTATCATATAACTAACTTGTTTTCTTCTCTTATGCAACACAACTACAAGATATTATTGTTTGTGTTTTATAGAATTAAAAGAGCCACCGCAACTGGTAGACTTGAACACAAGTTAGGAAGAAGAAAAGGGTTTTCTTGCTTCTACTTGGTGTTATCTACATATAGGGTTGAAACAGATAGCACTCGGTTGGTGTTGGATGTTGCTCATGTGTAGATACCTTGGAGGGAAGCTACACTTGGTTCCTTGTCGTTTCTAGTCTCCACCGATACCGGTTCACGCTACAAAGGTTGTATTTCTTAAACCTCCTATGGTTGTTTTAGTTTTCTTAGAACATGCATATGGATCTTGGTGGGGAGTTTTAAAGAGTTTAAAATTGTTGTACACGTGTTCACGTTTCCGTTGCTATTAAATAAAATAAAAACCGGTACAAACCCCAACAGTGGTATCAGAGCCACTTATGCATGTTTAAGAAACTTTATTTTAAAAAAAATTATATTTTCTTGATTAAAAAAAATGGACAACTTTTCTTTTAGTAGAAAAGTAGTAGATTTCTTTTGGGCAACAAATATATATATTTATATTGTTTATTTGTTACAACCATTTTTACATGCATATTTGGTTGTAAATGTTGCCTAAAAATTAAGTGTTGATTTCGTGTGTTGTTATGGTGCATAGCAAGCCTTGAGACTTTTGTGATGATTTGTGGTTGTTTAATATTCAATTTGGTTGTAAATTATTCTTTCATTTGATATGTAATAATAATTTAATTTCTAGGATCTTGTTTATTTTGTAAATAATAGAATAATTTAGACTAGTTTTATTTTTTTTATAAAAATGTAACAAGATGGAGATTGCCAAGTTGGAGATCTTTGCAAGACAAGGGTTGTCAAGGCAAGTGGGAGCATCAAGATCATCACACTTGGATTTTTAATTTGTTCTTTAGATTGACTTGGTATTTTTCGTTTGGCTCACGAAAAATACCGACTAGGAAATGGCTTGGCTATGCACATATTTATGTTTATATTTATCATGCATGGTTGAAATAGGATTTTTTGCATGCTAGATAATATTTTAAACATAAAATAAATCGCAAATGGGAGTTTGGTAATATATATATATATATATATATATATTTGACAACATTCTTGTAATGGTTAAAATGAGTTTTATATAAAAGGGGTTTTAAATAAAATATCATGACGTCAAGTTTAATATATATATGAAATGAGTTTTGTAAAATAGAGATTTTAAAACTCAACCAAACTCCGTCACTAGCTTAATAATAAAAGGTGTTTTTATTACAAGCTAAAATTGGTCGTAATTCGAGCGCTCAATCAACACACGTTAATATAGGATATTAATATTAATATAAAATTGGCTGCGTCGAGAGTTCGTAAAATAGAGATTTTAAGACAACTCAAAGACGAAGACGTAAAATATGATTTTACTATAAAAATGTGTAACTTATGATTCTATGCATGCAATATATGTTACACAACTCGTTTTGAATTATATATTTATATATAACAACGCAAAATGAATAAAGCCCTTTCGAAATGTAAGTCTATGCCATCCTAACTTAAAACACTCGCTAATGTCCCTGTGGAGAGAGCATTAGCCAAATGCATAGATTGACTTGTAACAACCGAGTTGGTATTGGGCCGGAAACCACAAGTTTTAAATTAGGACGACTTAATCGTGACTAATTGTGGAGAGAGCATTAGCCAAACGCAAGGAAGTACGAGGCATAGATGGGGTCAAACATCAGGTTTTGACAAGCATTGTCAAGGATCCCATAAAGATCTAGGAATTGTATGGAGATATAATTGGTAATCGTTATCTACCTTGTTGTTTTAATCTTGGTGGAGAGAGCATTAGCCAAACATTCAAGATTAAGTTCAACTTTGATCATAGCCTTTAGTAATTAATATTTTATTAAATTAAAATAAAGGGTTATTAATTTTAAAGGATAAATACCGAAAATACTAAACTTTGACTTTATTATTTTGTCGATGATTATTAACTAATTATTGTGATTCGTTCTTTTGAAGAACAAATTTAAATTGTACTAATTTTCTTGTCGGTATCATGACTTGAGAAATGTTCTCATAACATGAAAAAGAAACTATTAGTACACATTTAATTGGTTAAGTCATTTAGAAACGTTAATAAAATTGTGGAGATACTTATGAGAAGTATTTAAACAACTTTATTGATATTACTTTTCTCATGGTTGATTCCACAAGACTTGGACCTTTTGAGGGACTTGACTTATTGGAAATCTATGATATTTTGATATCATTAAAGAAAGGGTTCTTGCATGAGAATATTCAAGGCGTTTCAAAGTATAAAACTCCCGAGTTTTATAGAATGGCTAGAGGTGAATCTTTTAAACGTTCGCATCCTTTTATGCGGTGTTATATAGATTATCTTAATGAGCTTGATCATCCATAATTTAGGTTCATTACAAAATCATATAACTTTTAGTTTATGATTAAACTAATTATGGAGAATTCTTTTGTGTAAGAAGAATTCCAAGCGAAGTCAAAAGGGTTGACTTAGATCAAAAGGATAACTTGAATGGTTTCAAGATAAGGGTAAGCATTGGGTCGAAAGGTTCTCCAACAAACCTTACCCTAAGACAAACTTAAAAGAGACATTCCCAAAGTGTTGTAGTTTTTTCAATAAGATTGAAAATTTTGAATCAAAACTACATTATTTACTTCAATGAGCTGAAAGATAAAGATTTGCTTATGTAAATTCTTTATGTATCTATATGATAGATCTTATAAGTTCATGATAATCCTTAGTATATGATACAAATGGATTAAGCATGACTTATTTGACTTACTACTCTTATCTTCCATATTGATAAGAAATGCATTATCAAAGCCCAAGCGGATAGGACTTTGAGATCATTAACCTTGAGTTAGATGATATATGCAAGTCTTATGGATTGGTAATGTAACATCCTCAAATTGGGCCTATTCGTGCGCTCCATTTGGTATGTAGATTTATTTAAATGAATTAAATAAGAATATATTTGTAAGTATTAATAGAAAATTAGCTATTGGCCAGTTAAATGTGAAATTAAAAATAGTAATAAAAATAGATAAGAATGATAAAATATTAACTGGTTTCAAACGAGGTTTTCAAAAATATCCTCGTTAGTTGAAACGGTTATTCGGGTGTCGTGTTGTATGTTGAAAAGGGGAACAAAATACCCCTTGTGTATAACTCAAAAACCAAAGGCGGTTCTTAAGTTCCCACATCAGACACAACACACACTCAATACACACTCACACCACGTAAACACACACACACACTCATTTCTCTACTTTGTTCGTGGAAGATTGAAGGAGAAACAATCAAGGATCAATCAAGGAGCTGAAGTTCAGCTTAAATCTGGTTCCCTACCTGTTCATAATCTGCTACCAATCATCTTCCTCACTACTTGTAAGCTTCTCCTTCCAAGTTCTTCATTTTTAGTGATTAGGTCAAAAATGGGTAAAACGAATTTAGTTAACCTAGCTTAGATTTCTTGATAGCAATCTGTTCTAACATGATTTGCAAGTTGTTTGGGACTAATTTTATGAATTAAAGTTGCTATTTTGATTGAATTTCTTGAAATTGACCAAATGGGTCAAATATGATGAATTGGTGAACCGAACATGAATTTGATGTTAAACAATGTTATTGTAGTGTTTATGAACTCCTTTTGATGTCCCAAACTCTGTACATATGTTGGAAATAATTAAGAAAATGTTGAAGTTGGATTTGAATGGAAAGCACAGTTGTGCAGGGCACAAATCCGCAGGTCTGGATGAGTGTCGCGGCGCGACCCTTAAGGGTGTCGCGGCGCGACCAGGGCTGCAGCAAACAGTTAGTTGTTTTTCAATGGTTCAAGTGTATGGAATGTTATTAGAACATTTTTGACTATTTTAGAGGTATTTAGGATGGTTTAAGAATTTTACCAAATTAAACACATAATTAGGAATATTAACACTAGTAATAGTATATGTGTATATATGTGATAACCTAAATGGACTTATATGTATACCATAGGTAATTAATCAATCAAGGAAGGCCGAATCCATATTTGAGTTGTTTTAAGCACCAAGGTGAGTACCGGCTTTTATGAATTCAATAAAGGAAGTGTTTGATTGCTAATTGGTTTAAATATACATGTATATTTATTGTGATATTTTGATGAATACAAGCCATATGTAAATGCATGCATGCTATGATCCCTTCAAAGGGTTAATGATGAGCTATGTGAACGTCCGGACATATATGTATGGAAGATTAGCTTCGGCCGGGTCTCGGGGGCCTTCGGGCAATTGTTTAGGACTAATGGTACTCGAGTGCCATTCCTTTAACCTCTTGGGGAGATTTCCTTAACTGGCTAAGCCTAATGAGCCTTTGGCTCCGTAACGAGCAGGTAGAGTCACTTATGTGATGAAACCAGCACGGTTGGCAGTGTTTGATTCCCCCGGTGGTTGTTATTGAGCTGGACTAGCTATCTGGCAAGATATAGCACTGTTGGACATGTCAGCATTACCACTATGTGTTAGGATAGCATTGTATGCTCATTCTTGAATCATGACTTGCTATTATTGTACTCATACCTGTCTGTATTCACTAGCTATTTTAAATAGCTAATGTTGTTGTTGTTTCCCTTTTTCAGACAAAGAATAGGCAGGCCTGGTGAGTGGGGAACACTTGTAGCTGTTGTACAGGCTTTGGTTGGAACACTGCTTTTGTTATATAATATATACAATGGTCGGTTTAGATAAAAGTAACACCGGTTGTCATGTTTGGCAAGTTTTTGTTTTGTATATTTGTATATACGCCAAACATGTGTTTTAAACTGTAATAGTTAATAGGCTTGGGTTTGTTTATTGTTTTAAAATTCCGCTGCTTTGTTTTTGAAATTCGGTTAAGTTAACTAACAGGTAAACATTCAATTTACAAACGGACCCATGTGGTTTGAAAACTCAAATTTTATTTGATTTTAAGGTTTCAAAGGCGGTGTTACAAGTTAGGTATCAGAGCCTAAGTTTGAGGGAATTGGGTACTTGAAAGAGTATTCAATCTCAAACTCAGGCCCGACCATTATGAAGTGTTCCTAATTGGGTAAAGGGGTTTGAGTATGAGAGTTATATGATAAGTACTTGTTAATAGTTAGTCTATATGTATATGTGTAAGTATGATTGCTGTAATGAATGATCCTTCTTTCATATAGAAAAAGTTGAATATGTCTGCCCAACCGGGTGCTACTGAACAGGCCCTCAGGGAAATGGAGGATGAAGCCTCCCATATACCTCAGCAGTCTGTAGATGAGCAGTCACATCACTATATTGATGGTGCACCCGCTGATAATGTGCAACAGGCGTACATCAGATGCCTTGAGGAGGAGCTCCGTACTGCAAAGGAGCTTCTACTCAACTCTGCTTTGGGTAAACCCGCCCGTGAACCGTGTTCATATCAGAAATTCTTGTCGTGCCACCCACCTACCTTCGAGGGGAGTGATTATCCCACTGTTACTATGAGGTGGATTAGAGAAATGGAGCATGCATTCGAGTCTTGTGAATGTGAACCTGAATACTGCATGAAATACGCAGTAAGGATGTTGAAAGGCCGTGCCATCTACTGGTGGGACACGGTCAGGGCCTCTGTCAAAAAGAAGGTACTCAATGCTCTGACTTGGGAGCTATTTAGTGAGAAGGTCCAGAGGAAGTACTGCACTGAGTATGACCTGGATAAACTGGAACGCGAGTTCAACAATCTCCGAAAAAGGGATAAATCTACGGAGGATCATATTGGTGCCTTTACTGACAAAATGAGGTTTGTTCCTCATTTGTTGACCGATGAGAATACAAAGATCCGGAGGTTTGTCAATACATTACCTTTGGAGTTTCGAGCTCATGTCAGAGCAGCTGGTGATTTGGATCGAGCCTTTGAAACAGCTCGACATATGGAGGGTGATCGCATCCAGTGTAGGGATGAATCTGCAGGAGGAAGCAACAAGAGGAAGTTCCAATCTTCTTTTAACACAAGTCCTTTTAAAGGACAATCTTCTGCAGGTACAAAATCTGGTGATTACAAGAAGCCTAGATCTGAAGGCTCGTGGTGCAACCAATGCCGTTCCTCTCATTCTGGTGAGTGTTCTAGAGCTACCAGAAGGTGTACTAGATGTGGTATCAAAAGCCACCCAGTGGAGGAATGCAAGTTTAAGGAGGACGTCTGCTTCAGATGTCATCAGCCAGGGCACAGAATAGCCAAGTGCCCACAGAGTTCTAACACCCGAGCTGGTGGATCATCTTATGAGCCAAAGAAAGACGACGCCCCTCATGCTAAAGGGCGTGCGTTCCAGATGACGGCCGAGGAGTCCAAGACTGCGGGGGATGTGATTACGGGTACTTTCTTTGTTAATTATACCCCAGCATGTGTATTGTTTGATTCCGGGGCTACTTATTCTTTTGTCTCGGTATCTTTTTGTCATAAGCTGCAATTGCCTACATTTGCATTAACTGATCCAATTACAGTAGAGACCGCTAATGGTAGAATAGTTTATGTGGCTGATAAAGTTCCTATCGCGGTTATCTATATTGATGGCATTAGTTTCCCTATTTCATTCCTTATCATGCCTATTACTGGGTTTGATATTGTGATTGGAATGGATTGGCTCAGCACTCACAATGGAGAGATTTTGTGTTCTAAGAAAATTATCATGTTTCCTTTATGAGATGGGTCATATCCAATAGCAAGGGGGAAAGGACGGGAATCTGACATTCCTATCATCTCAGTTATCAAAGCTTCTAAGTCATTGGCGAAAGGTTGTACATCCTACTTAGCATATGTTATTGATGCTAAGATGGAGAAGCAACCGGTTGAAGACATCAGGATAGTGTCAGAATATCCTGAGGTATTTCCAGATGAATTACCCGGGCTGCCTCCAGTCAGGGATGTTGAGTACAAGATCGATCTTGTTCCAAGAGCTACTCCAGTGGCTAAAGCTCCATATCGTCTCGCTCCTTTAGAGATCCGCGAGATGATGAATCAGATGCAAGAAATACTTGACAAGGGCTTTATTCGCCCGAGCTCTTCTCCTTGGGGAGCTCCAGTTCTATTCGTCAAGAAGAAAGATGGCACTATGCGAATGTGCATAGATTACAGGGAGCTTAATAAGCGAACTGTAAAGAACAAATACCCACTCCCGCGCATAGATGACTTGTTTGATCAATTGCAGGGAGAAACGTGCTTTTCCAAGATTGACCTTCGATCAGGGTATCATCAGGTACGGGTTCATACTGAAGACATACCGAAGACTGCCTTTCGTACACGCTACGGCCATTATGAATTCTTGGTTATGCCATTCGGCTTAACCAATGCACCAGCTATCTTCATTGGATCTCATGAACTGAGTTTGTCGTCCATTTCTAGACAGGTTCGTGATAGTCTTTATCGATGACATTCTAATCTTTTCAAAAACCAGCTGAACATGAATCACACCTTCGTCAAGTTCTTGATACTCTCAGACGAGAACAACTTTATGCCAAACTTTCTAAATGTGAGTTTTGGCTTCGGGAGGTGAACTTTCTTGGCCATGTTATCTACAAGGATGGTGTTAAAGTAGACCCTTCTAAAGTAGAGGCAGTGATGAATTGGGAGGTTCCCAAAACTCCTACAGAGATCAAGAGTTTTCTTGGTCTAGCTGGCGATTATCGGCAGTTTATCCGCAATTTTTCTAAACTCGCTGGTCCTCTTACTAAATTGACACGGGAGGATGTTGCTTATGTGTGGTCTGATGCACAGGAGCAATCCTTCCAATATTTGAAGCGGCTATTATGTGAAGCTCCGATTCTTACATTGCCTAGCGGGTCGGAGGATTTTATCGTTTATTGTGATGCATATTATTCTGGATTGGGTTGTGTTCTAATGCAACGCGATAATGTGATTGCCTATGCTTCAAGGCAATTAAAACCGCATGAAAAGAACTACCCAACACACGATCTTGAACTTGCAGCAGTTGTATTTGCATTGAAGCTGTGGAGACATTACTTATATGGCACAAAATGTGTTGTATGTACAGATCACAAAAGCTTACAATATGTCTTTTCTCAAAAAGAACTCAATATGAAGCAACGACGCTGGATTGAGTTAATCAAAGGCTATGATTGTGAGATCCGTTATCATCCGGGTAAAGCTAATGTAGTAGCTTATGCCTTAAGCGGAAAAGGGGTTTCAACTGAAGCCAAATTCATGAAACTAACTGTGGTTCCTAATATCATTTCAAAGTTGAAGGAATCACAGCAATTGGCTCTACAGGAGGAGAATCTGAAGGCAGAGACTATGAGAAAGCTGAAAGATGAGCTTATTGATAACAGCCAGGGTTTGAAGACTTTTCAATCCCGAATCTGGGTACCATTAATTGGAGACAACCATGAGTTGATACTACAGGAATCTCATAATTCCAGGTTGTCTATTCATCCAGGTATAACAAAGATGTATTATGATCTCAAAAAGCTATATTGGTGGCCTACTCTTAAAAGAGACATTGCTTCATTCGTGGATAAGTGTCAAATATGTGCACAAGTCAAAACCGAGCATCAAAGGCCTTATGGCAATCTGCAATAGCTTAATATTCCAGAATGGAAGTGGGATCATATTACAATGGATTTTGTCACCAAGCTACCTAAGACACTGAAGGGGCACAACATGATTTGGGTCATTGTTGATCGATTGACCAAAAGTACCCATTTTCTTGCTACAAACGAATCTGCATCATTGACACGCCTAGCTCAACTCTATATCAACGAGATTGTCACACGTCACATTTTACCTTGTTCTATTGTCTCTGACCGTGACTATCGTTTCGTGTCTAACTTTTGGCAAAGCTTGCAGCGAGAGCTTGGCACACGGGTTCATCTGAGTACTGCTTATCATCCACAAACGGATGGTCAGTCTGAAAGAACAATTCAGACTCTTGAAGACATGCTGTGAGCATGTGTACTTGAATATGGTGGTTCTTGGGATTCTCATCTCCCTTTCATAGAGTTTGCTTATAATAACTCTTTATCATTCTAGCATTGGGATGCCACCATATGAGATGTTATACGGGAGGCGTTGTTGCATTCCCACTTGTTGGCTTGAACCGGGTGAGAAGCAGTATGCCGGACCTGAGATTGTGCAGATCAATTCTGATAAAGTCAAGATAGCTCTGGAGAAACTAAAAGCGGCTCATGATCGTCAAAAGATATATGCAGACCCAAAGCGCCGGCCTGTTGAATTCAGTGTAGGTGATTGGGTTTTCTTGAAGGTATCCCCTTGGAAGGGTGTAATTCGGTTTGGACGCAAAGGAAAGCTGAGTCCACGTTATATTGGTCCATTTAGAATTACCCGAAAAGTCAACGAGCAAACTGTATCTCTTAAATTACCTCCTTAGTTATCTGGTATTCACAACACTTTCAATGTATGCTATTTGAGAAAGTGTAAAGTTGAGGAAAACCAAGTTCTACCTCTGCATGAGTTGAAGGTTGATTCAGCTAAACGCCTTGTAGAGGAGCCAGTTGAAATTCTTAATGCAAAGACAAAGAAGCTGCGTAAGAAGATGATCAGACTGGTTCTTGTCAAGTGGAAACACAGCCTAGGTCCCAACCTAACATGGGAAACAGAGGATGACATGAAGGCACGATACCCTCACTTATTCCCAGATGAACAGATTCCGAGAACGGAATCTTCTTAAGGGGGGGTAGAGTTGTAACATCCTCAAACTGGGCCTATTCGTGCACTCCATTTGGTATGTAGATTTATTTAAATGAATTAAATAAAAATATATTTATAGGTATTAATAGAAAATTAGCTATTGGCTAGTTAAATGTGAAATTAAAAATAGTAATAAAAATGATAAAAATGATAAAATATTAACTAGTTTCAAACGAGGTTTTCAAAAATGTCCTCGTTAGTTGAAACGGTTATTCGGGTGTCGTGTTGTATGTTGAAAAGGGGAACAAAATACCCCTTGTGGATAACTCAAAAACCAAAGGCGGTTCTTAAGTTCCCACATCAGACACAACACACACTCACACCACGTAAACACACACACACACACATACACACACTCATTTCTCTACTTTGTTCTTGGAAGATTGAAGGAGAAACAATCAAGGATCAATCAAGGAGCTGAAGTTCAGCTTAAATCTGGTTCCCTACCTGTTGATAATCTGCTACCAATCATCTTCCTCACTACTTATAAGCTTCTCCTTCCAAGTTCTTCATTTTTAGTGATTAGGTCAAAATGGGTAAAACCAATTTAGTTAACCTAGCTTAGATTTCTTGATAGCAATCTGTTCTAACATGATTTGCAAGTTGATTCGGACTGATTTTATGAATTAAAGTTGCTATTTTGATTGAATTTCTTGAAATTAACCAAATGGGTCAAATATGATGAATTGGTGAATCAAACATGAATTTGATGTTAAACAATGTTATTGTAGTGTTTATGAACTCCTTTTGATGTCCCAAACTCTGTACATATGTTGGAAACAATTAAGAAAATGTTGAAGTTGGATTTGAATGGAAAGCACAACTATGCAGCGCACAAATCCGCAGGTCTGGATGAGTGTCGCGGCGCGACCAGGGCTGCAGCAAACAGTTAGTTGTTTTTCAATGGTTCAAGTGTATGGAATGTTATTAGAACATTTTTGACTATTTTAGAGGTATTTAGGATGGTTTAAGCATTTTACCAAATTAAACACATAATTAGGAATATTAACACTAGTAATAGTATATGTGTATATATGTGATATCCTAAATGGACTTATATGTATACCATAGGTAATTAATCAATCAAGGAAGACCGAATCCATATTTGAGTTGTTTTAAGCACCAAGGTGAGTACTGGCTTTTATGAATTCAATAAAGGAAGTGTTTGATTGCTAATTGGTTTAAACAAACACGGTAGCTATTTATTGCACATAGACTTGTATATTTATATATATAAGCTTAGAAAACAAGTAGTAACATGATGAATGATATATTTGACATGTATTTAAGTACATGTATATTTATTGTGATATTTTGATGAATACAAGCCATATGTAAATGCATGCATGCTATGATCCCTTCAAAGGGTTAATGATGAGCTATGTGAACGTCCGGACATATATGTATGGAAGGTCAGCTTCGGCTGGGTCTTAGGGGCCTTCGGGCAATTGTTCAGGACTAGTGGTACTCGAGTGCCATTCCTTTAACCTCTTGGGGTGATTTCCTTAACTGGCTAAGCCTAATGAGCCTTTGGCTCCGTAACGAGTAGGTGGAGTCACTTATGTGATGAAACCAGCACGGTTGGCAGTGTTTGATTCCCCAGGTGGTTGTTTATGAGCTGGACTAGCTATCTGGCAAGATATAGCACTGCGGACATGTCAGCATTACTGCTATGTGTTAGGATAGCTGATATCGCGCTAAATATATATAAATATTATGCGATATCGGGTTGGTTTTAGCCGAAAATTGTTCATTTAATTGTAAAAATATACGTTTACCGTTTCTTTTATGTTTTGCAGGCTAAAAAGGCGAAATATCTAAATAATCGAGAAAAATAAATAAAGCCCGAGAAGTCAAGAAATAAAAAGAAGTCGAGAAAAAAAAATGGGCTGAAGAAAGAAAAGAAAAGAGAAAAAGAAAGAAGCCAAAAAAGAAGGAAGAGAGAAAATAAAAGAGTATAAAAAGCTAAGCCCAAAAGAAGGCCCAAGAAGAAAAGGATCCGGCTACCCAAAAAGGCGTCGCGGCGCGACCACCGAGTCTGTCGCGGCGCTACAAAATAGTCCGGAAGGCCCAACTTCTCGCCACGTGTTGTCACGGCGCGACCGATTCACATGTCGCGGCGCGACGCGATAAGATGCCGGCAACTTTGAAATTTGAACGAGTTGGGATCGGGTTAAAATACCTCGTCGCGGCGCGACACTTGCTCGTCTCGGCGCGACACCCCTGTTTTCAGAATCCTATTTAAACGAACTTCCAAATCTGAAAAGGGGTTAACCACCCGATTTCTTCCACCATTCCTCTGCTAAATACATCCCTTAACACATCCCAGAAGGCTTGAGCTCGGATTTGGAGGATTAAAGCTACAATTGAATATTAAAGGCTTGGAATTCTTGCTTTTTTACGGTTTTTCTACTTCTCTTATGTTTTTAATGTTTAATCTTGATTTCCAGAAGTTGATTATGCTTGTAATAGGCTAGGTTTTCTGTTTTCCTCCCTAGAGGAGATGAAACTCTATCAAGTTGGTTAATTTTGTATCTTTTTGACTTTAATGGCATTATATTTATCTTTCAATTCTAATCAATGATCCTAGCATGTTTTAATTCTGTTTTTGATTTGTTTAGAATCCGAGTTGATGTAAATTGGAGGACCAATCCATTTATAAGACTTTAATCAATGCTAATTAGGACCAATAACTAGTGTTGACTAGTGTTTGATCAAAACCTAGGGTTAAACAATCAAGATAGGAACTTTAATGTGTTAGAATTGATATATGATGACTTTCATGTGTTAATTAAATGATTTGGTAACTTAATCAATCATTAAAGATTAGATCTTGATAGATACGAACTTAAATATGCTTAATTGTGTAGTTAATTGATTTAATGACCAATTGATTAGTTAATTGCATGATTAGATAAGTTGGATACTCGGATCAATAGTCTAACAATATAGGAATCGGTATAGTGTTCATTAATTGTCCAATGCATTGATTTTGATTTATAAAACCAACTTGAAAAGGGTGGAATTGAATCTAGGGAGGGAAGCCTTTTATTTGATAGTTTAATCCAACAAAGTTGCTTGCTTTTTGCTTAATTGGTTGTTTTTGGTAATTTAGTAGTGTTAGTAGTCATCTGGGTTAATAAAGTTTCACACTTGATAACAAATTCCCTTAATTTAGTATAATTGCTTTAGTTTAGTATTTTATTGCATTTATTGAGTTTAATTGTGTGTATTTGGTTTAATTAGTTTGTGTTAGTTAATTCTTTATTAATTTGATAAAATCAGTTTAGCTCCCGTTCCCCAAGAGTTCGACACCCGACTTACTAACTATAATACGAAACGATTAGGTACACTTGCCTATTCGTGCAGTTTTTAGTAAATAATTCGGTAAAATATAAATTTAAAACTAGTACGTAAAACGCCATCATGTTTTTGGCGCCGTTGCCGGGGAACGGTTTTATTTTGGTATAACTTGACTAATTCTTTATTAAACGATCCTTCCCGCGAGTTTCGGCTCAAAAGGAAGTTACTTTTCGTATTTTAGTATTTAGTGCCTATCCTAGTCGTTTCTCGCGCTTTTCCAAGTTTTGTTCGATGTCTCTTTTGTGAATATGTATTGGCCCGAGGATCATCCGATCTGTTGGGATTCCTTCCTTAAAGATTTGTTGAATGAATTTTACGACGATGGCATCGAACGGGATGATTACGATTTTATCCCAAAAGATGATGAGAATGAACAACCGATTGGCTCTCCTGATGAACCACATGTTAGTCCTGAACCGTACTATTCAGACAACTCCGATTCTGACGACAGTATACATTTTGAGCCTTGTGTGGAGGTGGAGTCAAGAGAAGATGCTCAGATGAAGATGTTCTGGAGTGTCTCGCTGACCTGCTTGAGAAACCAGAAGAATATTCAAAGGATGAACCGTTGACCCTCGTTCAATCAACACCCACATTAGGTTTAGAACCAAAACCCGTATGGGGACCCTCCCTTCTTGAGAGAGAAGACGTGGAGAATTGTGCAGATGAAATCTTGGACTATCTGGAATTTCTACTCTTCGAGGAGGACGCTCCGACATCAGAAAAGGAGGTAACCACAAAATCGAGTGAGGAGTTGGAATCGCATTATGGAATCCCTTTGGCACCGGGAATTTTGTGGGGTACTTCAAGTGGAGTAAAGGATCAGGCAGATAACTTAGACAACATCGGGAGCCAGTTGGAGTCTTTGCTTGAGTCACAATTGAGTTCACAATCATGGGAAGGAACCAAGATTCAGAACGCACGAGAGATGTTTGTGGAGATCGAGATGGCGTGGTGGGACGCAACATTAGCTTTAGCATTCGGAATTGGTAACAAATATACATCGTCCATTACGTATAGATATTACCACCCGCACTTGATTGCAAGTGTGGGGTCATTCGTTCGAAGTCATAAGAAATAAATTCGGAGTCAAGCTAGAGACTCAGATAAAAACAAGCGCTTCTCGGGAGGCAACCCGTCTTTAGTTTAGGTTTTTCTTTCTTCTTTGTTTTTTTTATTTCATTTCCTTTCTGTCCAACTTTGTGGGTGTGTTGACTAGAAACCCTCACAAGACTATAACTCGTCTACTCGGGCTACCGAGGGGTTTAAAGGCTTGTTGCATACGCTAAATGCAACCGTGATTCTTACGAAAGTGAGTTAGGTTTTTCGTTTTGTTTTTTGTTTTAGGGAGTCCTAGCCTAGATAATTCTTCATATATGCTTCTGGAATTCTTTATATACAATCATATTCGGACATTCCCAGCCTTTGATGTTTATATTTATTTATTGTCTGACGATATGTTTTGAGTAGTTTGTATTTCAGTGGGGGCTTGTAATTTATGGAGTATGCGCGTATATGCTGACATCTATCTGCTCCATTCGCCTAATAATACCCGGGGAGTTTTTCTAACCTTTTTTCTATCTTGTGATATCTTTGTTTTGTGTACAATGGGGACATTGTACAATTTAAGTGCGGGGTAGGGGGTTAGAAAATATTTCCGCGCTTGAAATTTATTTGTCCTCGTAGTAAATTGTTGATTGTATTTGGGCGTTAAATTTTAAATTTTTAGTATCATTCGAGTTAAAAGTTAGATATTATTTAAGATTGTCAAGATTGTTTATTTATAAACATTTCATAGTTATAATTAGCTTTTATGTATAGTGCTTGTGGCTTTTCGCCAATTCTTTAGAAGTTTGAGTCTATAGTATCCAATCTTTAATTTTTGAATTGCTGCAATAAAATATAAGGTTAAGCCCTTTTTGAGTCTAAGCTTGACAAAAAAAAACTGAGTTGAATTTTCAATTTTTATAAACATATGTTAGAAAAAAAAAGAAGTGAAAAAGCCAATGTGCAAAAATGAAAAAATACAAAAGAGCTAGAAAAAATATATAAGTCAAATAAATGGCCTTTGGAACTCGAATTAGTAAACTCTGAGGGGTGTTCTACACCTAAAGCCAACTGGTTTGGGATCGGTTGAGTTGAGAATTCGCTACATGGGTTCCATAGAAAGTCATAGGCTTATATAAAAAAGAGCTGAAAAGAGAGAAAACATATGTGCAAATAAAGTTGGAAATCTGCTATAAGTCTTGAGGTCAGGGGATTTTCAAACGGTAAATTAACCAAATTAAATATAAATGCAATTTTTAAATTAAGGATTGGATGTATATAGATAGGAATATTCTTTAGGAATGGTTGAAAGTAAATAAGGATCTAATCATAGGTATATGCATAATTCTAAGTATAGGTTATGATTTGTTTTAATAAACCTTTTTGACATTCGTAAATTATATTTAATTTTTCGAGAATGGTGTTATTATTTAAAGTTTAAGCCTGGATAGAGTTGTGATTTGCTTGAGGACAAGCAAAGTTCAAGTGTGGGGTATTTTGATATCGTGCTAAATATATATAAATATTATGCGATATCGGGTTGGTTTTAGCCGAAAATTGTTCATTTAATTGTAAAAAGATACGTTTACCGTTTCTTTTGTGTTTTGCAGGCTAAAAAGGCGAAATATCCAAATAATTGAGAAAAATAAATAAAGCCCGAGAAGTCAAGAAAATAAAAAGAAGTCGAGAAAAATAAATGGGCCGAAGAAAGAAAAGAAAAGAGAAAAATAAAGAAGCCCAAAAGAAGGAAGAGAGAAAAGAAAAGAATATAAAAAGCTAAGCCCAAAAGAAGGACCAAGAAGAAAAGGATCCGGTTGCCCAAAGAGGCGTCGCGGCGCGACCACCGAGTCTGTCGCGGCGCTACAAACAGTCCGGATAAGGCCCAACTTCTCGCCATGTGTTGTCGCGGCACGACGCGATAAGATGCCGGCAGCTTTGAAATTTGAACGAGTTGGGATCAGGTTAAAATACCTCGTCACGGCGCGACACCTCTGATTTCAGAATCCTATTTAAACGAACTTCCAAATCTGAAAAAGGGTTAACCACCCGATTTCTTCCACCATTCCTCTGCTAAATACATCCCTTAACACATCCCAGAAGGCTTGAGCTCGGATTTGGAGGATTAAAGCTACAATTGAAGATTAAAGGCTTGGAATTCTTGCTTTTTTACGGTTTTTCTACTTCTCTTATGTTTTTAATGTTTAATCTTGATTTCCAGAAGTTGATTATGCTTGTAATAGGCTAGGTTTTCTGTTTTCCTCCCTAGAGGAGATGAAACTCTATCAAGTTGGTTAATTATGTATCTTTTTGACTTTAATGGCATTATATTTATCTTTCAAGTCTAATCAATGATCCTAGCATATTTTAATTCTGTTTTTGATTTGGTTAGAATCTGAGTTGATGTAAATTGGAGGACCAATCCATTTATAAGACTTTAATCAATGCTAATTAGGACCAATAATTAGTGTTGACTAGTGTTTGATCAAAACCTAGGGTTAAACAATCAAGATAGGAACTTTAATGTGTTAGAATTGATATATGATGACTTTCATGTGTTAATTAAATGATTTGGTAACTTAATCAATCATTAAAGATTAGATCTTGATAGATACGAACTTAAATATGCTTAATTGTGTAGTTAATTGATTTAATGACCAATTGATTAGTTAATTGCATGATTAGATAAGTTGGATACTCGGATCAAGAGTCTAACAATATAGGAATCGGTATAGTGTTCATTAATTGTCCAATGCATTGATTTTGATTTATAAAACCAACTTGAAAGGGTGGAATTGAATATAGGGAGGGAAGCCTTTTATTTGATAGTTTAATCCAACAAAGTTGCTTGCTTTTTGCTTAATTGGTTGTTTTTGGTAATTTAGTGGTGTTAGTAGTCATCTGGGTTAATAAAGTTTCAAACTTGATAACAAATTCCCTTAATTTAGTTTAATTGCTTTAGTTTAGTATTTTATTGCATTTATTGAGTTTAATTGTGTTTATTTGGTTTAATTAATTTGTGTTAGTTAATTCTTTATTAATTTGATAAAATCAGTTTAGCTCCCGTTCCCCAAGAGTTCGACACCCGACTTACTAACTATAATACGAAACAATTAGGTACACTTGCCTATTCATGCAGTTTTTAGTGAATAATTCGGTAAAATATAAATTTAAAACTAGTACGTAAAACGCACATCAATAGCATTGTATGCTCATTCTTGAATCATGACTTGCTATTATTGTACATACCTGTCTGTATTCACTAGCTATTTTAAATAGCTAATGTTGTTGTTGTTTCCCTTTTTCAGGCAATGAATAGGCAGGCCTGGTGAGTGGGGAATACTTGTAGCTGTTGTACAGGCTTTGGTTGGAACACTGCTTTTGTTATATAATATATACAATGGTCGGTTTAGATAAAAGTAACACCGGTTGTCATGTTTGGCAAGTTTTTGTTTTGTATATTTGTATATACGCCAAACATGTGTTTTAAACTGTAATAGTTAATAGGCTTGGGTTTGTTTATTATTTTAAAATTCCGCTGCTTTGTTTTTGAAATTCGGTTAAGTTAACTAACATGTAAACATTCAATTTACAAACGGACCTATGCGGTTTGAAAACTCAAATTTTATATGATTTTAAGATTTCAAAGGGGGTGTTACAGGTAAGATAAGTGCTACTATCCTTTTACCATTTTTGGTAGTTAGGATAAATAATTGAAAGTCCCACACATTTAATGTGTGTGAGTTTTCTATTCATGTAGCACTAGTAGATCATCGTGCTTTAACTAGTGTTTGTGTGTTCACAAGATTTCTTTATGTCTACTTGTTTAGACATACATATGAGACTTTTGACTTGTTCAAAAGGTCACATAATAAAGTACTATTTCAGCTAGGCAAGATAATATATGTTATTCGATATTTCGAGTTGGCAAATATTTAAGCCGCTAGTATGATGGGTCATACTATATTTTCCTTGTAGATTGTGGGATGTACTTTAGACTACAAACATAATGGTTATGTTAGATTCCAACCAAATGATTAATAAGACTCTATATTTGATATAGTTTGGAAATGAGTTCCAAGTTTATCTTATGTAATCTAAGATTGTAATGCCTTTATGACATTTGACAATCATAAGGATCTTGCTTTACCACATTGTGAGAATCTATTCTTGGTTGTTTATTATATGATTCTTTTATGAAAAGGTTTTTTCATTCTATAAGAATCAATGGGAGCATTGTGAATTTCCAAAGGAGTTTGAAAGACACACTAAGTAGAACCTATGGTTGGTGCTAATATCCGACTATGATTTGTTAGACCTAAGCAAATTGGTTGCTTAGGTACTTGTCATATTCATGATATTGGTAAAATTTATAAAAGATCCGAGAAATGTTATTTCACGTATCAAGTAATAATTTGATGTGTCTTTGTGATGATGCCATCTACCCTATGCAATATTAATATGGCATTAGATCATGAGTATTGAGATGCATTTCATGTCCAAGAACCAAGTTTTGGAACTTGGGAATTGCACTTGTGAATAGCATGGCTATTAGATGCAATTAATCTTTTGAGAAAGATTATCATGGACAAGAAGTGGACACAAGTTCATACACTACCAACATGAAAGTATTCTTGTAGCTAATTGTGTTTACTATGAGTAGAACTTGTCATGGTTGGTTATAGATGAACTAATTAGAATAAACTTTGCAATACAAGTATAGTTTACTATCTTTTATTGGCAAGTGTGTGTGGATGCTATTTCCTTTTAGGAAATCAAAGAGAGGACAAGTAATTGATATGATTAAAGCATCACACAAGGTATTCTAAATGTGTAAGTTGCAATTAATTCATTTGTGGATTATAGCAATTATCTCGAACAGAATCTATGATTAAATGAAAATCAACTTGTTTGATTTTATCAATTGTTATAGATTTGACAAGTGTTCAATATAATACTAGCAAAGCATAGTAATATTTCTTGTGTAATTATGTGGGAGACATAATGATCATTAGAAATTATTTTCAACATTGTAAGATTGAATATATTAGCTTGGAAGTTATTTTCAAATGATAGAAATAGAAGAAAGGTGCCTATATTTTTGAAACATGATCTTTAGGTAAAGATAAAATCAAAGTACCACATTGAAGCATAGTGTACTCAAGTGACTGCATCTTGAAGTAGTTCAAGATATAAAACTCAACGAGAGTTTTCCTTTTAAGTCACTTAGCATAAACCTTAGTATAACTCAGGGGGTGTTTGGTTTGCAGATTTTTTTCATAGGATTTGCATTCTGTCAAAGGATTTGCTTCTCGCAGGATTTGCATTTGACAGGATTGTGAATCTAGTCTTGTGTTTGGTTGACAAAATCTGTCAGGATTTGCATTTTTGAAATCCTGTTTGTTTTGTAATTCAATCAAAGGATTTGGATTGTTTCTGTGACAAATGACAGAATTGCCCTTCAGTTATACTTTAAACAGTTTTTTTTAATTAATTAATTGAAAAATAAATAATAACTAATTAATTTACACTGTCATCGTATGTAATTTACTGTAAACTCACTTATTCCCCTCTAATTAAACTCACTTATTCCCCTCTATTTTAGGAGCCTGTGTTAAATAGAGAAAATGCATTAGAGAAACTTTTAATAAATATGAGGAATCAAATTTGTAATATATAATTGGACTAAAACTGGCGCAGTGGATTTGAAGAAAAAGAGGTGATCAACCTCTATTTATATGTGTAGCTTACTATGACTTGATTGTTATTGTAAACTCACTTATTCCCCTCTATTTATAAAACTGACTTGATCGTTATTATAAAACTGGCAAGTGAAATAGTGAGCACTCCTATTACTATGTGTTCAACCTGTTTTGCTAGTGCAAGTGAAATGTAAACAAAACAGCATAAATGGAATATAAACAAAACAACGTAACTGGCACATTAGATGGGATACAGGTCAAAATCATAAACAGGATTAAAAGACAAAGGTAAGTGCCACTTATGAGAGGTTATTAAGTTAACTACCAAATGCTCAAATGTCACCACAGAATGTGTAGAGATCGGTAAAACTTGGATAAAACATGAAATCAAAATCAAGTTAGATGGGATATAAAACTTGGTTAAAACATGAAATCGAGATAAGAACTAACCTTCAAGAGGGCTGGGGTGACGCAGGGGCATCAACGAGGGCTGGGGCGATGCAGGGGCTTTGAAGGTCGGAGACCGACGCAAGGCTTCGACGAGGGCTGGGCGGCAACACAGGGGACGTAGGGGCTTCAACGGATAACCAACCTTCACCGGAGAATGGAGGCTTCAACGGAGAACCAACCTTCGCCGGAGAACGCAGGGGAAGCAACATCGACTAGGCTAGAGGTGTCGAAAAGAAGCGAAGGGAACTAGGTTTGATGGAGGCGTCGATAGGAAGTAGCATAAGAATGGATTTTTCTTAGGTTAGATTTAAGGGTAAAATGGTAAATTGGAAAATCCTTCATACAAAGCATTTTGAAACACCATGGGGGTGGATGTATTTGTAAAATCCCTTGAGTAAGGGAATTTGAGGGATTTTAAAGAATTTCCTGCATTTAAAATCCCTTCCTTTTTTTCCAACCAAACACAACATTTTCCTGTATTTGAAATATCATTCCCACGAAATACAGTGAACTAAACAGGGTCTCAGTGTTCTTACTCACCGAGTTTGAGGAAGATCGCATAATGAATTTTGTTTTGACAAATGGTTTCATTATGCATGCTACACACTAGGGCTCTAATCTTGTGTACTTTGAGGAGTACAAGATAGATTGTAGTTGTATTCTTTCGAAGGGATTACCATCAAAACATACTTATGTGTGCTTGAGTCATAATAAGCGTGCTCTTGTTTGAATAGAGATTTGTGCGTAAAGAGGTTACACACAAGACGGTTTCAAACAAATGGATATTGTATCCATAATCGCAATATTGTTAATAATCTTACGAAATGTATTGGAAAGAGTTCCAAACCAAGTGTATAGTCCCATTATATGCTACTATAAAACCGTTTTATGATGAAGTGTTCCATCAAGTATATCATGTTTGATATAAAGGCAAATCCTTCCCACGAGATTACCTTAAAGACTTTAGTTCTTTGTTAGAACATAAGAATTAACGGTTTCATGTTAAAAACACTTTGATGTTATTAAACCATATACTTTATCGGTGAAAGATAAGACTAAAATAAAGTCCTAAAAGGATTAAGTTCCTGTAAATCCTTTGGTTGTCAATCATTGTGGACTAAACATTATTGTTGTGTCTAATATGAATTCTATTCATATATGATTGAGTTGTAATCATACTTTTAGTATTTGGATATTTTGGAACAGCAAGCAATATTATCTTATCTAATATGGTGATGTCTCATGGGATAAGCACGTATTGATTACAACCATATTCATTAATAATATTGTGTTCTATATTAGCATGTTTAATCCTTGAATAACTTTGTTATTCTAAATGGTCCATGGTCGGTCATAACTGTGGGAACAATTATGAATGAAGACTATTGTGGATTGGTTGGTTGATTTTCATAGTGATGAAAATAGGCAAAAGGTTTGCAGCCAAATTCACAGGTGTTTGTTAGAGTACAAACATTGAACTTGACCCACATTCAAGATCACTTAATGTATCGGTGTCAAAGTGATTCTTGTGAAAATGATGATATCTTGGTATCCTTTGACCTGAGATACATATTGGGACTCAAGTGTGAGGAGTATCATGCTTTAATATGGTTAAACGCTATCTTTAACCGGGTAGTTATAAAGGCCATCATTAGGTGTGATATGAATCATATGAGAGACGTATGTAGTCAATATGTGTGACATCCGTCACCCGAGAAGGTTAACTATTTTAGACTCTCAAATTGTTGTTATGCTTCATGCATTTGATTCCCCTTAAAATCCTAAAAATCCAAATAAGTGATAAGCATTAGAAGGTATGTCCTATTTACGCACTATTCAGTCCATGACACTTAGGTAATCCTATAGTTACATGCCTAAAGTATGGAACAAATTCGTTACATGCATCTTGAATGCACATCAAGGGTGACACAAACTCAAGTACTAAATAGAGCTCATGAGAATAAAAGTACAATTCTCGGAAAAGTTGTTATAAGTACATAAACTCTATTGAGATTCGAATAATTTTAAGGAAGAATGATGCACTAACAAGCAACCGTATAACACCAAAATTAAAGTAATAATAATAATAACACAACAAATAAGTTGGCATTACAAACCAAATTAATAAAACTCCACAACAACTCTTAAAATCTAGTAAGCCTAACTAATAACATGAATTGTAACACATGGCAAGGTTAAGTGCACCACTTGCACTCCTACTCAAAGAAGTAAAATAAATAAATATATATATATATATATATATATATATATATATATATATAACTAATGTAAATTTAGGCCAAGTCAAAAAGGGGGGAAAATGGGAGACTAATTTCAAAATTTAAAACAATACCTACAATAACTTGATCTCATTTTAATGCTAGAATTCACTTCCTAAACACCACACACTCTCCATTCTTACATCAAGAAAATCGTCCCCCTCCTCCTCTCCTCTCTTTGGTTTTGTTCTTCAAACACAAGGATAAAAACAAGAAAGCAAGAAGGTAACTCAAGAAGATTCGGGTATTACGAACTTGGAGCCTTGAAGATCCATACTCACGATCGGCAAATCGGTAACCGATCTAACCTTTCTCATCGTTTCTATACATCTCCTTTCTTTATTTATCTATTTGAAAACCCTAAGTGATGAATATAAAAGAAATATATAAGAAACAATAAAAACATATATAAAACAAGGATTTTGATGAACAATATGCAAAACACAATCAAAAGGCTAAAACTTTTTATTTGAAGATGAGAAACATAAAACCTAGAATCTGACAGAATATTTGGGTCGTGTTTAAGAGGTCATAACTTGGGCAATTCGTGGACTTTTATTTCGTATTTTAAGTCTAAACAGAAGTACTATAAGTCTACTTTCTACTCCAATTGGTCTCATCTCAAAATGATATCGTTTGATCATCCAAACAAATTAAAACATTTTGGTGCACAAATCTGGATTATTGGGACAGAAGCATAGTTAACTTATCCGCACTATAAATCACTTATTTTGATGAATAAAACCGTGAGATTCATACAAGACAAAGCTTTACGTATCTATGGAGTTCTGTGAAAACTTTGAAAATTAATTCGTTCGTTTACTATTTTAAATAGAAATAAACCTTCTGTCGTGTAAAACAGTGGTATTTTCGGGTTAGTCGATTATCACGAATTTATTTTAATATAAAAGTAAAAGAATAAATTCTGGAAAAATTAGGGTTTCATCTAGAGACATGGAAGTACATTTCATAAAAATTTAGGAATTTAACTAGGTTATTTAGAGGGGTTTAAAAATACAAAATGGGACTACAAATTCTGCCAGAAAACTACTTAAATCCTAAAAAGTATATCTAAAAGCATTAAAATAAAATAATGGAATTTATAACAAATCTAAGTGATAATACAAGTATACCTTACATAAGAAATGCATTATTCGAAGTATTGGATACAATACAAGAGCAATCTATTAAAGTTAGATTGCTACCTAAGAGTTTCACACCATAGAAACTAATGTTATGAAACCTATTGTACATCTTTGAGCGGGATTCATCTCACTAGCTACTATCAACCATCAAGGTGAGTACTCGTGGCCTCTTTTGCATGTTTTCTTGGGGGAAAATGACACTCAATGAATTGCTTTATTTTTCATGCCGTGAATTGAAATTCTTTTCTTTTTGACAACTTGGATTATGTGTTACATGCTTGTGTGAACCCGATGATAGGTTAAGTCAATTAAACTAACCCGATGATGGGTTAAGTCAATCAAACTAACCCCATGATGGGTTGAGTCAATCAAACTAACCCCGTGTTGGGTTAAGTCAATCAAATGAACCCGGTGAATGAGTTAAGCCAGTTGAATTCAAATTTACCCAACTTAGTGCTCCAGCTGCTGGTAGGCCTTGTTGGATGACAAAATCATATTGGACATTGTGGTCTGGTTATCATTATTCATATTGGACATTGTGGTCCAGATATCATTATTCATATTGGACATTGTGGTCCGGTTATCATTATTCTTATTGCGAGTATATGTTACACTATATCCATTGTCAAACTATTGTATACACGGCAAATCAATTATTTTGTTTAAACCTGCGAGCTCACCAACCATTGTGTTGACATTTTTAGAGTGTTCATTTTCAGGTAATACTAACGCTAACGCTTAAGGATCCTAGAAGACTCTAGTTAGGCCTTAGCATGACTCATAGCGAGAATCGAACTCTTCGTATTATTTTGTGATGTGGGTGTTTGTTAATACTTCGAATCATTATTTGGTTTTGGGCTTGTTGCCCGTATACTTGACCTCGGGTTGTGGGGTTTACTTTTGCACGATCATTTATTTTCGTTCGTTGTCTATGTTTCCGTGGAACCAACTTAACACGGCACAAGACTCCTCTTGTGTCGGGGAAACGTCGTGACACGTTGGATTAATTGCATTTAGTGATTTTCTCTATTTTATATCAATGTGTTATGACGATCCTCTCCGTCACACTTCGCGATTCCGCCTTGGCGGGGTGTGACAATATGGGATTTGTTCCTCTCACTAAATTGAGAGTTAGACATCTAGAGCGCTCTACTACAGCTGAACTTTATGAGATTGATGACAATCCATCTCATGTTCAGTAGGATGTCAGCAACAAAGGGATAACTGATACATTGCCTAAAATACTAATCTGTAGCTTGTAAGCTAAGAGATTGGTGGATGCTATAAATGGCAAATCTTTGTTTATTATTAGGGGCAGTGGGATGTTGCTAGACGTTCTTACCACTGTCTATATCGACTTAAGTTGTATCTTGTGCAAGTGGGAGATTGTTGGTTCTATATGCCCAAGACGCAACTTACGACGATATTGCTGATAATAAATAAACCTATAGGGTCACACATAAAGAGCAAATAGACGCTAATTATATGTTTGGAATACGATTCAAAACATAATCAACCCTAATGTAACGTCCCAAAATTCTTTTTTTTGCAAGACACATATAAATAAAATATCGTTTAATATCTGAGTAAGGTGCGGAAGTATCAAAAGACATAAAGAGTTAGTTACAATATCTCAAATTTTAATTCAACATCAGTTTAACCGGAACAAGTTTAAGAAATAAGTTGAAACTCTACCATGGTCCCGTCCTAAAAGATAGAAAATTTACAACGGTAAGCGCGAAGCTTAGTGAGTAAGTTACTGCAAACTACGACAATTTACAGTAGTTACAATCATGCACTTTCTACCCGCCACCGAAGTGGTCGGTCATAAATACCCGATGCCAAAGCATACGGTCATGCTACCCGCCGCTGCAGCGGACGGTCATACTACCCGCCGACGAAACAGACGGTCATAACTACCCGCTACCGAAGTAGGCGTTCATAACTACCCGCTTCCGAAGCAGACGGTCATAACTACCCGCTGCCGAAGCAGACGGTCATAACTACCCGCTGCTGAAGTAGACGGTCATCATACGTTCACATTCACTACTCGTTTGGTATGCCAATAAGAATACTCACCTGGCAGTTTTCCTTGTCACTCGGTTCTTACTGAAAATTTACTTGGTCACTTTATAAGTTAACTGTCACCTGATCCAAGTCCGACAAGTCAATACCGGGTAGTAACCTTGGCTTTCTAACACAAGTTCTAGAAGTCGGATAGGTACATATCTATGCTAAGTCGTATGGGCATAAATATATGTTCACATATGCATGTAACAATAAAGAATGCAAACAACATCAAAATCCACAAAAACCGCGAACGTGTCGCGTCCATCAAGCCGACGCGCCGCCTCGAGGTAAAATGTAGGATTTCACAGCTCTGGATTTCAAACTGTCGGATTTCACAGCTCTGGATTTCAAACTGTCGGATTTCACAGCTCTGGATTTCAAACTTTCGGATTTCACAGCTCTGGATTTGAAACTGTCGGATTTCACACCTCTGGATTTCAAACTGTCGGATTTCACAGCTCTGGATTTCAAACTGTCGGATTTCACACCTCTGGATTTCAAACTGTCGGATTTCACAACTCTGGATTTCAAGCTGTCGGATTTGGGCCTTGAGTCACATGAACACCACACTACGTGAAAGTCGCATGGCACTACACAGGTCGCATGGAACTACATAATAATCCATAAAAAAGTCGCATGGTGCAAAGTATAAGTCGCATGAGGTATTACTATGTGAAAGTCGTATGAACAAACCATAAGTCGCATGGCATTACTATGTGAAGGTCGCATGAACATGTGTAAAGTCGCATGGTACAAAACTAAAAGTCGCATGAAGGCATGTAAGTCGCATGGCATCTAAGCATAAGTCGCATGGCATAAAATCATAAGTCGCATGAACACATAGTAAGTCGCATGGCATATCTTCCTTCCCTGTCAGTTCATATTTCTAAAAAACCCAGACTCCATAGCCAAGATCAAGCTTTCTCAAACTCAACCAATTCAACTCATTCTTTTTGTAAAACGTTTCTCCACTTAATTAAAACTTTCTTCTAACACAAAATCGTATGCTTATCAACTTATTAAGTGTTCTTGTTCAAATATTTCTCCTGGGTTTTCCCAACATTCTAAAACCCCAAAAACCCAGATTTCAACACCCATTACTCATCTTAACTGAGTGAGATTAAATGTCTACATGATTCTAACAAGTGTAGGAACATTACATGGTGATTTCCTTGCCAACTCCTTAAGTTCTAAGATGAGCCTAGCTTCTTCTTCTTCCTTGCTTCTACGAGAATGGATTCAAAGGGCACACACACACTCTCTATCTCTCTCTCTCTCTTCAATGAAACAGTGATTTGATTGTAAATGTTGGAGGTTGTGCCCTAATTCTCTAATTATACCCATGTGTGACACCTTTTGTGGGCCTGGGCCCATCACAAAGTCTCAAGTCCAATTCCAACTATCCTTCTTATGGATTAGTACATAAGCCCAATCACTTAATAAATTTCCATTCAACCAATTATACATACACACACACACACATATAT
This sequence comes from Dittrichia graveolens, assembly GCA_038502395.1. Lineage (NCBI taxonomy): Eukaryota > Viridiplantae > Streptophyta > Magnoliopsida > Asterales > Asteraceae > Dittrichia > Dittrichia graveolens. The sequence goes on from JARJIL010000005.1 coordinate 35,328,876, forward strand.
ATATAACATCACTACTACATTCCAATTACCTTCATAAATTTTTGGATTTCGGATATTACAATTCTCCACCACTTAAACACGATTTCATCCTCGAAATCTCTATTCAAACAACACTGGGTAGTTACTCTTCATCTCGTCTTTGGATTCCCACGTCTACTCGGATCCCTTACGATGCTCCCACTATACCTTGACCATCCCCACTTGTTTGTTGCGCAGTTGTTTGACTCTTCTTTCGATGATCGTAATCGGCCACTCAACATAGTTCAATTTCTCATCCACAGTGATGTCTTCTAATGGTACAAAAGCCGTCTCATCAGCTAAACACTTCCTTAAATGGGACACATGAAAAGTGTTGTGTATCCTTGACAATTCCTCAGGTAATTCCAACCGATAGGCTACCTTGCCGATTCTTGCGACTACTTTGAATGGGCCGATAAACCTCGGGTTCAACTTTCCCACTTTCCTGAATCGTATCACCCCTTCCATGAAGACACCTTGAGGACTACGAAATCTCTAACTTGAAATTCTAGAGGGGATCTTCGCTTGTCCGCATAACTTTTCTGGTGCCTTTGGGCCGCTTTTAGCCTTTCTTGGACTTGTTGAACGTATTGTGTGGTTTTTTGTACTATCTCGGTACTACCGAGCTCCCTCTGTCCAACCTCTCCCCAGCACATCAGGGTTCTGCACTTCCTCCTGTACATCATTTCGTATGGTAAGTACGAATCCCAGCTTTCCAATACTCGCATGATAACTGTTATTGTACGAGAATTCTGCTAGCGGTAAGTACTAATCCCAGCTTCCACCGAAGTCTATGACACATGCTCGCAACATATCCTCCGGTGTTTGTATCGTTTTTTCGCTCTGTCCATCGGTCTGTGGGTGGTAAGCCGTACTGAGGTTGACTCGAGTACCCAAGTCTTGATGAAACTTCCCCCAGAACCTGGAAGTAAAACGCATGTCTCGATCGGAGATAATAGAAACCGGCACTCCATGCCGTGACACCACCTCCTTTACGTACACTTCTGCCATCTTTTCTGCAGAAAATGCTTCTTTTATAGGTATGAAGTGAGCACTCTTTGTCAATCGGTCCATGACGACCCAGATTGCATCAAAGTTCCTCAGTGTCTTCGGGAGTTTGGTGATCAAATCCATGGTTATGTGCTCCCATTTCCACACTTGTATTTCTAATGGTTGTAATTTTCCATGAGGCCTCTGGTGCTCGAATTTTACACATAAACAAGTTAAACACTTTTCCACATGCTTTACTACGTCTCTTTTCATTCCTGGCCACCAATAATCCGCTCTTAAGTCTCTGTACATCTTTGTTGCCCCTGGGTAAATAGAGAATTTGGACTTATGAGCTCCTTCGAGTAACGTATCACGGATCCCTAACGCTTTTGGCACCCAGACGCGGTTGTAACGAACCATTAACCCTTAACTATCCTTTGTCATGTGCACTATCTGCCCCTTTATACGCTCTGCCTTCTGGTTTTCTTCCCTCATTGCTTCCTCTTGTGCGCTCCTAATCGACTCAAGTAGCGTTGTCGACACGGTCATTCTCATGCAAGCCACCGGTAACTTCTCATAATTGGTCTTACGGCTCAAGGCGTCCGCTACCACGTTCGCCTTCCTTGGATGGTAAAGAATCTCGCACTCGTAATCCTTGACCAAATCAAACCCTCTCCGCTGCCTCATATTCAAATTCCTCTAGTCGGAAAAGTATTTCAGGCTCTTATGGTCGGTGTAGATCGTGCACTTAACCTCATACATATAGTGCCTCTAAATATTTAGCGCGAAAACCACTATCGTCAATTCTAAATCGTGAGTTGGGTAGTTACTCTCATGTGGCTTTAGTTGTCGCGACGCGTATGCTATAACCTTCCCTCGCTGCATCAAGACACATCCTAGGCCTATGTGCGAGGCATCACAGTAAACCACAAAATCCTCCATTCCGTTAGGTAATGTCAAGATTGGTGCTTCGCACAGTTTCTCTCGTAGAGTTTCAAAGGCTTGTTGTTGCTCCCTTCCCCATTTGAATTGTACGCTCTTCTTTGTCAACTTCATCAATGGCACTTCAACCTTGGAGAAGTTCCGGATAAATCTCCTATAGTAGCCGGCCAACCCTAAGAACCTCCTAATTTCCGTTGGGCTCTTGGGTACTTCCCACTTCATTACTGCCTCAATCTTTGCTGGGTCTACCTTGATACCGTCCTTGTTTACTAAATGCCCGAGGAATTGCACTTCTCGCAACCAAAATTGTAACACCCAGAATTTTATTATTAAGTTTATGCAAGAAAAAGTAATAGGTGTTACCCGAGTTATAAATGGATATACATGATAAAATGTGGTTTTAAAACTAGAGGGGCTAAAACCGTTAGATTTCAAGTTAATTAAGTCAAGGGGGCTGTTATGTCAATTGTTGAAACTATATTTATATATAATGCACCAACTTTGACAAAATAGTCAAAGTTCTTGTTTTAGCTTCTGCAACCCACGATTATATGCATAGCAACCCTCAAACCTCTCCTTTATAGTGAGCAAATCAGAGTATCAAGAGCCATAGCAAGAGTATAGCAAGTATTCAAGTTGAGGTAAGGTTTCAAACCTTTGTTCTTATGGTTTTTATGGATTTAAACACATGATTCCATGGTGGAATCATGTTAAGGATGTTTTGTATTGATTAGATCATGTATATCAGTGTTAGGAGGTGTAGAAAAACACCTCTAGTCGATTTATGGTGAAATTATAGGATTTCATGGTGAAATCCGGCAGTTCTTGCTAAGAACAGTCTACTGGTGTGTGATGTACACGGCCCGTGTTGCGGTACACGACTGTGTAGTAGTATAGGCGGTCAAAGGGCCATGTAAGGTTATATGGTCATGTAGCATGAGTGGTACACGGCCCGTGTAGAGGTACACGGCCCGTATAGGGTGACTAGACCACACTGGCCATGTTGCCAGTGTGGGTCGTGTAGCATTAATGGGACACGGCTCGTGTAGGGATACACGGCCCATGTAGGCCCTATTTCAGATCAGAATGTCTTATGTATTATTCATGTATTGTTATATAGGAGGTGATTGACATAACACCTGCATCAGTGATCTATGAAGTATTGCATATTACAGTTATAAGGTGAGTCTTCTAGACTTCACTTCATATTAGCAACATGTGTAGTTTCATATCAGATTGCTAACATGCTATGTTATACATGTGAATATGTAAGCTTACTTCTATGTGCAGTAGGGCTCAGATGCGGTATAGTACTGTGACCTACGATGCTACCCTGGGTCTAGAACCAGAGGCTAGCTTTGATTGCCAGACATGCGTGTATTATCTTCATGTGATTGTATACGTGTGCACATACGATGTTATGTTTAGATTACTCACTAAGCTCTCGTAGCTTATCAGATACTATATTTAAAATGTTTTGCAGGTTTTATCAAAGGCAAGGGCAAAGCTCCGGTTTGACTTCCAATTGTTAAACTCTTTGAAATTAACGACTGGTTTGTAAATATTAAGTTTTTGGTAACAAACTTATGACAGTATTTATGTGAGTATCTATTGATACGTCAGGTTTTCAAACAAGTATTGCTTCCGCTTTTATGATAAACCTTGAGATGCGAACACTTATAGGTGTTTGGTCTTGATATTTTAAATTTGGTTTTTGGGGCGTTACAACTTGGTATCAGAGCCACGGTTTGAGGGATCTGGATGCGTACAAGACACATTCTGGACTTAAACCATGGTTCTGCGGATTTTGAAAATTGTCAAACTGGAGGCTTGCAGCTTGGTGAGTATACTAACAGTTATATTGATTATGTATTATGTGAGTATTGCATGCGAGTACAGGATATGCTTAAGACAGATATGTTATATATATTTACAACTGTTAAGAGTTGCTTTTATTGTGCATTCAAGATGAATTTAGTGTTATATGAATATATGAGAACATGATGTATAAACTTTGGCCTAAGCCTGTGAATCGGGAATTTTTGTGATAAAGTTAAGATCAAATGTGTGTAATGTGTTTAGAGTAATATAAGGGCCCATATTATTACAAACACATGATACATGTTATAACTTAATGGAATCATGAGGAATCTTGTGAATCGGGTGAGGGGTACTTGTAAGGTAGTACACCTGAGAATATATCTAGAATGCCTTAGTATGTATAGAAATACTTTGGATATGATAATAGGTGTACTGATATATGGTTATACAAGTAACTGTTTGTTATACAGGATAGTGTGATAAAGCCACCTTTTGCTTTAGTGTTTTATCTATACTACCAGAATGATATATATACAGGAGGTTCATGAGTAGTGTATAACCCTATAGGTGAGTATAGTCACAGACATGAAAGGATAAATATTAGTATTACAAGTGAACGTATTCTTATAAGAATATAGCATGATAGGGTGTCTAAGCCCCAGATATAAATTGTTAAATATCAGAACCTACATCTGAAAAATTCAGTGCAGAAAACTTAGTAAAGTGGTGAAGCAGAGTTTATGCCATATATTGTTGTATGAGTTATGGAACAGATAAAAGAACAAAGAAATGATCAGATAAGAGTCAGTATCAAGATTAATTGTAAAAGGAGTGGTAATAAAGCAAATTTACAGATGTCATGTACATAAAGTTATTATGAGAACTAAGGAAAGTAAGTTAAAACAAAGTGGAAAGAGGTATGTATTGGTATGATCTACAATATTATTCAAAGACGGTAAATGAGTGGAGTGTTGGTGAAATAAAGGCAAGTATAATGGTGCGAGATGTGATTGATATTATGACTAACCAAGAATTATTTTGTTACAGCGTAATGGATCCTAATGCGAATTCTAGAACAGAAAATGAAGTAAGAAATGAAGGAAACCCTGACATGGTTACTATAGGAGAGGTGGAAGACTATATTTCCCTTTATGGGGAAAGGCGTGGAGCCATACCTACCAAACACCTTAGGGGTGTCGTCTCGGATGAGTTTGAAAAATGTATTAAAACAGTTATGCCGTCCATTATGACTGAAATGAAGAGTGAGATACGAAGTGTAGTCCGAGAAGAATTTCATATATTGAAGGATGAAATGATTAACGAGATAAAAGAAGATAAAATGGAGATAAAAGCCGAGGGATCCCATAGAAGAACAGGATGCAAGACTTGTGGTAAGAACCATACGGGCCAGTGTAAGTATAGAACTAAAGGTTGTTATATGTGTGGAGAAGTAGGACATAACTATAAGGATTGTTTATCCTTGGGAAAGTTTTGTTACGACTGTGCTCAGTACGGTCATGAGTCCTCAGAATGTCCTAACTAGCTGGAATGTGTCAGTTGAGATATTAAATACACAAGTGAATACGGTGTAAGGTTTATTTTATAATGTATGTAACTAAGTAGGACAGGTATGTACTTTTCTTAGATAATAAATTGTTGAAAGAGACAGAATCAAAGAAGATTTTGTGTTATTGGTTGAAGTACGGGTGAGAAATATTTTGTACCTATGAATATGAGTGAGTTCCAAATAGTAGTTGGAATGGACTGGTTAAAATTATAACCAGGTTATGATATTATGTGAACAGAATTGATACGAGTTCATATCCCAAGTGGTAAAGAACTAATTATATGTGCGACAGTTAAAACAGGTATGTTATATGGGTGTACAGTTTCAAAAGCTGGGGAGTATCATCGGTATGGATACATTATTTTCCTCAACCCATGTTATAAATATTAACTTATAGAGAATCAGATAAGCTAGAAAGATAATAAAGTAATACGTGAGTATCTTATTATGTAATGCAAGAAATCGCCAAAGTTACTGCCAAACAGACAGAGTATGTTTAGAATTTGTGTGGTGTTGAAAGCTTCACTGATTACGAAAACTACGTATAGACTTGCTCCTTCAGATATACAGGAATTATTGAAATGATTTCAAGAATTATTACATGTGGGGGTTTATAAGACTCAGTAGCATTTCATGATGTGTACTTATGTTATGTGTATTAATTATTGTGGGCTCAATAAAGTGATCATGAATATATGTCCGGTGTTCAGAATATGAGAATTACTTGATCAGTTATAACGGGGTAAAGTGGTTGTTTCAGCCTGAGATCAGAAGGGATGGTATTCCTTAAATTGTGTTCAGAAACGTATAGATGTTTTGAAGTAGTTATGATACCTGTTAGCCTTACTAACGCACCAGCAGTGAATATGTACTAAATGAATAGGGTGTATAAGTCAGTAATTGTGTTCTTCAACGATATATGTATTTATTTCAGAAGTTTATCAAATCATGAGAATCATGTTTGAAAAGTTTTAGTGACACAGAGTAGAAAATAGTTATATGTTAAGTTTTCAATATGAATTTAAGATGTAAGGAACGAAATTCTTTAGATAATTTATTAGTAGGAATGGGATCGAGATGAATTCTAAGAAGTAGAGAAGGTGATGAACTGGGAGCCGCCAAAGAACCCGACAGTAATCAACAGTTGGATGGGATTAATTGCATAAATTATGTGAAGCAACAGTTTGCACTACCTAAATCGACTGAAGAGACGATAGCATTGTGTGATGACAGTACAGTGATTTGGATGGATGCAGAAGGGCAGAGTTATTATTTACACTTCTAGACAGTTCAAACGTATGAGAATGAGTATACAGACTCACACCTGATAGTAGTATATGTGGTATGTTAGTTATATGATACGTAAGGATATTACCTCAATAGTGCGTGGATATGTGGATGTAAGACTATTGTTGGTGCGCCGCAATAGAATTCATAGGTGGTGTAAGACCACCGTTACTGCGCTACGGTAGCATTCAGTATGATATGATAAGATTAGGTATTTCTTTATGTGTAGAGTTGTTTACACGAAATTATAAAAGTTAGAAATAATTGTTGAATGAGAAAGACCTTTAAAGGCGACAGAAACAGTGGTCAGAATCAATGAAGGAATTGTGAGTAGAATATTATATTATTCAGGGTAAGGCTAATGATATAGCTAACAGTTGAACAGGAAATCAGAATTAATACTTGTATGAATTAATTATCTAGATGATACTTACAACGCTTATATTCAGATGAAATAGGAACAGGTCGAAGAGATCAAAAGTGAAAAGTATATTAAAGAATGGATGAGAATGACAGGAAATAAATCCGATTAAAGACAGTCGTGATATACTTATTAGATATAACCGTATGTGAATATCAGGTTATGGAGATGCAAGTCAGACACGGTTAAATGAAGCTCACAAGTTTAGATTTTCCATTCAGTCAGAAGTTACCAACTTAATAAAGACCAGAGGGTGGATTATCAGTGACCGGATATGAAACAAGATATAGTCAGATAAGTGGAGAAATACTTATAAAGGTGTACAAAAGAAAGCCAAACGTCAGAAATTATATATGGAAATATTAGTATGAACCTGAATGCCAAATTATCCGAAAACTCTACGAAGTTATAATGTGTTATGAGTGATTGTAGGCAGGTTAATTATAAGTGTATATGTAGTTTCCATTAGAGAAACTCATTCATCAGAACAGTTAACAGATGTGTATGTGAAGCAGATTGTGTTATGTCATAGTATGTCAGTGTTTATTGATTCAGACAATAATATCATATCCACTTCTAGAATTCGGAACAGATTTCATATAAAATTAAGGATTAAGCTTCATCTCAGTACAGTTAGAATAAAAGAAATATACAAAAGATGGAAAGCATGTTTTATGATTATGTTATTAAGTCAGAAGAAAACCGGGGTGCATATTTGCTTGACAGAATTTCGTATTACGACAGATACAGGTTCAGTACCGGGATGCCAATGTATGAAATTGTATGATATTACTGCCAAACTTCAGTGTATTGGGTGACGTGGGTCAGAAAGTGTGGGGTAGCACAGAAATGATACAGCAAAAGATAGAACAGATTCAGAAGGTATGTAGTAGATTGTTTGACATCCAGAATAGACAGAAGGGTTTTATAGATAAACAGAGATCATCACATCAGTTTCAGTGGAGAAGTATGTATTATTGAAAGTATCACTGTGGAAAGACGTGATTAGATTCAGAAAAAAAAAATTTAAGTCTGAAATTCAAATGGTTGTACAGAATTATTATATATGAGGGGAAGGGCAGTTTAAATATCAGAGTAATCAGAAGAGTTGTTATAAATTCAGAACACCTTTCGTGTATTATATCTCAGAAGATGTTTAGCAGTTAAATCTATAATAAATAGAGTAGATGGATCAAGGACCGGTAAAAGTGTAGAAAGAGGTCAGAGTATGTATGAGGGCTTGAACAGAAAATGATAATATTTATTCAGAACTCTTCGGCAGTTGATTTCAGGGACGAAATCATTTCAAGCGGAGAAGAGTTGTAACACCCAGAATTTTATTATTGAGTTTATGCAAGAAAAAGTAACAGGTGTTACCCGAGTTATAAATGGATATACGTGATAAGATGTGGTTTTAAAACTAGAGGGGCTAAAACCGTTAGATTTCAAATTAATTAAGTCCAGGGGGCTATTATGTCAATTTTTGAAACTATATTTATATATAATGCACCAACTTTGACAAAATAGTCAAATTTCTTGTTTTAGCTTCTGCAACCCACGATTATATGCATAGCAACCCTCAAACCTCTCCTTTATAGTGAGCAAATCAGAGTATCAAGAGCCATAGCAAGAGTATAGCAAGTATTCAAGTTGAGGTAAGGTTTCAAACCTTTGTTCTTATGGTTTTTATGGATTTAAACACATGATTCCATGGTGGAATCATGTTAAGGATGTTTTGTATTGATTAGATCATGTATATCAGTGTTAGGAGGTGTAGGAAAACACCTCTACTCGATTTAGGGTGAAATTATAGGATTTCATGGTGAAATCCGGTAGTTCTTGCTAAGAACAGTCTGCTGGTCTGTGATGTACACGGCCCGTGTGGCGGTACACGGCCGTGTAGTAGTATAGGCGGTCATAGGGCCATGTAGGGTTACATGGTTGTGTAGCATGAGTGGTACACGGCCCGTGTAGGGTGACTAGACCACACTAGCCATGTTGTCAGTGTAGGTCGTGTAGCATTAATGGGACACGGCCCGTGTAGGGATACACGGCCCGTGTAGGCCCTATTTCAGATTAGAATGCCTTATGTATTATTCATGTATTGTTATATAGGAGGTGATTGACATAACACCTGCATCAGTGATCTGTGAAGTATTGCATATTACAGTTATAAGGTGAGTCTTCTAGACTTCACTTCATATTAGCAACATGTGTAGTTTCATATCAGATTGCTAACATGCTATGTTATACATGTGAATATGTAAGCTTACTGCTATGTACAGTAGGGCTCAGATGCGGTACAGTATTGTGACCTACGATGCTGCCCTGGGTCTAGAACCAGAGGCTAGCTTTGATTCCCAGACATGCGTGTATTATCTTCATGTGATTGTATACGTGTGCTCATACGATGTTATGTTTAGATTACTCACTAAGCTCTCGTAGCTTATCAGATACTATTTTTAAAATGTTTTGTAGGTTTTATCAAAGGCAAGGGAAAAGCTCCGGTTTGACTTCCAATTGTTAAACTCTTTGAAATTAACGACTGGTTTGTAAATATCAAGTTTTTGGTACCAAACTTATGACAGTATTTATGTGAGTAACTATTGATACGTCAGGTTTTCAAACAAGTATCGCTTCCGCTTTTATGATAAACCTTGAGATGCGAACACTTATAGGTGTTTGGTCTTAATATTTTAAATTTGGTTTTTGGGGCGTTACAAAAATTCGCACTTTGAAAATTTGGCATAAAGCCTCTTGTCCTTTAGCATTCTCAACACCTCTCTTAGGTGATCCTAGTGTTCCCCTCGGGTCTTGGAGTAAATCAGAATGTCATCAACGAAAACTATCGTGGACTTGTCCAGCATCGGTCGGCAAACCCTATTCATTAAATCTATGAAGGTTGCGGGAGCGTTCGTGAGACCAAAAGGCATGACTACGAATTCAAAGTGCCCGTAGCGGGTGCGGAACGCACTCTTTGCTACATCTTCTTCCCGAACTTTCAGTTGGTGATAACCCGACCGCAGGTCGATCTTAGAGAACCAAGCCGCCCCTTGCAATTGGTCAAACAAGTAATTGATCCTAGGCAATGGATACCTGTTCTTTACTGTTACCTTGTTCAATTCCCGATAGTCGATACACATCCGAAGGTTCCATCCTTCTTCTTTACGAACGAAACTAGCGCTCCCCAAGGTGAACTACTCGGCCGGATAAACCCCTTATCCAACAGTTCTTGCAATTGTGACATGAGCTCTTGCATTTCTGGTGGCGCTAGACGATACGGTGCTTTAGAAATTGGTGTTGCCCCGGGTGTAAGGTCTATTCGAAACTCTACTTGCCTGTCGGGTGGGATCCCTGGCAGGTCTTCAGGAAAAACCTTTGGGTACTCTCAGACTATCGGCACGTCTGCCACTGTCAGCTTCCCTTTTTCCGCCTTACCATCCACCACGTGGGCGAGGAATGCTTCACAACCCTTGTGTAGATATTTGGCCGCTTTTGCCACCGTGCAAAAAGCTGACACTCCCTTCTTGCGCCTCCTACAGATGATAACTTCTCCCCCACTTGGGTTTTGTATACGGATGATTCCTTGACTGCATAGGAGGCTTGCTTGGTGCTGGCCCATCCAGTCCATTCCCACAATCACTTGGAACTCTCGCATTGGCGTTAGGATGAGGTCTATGGGAAATTTTACATCATCTATAACTATCACATTGCTCCTATACACAGTAAACACGTTCCAAGTCTTGTCGTCGGCTATCTCTACCTCTAATGGTGTTTCCAACTTCACCGGTTTAGTTACAAAACTTTTACAAAAAGAAGAAGATACAAAGCACCTATTGGCCCCAGAATCAAATAACACTAGTGCAGGTGAAGAGTTGACAATAAAGGTACCTGCTATGACATCGGGTTCTTTGACCGCCTCCTCGACCGTCATCTGGAAGGCACGCCCCCTTACTCTCAGAGCATCGACTTTCTTGCCTTCCCTTCCATCTGTAATCCACAACGGCTGTTGCCGTGTGGGTCTTTCAGCTCCTGCTACGCGAGGGCTTTCCGCGATGCAGTGCCCCGGTTAATTGCACCCAAAGCACACGTTGATGAAGGCTTTACAATCTCTTCCTAAATGCCCACTCTTCCCACATCGAAAGCAGATATCCATCCCCATCTGGCATGGCCCAGCATATCCCCTTCCACACTTGAAACACCTCCTTCCCATACCTTTCCCCGAAGACCCGGTACCACCGGTGTTTGGTTTCATGACAAACATCTTTCCCTGAGTATGACCCAAGGCAGCCCGATCGGCCGTTCGTTTCTTGGCCCTCAACTCCAGGTCCATCTCCCTCTTCCTTGCAACCTCAATCATCTCTTCTAACATCGAGCATCTACCGGTTGTAACAAACTCTCGGATCTCCTCTTTCAACATCTGTGCATATCGGTTCATCTGCAAGCTCTCATCTGCCACATAGGCGGGGCAGAACAGGACTTTCTCCTTGAAAATGGCGGTGATCTCGTTCACCATTTCAATGGTCTGTTCTAGCTTGAGAAACTCATTTAATAACCTTTCCCGCTCTACCCTTGGCGCAAATTGCTCGGTGAAAAACCTTGTAAACTCCTCTTAAGTTATGGCAGAAATTGACTCCCCCTTCAACTGTCTCAATAAGTTCCACCAGGTCTTTGCTTTACCCCTCGGCAGATTTGATGCAAACCATACCTTGTTCTCTTCTGCACAACGATAGGTGTGGAAGGCTCCTTCCACTTTGGAAACCCACTAAGTACTTTTCACGGGGTCCGGGATCCCTTCAAAGGTGGGTGGTTGGCAAGCACAAAAATCTCGGTAGCTGCCACCTTGTTGTGGTTGGTTTGCCGTGTGTGTAGTGGCTTGGGTTGCCACAGCTTCTTTGGCCGCCCATAGGGCGCTCAACTTTTGGTCGATCACCGTCCCCATGTCTTCCTTTATCTCAGTCACGATCCTTGATAACATATCCTTTAACTCCTTCATCACATCGGCAGTCACCTTTGCCGCTATCACAGCCTCCCTGTCCATCTCTTCTTCTTCCTCCTTTTCCTCAGTACCGGGAATAGCAGTCACCGGTGTCACATTCCTTGGGTTGGGTTCCTCATACATTTCTTCATTTAGGATTGGTTGCTGGCGAGGGTCAGTCTCGCCGGTAACACTAGTCTCAAATCCATCAGGTGCATGGCTAGTTCCTGCCCTAGTGGATAACAGGTCACGTCTCCGTCTTGTGTTAACCATTCTAGAGTGTAGGATAAGCATTAAAGTGTTAGGGGGCTTTACCACACTGTCCTAATTTCACAGTCCATAATCACACCTTGCACGTAACTATAGCATGCTTTTCTTATTTCTGAAGCAGCCCTAATCATACTAAGGCATTCCTACTCTACAGGCATACTCCTATCCTACAAGTACCCCTCACCTGATTCACAAGATTTCCCCTGATTCCGACAAGTTCTGATACGTTTCATGTGCTTGTAATAACATGGGCCCGTATATTATTCCCAACACATTACACATACCAGGTCTTGTCGTTACCCCTTGAAATCCCGGTTCACAGGCTTAGGCCATGTATTACTTGCCATGTATAGTCACATGTATAAGTCTAGCCTATTTGTCTTGCTAATAAGGCATAATAGCTGCGAATGTATTAATTCATGTACATGCATATGAAAGTTCTACTATTGCCATAACATCATACCACATATAAAGTTTGCATCTAATTCGTTATATCCTAGTTTAAGCAAATCATGTATACATCCATGCAGAATGCTAAGTCGTATAGGTAGTCGAGTGTTTGATTCTTCCCCACCCCAACATCAAACGAGAACATGAAATAAGGTCAAATCATCTATTCTAAACTATACGGTTATCATTATACACAGTATATAGTATCCATGATTTGCCTAAACACGGAGATAGTCATCAATATCATCGATTGGTTACCATACCTCACCTTGCGCCTACCGGGACCAGGCTCCAGTCGACAGCTCTTCTCAAAATTTGTCGTTTAAAGGTTAATAAAATATTTGTTCAAATTTTACGAACCAAGGTTTAAGTTCAAACACGCAGAAGCGCATCCGAATCCCTTAAACCTAGGCTCTAATACCAAGTTGTAACGTCCCAAATTTTAATATTAGATTAAGTCGCGGAAGTATCAAAAGACATTAAGAGTTAGTTACAATATCTCAAATTTTAATTCAACATCAGTTCAACCGGAACAATTGTAAGAAATAAGTTGAAACTCTTTTTGGCTGCGAGCTGTCGTCACTGTCCTGGAGCTCTACCATGGTCCCGTCTTGAAAGATAGAAAAATTACAACTGTAAGCGCGAAGCTTAGTGATTAAGTTACTGCAACCTACGACAATTTACAATAGTTACAATTATGCACTTTCTACCCGCCACCGAAGTGGTCGGTCATAACTACCCGATGCCAAAGCATATGGTCATGCTACCCGCCGCTGCAGCGGACGGTCATACTACCCGCCACCGAAATATACGGTCATAACTAACCGCTACCGAAGCAGATGGTCATAACTACCCGTTTCCGAAGCAGGCGGTCATAACTACCCGCTGCCAAAGCAGACGGTCATAACTACCCGCTGCCGAAGCAGACGGTCATCATACGTTCACATTCACTACTCATTTGGTATGCAAGTAAGAATACTCACCTGGCAGTTGTCCTTGTCACTCGGTTCTTACTGAAACTTTACTTGGTTACTCTATAAGTTAACTATCACCTGATCCAAGTCCGACAAGTCAATACCGGGTAGTAACCTTGGCTTTCTAACACAAGTTCTACAAGTCGGATAGGTACATATCTATGCTAAGTCGTATGTGCATAAATATAGGTTCAAATATGCATGTAACAATAAAGAATGCAAACAACATCAAAATCCACAAAAACCGTGGACGCGTCGTGTCCATCAAGCCGACGCACCGCGTCGAGGTAAAATGTCGGATTTCACAGCTCTGGATTTCAAACTTTCGGATTTCACAACTCTAGATTTCAAACTGTCGGATTTAGGCCTTGATTAACATGAACACTACACTATGTGAAAGTCGCATGGCACTACACAGGTCGCATGGAACTACATAAGAATCCATAGAAAGTCGCATGGTGCAAAGTATAAGTCGCATGAGGTATTACTATGTGAAAGTCGCATGAACAAACCATAAGTCGCATGGCATTACTATGTGAAGGTCGCATGAACATGTGTAAAGTCGCATGGTACAAAACTAAAAGTCTCATGAAGGCATGTAAGTCGCATGGCATCTAAGCATAAGTCGCATGGCATAAAATCATAAGTCGCATGGACACATACTAAGTCGCATGGCATATCTTCCTTCCTTGTTACTTCATATTTCTGAAAAACCCAGACTCCATAGCCAAGATCAAGCTTTCTCAAATTCAACCAATTCAACTCATTCTTGTTGTAGAATGTTTCTCCACTTAATTAAAACTTTCTTCTAACACAAAACTGTATGCTTATCAACTTATTAAGTGTTCTTGTTCAAATATTTCTCCTGGGTTTTCTCAACATTCTAAAACCCCAAAAACCCAGATTTCAACACCCATTACTCATCTTAACTGAGTGAGATTAAATGTCTACATGATTCTAACAAGTGGAGGAACATTACCTCGTGATTTCTGTAACATCCTGAAATTGGGCCTAGTGATTAAATAAGCTTTGGTACGTTAACATGTGATTAGTATTGATTAATTGCTTGTTAGTATTAAATTACATGGATTTAATTAAATTGATTAATTAAGATTATAAGATGATATATGTTTAAATATATACATATGTACGGATATATATATATATATATATATATATGTGTGTGTGTGTATAGGTATGCATGTTAGCATGTGTTTATAAGATATTTGTTTTAAGTACATGACACATCATGCTTCTTTGTTTGAGAGAAAACATATGTGGGCTTTATATGAGTTAACATCCGATTGCTTTCTCACTTTGAAAACCGACATATTGTGTTGTATGTGTTTTTGAGAGAAAGAAGCAAAGAAAGCAAGGTTACTTGAAAAGTGAAATTGAAGAATTAGTGGGTGTTAATTCAAAGCTAAGGTATGATAATGTTCATAGCATGATACTGATCATTCTAACATGTTTTGTTGCTAAGTTTATGCTTAGAACATGAAGTTACCATTGTTGAAGTTTAGATGTAAACTTGTTAAATGGGTTTTGTATGTTTTGGTATTTAAAAAGGATTTGATGTGTTCTTGTTGTTGGGGTCGGCTAGAAAAATGAAGAAGATGATGCAGGTTATCGAGCGATGTGACGCGTCCCTTTATAGAACGCGACGTGTTATTGTGCTTTATCGGATTCTTGTTGAAATCCGAATGAGAATCCGATGGTGTAATCCGAGACTCAAAATCCGACATTAGCAATCCTATAAGGAAAATCCGACAGTGAGAATCCGATGGTGGAATCCGGAACTTGAAATCCGACACATGTGTATCGGATTTGTGAAATCCGACAGTTCGGTGCAACGCGACGCGACGCGTTGGTTGCTTGGACGCGACGCGTCCGCGGCTTTTGTGAAAGTTCTTGTTTGTTGCATTGTTTAATGCTATGTGTTATATGTTTATACATATATGAATCTTATATGTTTATGTTTGATCAAAGGGATATAAATATATGTGTTTGGTATATATTTATGAACTGATTATTGATTTCAGTTTATTATGTTCTCAGGAACAGACAAGGCTCAGTAACATAAGATCACTGAGTGGAGAGAAGCTGAGAGCTTGAGGTGAGTGGATATTTGCTCACAGATGTTATTAGTTATAATTGGTTTGGTTGCAGCTGTTATTGGTTTGACGCATGGATAGATTGTATATCTGATAATTAATTAACTGGTTGATTGTTAATTAATTGTGGCGTTAGTGATATGTATACATGATTTGTGAAGTCAGTCTCGGCTTGGCCATGGGCTGGGTTTGTTTGCTATCGGCTAATCAGTATTGGGATCTTTTAATGCATTTGTTGCAACTTAAGGTAATACTGTGTGAGAATAGCAAATGAACTATCGGTAAACCTTTGTTTTGGCCGGCATTGGTTGTAGGTTCCTGCAGAACCGCCGGTCTTCTTGGGATAGGATTATCTGTTATTGTTGATATCATGCGGTTCTGGCTGATTTATCTGTTGTGGCTTTACTTCATTCACTTAGCTTTGTGCTAATCCCCCACCTCTCACTCTTTTTACAGGTTTTGGTAAGTCAACGGCTTAGCTAAGAGTGGTTAGCTTGGGGAGTAATCACCTAGGACTCTGATATGTTATTTGTGACGAGCCGTGTTTTGTAATACTGATATTTAAACTAGATGGTTTATGTACAGTTGTAAATACTTTTGGTATTTAATTCGCTTCTGCAATGTTTTTTAAAATGAAAAAAATTTTGGGTTGAAAATACGGTGTTATAATTTCCTTGCCAACTCCTTAAGTTCCAAGATGAGCCTAGCTTCTTTTTCTTCCTTGCTTCTACGAGAATGGCTTCACAGGGTACACACACACACACACACACACACACCCTCTCTCTCTCTCTCTCACTTCAATGGACAAGGATTTGATTGTAAATGTTGGAGGTTGTGCCCTAATTCTCTATTTATACCCATGTGTGACACCTTTTGTGGGCATGGGCCCATCACAAAGTCTCAAGTCCAATTCCAACTAACCTTCTTATGCATTAGTACATAAGCCCAATCACTTAATAAATTTCCATTCAACCAGTTATACATACATATATATATAACATCACTACTACATTCCAATTACTTTCATTAATTTTTGGATTTCGGATATTACACCTAATATATATTTTTGGACGTATTATTATTTAAGTGAAATAATAATCTTACAATAACTATATATATATATATATATCGATTTTGAGTAAAATTGTTACTCATAATATATATATATATATATATATATACATATTATATATCTTATCTTAAGGAAATACATCTAGATGTATTTCCTTAATGTGTTGCAAGTATTTATATCATGTTTTATACATAAATTCTTCACAAGAAAAAGGGATATGGCCCCTCCTCTATTCTTATACATTTCTTGTATATTCATATAGGAAGGTATGTGATACCTTACTTGACAACATGTTACATGTGGAGGACCCCCCTCTCAATTTGTTCATGATGACACTACATGTCATACATACTTAGCAATTGAATGAGGCCCCTCCTTTTTGTGTTTGTTGTTAAGGGTGGTAGAACACCATTTGGGAGGACCCCTTCTCAATTGATTATACAATGGATGAGAATCATTCATAAAAAGGGATTTTTTAGATGGTGTATGTGTGCCGTGCACAACAAAAGAAAAGGAAAGAAAAAAAAACAATTTTTGGTGTTGAAGCCTACTGCTTCACATTCATGAAAATAAAAGGAGAGATTTTGTTTAATTTACAATCAAGTCATCTTTCATGTTTATTTGTTGGTTCTGTTGGTTGTTTAAGTAGAGACTTAAACTATCATATAACCAACTTGTTTTCTTCTCTTATGCAACACAACTACAAGATATTATTGTTTGTGTTTTAAAGAGTTAAAAGAGCCACAACAACTAGTAGACTCGAACACATGTTAGGAAGAAGAAAAGGGTTTTCTTGCTTCTACTTGGTGTTGTCTACATATAGCGTTGAAAGGGCTAGCACTAGGTTGGTGTTGGATGTTGCTCACATGTGGATACCTTGGAGGGAAGCTACACTTGGTTCCTTGTCGTTTCTAGTCTCCACCGATACCGGTTCACGCTACAAAGGTCGTATTTCTTAAACCCCCTATGGTTGTTTTAGTTTTCATAGTACATGCATATGGATCTTGGTGTGGAGTTTTAAAGAGTTTAAAATTGTTGTACACGTGTTCACGCTTCTGTTGTTATTAAATAAAATAAAAACCGGTACAAACCCCAACAGGTTACAAATCATATCCCAATTTACAATCTTCTCCATGTCCCATATTAAATCCATGACCTAAATATTAGAGAAATTAATCGTAAGAGTCAACCAAAATATCTTCACAATTTTTCAAAGAGATGCCATTGCCATTGCCATTCCTCACAATCACCATTCTTGTAATCCATTTTCTACCTTTGATAAGCAAACTTTACAGACTACTCTTCTTCATGCGCCCTTTAATTTTCAAATAGATCTGCAAATTGTAACACTCTAAATTTTATAAAAGGTAATTAAAACGAGTTGTGAAGTAAAAGTTAAGGAAAACGGATAGACGTTGTAAATTATTAAATGGTTTAAAATAATGGTTTCAAAAATATCCTCGTTGGGATTTATGGATAGCGTGTGGATAAGTTGTAAGTTGGATAGGGGAGAGGGATACCCGTTAATAGAGCCAACCGACCCTAAGGTCTGCAGCGCACCTCTTACCCTTTTCATTTTCTTGTTTTTTCTTCTTTCCCATTTTCTTCCTTCAAACACCTATCTCTAATTCTCTTGAAGATTGGCCAATTGCTTATGTGAGATTGGGAACTTGGATTTGGATTGAAGATTTAGCAAGGAAGATTAACTCATATCAATTAGGATCAAGAAGCAAGGCTGTCCTTGGACCTGGGTCACAGGGGAAGCCGCCCAGGGCCTAATATTTCTAGGGGCCCATTAGTAAAATAAAGCCTATATATATGTAGTAAGCCCAGTAAATAATATGAGTTTGGGCCCAAAATCGTGAGAAAATGCAGCCCGACTATAGGGAAAATATACAAGCGGGATTTACTTTTTGGTTTTCACGTGAAATCATCAACGTACACAAGAAGATATATCAGTGCTCCATCTTTCAACTTCCGAAGGTACACACAATAATCATAGGAACTTCTTACAAACCCATGTTTGATCATAAAAGTATCAAAACGTTTGTACCATTGCCTTGGAGACTGCTTCAACCCATACAACGACCTCCGAAGCAAACACACGTGTCCTCCTTCCCTTGTTCTACGAAACCTTCTGGTTGAGCCATAAAAATTTCCTCCTCCAAATCACCATGAAGAAACGTCATCTTCACATCTAGTTGTTCCAACTCAAGATCCTCATGAGCTACTAACGACAACGACACACAAATGGACGTGTGACGAACCACCGGAGAGAAATTTTCATTATAGTCCAGACCTTCCTTCTGACTATACCCCTTTGCCACAAGTCGTGCTTTGTAACGTACTGCTTCGGACCCTTCCAAGCCAAACTCCTTCTTAAAGATCCACTTACATCCCATGACTCTCCTACCTTTAGGAAACTTAACAAGAACCCAAGTTCCGTTCTTATGTAGAGACTCAATCTCCTCCGTCATTGCCCCCATCCATAAACCTGCTTCCTTTGAAACTATTGCTTCACCATAAGACCCTGGTTCATGGGAATTATCAACCTCCTCTTCCATTTGCAAAGCATATGCAGCCATATCCTCAAAACCATATCTAACCGGAGGTTTAACCTGTCTCCTTGACCGACCTTTAGCCAACGAAGAATTCTAGTCAGCTCTACCTTCATTTTGTAAACCAATTTCTACACTATCACGTGTATCTACCTCTTGAGGTTGTTCTTGACCTTCCATAGACCTTCCTCCACTATGTCCATCATCCCAGTTTGCATCAATCTTTACAAACTTACTTTGAACATTACCATCAAGGTCCACCTCTTCATCAGTTGACTCCATGTCAAGATCACCATCCTCCACCTTCTAAGATACAGCCTCAAGACCTACTTGTGAGACCAATGACTTCTTATCAAAAGTAACATCCCTACTCACAATTACCTTCTTTTCAGTCGGTGACCATATCCGATAACCCTTTACACCACTACCATATCCCATAAAAACTCCTTTCCTAGCTCTTAGTTCTAGCTTTCCATCATTAACATGATACTAGGTTGGACATCCAAAAACTCTCAGCCCTTAATAATCTGCAGGACTTCCGGGCCATACCTCAATGGGAGTTTTACAACCAATCGCGGTTGCCGGTGACTGATTGATCAAGCAGTGTTTATAGCTTCTGCCCAGAAGCTTCGAGCTAAACCAGCATTCGACACCAAACATCGAGCCCGTTCCAACAACGTTCTATTCATCCGCTCGGCTATTCCGTTTTGTTGAGGTGTATGATGAACCGTCCTGTGTCTTGCGATTCCATGTTCCTCACAAAACCCATCGAACTCCTTCGAACAGAACTCTAAGCCATTATCGGTTCTTAGACGTTTGATCCTTTGTCCCGTTTGGTTTTCAACCAACGTCTTCCAATTCTTGAACCTTTCGAAGGACTCACTTTTGTTTTTCAAGATAAACACCCAAGTCATTCTTGAATATAGTCATCAATGATCAAAAGAAATAACGACCACCCCCGAGCGACGAAACTCTTGTTGGTCCTCAACAATCTGCATGTAGGTACTCCAACACTGCCTTGGTTCGATGAATGGCTGTAGCAAACTTGCCTTGTGTTGCTTTCCATAAACACAATGTTCACAAAAACTGAGCTTCTCTGCCTTGTGTCCTCCCAACAGACCATGTTTACTAAGAAGCACCATACCTTTTTCACCAACGTGACCCAATCTCATGTGCCATAGCTTCGTTAACTCTGAAGCTTCTTCCTCTGGTTGTAAGACAGCAGCCGAACCTTGACTTACTACTGTTTACCCTTTCAGCACATATAGATTAGACTCCCTAAATCCTTTCATCACCACTAAGGCACCTTTAGACACCTTAAGAACCCCATCCACACAAGAATATTTAAACCCTTTCTCATCCAACGTACTCATCGAAATTAAGTTTTTCTTTAATTCCGGAACATGCCTGACGTTCGACAGTGTTCTTACCATGCTATCATACATCCTAATCTTGATTGATCCAATACCAACCAACCGACAAGGAGCATCGTTTCCCATTAACACACTGCCATAATCAACTTCTTGATATGATGAGAACCATTCTCTGTTTGGGCTCACATGAAAGGAACAGTCTGAGTCCATAATCCATACGTCTGACCTTCTGCCAATACAACAACTTGACACCATGAGAACCAAATCCGATTCTGAGCTTGCATCGTTCCTAGTCACGTTTGCGTTTTAGCCATTCGACTTGTTCTTGGGACATCCGTTTTTCCAATGCCCGGTTTTGCCACACCTGTGACATACATCCTTTAGACATGGTTTCCTACCTCTTGATCGAGATCTTCCTTTCCTCTGTTTTCCTCTACCTTTGTCTGATCAATCGACACTTCAACCTTCTTTTCTTGACACATTCAGACCAACTGGTTGATGGTTTGGTAAGTTCCCAGAAGCTTTACGCCTTAGCTCTCTTGAGTGTAGACTCAATCTCACCTCTTCTAAGGATATCGTATCCCTTCCAACCACAAAGGAATTCACAAAGTTTTCATATGAAGGTGGTAATGATACCAGAAGAATTAACGCAACATCTTTATCTTCAACTCGAACCTCCACGTTCTTGAGATCCATCAAGATTGAATTTAGTTCATCTAGATGATCCTTTAGAACTGAACCTTCCTTCATCCTTAACGAAAAAAACCGTTGTTTCAGTAACAGCTTGTTCGTCAAAGACTTTGTCATATAGAATGATTCGAGTTTGATCCACAGCCCCGCTGCTGTATCTTCATCTGCTACTTCGTAAAGAACCTCATCGGAGAGCGATAACAAGATTGTGGAGTGTGCTTTCTCATCTTGAAGATTAAACTCCACTTCCTCCATGTTCACTGGTCTTCCTCCTCCTAATGGAGCCCAGATTCCTTCTCGTTTGAGAAGTGCTCTCATCTTTAACCGCCAAAGACTGAAGTTGTTCTTCCCCGTGAATTTCTCGATCATCACCATAGGTGGAGCCATCTTTGTTTACCGTCAAGAACCTTCTTGATCTGACCAATTCAATTCAGAATTGAATCACTTAATCTCTTCTAAGATTGCAACCTTGTTTCTCCTGTTCTTCGTCTTCAAGAAACACACACACACAGATGCAAGAAACATAAATCTTGAACCAGATCGTAGAGCCTTGAGCTCTGATACCACTTTGCTGTGGATTTGAAACAAAAAACAAACAATATGAACTTGATTATCTGAATTCTTGATCATGAAAATCAACAAAGATGATTGAACATTCAAATCTCCATTAACACTCTTATTTAGGAACTCAAGAATACAAGAAAGAAACTAATACAAAGAAACAAGAAGATAAATTTGAAACTGATACAAGCTGAAAGTTAGGCTCCAGAGGATGGACCTTATATAGCTGAAGGTTCTGACCTCCGACCTTCAACCTCCAACCTCAAGTTGTTACAGCCTTCTAACCAACTAACAACCTTTAACAACATTTACACAAACACCCCTTAGACTTAGTATAAGTAACACAAAGATCCCACAAAAACATTTCTAGTTTTTGATTTTTACTTTTCATATTTTTTTTGACAATTTAAAAATTAGAGAGAATAGAGAATATGTAAAAACAAGTTGGTTGTAAAGAAAAATAAAAAAGGTGGTGAGATATTATAGAGGATTTGTAAAAAAGAAAATTAGCGGTCCGGATCAGTTAGGATCGACTCGCTTTTTTAGGACCGACTTGCTTTTTTAGGACCAATTTGGACTCTTGGACTGGTTCAGTCTGGACCGGTTCGTGACGGTCTTCACCTCCGGACCGGTCTGGAGCGAAGATCGGCATGGCGGTGTGGACCGGTTCAGGACTAGTCCGGTCTTGGCGGTCTTCGTCAGACCGGTTGGACTAGTCCGATTTGTTCACCTCTACTTTTACATATATACACCTACCTTTTTTCCTTTTCTTCCTCAAATGTAAACATGTATTTTTTAATCATTTTACAATAATAAGTCAAACCAAAACACTTTTTTAAAAGTAACTTATTAGCGTATAAGTTAATCCAAATACATTTTTTACTATTAAGCCCAAAAGCTCATAAAACAAGAAAATAATAAAACTTAAGCTAAAAATAAATAAATTTATCCAAACACCCCCGAGTGGCCGAGTGGTTAAAAAAATAACAAAAACAAGCTCGTCACCAAAATGACAAGTAGGGATGGCAACGAGCCGGTTTTGGGCCGGGGATTGGTCCCCCGTCCCCATTTAAAAAACCCGTCCCCGTCCTCGTCCCCGCTTAAAAAACCGCGGAGATTTACACGGGGATTCCCGTCGGCTAACCGGGAAAACTGCGGGGAAACGGGTATCCCCGTCTAATGTGAACGGGTAATTTTCACCGCGGGAATACCCGTATAAAGTTAAACGGTGATTTTTCATAGCGGAGATTCTCGTCACTATTAAGATTTTGTCACGAGTTTTAAAATACATACTAAAATTATACAACATTAATATATTCTCCACAAATATATACAAAACGATACAAGATAATGATTAAGTGTTGAAGGACGATCCAAATTATAAATTATATCACTCTTCCAACTTCATATGAATATATAATATATAATTAAAAATAGAATATAAAATATAAAAATAGAATAAAAAATATATAAAATATAATCGGTTAATCAGGACGGGTATCACCGTCCCTGTCCCTGTCCCGGCTTAAATTATTCGATTTTCACTATCCCTGTCCGCGTCCCCATTTAGCATCCTAGAACCCGTTCCATTTAACTCGATTTTTAATTTTTTCCGTCAGGTTCGGGTTTTTGTTGCCCCCCGGATGACAAGAGCAAAATGACTAAACGGGTATAGTAGATGAGTAAACGACATGTGGTCTAATCACATGGAATCGTGTGAATAGCAACACCTTTTCTGTTGGGGTTGATTAACATGGAATAAATTCGAATTCCTTGCCACAGAAAAGTATTTCCTCTATAAATACGAAGCAACTGATCCTTTTCATACGCAAGCACATTGAGAATGGCGAACAAGTATGAGCAGTTCAGATGCAAACCCAGGCTTCCGAAATTCGCCATCCCCAAAAGCTACGATCTCAAGCTCAAACCAGACCTCACCGACTGTAAGTTCTCTGGACACGTCGAGATCTCTCTCGAAATCGTCGCCGATACCAAGTTCATTGTCCTCAATGCTGCCGACCTCTCCATCGATTCCAAATCCGTCCGTTTTCAACCGGAGAACGGTTCAACGGTAAGTATTTGGTTAGTTTTTACTCGCTAATGGTAAAAGTAGCCTGATGATTGGGGTTATGTGGTTATAGGGATTTCCGGCTCTGGAAGTAGAATTATTGAAAGAAGATGAGATTTTGGTGCTGGAATTCGCTGAGAGTTTGCCTCTTGGTGTTGCTGTTTTATGCATGAGGTTCGACGGCACATTGAATGATCAAATGAAAGGATTTTATCGAAGGTAACTTATACTTGATCTTGTTGACTTTTTTTATCCACTAAACATATTAGAACTAATTGGTCTTTCTTTGTGATGATAATTTTGTTCCCGATTTTGTATTTTAATTATGATTATACATACCTAATTTGCAAGCGATAATTTTATTTGTGAAACCATGTTCTCTTGAATTCACTGTCCACTTCTATAAAAATTCACTGGACTTCTAAAAATAAATTATTTCCATACAAGATATAAGTAGATTATAAATAACTCATACCTGCAAGTGAATAAGTTTAACCTTAGAAAGTGGTTTGCTAAGGACCGTCAATGACTTTATTGGCCTGAGAATAACAAAATAGGCCTTTTGGACATGAAAAGTGATAACAAGTTGTACCTTTAACATTTTCGCAAAACTCCATTTCCATCAAGAATTGAATGGACTCAAATAGGGAAAAATGGGAATCAAGAAGCGGTCTGGTGCTTAGTTGTCGGTTACAGGCGAGGACTAATGAGATGAATTTGGAAGGAAGTAGTAAAGGTATGTGCATAGATGGTCCGTATTTTCCCGTGAGGCGTATAAGCATTCTTAGAAGCGAAATTGTTGATTAAATCTTTATAGTGAATGCTCTATAATAAATTGGTCTGAGTTGTTGTAATGTAAAATTGGTTAACTGATGTTAGCCTGAACACTGTTATAATAGGCCAGTAAACATCAGGTAGATATCCAATTCACGATTTATGATTGGAATTTCCTATAATTACAGACTTACTGTCACTCAATTCTACCTCAGACAATCCAACAAGCTGGATTTCTGGAATAAAAACTGCATTTATATATCCAAACTCTGCTGTAATGCTTCTTATTTATGTTTAGTTTTAGCAATCAGGCTGAAAAACTTGTAACTTAACATTTATGGAGATTTAATTTGACTTTGCAGTACGTATGAACATAACGGGGAGAAAAAGAACATGGCAGTAACTCAATTTGAACCAGCTGATGCTAGACGCTGCTTTCCTTGTTGGGACGAACCTGCTTGTAAGGTATGATTAATAACTTCATATGTAATTCCTTCTTCTTTTTTTTGTCTTTTGTCTTTTATTGGTTTCCTCATTTGCACATCTATTAGGCCACTTTCAAGATCACACTGGAGGTGCCTTCAGAACTTGTAGCTCTTTCAAATATGCCAGTTGTTGAAGAGAGAGTGGATGGCAAATTGAAGACTGTTTGTTACCAGGAATCGCCAATCATGTCTACATATTTAGTCGCTGCCGTTGTTGGTTTATTTGATTTTGTAGAGGACCATACTCCTGATGGTACAATTGTAGAATACATCTTGTCATTCATTTTTATGTTTGTAGATGTGACATTTTTGATGCATTTATTAATGAATTGGGTCCGTCTGGATTACGTTTTTATACCTATATAAATAAAAAAGTTTAGCTAAAAAGGAAACAGGTCGGATGTAATCAAATGCATAGTTTTATATGAAGAGTAAAACTATTATTGTCATAATTTAGTGTTTGTAATAGTAGTTATAACTAACTTCAAAGGAAAGTTGTAAAAAATTTGGTCAAATATAATTTTCTTTAATCCAACCAACCCGTATGGTATTCATGTATTTAGCGCCTTGCAGGAATTAAAGTTAGGGTATATTGCCAAGTTGGGAAGGCAAATCAAGGAAAGTTTGCTTTGGATGTTGCTGTGAAGACCCTTGGCCTTTACAAAGAGTATGTTCTGATTTCTTTTTTGCTAATATCCATATGGAAGGTAGCATAAATACCTATTCAGAAATTTGAAAGATTTTCTTTATCCATATTCTCTGGTTCTTTTTATTACTTGGAAAATAATATGGTTTTTGAGGGTCAACTAATCTTTAATGGATAAGTATTATTAAAATTTTATGTCTTAGTTAAGTATTAAGTTAAGAGTGAAACTTTTAATAAGGTAGGATTGTAGTTTAGGAGATTCTTTAACTAGGGATTAGCATCATCAGGCCTAATTTGATAGGTTGATGGTAAATCAAATCAAGACCAATAGGGTTAGTAAATTATCACACTTTTTACTGAATATTTTTGTGGATCTTATCAGATAGAAAGGGACTCCTCATTTTTTAAATTGAAAGTTATCCTATAATAATTTATGCAGGTATTTTGCAACACCTTATCCGCTACCTAAATTGGACATGATTGCAATTCCTGATTTTGCTGCTGGGGCCATGGAGAATTATGGTTTAGTTACATACCGAGAAACAGCTCTGCTTTACGATGACAAGCACTCTGCAGCTTCTAACAAGCAGAGGGTAATATATTGTACTTTCAGAGCAAGGAATTAGTTAATGTCTACTGAGGTTTTTAAATGTCTTACTGAGTTAATTAATTTAATTCAGGTGGCAACTGTTGTAGCTCATGAACTTGCACATCAGTGGTTCGGAAATCTTGTGACTATGGAGTGGTGGACCCATTTATGGCTTAATGAGGGATTTGCCACTTGGGTGATAATCCAATCATGTTTAATTCTGTCAGTTATATATGTGTGCATGCGCTCGCGTGTGCGTGTGCGTGTGCGTGTGTGCTGGTGAACATGTTATTTATAAGTTATTGTTATATGTAAATCAGGTAAGCTATTTAGCTGCTGATGGGTTGTTCCCTGAATGGAAAATATGGACTCAGTTTCTTGATGAAAGTACAGAAGGTCTGCGACTTGACGGGCTTTCAGAATCACACCCTATTGAGGTAGAATACTAGAATAGAATAAAATAGATGGCGTTTCTTATTATTGTACTTAGTTGTATGTTTATGATACATACATAGTATGATGCTTTGTGCTAAATAATTCTATTTTTGTATGTACGCAACTATGCATTTAAATTATAAAAAATTTCTCATGCAGGTGGACATTAACCATGCAGCTGAAATTGATGAAATTTTTGATGCAATAAGCTATCGTAAGGGAGCTTCCGTCATTCGCATGTTACAGAGCTATCTTGGTCCTCAAGTTTTTCAGGTTTGGTTATATGAATTTGACATCATTTTACGTTTTTTCTGTATACAGTTACCAGCAATTGTACTTTGAACCAGGTCTTCCAATTTTTGTGTTTTTCATCCTAATTATGAAACTTACAAACATTTTCTTACATGTTATATCTTTGTCACCACTCCAGCAAGCACTTGCTAAATATATAAAAAGACATGCTTATTCAAATGCGAAGACCGAGGATTTGTGGGCTGTCCTCGAGGAGGAATCCAATGAGCCCGTGAATACACTGATGAATTCATGGACAAAGCAGAAAGGTTATCCAGTTATCTCTGTCAGCGTCAAAGATAACAAATTGGAGTTTGAACAGGTTTCAGTTTTCTTCCCATTACTATATATTGAGTTTCATTTGGAAGGTCAAAATGGGTAATCTCTGGATATGGTTTGTAACACCCTGGGTTGATCCGAAATGTGTGTCCTAAATTTTTGAATTTTCCCGACATGATTATTGTCATATTTGATTAAAAAATAAATACTGTATCTTCATTAAAATAATTTTTTGGTTTATATGGTTTTATGGAATAAAAAAATACACTTTGGACGGCATTTGGGCAGGTGGACATTGTTTATTTATTTTGCCCTTTTGATTGGTCAGAGATAAAACGTATTTCAGATCTATCCTTTCAAAACTTATGAGTCTAAATTGCCCATCACCATCCTACGACTAAAAGTTTTAGTGATTTATAGTTGTCATGTGTTGACAGAGGCAATTCTTGTTGAGTGGTTCCCCTGGAGATGGGCAATGGGTTGTGCCCATAACATTATGCTGTGGCTCGTATGAAGCAAAAAGGAGTTTTTTACTGGATAAAAGATCAGAAACTATTGATCAGCCATCATCAAGTAGTTGGATAAAGATTAATGTTGACCGGGCAGGCTTTTACCGAGTTAAATATGATGATGACTTGTCTGCTAAACTAAGATATGCAATTGAAACTAAACAATTGTCAGCAATGGATAGATACGGTATCTACTCTTACTCTATTATGATGCTTCTTTTCAAAAAAAAGAAAAAAGAAAAAAAACTCTTCAGTTGAAAAAAGAATATACACTGTTGTAATTTTTTTTCTTTTTCGTTTTCTTTTACTTGTATATTGACAGGAGTTCTAGATGATTCATTTGCATTGTCTATGGCTGGCCAGCTGCCTTTGTCTTCTTTGCTTACATTGATGAGTGCTTATAGAGAGGAGTCAGATTATACAGTGTTGTCCAACCTAATCACTGTAAAAATCACTGCTTTTTGATACACTTTTTTTAAAAATCTTTTTATTATTTATCCAGCAGTTTACTTTACGTGCTCATCCTGAAGAATCTTATTTTTGGTACAACAGATTAGCTCTAAAGTTGCAGGGATTGTGGCTGATGCTGATAGCACGTTATTGGACAACATTAAGATGTTTTTCATTAACCTTTTCCAGTATTCTGCAGAGTAAGTTTTTTGGTGCCTGTAATATCTTATAGCTGAAGATGTAATCTAGATAATGGGTGGGTCAGGCTGATTGGGGAATGGGTTCAGTCAAACGGGTCTGTTTGGGTTGGTTTCAGTGTTGTAAAACTCAGCCTACTTGGCCAAATACTCGGCTTGAACTCGCTAAATGGTCCTTGACTGAGGCGATTCTAGCAAGATTAGCCAAAATAATTGGTTTTGGTAAAACTCAGGCCAACTTGGGCCAACTCGACATAGGCGGGAAGCATGAAGTCAAAGTGGGTCAGCAATTTTTAATAACTAAAGAACGCTAATGTAATGCATATTTGATGGAAAATTCTTGTTTTTCTCTAATGTAATGCAAATTTGATGGAAAAATCTTGCTTTTG
The DNA here is from genome assembly GCA_038502395.1 of Dittrichia graveolens. NCBI lineage: Eukaryota > Viridiplantae > Streptophyta > Magnoliopsida > Asterales > Asteraceae > Dittrichia > Dittrichia graveolens. Next base: position 35,358,074 of record JARJIL010000005.1, read on the forward strand.
AACATGATAATTTATATTTCTTCTATTTTGCTATGATCTTGAAAAATATTTGGCTATTTATCATACATATGATTCAGAATTCCCCAACATAACCCACTCCAAGTACCCCCCCCCCCCCCCCCTCTCCTAGGCAAATGAATGACCACTAGACTAGTAGCATTATCTCATATGTGTGAACTCAAGTAACCTAGATAAATAGTTGATCGAGATCTTTGCTTTTTAATAACTACACATGATGGACTTGTATATACATATTTTATTTTGATTCTGTATTTTGTCCTGCAGGAGGATTGGTTTTGATCCTAAAGAAAATGAAAGCCACTTAGATGCGTTGTTAAGAGGGGAACTTTTTGCTACTTTGGCTGTGTTTGGACATGAAGAATCATTAGAAGAAGCAAGCAAGCGCTTCCAGGCTTTCCTGGAAGACAGAAACACACATCTTCTTCCACCTGATATAAGAAGGGTTGGTATTTTTCTGCTTTTTATTTTCTTGTTTATTATGAGTGTTGACAATAGGGGGTTAGTTATGCTGCATCTAATCAACTGTGATATCTACTCTTTTTCCTTGTTTTTTAGGCGGTGTATGTTGCTGTGATGAAGAAAGTGACAACGTCAGATAGATCGGGGTTTGATTCGCTTTTAAAAGTTTACAGAGAGACTGATCTAAGCCAGGAAAAAACTCGGATATTAGGTGATTGGTTATTTTGTTATTTTGTGGAAGAATTTCTGTATAGTCTTGTGCTTGAAGTATAATTATGTGGTTATGTTATAGGTGCTCTTGGATCCTGCAGTGATGCTGATATAATTCTTGAAGTTCTTAACTTTTTGCTGACTCCTGAGGTATAGAAAATAGGGAATGCTTTGGTACATTATTAATTAATATTAAAATTGTTTTTATCTCTTTTTCTTGGAGATAGATGATAATTTATTGTTGATTAGGTCCGAAGCCAAGATGCTGTGTTTGGACTTGCTGTTAGCAGAGAGGGACGTGAAGTGGCTTGGAACTGGCTGAAGGTTAGTGGTATAGTATTTGTTTAGTTTTATTGCTGACTACTTTCTGTCATATTATATTTGGACAACCTCGTGAACATTTAATACTTGTTTTGAGATGATCGGTTAGGTTTAATGCTGGACTTCATTAAGATGATAATAAAATGAATACACTGTTGTGTGGCATTGCTCAAGTGAAACATTACTAAGATTTTTTGTTGCATAGAAGGCCGTTTGTTTGATGAACAATACACAACCTAACATGAGGGGATGTATAAAGAAGCTTAAATTTTCTTAATCCTATTTATTAGGGATTTTTGCTTATGATTTCAATCAGGTGTATCTGGTCAACTATAGGTCTTGCGGTTAAAAAATAAGAATTTGATTGCATATCATACACACTAATCGAACTTAGCTTATAACCGGGTTTCTAGAACAAGAATTCCTTGTAATGTATGTGTTTGTTTGTCTATGTGTGAATGGAATGTAGATTGGTGAAAATGGGGTTAAAATTTGAAAGAAAACCCAATTATTATTTTTTATCTCGACCATGGTCAAGTTCCTTCCTGACATGAAAATCAAACCAAACATCAGTCTTTTAGGAAACAAACTCTTACGGGTTTTTTTTTTTTGTCTAATTGTGCATCTAATTTGTTTTCTGAAATGCAGAACAACTGGGAACACATCTCAAATACCTGGGGCCGTGGCTTTTTGATGACGCGGTTTGTGAGTGCAGTTGTATCACCGGTATGTCTCCCAGCTCAAATGTTTATGCAATATGTTGTCAAGTAAATTGGTCCTTTCTGAATCCGAATCGACCCATTCATAAGTAAATTGGTCGATATCATTATCTGTAGTTTCATCCTTTCTGGCCATCTTTTATAGAAATGACGGATTATTACAACATCCCTTTTCAATATCCCAAAACCACTCCTTTTATAGTAAATGTATAATCATAAATCACACCCCATGTATGAAAAACTGAAAATTAGACAAGGTTGCATTGGTGTAAGGATCGGAATGTTTATTTATGTATTTATTATTATTTTTCGCAGTTCTCATCTTATGAGAAGGTGAAGGAAGTGGTAGAGTTTTTTGCAACCAATGCTAAGCCTTCGATTGCAAGGACGCTGAAGCAAAGCATCGAGCGGGTTCAAATCAACGCCAAGTGGGTCGAGACAATTCGAAATGACAAAAGCCTTGCAAACTGTATTCAAGAACTTGCATACAGGAAATACTAACAGGGAAGTGCTTGTTTATTTTTCCTGGTTTTCTGTTACTTTTAAGACAATGTTTTATTCTCTGTACCCATCATCCTTTCCAGGTAACCTTTGGTTAATGTTTTTAATCTTGTAAAGACAATGTGTTTTACATGGATGTCTTGCTTGCTTATAAGAGCAAGTGTAGTGGTTATCACTTATCACTACCGGTAGTTTTTTTTTAACAGCGAATTTAGTGGGCTGGGTCCGTAGTGACATCCATATAGGGCAGTATGCGAGTCCCAAGCCACGCACCATGAGGGAGTAATACCTTCCATTTTTTTTTAGAAAAAACCCATTGGCCAGACTCGACCCAAGACCTGAGCTATGGTGTAAAACCCCTATACCATTGGGCTGTGTAGTGTGACACCGAGCAAAATTTTTTTTTAATTTTTTTTAATTTTATTATATACCTAAATAAATTATCGAAATATATTGCAGACAATGCAATCACACAAAAAAAGTTCTGATTCGATTTCTTAATATTCAAAAACAACAAACCTCTTGGTCTTTTGCTCTTCAACTTCTCTTCTCCTACTTGTTAAAGGAGGGTCATTATAATTTCGTAATTAAAATAGCGGTTATGTGTAACGAAATATAATGAGGTATCCCCGTTTTAATATTTTGTGTAACGAACTAAACTTTGTTTGTATTAATACATCATTAAAGTCGTATTTTTTTTAGATTAATACAATAAAGTCCCTGAATATAAACATTGTTTGTAATGTGATCTATAATTGTCGGTTAGTGTCTCACTTTTTGTTTTTTATTAATTTATTTTCATTTCCAATTATTTCACAACACATTTGTTTATTATTATTATAATAGAGTTAATTACAAAAATGATAATGTTATTTTCACTTTTAGTCTTTTAACTTTAAAAATTACGAAAATAGTCACTGTGGTTGTCACTTTGTTTCACTGGACGTTAACTTTGTCCGTTAAAAATCCCCATGTGCATTGCACATAAGGGTATTTTGGTCATCTTTTACATTATTGCTAATAAAATAACATCACCCACTTTATATTCTATTTTATTAATTTTAAATGACATTTAACTCTTTTTAAATAAAATTCAATGATTGGATAGGAATTAATTAAGGTTCATATTCTATTTGTATAAATTCTTCGTCACTAAACACTATCAATATTTCTGGCCACTAATCCTTTTCCGGCCACCACTGTCCTCCACACCATCTCCAAAAATGAAACATGAATCAAAGAAAAACGGATTCAGTGATTTGCAAATCAAAGAAAAAACAATCCATCACAAATTAAATACATATTGTTGTAAGTTGTAACCTTAAAAATCAATTTTTTTACAAATACGAACAATAGCAACTACCAAAACACCCAAAATTGATCATATTCATCAAGGTTAGAAAAAATTCAAATTAAACCCAAATTAAGCAAACAAAAGTTGTGCAAAAATTTCAAATGATCAAACAAACTACTCCCACAAATTTACCCAAATTTGGGTTATAAAAGTGGTTCTCAAATTTACCACAGTTAGAGTTACATTCAGAGAGAGAGAGAGAGAGAGAGGAGAAAGAGCAAGAGGGTGTGCTTCCAGAGAGAGAGAGAGGTTTTACTGTTTTAAAGAGAGGGAGAGAGAGAATGTGTGTGTGTGTGCTTCCGGTTGCATATGATCTTGATTTAATCTTCGCTATGATAATTTCATCTAGAGAGAGCTGTGACGTTGGAGATTTGAAAAAGAGGTGCGGTGATGGTGGTTTTGCCTACGGTGACACAACAAAGAGCAAAGTCCGGCTGTGGTGTTGGGTTTTGACCTACTAACGGCGGCGGGTGGCAGTCAGTGGTGTTGTTCTAAATGTTTGCCAAACAATGGTGTTCCATGGAGGTTCTGGCGGTAGTCTTCCTCGTTTGCTGGCGGCAACAATCTTCCAGGATTGGCGGCGACGGTAGTCACAAGGTCACTGAAGCACTAGTTCTTAGATGGTGGTGGCGATGGTTAGATGGCGGTGGTTAGATGAGGCTGGTGGTTACCGGTGGTAAGAAAGTTAGAGAGAGAGTAATGACTGGGAAAAAGGTTTGAGAGAGAGAGAGTAGAGAATGGATGAGGGTTAGTAATTAATAAAAATACACTATTAAATTATGATTTAGGGTTAGTAGTGCTTGGTAACATAGATAGTAGACAAAATGACCAAAATACCATCATGTGCAAGGCACATGAGGGCTTTTAACGCAAGACTTAACGTCAGTTAGTGTAAAAGACCGCAACTGAAATAAAGTGACAATCATAGTGATTATTTTCGTAATTTTTAAAGTTAAATAACTAAAAGTGAAAATTAGTGACAACCACTAGGACCATTTTTGTAATTAACTCTTTTATTTTTATACAATTTAGAGTGAATTACTGATTTGGTCCATGTGGTTTATTAGAAATTACTGATTTACTCATTTAAATTAAAAGTTACTGGTCCCTAAAATTGACAATTTATTACAATGTCCTTTAGCCACTAAAAATAACGACGTTGGTGTTAAAAATTTCAAAATGATCATTTTTCCCTTTTATAACATCATATACTTAGTCTCTGTAGTTTTCAAATAGTTTCGCACTTAGTCCTTTAACATTTTTTAATAATTTACTCTATACATTTATGCATATGTGTGTATATGTATATATATAGTATTTTTATTTAATACTTATAATTATATTTTTTTTATTATTATTTATAATATATATTGTATAGGACCTGCGCAGTTTTTACTGTTTATAAATGAGTTTTTCTAACTTGCGCCATTTTTATATTATATAAGTAGTTTATGCAATATAACACAAAATGTTAGATAGAGTAGATGATAAGGCTTTCTTCTTTTAAGGATGAGATAACCAGATCCAACCTCCAATGCCGCCTTCTTTTCTTCTCTTTTTTGCTCCTTTCCTGCTAACCCCTTCCTTTCTCCCCTTTTTTCCCCCTTTCTACCCCTTCAGTTTACGTTTTTTTACTTTTTATCCAATTTTTGTTTTCTTTTTATTTTTAGCAAAGCCTATTTTTAGCAGGAGAAAATTTTTATGTTTTTCGTTTTCTGTGAAAAATAATGGAGTTTTAATTTTTTGAATAAAATTGAAAACGTGATTAGATGAAGGGGTGGAGCTTTTCCTTTTCAGAAAAAATAAAAAACATGTTTGGTTGAAGTATTTTCTTGAAAAAATGTTTGAAAAAGTATATGAGTTTGGAAAAATTGAAGAGTTTGGAAAAATATGAAAAAGTGAGAGAGTTTTCTGTTTTCTTGGAAAAATGTGCAAGTGAACATGTTTTCTAATTTTTAGTTTTCTTAAAAAAATTTCTGAAAAAATAAAGAATTTTTCTTAAAGTAAACGCAACCTTAGTATCCTTTTACTTTAAGTCAATAGTTCAATTTCCATTTTTTCCTTTTTAAGAAACCTATTTCGTAAGAGTCAAATTTTTAAATAATATAATCTTCTAAAAAAATTCGGGACGTAAATTCTTTTTATTAAAGTGCTCATACAAATTAATGAAACAAAAGATAAACAAGTTTTCTAACAAAAAAATTGATTATTTAAATCTTTTTTAGAAAAAAAATATATATTCTCCTACTCATAACAAGATGAAATGTTGAAGTCTACTAATTCTCTTCCACACCTTTAATTTTAACACTTATATTTATCTTGTAAGGAGGATACCTGAATGATATATCACATCTCTTTTTAGAAACTCATTTTGTAAAATAGCCAGATAACTTTATGTTGTGCATCCTTTGAAATGTTCTTTAAAATGTAAATCATTTAAAAAAAGTTGCCCCCAAGTAGATTAATAAAACAAGAGATAAGTAAAGTTTATGAACGAAAATTTTAGTATCACATCTCATATACAAACAATTCTAAAAGTTAACAAATACATAAACTTTTACTTCCAAAATATACGAGGTAAGGTGTTTGATTATAATTTTATCTATACATTCTTAATTTCTCTCCTCATTCTATTTTATATAATTTATTTTTCTTTTAAAATTTTCTTTAACTTAAAGGAGCACATCCATTTGTTTTCTTCATACTCGTTCCCCAAGTGTTCGACACTCGGTCTTACTAGAACTATATTACGATACGCTTAGGTACACTTGCCTATCTATGTTGTAGTCAGTATTTTGGTGATTCCAATTTATAAATATAAAACCTGATTTGATTCATGCACATCAAGTTTTTGGCACCGCTGCCGGAGAACAATTTTATTTCACTTTATTCAATTTTATTGTTAGTTAATCGATCCTTTCTACTAGAAATTTCTTAAAGATAGTTACTCTTTTCTGTTTTGTCTTTTTTTGCATATAATACGGTGCTTTCTATTTTTGAACACGACGCGTTTGGTGCGGTAGCCTTTTGTGTTTCTATTTGTGTTTCATGTGCAGTTATATGGATCCTCAATCAATTTTGTGGGAAGTAGAGCCGAAATCAAAACCGAGAAATTGTTATGGAAATTCATACAAAGTCAAGTTGTGAATAATGAGTTGTTGAAAATTAAACTGGCTCAACAAGCACTCAATGAGGAAATTCAGAAAAATCAACCAGAGTCAATCCAAAAGTTTGAGAGGCAAGTTGAGAGTTTAACTCAACTCATTATTGCAAGCCCTGTAAAACAATTGCAAGAAAATAACAAAGAGTCCTATGAAGAGGTAGAACTGGTTGAGGAAACTTCAAATGTCGAGCCGTTGATATGCAGCCAAACAGAATCTCCATTGGAGGAGCTAGATCAAAGTCATGGAATACCCATAACAAAACAACCATTTTGGGCGTCTAAGCTTGAGGATTAGCCAAATTTAAAATTAAAAGTAGGCAAGGTTCATGATGCAAGGGAAACAAAGGGGGAAACAAGGAGGTTGGAAGGTAAAGTGGTACCACCTACTGCGACATACATAGGTAACCTATATCAGGTATGTACCAATATTACCACCCGCACTTCATTGCAAGTGTGGGGTGATGTGTTATAATTCATAGTAAATAAGTACGGAGTCAAGCTAGAGACTTGGACAAAAACAGACGCTTCTCGGGAGGCAACCCGTGGTTAGTTTAGGTTTTCTTTTCTATTTTATTTTCAAAAATTTGTGGGTGTGTTTACTAGAAACCCTCACCAGACTACAACTCGTCCACTCGGGCTGCCGAGCGGTTTAAAGGCTTGTTGCATATGCTAAATGCAACTGTGATTCCTACGAAAGTGAGGTATTTTATTTTGTTTTTATTCTATTATTATAGACTAATGGCTGCTCGAGTCTTTTATTTCTGTGGTTACATATTGGAGCAATTTTTCATTACAACGAGAACCGTGATTTTTCCGGAATATACATTGATTTCTTGGAGTGTGCACTTATGCCGGCATTCAGTTTAGCGATATATTGATTCAGTCTGACAGCCATTCGAAAGATAACTCAGGGGAGTTTGTTTCTAATCTTTTTCTACCTTTATTTTGTTGTCTTTATGTATAATGGGGACATTGTACAATTTAAGTGTGAGGTAGGGATTAGAAAAAGTTTTTCCGCTCGAGGTTTAATCCTTGATTAAATTATTATTTTATTTGGGCTATAATTTTAAAATTTTAATATCATTCGAGTAAAAATTATGTATTAGTTAAAAGTGTCATGATAATTGAATTGTAAACAAATTCAGAGGTTATATTTAGCTTTTATGCATAGTATTTGTGGCTTTCCGCCATTTGAAAGGAATTTCTATTTATAGTAACCAACTATTAATTTTTGGATTATTACATAAATAAAAAGGTTAAGCCCCTTTTGAATCTAAGCTTGACAAAAATAGGCTGGGTATAAATTTCTAATTTTACTAATCACATGCTTAAAAAAGAGTGAGAAAAAAAAGCCAAATGTGCAAAAATATAAAAGAGCTAGAAAAAATATATAAGTCAATAAGTGGCTTTTTGAACTCAAAATTATTGAACTCTGAGGGTTGTTCTACACATAATCATCTAAAGTCAACCGACTGAGTTGAATATTCGCTACATGGGTTCCATCAAAAGTCATGGACTTATAAAAAGAGCAGAAAAGATTAAAATCATATGTGAACTTAAGTTGAAAAATCTGCAATAAGTCATGAGGTCGAGGGATTTTTTAAAGGGCAAATTAACCGTTTCTAAAAATATATATAATTCAGAAATTAAGACTTGGTTACTTATAAGAAGAGAAAGTATTCGGGTGGTTGCGAAGTTAATGCGGATCAAAACACGAGTATATGCATAATTATAAGTGTAATTGATGCCTTGTTTTTAATCAACCATACTGACACTAGTAAGTGATACTTAATTTTTAAAAGAATGATGTTATTTATTTGAGTTTTATAGCCTGGATAAAGTTATGATTTGCTTGGGGACAAACAAAGTTCAAGTGTGAGGTATTTTGATATCGTTATATTTAGATATATATTTTAAGCGATATATGTAACATCCCGAAAATGGGCCTAGTTGTAACCTTGAGAATTTAATAAGAAATTGCAATTTAAAGGATGAAGATAGGTCATAACTATTACACGAAGGTTAAATAAAAGTTGATGGAAACGAATAATAAGTTATTAATTATTAAACGGTTTAAGATAAGGATTCTAAAAATATCTTTGTTAGTTAAACAGGTAATCGAGAGTCGAGTTGTAAGTTGAAAAGGGGAAAAAATACCCACTTGTGGATATTATTAAACCATAAGTCGGTCTCTTCCTTTTGATTTACATAGACACACATACAACACATTTCATACTCCTGCTTCATCTTGTTCTTGCACCTTGAAGGAACAAAATCAAAGAGAAAGTAATCAACATTCAATCCAACAGTAAATCAAGTGTTCCAATATGTTCTTGATTATCATCTCCATCATTTTCTTCATCCTTCCAAGTAAGTTCCTTCTCCATGTTCATCCTTTTGGAGCTTTAGGTCAAATGGGTTAATTTTGATTTAGCAATCAAGCATTGATTTTGATGATCTCATTCTGTTCCTACACCTTATACTATTAGTTTTGAATCAAGTTCGTGGGTGAAAATGGTGTTCTTGATTGAATTTGGAGAATTTACTCAAATGGGTCAAATTTGAAGAATTTGATCTTGAATCTTGATTTGGATGTTAAAGTGTGTAAGAATTAGTGATTCTAGCTTGTTTAGACTTGATATAACATGTGTGAATACTGGAATTTGATTAGAAATCTATTAAGATTGAGTTGGTATGAAAATGGATTGAACAGAGTGTCGAAACTCGTCACCGGTCTGGAACAGATTGCTTGCGGGCGCAAGGAAAAGCCTTGCTGCCTCAAGGGAAGTTGCTTGTGGATGCAAAGGTTATCTCTTGCGGGCGCAAGCAAGAACCCTTATGGGCATAAGCATAAGGCTTTGCGGCCGCAAGGGGGTTTTGCCTATAAACAGCAAACAGTTTGTTGTTTTATGTGTATAGTGTCCGGGAACTTTGTTTAGGTGAACCCGACAATCCGAAAGAACCCGGAACATTATATCTGTTTAGTGTAGCTTTCCAGGTGAGTGTCGGATAGCATAAGATTTAGTATACTTATATTATATGTTAACAAGGATTAAGAAGTGAATCAACGAAAGGTAAGTTGTAAGAACTTACGGTTTTATGATCAAGTGTAATTGCGAGTACCTATGTTATATGATTATTGAATCATGATATAAAATGTATTGTACACATGCTATGAGACTCTGAATGGGTCAATTATGATTGAAGGTCGAGTACCTTAGTTATATGAATACTGCACGTATGAAACATCTAGTGGATAATTTGATATGCACTTGAATAGTGTAATTTATGAATCATGATTATGATATGTGTTTTCGTGCGCGCTATGAGATCATGAATGGATCAGTTATGTGAATCATGATTATGATATGTGATTGCGTGCACGCAATGAGATCGGATTGGATCAGTTATGTGAATCATGATTATGATATGTGATTGCATGCGCGCAATGAGATCCGATTGGATTGGTTGTGTTTGTGACCGGATCCGGACTTGGGGACTGATTAGTCCATTACTGGGGCCAACACGAGGTCTAGGATTTCCTTGAGGCCTGCGGGTCGATGATAGCGTCAGTGGTACCTTGATAGGTATTTAGGGCCTTGCAAGCCCAATTCTCCTCGAACAGTGGTGGGGATCAACTAACTGTTGTACCCAATGGAGTCGATTGATTCCATAACACAATGGTGGACCGCTTTACGCTCACCTACCGGCGGGGTTGATGTGTTTCGTACCCCAATTTGGTGCATTGAGCTGGGCTAGCTACCTTGCAAGATATGTTACCTTCTGACTACGCCAGCCAGAGCCGGAGACAAAGGGGGGCTGAAGGGTGCTTGGCCCCCTCTAATTAGGCTAAAGTCCTTATATATTATAATACATGTCGAGAAAATTTTTGTTAAATTCATCCACAACTAAAATTAAAAACCCAATATAACATCAAAATAAACAATTAAGACTAAACCAGCATTCTGCCTTTAAGGTTTTGAAGGTTTTCTTATTTTATTCACTTTTTCTCAAATTGTTTTTCATGAAATTGGTGTAAATGTTGTTTTTGATTATATCAAAACCAAACCATCAAAGAATTTGGAAACTAGAAAAAATGGGGATTACCTATTTTACTATCTTGTTTATAGTATTGAATTATAAAGTTTAATATAATAAAGAACCTTCTGTTATTGAAATCCTGAGTCAAAAGTCTGTAGTGAACAATTATTTTTGTTATTGAATTATTGAATCACAAATCATGAATTAACGTCATCAAATTAAATCGTTATTATTTTAGTTTTTACTATCCCAAATATTTTTTTATTTAATATTTGTTACAAACATGTTAATTAATGACAAAACGATTGATTTTAAGTATTATTTTAACACGTAACTTCTTGTCTTTAAATGAACTTTCATTATTTTTTTATCTTACAAAATAATCAAACTTTTTACGTCATTCGTATATTATGGGTATTATTAGTATACGAGCCCCCCTATTTAGAAATCCTAGCTCTTGACGCCGACTCATAGCGAGATGCTAGGATAACACTATTTGATAATTATTATTGATATGTGATATGATATGCTCTCATCATTGTTACTGATATATGATGTGTTTATATTAATCCTTATGCTATCTTATGCTCACTAGATTTGAAAATCTAACATCTCTCCTAGTTTGTACGCTTTTGCAATATTGTACGTTTGGCTTTGCCGGGGGTTGCTTTTCTGTTGTTGGGACACATTATGATTCTTTGTCAGGTATGATGGTTTTTCGATATTGATATTTGTAACACCCGTTTGTAAACTGAAAACCCTGTTGAGTTTTTTTAAACAAAGAAATTACTCTATTAAGATTTCCGCTGCATGTTTATTAAACTGATTTATGATTGAATATAAGCTTTAAAAAGCGATAATTTGACCTTGAAATCGCGGTGTTATAATATATGTTTTATTTTAGCTTGGTATTGTTCATGAATAAGTCAAAAAGTACTTAATATCTTACATTGTTGGTTTTTAGGTTAAAAAGGCGGATGATTAAAAGTTTTAAGCAAAATCCGAAGAATCCGAAGAAAATGATAAAAGCTGTCAGCTCCGACACACCTCCACTGTTTTGATCATATCTCACTCATACGAACTCGGATTAAGGTGATTTAAGCGGCCATGGAAACTAGGGTTAAAGAGATACAATATCACTTTTATGGTTAATGCCTGAAAACGCATGGTCGCGACGCGACGGGTGTCTAGATCCAAAAATATTGTGAATTATTCAATTGTCGCGATGTGAGACAAACATGGATGCGACACGAAGCGTCAGAAACATGAAATCTATAAATTTAGGCCTATTTTCGACCTAAGGAACATATATGCGGTTAAAGGACTAAATACGTAACTATTTAAAAACTACAAGGACTGAGTTTGTAATATTAAAAGAGGGCAAAATAGTCATTTTAAATTTTTAACACCAACACCGTTACTTTTAATTGTTAAAAGACTTAGATTGTAACAAATTGTCAATTTAAGGGACCATCTTAGTAATTTTTTAATTTAAAGAACTAAATCAATGATTTCTAACAAACCATAGGGACCAAATTAGTAATTCACTCTACAATTTATAAATATTTCTTTTCATGGCATAACTAAAAAAGAAATAGGAGGAAATGAAAATTTGATTTTTGGGTGGGAAATTAAAAAAACAATAGAGAAGGAAACATATCACTTCTCAATATTTTTTTTACTAAAAGGGGTGTAATTTCAAAATATATTTACTAAATGGGTGTAGTTTTAAATATTTATACTATTATATAAATAAGTTAACATTATTTCTTCTTAATTTTAAAAGTTTTTAAAATTCAATGAAGACAAAATCTTGACTTTTTATTTTATCTAAATTAATTACATACACTTAATCTTTAACCATATCGTTCTCTCTCCTAATTTACTTTAACTTTTTATTTATTTAAAATATATTTTCTCACACTAACACACTGTCTCAAACAAACACAATTATCAACCCACATCAACATAATTTTTAAAATCTTATTAACGTTTCTCTCTTTATTTCATCAATATAAATCTTTTTCTTATTTTAATGTATTCTAGAATTATAAATTTTTTTCTTATTTTGTGTGTATTAAACTTTTAGTTTTTGGTTATTTTATGTATTTTAGTTACATAAATATGTAAAACATTTACAAGTTTAGTACATACAATAGAAACTTTAATACACACAATAGCAACAAAATAAAAGTCCAATACAGACAATAGAAAATTTTTAAATCCAATACATACAATAGCAAAACATGAGAACTTGGATACATTTTGATGAACTCAACCTTTTTTTTACTGCTATTTTCAATTGTTTTACAGCTTTTTTTGTTGCTATATTTTTTTAATGCTTTTGTAACTTTTTTACTGCTCTTTTTGCTGTTTTTTTATATTTTTTTAATTATATTTTATCACAATCACAACATTTTTTTAAACAATGCTAACAATCATAAATTAAAACCAATATCATAACACATATACTGTTTTGTTTTTTAGGTACTAAACCAACTATGGTTTCTTATAAAAACAAAAAGACAAAAAAACATTTCCAAATATTTTCCGAACATCTTGACGGATAACCAATCTTTATCTACAAAAAAACAAAAAAAAATGAGAGACATAGTCATACCAATTAACCTAATATATATATATATATATATATATATATATATATATATATATATATATATATATATTAAATTTATCTTTATCATGGCTTAGGCATCTTTATCTGTAACAGCCGCAAAACCGGGCTAGTGTTTGGCGGATTAGCGGTGCATACGTATTTGTGATTAAATTTCATTTATTTGGTTAAGTGGCTTTGTGGGATTAGTTAAATTAGTTAAATGGTTTAGTTTATTATGTATTTATGGTATATTAGGGTACTGATGAAAAGAAAGAAAAGAAAGTCTAGTATGTATGCATGTATGTATGATATCATGTATGTATGTAAATTGGTATGTGTATGCATGTATGGTAAAAAGGGCTTCTTGACACCTAATATTGTGTAAGCACACGTGTAAATATATGTAATCATCTGCTTATTTTGAAAGAAAGAAGGAAAAGTGTAAAGTGTGTGTGTGTGGGTGTGTGCTCTAGAAGAAAGAAGAACAATAAAGAAAAAGAAGCAACTTGAAATCCTTGAAGAATTGTGATTTATAATTCAAATAGAAGGTTAGAATATGTTTTATGCCATGATATGATTTGTTCTGAGGTGTATATATGTTAAAGAACATGTTTATGTGGTAGTTCACCATTTATGGGTTTTTGAAGAAAACTTGATTAGTGGGTTTTAAGGATTATGTTGTTTTGATTGTTAAAAAGATGTTTTTGAAGTTATATATACGTGTTATATGGTATACATGAGTTTAGATTGAAGAAAATTGTAAGTTGAAATGAAACATTTGAATTATGATGGCTGGAAATCCGATTAAAATGGAAGACGAAATTCTAGAAGGAAGCTTGTCGCGGCGCTACCTTGAAGGTCGCGGCGCGACGTTCATGAAATCCGACAGATGAGTCAGTTTATGGAAATCCGAGAGTTGTAAATCCTAATCCTCAAAATCCGACACTAGAAATCCGAAGAGCATGAAATCTGACTCCAAATCCGACAATCAAAACCCGGGAACGAAATCCGAGGCTCAAATCCGGATTCGAAATCCGACAGTGTCGCGGCGCGACGGGGCCTGTTCAGAAATGTTGTTCGTTTTGTTTGTGTTTCGTTTGGGAAAAGTTGTATTGTTAATTATATGATTAAATCAAGTTATTTACATGATTATGAGATATAGATATATGTTGAAAGATATATTTATATATTCGAGACTGATTCGGTTGTTGCTGTGTTTTTAGGCAAACCACAGACTCAGTGATATTAGACAACTGAGCACGCGTGATTCGAGGACTAAGGTGAGTGGAAGTTTACTCACGGGTGGTTTTGTTGGTAACATTATGAATTGATTGATTGAAGGATTGTTTGAATGCAAAGATTGTTTGTTGATTCGAATATGAGATATTTGACTGATAAGTTCATTATGCGAAGATAGATTGCTTGTCATGCCATGATAGACTGTTAAATCTGCTATATGCTAAATGAGAATTATATGTTCATATATGTTATACGTGAAAGATCTATGATTGTGATTGTGACTGGAATAGTATTTGGATTGTTTGAGAACCGACTTCTGTGTCACGGGTTGGAGAAGATCAGCTTCTGTGTAAGGGCTGGTTGGGGTCAGCTGCTGATACGAGAGCTGGGCTCGCTTGCGGTTGGTTGAACAGTAGTAGCTCCTCTGTTGCATTTGTTGCTCAGAGGGGAGTTTACTGTGCCAATCGGCAGGGAGCTATCGGTAAACCTTTGCTTTGGCCAACTTTGGTTGTAGGTTCGGCAGAACCGCCGGTCCTCGGGATGAAAGAGATTGTTGAATTGACGGATTGCTTGAGGATCGATGTTCAGAGGTTCCGTTGGGAACAGTGTTTGTTTTGTGCTTGTCTGTAGCTTCCATTCACTTAGCTTTGTGCTAACCCCCCACGGTTGATTGCTTTTTGTAGGTTTATGTGAGTAGTTGTTTAGTTTGTTTGTGGAAAGGGGAATTTGACCAATACTCTGATATTGTATTTTGAGAAGAGACGAGCCACGTTTTATAATCTTTTGTAACACAAACGGATGTTGTGATTTGTAAAAGTACTTTGTACTTGTGAATGTTTATGTTAAATGAAATTAGAGAATGCTTCCGCAGCGTTTTTAAAAAAAATGGCTTAAGTTTTACGATGTTACATTATCGGTTGTGACCACTTTGCATATAAAACCGTATTTCTTTTTTAGTATTGTTTAAAAAATTATTGTGATTGTCATATAAAATATAATAAAAAATCATTTAAAAAAAGCAGCAAAAAATAGTAAAAAACAGTTCAAAATAGCATTAAAAAAAGCTGTAAAACAACAGTTAAAAATAACAGTAAAAGTAGCTATAAAAATAGTTAAAAGAAAAAGGATATATAGTAGTAAAAAACAGTTAAAAATAGCAGTAAAAACAATGGTAGGGTAAAAATTGCGGTAAAAAAACTACACTCATTTAAGAGCAATGGCTGTATAAATAGCATGTCTTCGGCTTATGTGTCCAAGCGGTATCAATTTGAACACCACCCCAACCGTATAGTATGAAACCAAGCAAGAACACTCTGTATCTAAATGTCGAAGGAGAGAGGAGAGAGCGAGGAGAGAGAGAGAGAAAAGAGGAGAGAGGAAAGAGGAGAGGATAAAGAGTATTTTTTTAAATAAAAAAAGTTTGAAGCGTGCAAAGCGTGAATAGTACTGGTGTTTAAACATGACTAAAACATAAACTGGATTATACTGACATGACGCTGATATGGCTCGAAGAATGAAATACCCATTTAATAAATAGAGTTAATTTCATACATACCCTTATTAAATATCAAAATACCATATTTACCTAACTTAACTTATAAATATCATATATACCCTTCTTAAGCTTTTATATATCTTATTTGTCTAACTTAACTTATAAATATCATATATACTCTTCTTAAGCTATCATATTATCTTATTTACCCAAACCACTTTTTTTATTTATTTTCAATCATTTTAAATAAACTGTAATTATAAAATATAATCAAATGACTATTATACCCTTCTTTTAAATCTATTTATAATATTTCACATATACCCTTACTAAACTTTATAAATCTATTTGTGGAAGGAGCCAAAAAAATGTTGCTTAACCATCGCATCTTCATAAATTTGATAGGTAATATTTCCAGATAGTATGAATAATTACTATTGAATGGTTTTTTATATTTGCATGCCAGCGTAATTCATTTGTTTGTAGGCAATTTACTTCCGGTGATGTTCGTATCTTTCATAGGTGTTAGTAAATTTGTGTTTAGAAATGTTCTTTTAAAAATTTATTGTTTTCAGCGTAATGCTTTTGTTTGAAAGAATTAGAATTGTTTTTAAAATATGTTTTCAACGTAATTCTTGATTGGTGCGTTATTTCCTTATATATATATACACACGCACGTATGAACCATACTCGATCATCTAAATTAATTAATAGAATGTGTATATATATGTATGTATGTATAATATATAACTTAGATAAATCTGATATTTAAAAAGTTTAGTAAGGGTACCGATGAAATTTTATAAATATATTTAAAAGAAGGGTATAATAGTCATTTAATTATATTTTATAATTATAATTTATTTAAAATGATTAAAAATTAATAAAAAATGATGATTTGGGCAAATTAGATATTATGAAAGCTTAAAAAAGATATATATGATATTTATAATTTAAGCTGAACAAATAAGATGTTATAAAAACTTAAGAATGATATATGATATTTATAACTTAAAATAAACAAATAAGATATTTTGATATTTAATAAAAGTATAAAATTAATCCTAATAAATATATTAGAAACAACAACCGTTTGGTCAAAAACTCCACTTCTTGACTTCATCTCCCGTTATAAAACCTTTCACCCTCGTTACGCACTATCAGAAGTCAATATGCATCCTGTTCCTATGACCGAGTAGCCGGAAGGGAGAACGTGTACAGATGGATTCAGCCAACGCCCACAAGCCTCTGAGAAAGATTTCAGAAGCCTTCAAAGACATCGCTAACTGTATCAAAAACCCAAATCAGCCGGAGTTAGAGCTCGAGCTAGAGTTAGCCTCTTTTTCTCGCGCTTGTTCTCTTGTTTCTCCTCTTTTCCGATGCCTCGGTATTGCATTTAAGTTCGCTGAAATGGACTATGTCGCCAAAGTACGCTCACTCAGTTACCATTTCCCTTCAATAAGTCTGTTCTTGCTTTATGTTTTAGTGCGAACTTTTAATCACTGTATTCAATTTTCTATATTATTTTTGTACTAGATCATTTCTTACTTAATGGACGTTAGGTTATTGAAATTTTATCTACGAGATGCTTTTCTAAATCATGTTTGTATGTGATTGATTGTGGGTTTTGATCTTTATTATTATTTTTATTTTTCTGTGTGCCTAGGTAAATGATCTTTGTGAGACTTCCAAGTCTATTTCGACGTTGCAGTTGATGATGCAAAAAGATATTGAAGAAAATTGTGTAAGGAAGCCTGGTAGCCATACCAGGAATCTTTTGAGGGTGAAGCGTGGTTTGGATTTGGTTAGAGTGTTGTTTGAACAGATTCTAGCTTCAGAGTATGTCTTTCTTCTACTTAATCAGTTCAGTGCTTTTAGAATGAAAATGGCATGCTTGTTTGAGTGTTAGGCGTTTGAACAATTAAAAGAGCTACCCCATGATTTAAAATTTAGTCATTTATCTGTAAACATTAGTTACGAGACTAGGAAGATCGACAGGGGTCTTTGACCCACAACTACACAATCAACAGTCAACATAGTTTAGGTTGGGACACGGATCTCAAAGAGGAAAGTGTAGATGGTTTTATGGTACAGATTTGAAAAGATATGGCAATTTTAATGTTGTTTCACAACTCACAAGTGAAGAAGATAATTTTGCTTTCATTATCTGACCCGAAGAGAGTTTCAGTTCAAGAAGCATGCTGATGCTCACAAATTCATTTAGAAAACGGAGACAATTTGGTGATACAGGTCCTCTGTACAGCTCACTTATTTAGAGCACACTAACACCCGCCCCCTTCAAGCTGATGCATGAATATCAAACATGCTCGGCTTGGCTTGAAGACTTTCAAGCTTGGCTTAAGGAAGGCTTTTTGTGAGTATATCTGCAATTTGTTGTTCTGATTTGAGAAGGTAGGTAGGTCATGTAGTATGCCATTGTTAATTTCTTCTTTGATGAAGTGTCGATGGTGGATAGTATTGTGAGCTATATTGATATGATCAATATTCTAGAGATCTTTTAATTATGATAGATATTAGATTTTAATTATAGAAATTATATTATCTTAGGGAGCAAGTAATTTTTCTATTACAAATAGAGGTTTAGGGGTAAGATATTAGGGGGGGAGAGGATTAGTTTTAGAGAAAAGTTTAGGAGAGCTACTACATCTCGAAAGTAGGTCAAGGAGAGACGGGTGCCTCTCGGATGCATGCCAACTATTGTAATCGTTCCTCTTTATCAATATATCAAATTGGTTCGTATCAAATTGTATTAGAGCAATGATTATGGGCGGGAAAAAGAATTCAAGGTTACTGTTCATCAGCATTGTTCACGCCGACTACTGTTTACTTGGTACTATTCATCGCATTACTGTTCACGGCACTCTCATCCCTAAAAGTAGCCCTCGATTTCCTACCTGCGAGTCAGCGATTCCATCATGACTAAAATCTCAGATCTAGAAGCCGAGTTGACACAACAACGTGCAGATTTTGATCAGCACCACACCGAGACAAGGGATAGATTCAAGAAACTGGAGAAATCTGTAGAGGCGCTAAGGGTGGAGTCGGAGAAGAGACATGCTGAGATAATGAAGATACCGTTGTCTTAATGGAAACTCAACGAGACGCCGACTATGGCAGATTGCCGCCATCCTAGGCTCAATGGGCTGCTGGATTAATAAAAATGGCCTATAGCATATTCTCTATGAGAGTAACACATATCGAGATCGACTGTCACTTCATTAGAGAAAAACTACAGAATGGATTAATCATTAATGAGTTCGTTAGTTCTAATGACCAACATGCAGTTGGTTTCACAAAATCTCTTAGAAGGCCCCGAGTTGAATATATCTATAACAAGCTTGGAGCCTTCGATATATACACTTAAGCTTGAGGGGGGAGTGTTAGAATTGTAATTTATAGGACTAGTATTGTAAATCTTGGAATAGATTTAGCTATTTCCTTTTTTGTAGTTCTCTCTCTCTCTCTCTCTCTATATATATATATATATATATATATATATCTTGTATTTGTACCATATTTTGCTTATCAATGAGAATTATCATGGAAATCATTCTCAATTTCACATTTTCAACCAATCACATTAATCTAAATAAATATTACGTGGGTCCAATAATGGTAGTGATAGTGATGTGACAGTTAACCATGACAGTCATTTCTACATGTGGTCTTAATGTACTGCTCACTAATTTACAGCACACTAACAAAACTGAAAGACAAGTCAAAGGCTGTCTAAATGGCTTAAGAAGGCTAAACCTAAAGGACAAAACAAATATATGGGATGGTGATTAGGTAGTAATTGGTGATCGGATAAATGTGTGGGATGGTTAGTAATTGGTGATTGGATTGATGATTTGGCTCTTGAACTGTCACATTCTTCTAAATCTTGGTTTGGGTGTAGCAGGTGGTTCCCACTTCCCAGAGAAATATGATGAGGGTTTGAGGAATTTATACACAAAGTACACGACACAAATATGTATGTGGGTTCTTCCTTCACTACATTATCCATGGCCGGTGATTTCTAATTGTACCGACTTCAACATTAGTCATCTTATAGAAAATCAGGATCTTAGATGATTCACGAGAGTTAGTTAATCTAATTAGAAAGGGTTCAAAAATACCCATTACACAGTGGGTTGTAAGTTATAACCAGTAGAAAAACAGTTTAAGATATATACTATTTGGGTCTAACTATTGTGATTATGGATTTAACTCTTCTCCCTGCTGTAGGAATACACATTACTTGAAAAGAAAGTAAGCCTTACCTGTCAGAGGTGTTATGGAGTAGAAAAAAGATATAATTTATGCCGCACATATGATTATATCAAGGTGTACGTACTAGTGCAGTAGGTCCGATGGACATTTCAAGACATACTTTACATATGTAAATTATGTCAAGATGCTGACGATTATCTAGTAGATTGCTGTTTGCTGCTGCTGTTTTGTAGTTATGTTTACTGGACATTTCTTAAACTGGTTGAGTGGCTTAAAACTTAAAAGTATCCCATTACATACTCAATTCTTTATAACCTCCTAAATTGTTTAGTTATGAACAAATTGGGATCATTGTTGTAGTCATAGTTTTTATAATATTTTTATTACAAAATATATCTAGAGTTTGTAAAGAAATGATAAAAACGGCATTAGCTGGTTAACCTAATCGTTTTCGACCTGTCTTGACCTGACCTGCAGTTTTCCTGCTGTCTTTGCTTCCTTGAAAAGAAAAACATTATTAAAGATCATCACATGAAATTTTGTGTGCAAAATTAGTTTGTAAAATATCATTAATAGTGAGAAAAGTTTAGTTCTGAATTATAAAGTTGCGAAACCTTTCTTATTGGTTCATGATTTTTATGACCTTCAGGCTCCGATTTCTTTGGGTAGCTTGTTTGTTGCAGTAACTTTTTATTTCTAACTTATGTTGCATGGAAAAGTCAGGCCTCCAACCGTCTTCCTTAATCTGATTGAGTCTCGAACTAATATTTCTCTCCCTTCATTTCATGTTACTTGACAGACATTGTTTCCTGGGTTACTTATCTCGGATACAGTTTGCTGTGAGGTGACCAGAAAGCCATATAATGGACACAATACATTTTTTGTTTAGATTGTATTTTAGTCATGCATTAGCATTAGATTAGATCGTGTGTTAGATACAAGTTCTGTTTCTGGTCCCAAATATCTTGATAGTTTTATGTTTCTTATTCATGTCTTTGCTAGGGATGATTCTCTAAAGAATCCTGCATCCAAAGCTTATGGGCAAGTATTTTCGCCATATCATGGATGGGGTGTACGAAAAGCTGTTGCTACCGCAATGCTTGTCCTTCCCACGAAGCAACAACTGTTGCAAAATCTTAATGGAGATGGTGAGTTCCTCTTTATGCTCTTCTATGAAGGTTTATAATTTACTCTTGCATGATTTTCAAAGTAGTATGAAAATGGATCATAGAACTTAATGAAAACTGTAAGTTTTGATCATTGTATGAGTCACTAGAGCATCTAATTTTATTTGTTGGATGAAGGGGATACGTTAAACATGGATTAAGTGCAATGTTGTAAAATTGCTAGGTGGTAGTCCAATGGTCGACTGGAGTGTAGCAAGTAATTGGCCTAAACGCAGAGTACTCGGATTCGAAAAATAGTCATTAATGGTGTTGCAACAGTTCTCGCACGAAAAATAGTTTTGGATTTAACTTTTTCATATATATAATATATATTCCCAAGTGAAAGGAGTTTCTGCACTTGCTTGCTTGTCCAACAATGACTGGCTATTTTGCCCTGCAGTGGATTTTGTTTTTTATATCTAAGTTTTTCATGGTGCATAAGCATACAAGCGGTTGATTGTGTTGATGCACACCTAGTGTTATTGTTGTTTGTTCTATTATAGTTTCTGCTCTTAATTATTAACTGGTTTTTTCTTTTCTTTTTCCTGTTTCATTAACTTTCTACAGAAGCATCTGCAAGGATTGAGATGCAAAAATATGTTGCTGCATCAACTCTTGTCATTGTGTACATTGACAAGCTTTTCCAGTCAAGAGAACTGGGGATAAACTGGTGAATGATTTGCTCCACCATTATTATTATTATCATAATCATTCTCCTTTCATTGATTTTTTCTCATCTTCAACACATGCATTGTATATCATACTCCAGATATTGTAGTTTACTTGAAATACATGTTTTAATATTAGATTTTGTTTATTTCCTATGGTGATTCATTCATCATTTAGCTTCTACTTTGTGTACCAGTTAGCACATAATAGTTTGAACTTATTAGTCCATGCGTAAAGCCCTTCCCCTTTCCAAATCAACCCAAATGTCACATCACTGCCACAAATCAACCCAAGTAGCACCCTTCCCAATCAACCCAAACATTTTCTCTCTCCTACTCTCTTTATAAAACTAAAAAAAGAAAAGAAAAGAAGAATGGCCGGGTTGCTCGGGTTTACCAAACCGAAATGGAAAAAGAAGGCTGTACCTGAAATCCACCGTTGCGGTGCTCCCGAAGGAGCCGGCCAAAGCTGAATCAACCCGAAGGCCTTACCCGAAGGCCAGAGGCGGACCCGGGATTTGAAATTGATGGTAGCACCGGAAAAAATCGAAATTTACACTACGCGGACAAAATTGGATGGTGTCCCGTGCCACCATTGGCATTGCCTTGGGTCCGCCCCTGCCGAAGGCCATACGCATGGCCATATGACCATCTTAACCATCTTGACAGCAAGCTTTTGGGATGTTTTTGTGTCATTTTTACATTACATACCAATTTCTCTGGAATTTCTTATTCTCTGATTCATTTCATTGTTCCAGTTTTATATAATACACTGCAAGAAAACCTTGTATGTTTGATTTAGTTTTCTTACTCATGCATATGGATCTAGGTGAAGGGTTTTTAAAATATTTAAGATTATTGTGGATGATTATGTTTGTTGCTTTAATATTGTTAAAATTGTATATAGTCTACGAGCAAGAATGTATATTTGTTATAGTTTAGTTATTTCCTTTATAGGTTTGGTATATATTTGCCACTTCATTTACATTTTTCAAATCAATCGATGAGAATGATCATATTATTCTCTCTTAATTTCACGTAGTTTTAGAGATATTGTGAAAAACCCTAGCCACACATGCGGTCTACATTGTAAGTACAAGTTAAAAACAGAAAATAAGTTTAAGGACTCGGCTTGAAGATTTTTAAGTTGAGTCAATCAGCTCTACAGAAGTAGTCTGCCCCATTTCAAATTGTTAAAAGGATTAAAACTCTCAAACTTACACTTGATAAGAAGATTTGAAAATTCTTGTTATCCAAGTTTAAGATTTGAAAATTCAAGTTATCCAAATTATCCGTTTGTTTAATTGCATCCCCAAATTTCTTTTCAAATTTTAAAATTTTATAAGACATAAGATATTCACGGCGGAAGCATTTATATAAAATTATTTACAAAGTAGATCTTGGACTCCCAAATGGTTTGAAACCAAATATGTCTACTAAATATATCTTTTAACTAATATTTCTCATAAATCATAATTAAATACATGTCTAATCCATCTCACAAGCTAAGGCCTCAACCTAAACATGTGGATACATAAATAGTGTTAACCAAGAAGGTTAAGATAAGTGATAGCAAAGGTTATACAAAGGAACTGACACAATATAGTCATCATTTCAAAAAGAGTAAGTGATAGCAAAAGGTAATACAAAACAACTAACACAATATGGTTGTTGTTTAAAAAAGAGTTAATTTCATAAATGGTCTTTAATTATTGTAGATTTTGTCCTTTTTTTATAAAAAGTTGCAAACTCTATCATTTACCTACAATTTTTTACATGAATACTCTTTTTTAACGGTTTCTTGTTTATTTCTACTCTCGAGTCTAGTACATTGTACATATGAGGGTATTTAGGTCTTTTACTTTAATTTTTAATTTCAATTGATTTTTAATGTTTAGATAATATTTATTCTTTTTAGGAATTAAAAAAAATCAAAAATTATATTTACACATAAATTGAGTTAAACCAACAATTTAATAAAAATGAAATATGTGTACTACCCTTGAAACCACCAACCACCACCGCCTCACCATAGTATACCACTAAAACCGTCTACCACCACCAAAAGTTGAGAAACATAAGCAAATTAAAGAACCACCATCCACCAACACAAAAAAAAGTCGGAAAATCACCAAGAACACAAAGAAAAAACAAAGCCTATACACCCACATTGCACATGAAGATGAAGAGAAAAGCCTTAAATCTCTTATGAAGATGAAGAGAAAAACCCTAAATCACACATGATGATGAAGAGATCTGCAAAGATTGATGTTGAACATGAAGAGAAAAACCCTAAATCGTTACTGAAGAAGATGAACCAAAACCCATCACCATTATCATAGTACTTATCTTTACATGTTACCTTCGATTCCTCATATTCATCTAGGCTATCAACACCTATCACGATGATGATGCTAAAAAGATCTTAGATCTACAACTATGGTGGTGCATGATGGACGTGGAGATGGTGTAGAGCGTGGTGCATGATGGACGTGGAGATGGTGTAGAGACATTTTTGTTGTGGTGTCTTCTCCGGCTAGGTAGTGGGTGATGGTGGTTAGGGGAGAGAGAGAGGGAGAGAGAGATTGAGGAAGTGAGAGCCTGAGAGGGTCGCAAGTGTTGGTGATGCACCGATGGGAAGATGGTAGTTGGCGGCGGTGGTCTTGCCGGAGAGGGGAGGTGTGGCGGTGGTTTTCTCCGGCAAGAAGGAGGTTTGGCGGAGGTAGGTTTGGCTGTTTGGGGGAGGGAATGACAGAGAAATGGGGAGGGGGAGGCGGTGCTAGAAAGACAAAAGGGGGATGGTTTATTTTAATAATAATAAATTTATTGTTAATAAAATAAATAAAAATAAAGGGTAGAATGGTTAATTGGAAGTTAACAGAAAATGTTAGAAATGATTATCCATGCAATAAAATGGTAGTTAAAGGATATAGTTTGCAACTTTTTAAAAAAAGGACAACATTTGTAATTTATGTATAGTTAAAGGACTATTTATGAAATTAACTCTTTAAAAATAATAATTAAGACATGTGGCACCAATGCTTATGAACAAAGCCAAGTCGTTGACAGGGTAGTCCACTGAACTCATATGCCACACCCAATAGCTAATTGGGTACATAGAATCCCAATGGGAGAGCCCATAAGAACAACCACATCTAGGAGCCCAAGATAGTTAACTTCTATATGCTCTAGTTGTTTGGTGTAGAGTAGGTATGTGCAAATACCCATGTGTATACCCTAAGACCATGAAGGTCGCCCGAAGTAACCAACTTTGACTTAAGTCCGGACTCATACTACTATGCATATGTATCATACAATATGGTTCAACAATTTCAAATGAAATCATTACATGATTCAAGCTATTCAAGGCATCACTATGCAATAACAATGACATCATCCTCGAAAGCACATAAATATAACCGCTTCAATTATTAAACACTTTAAGCATTTGATGACTATCATTTGTGCAAAATAACATTTTCTTATGTATTTGAGTTTTGGAAAACAATGCACTGACCTAAAAGGTATGACGAAGATCACAACCAAACCATTCTAACTTCACTTAAAGACCAATTATTTAGTTAATATACATGACACAAATTCTTATCTTTGTTCAAACATAAGGTTGGACCTAAAGAACTCAATCTCAATTACATAACCAAGAACAATAAGCAAGATTGGTGTGGTGCGAACTAGCCATGTTATGTAGATTAAGTACAAAAAATACCTATAATTTACCACACAGAAACACCGGATCATATGCAGTACAACCTTGGTAAGTCAATGTCAGATCCACGGGGAACGAAGGCTCCTAATAATCAACCATCACTATTATCTAATTGTAATGCCCCAAATTTTTTTAAAAATAAATATAACACCCCAGAAAACATTCAAATAAGTTTCCATCATATTCACCCGTCCTATACACAGGATTTATGGTATAAACATAAATAGTAAATATTTCTTAACAAAAATCAGAATTTAAAAGGTGTGCGGAAGAATATAGTTGTCATGCTTGTGCCTTGCCTTTGTCCTCACGAGACGGTCCACAAAATATTTAACAAACACGAGTAAGCATAAAGCTTAGTGAGCTAACCCAGTACTTGCATATTATACAAGATAGCACATATTCAGGTCACAAGTACACATCATCATTAGTTAACACCACACACGCAGTTAAGTGCACATCTGCACAAGTTTGCCAAAGATGAAATAATAAGCACCCAATTGTGCATAAATGTGACATCGACATATTAGAGTACAATATCACATGTGAACAGTCTTCACGGTAGAAAGAGCAAGTTAGTGAAAACTCACTTAATCAGCAATCACAACAAACCACAATGACTTGAAAGTTATACGTGTCTACCGATAAAAAGCTACAAACAAGGTTCCATTACATTACATACCAAGTATAGGTTCACTATACTTATGACACTAGTGGCTTAGGTTTACAATCCAAACTACAATACAAACATAGTTTGCGATTCGTAGCCCGAACCCAGGGTTTTCGATTTAGAATTATGATTCCCGAGTTCACGATTACAGTTTGATTTGCAATTCCGTATTCGGACCATGTTTTACGATTTTAATTCACGATTCAATATGTGTCCTAATATACATTGTAGTTTTCGCTTTATAAACACATTTTGGTTTTCGATTAATGTTGGGATTCTATTTACAATGTACCGATTGTGATTTGTGATTCTACTTTTCCATTACCGATTTGCGATTGAGTCCCCCACCAAAGTTTTTCGATTCTCCTTTACACTTCCATTTTTTTATTGGGGTGACTTAAGGTTTACGATTTCTTGGTAATTCTAATTTAAGATTGAAGTCCACATTCTGCTATTCCTACACCTCGGTAAACTTTTGACACATGTAAGGATTTATCATATACTATTTATACCTCTAGTGGAGTATCTAAGTTCATAGGCATACCATTCAAGTTGTCAAAAAACTCATAAGACAAATGATCTACTAGCTCCGGAATCAAACAATACAAGTGTAGGTACAGAGTTAACAAGAAAGGTACTTGCAACCATGTTTGGTTTGACCTTGGTTTTCTCGGTAGTAAGCTAGAAGGCTCGGCCCCTTCCTTTTGGACTTTCTTTTTTTCCCCTCATTTTCATTGGTAATCCTGAGGGTAGCTGGTGTAGGTGCTCTAACATTTCCTGTAGTAAGTTTTCGGGCAGTTGGCTTTTGCATGAACCGGGTGATAGCACCCGAAGCATAATCTTGCAGTCGACCCACATTGCTGGCTAGTATGACCCCGCTAGCCACACTTGAAGCAAGTCGGTGCCCAAGCACCACAAACTCCCCCGCACTCTAGTTCCAGTTCTCAAGCTCCCGCAGATCCCATCATTGATCTAGAGTTTGGTACTTTGTCAAATCCACGAATTCCCTTATCTCTATTTTCAGCACTCCCATGTTATTGAACATTTTTATCTTTTCATTTGCCACATACTCATGGAAAAAATTGGGACTTCTTTAGGAACAAGGATTTTAGTTCATTGATGGTCTATGTCATCTGTTTTCATAGTGAGAAACTTGCCGGTGATTCTCTTCACTTTAATCTGTGGAGTAAACATGTCTGTAAACAGCTCCTTAAATGTTTCCCAAGTATTGTCAAGCAGTGCTTTACACTTCTATTGGACAAGGAGTGACCACCGGTCTTTGGCTGCCCCCCGTAGGAATTCATTGCGAACATGACCTTGCGGTCCGTTGGACAGAAACATGTGTGGAAGGCACCTTCAACCTCTGAGATCCAGTATTGGTTACTGGATCTGATTTGCCTTTGAACACCGGTGGGTCGCAAGCAAATAAATCGTGGTAAGTGCATCCCAAGTAACCTCTTGATTGATTCCTCGATTCTTAGGATGAAGATTGGCTTCCCTATTAGTCATAACCTAGTTGACCTTGTTAGAAACCATAATTATCATCTTTTCACTCATTTGTTGGAACATATTAGGAAGGATTTGTTCCAAGGATTTCCCAATTGCATCTACAAGCAGCTCATCACTAACAAACTCATGATACTAATTCTCCACCTCATTATTAGCTAAGAGTGTTTGCATGGTCACTGACATCCTTGGCCGTTGGTGGGGGTTAGTTTCTGCAGTAAAGTTGATAATATATCCACCCCGGGGAGTGTTAGAATTTCCCCTGATCAACAAGTTTGGATTCTTTTTTGAAGTCACCATTTTGAAGTATTGATAACACACTTTAGGTTAGGTAGGCATTATCACACATTTACTTCTTAGCAATTTATTTCCACCTTGCATACTTAAGTTGACTAGGAACGGCCTAAAACATCATTAGGCAGTCCTAGCTATGGGTATGCTACTTCAAACAAGTAACTGTTGGGGTTTGTTTGGTTTTTAAAAATATATTTTAGCAACAGAAGCATGAACAATAATTTTAAACTTTTTCCCACCAATGATCCATATGCAAGCCTTAAGAAACAAAGCAACCATAGGGTGTTTAGAACTACAACCTTTGTACCGTGAGAAAACCGTTGGTGTAGTGGTTGATCATGTGAAGCCAAGTAGAGACTTCCTCCAAGGTATCCACAAATCAATGAGTCCAACACCTCCAAGATGTTAGTCTCTCCAACCCTTGAAATTCAAGCAAGCAAGCAACAACCGCTTGTTATTCTTCTTGAACTTACTATGTATGTATATGAGTATGTATTCTAGTATCACACTTTGCTTACTTGAACAACACCAATACTATAGAGTAAGGATGTATTCAAGCTCTTAGAACACTTAGAACAATTCTAAATAACACAAGCAAAGGTGGTAGCATGTAGTGATTCACAAGGAACATGCATGAAGACTTAAAAGCACCAACCAACAACAAACAAGAGGGAGGTCCCCTCTCAAAGGCCAAATTCGGCCGAAATAGGGGGGCTCTCTTGTTGGCTTGCTTTTCATGCCATGTCCATGTTGATCGATTTTCAAGTAAGCTCAAAATAGGGCCCCTTTGTGAATTATGTGAGGATTTCTAGTTATTTTCTCTTAAATACATAAATCAAATACTAGATGTTCCATACATAGTATAAAATACATCTACATGTATTTTATATACATTCTTAATTGTTACTAGTAACTCTTTACTTGTAACACTTATATACATACATTTATATAATTGTTACTAGTAACAATTTACTTGTAACAAATATATATTTATACATATATATATATATATACATAAATATACATAAAATCATATGTTTATATTTATGTATTTGATATGCATTATCTTATATCAATATATAAGAGTAATATTATTATTTCACATAAATAATAATATACAATAATGCATATAGACTTATATATATATATATATAATGAGTTGGAAACATAGTTAAATCATATTCAAATATGTAATTGGTGTCCATTGACTGTAAATGTGTGACCCTATGGGTTTATTTATTATCAGTAATATCGTATTAATTTGTATCTTGTGCACATAGAACCAACAATCTCCCACTTGCACAAGTTAGAACTTAAGCCGATATAGACAATGGTAAGAACGTCTAACAACATCCCATTGCCCCTAATGATAAATAAAGTGTGTTGATCAACACTTTCACCAACAAAATTAACTCATTAGCTACAAATCGTTGTTATAGGTTAGTCATCAATTATCCCTTTGTTTTAACATCTCGTTGAACATGAGACATGGATCGTCATCAATTATCATATGGTGTTCAACTTGTTTTAGGGTCCAGAGATATTATACTCCCAATTAAATGAGAGAAACAAATTCCATCTTGACCACATACGTCTCTTATAAGACTCATATCATACCTAATAATGGCCTTTATAACTACCCGGTTAAAGATAGCGTTTAACCACATTAAAACATGATACTCCTCATACTCGAGTCCCAATATGTGTCTCAGGTCTAAGGATACAAAGATACCACCTTTTTCTCAAGATTCGCTTATGACACAGATCCATGACGTGATCTTTAGAGCAGGCCATGTCCAATGTTCGTTCCTGTTGGTCCCACAGAAGGTAAACAAGCAACCGATATAGTGTATAAGGGGGGGTTGAATACACTTTAAAAAAATCAATCAAATTAATCAAATGTATATTCAATGATCAAATAGAATGATTACAATTATCACTTTCTAATCAAATCAACAAGATGATTTGATGTTTACACTGATTATAAACTCAACTCTCTCTAGACACTCTTGTATCACAAACTAATTGATGATCGAACTTCTTGTTAAAACTGATTAACAAGAACTCTTGAAAACTCTCTTGAATTTTGAACTCACAAAGTTATCGCAACACACGCGTATCAAGTATGACGAACACACGTACGTTTTGCAGCTTATGCAGTCGTATCCTATTCAGTATTATGTGTTCTTTTTATATTAAAATCCATAGGAACATTTATACTCATACTTGATATATCTACGAACAAATCGCAGTTTAAAGATAGAACTTATCTTTTCTTTAAAACCGTAACAAACTCCTTAATTAGAATATATCTAATTAATTCCCTTTGAGATCTCTATCCAACTAATAGATAGTTTAAATTAGGTTCAGATATCCTAATTCAAATGTCGAAGTTATTGAGAGTTTATAACAGAATTTAGAACTTACTTAAATTCTTGAACTGAGTTCTGGCGCTGAGCTGACTCCCTCAGTCTTGACGTTATCAAGCTGAGTTCTTGACTTCTTGATTCTTCAAATCTTCAAGTCTTCATTCTAGAAACCTATCTGAACTTAGAAGTCACTGAGCTATCTAGTACTTACATAGAAAACTCTATATCTGTTTATACGCTGACTACTCAGCCTAAGCTGACTAGTCAGTCTAACAGACTTACATAATTCCTAACTCTTAACCTATCATCTATACATAGCTATGGTTTGTCTCATAAAATCTAACTATTCTAAACATGGGACTAACAATCTCCCCTATTTGATGATGACAAAATATTGAATCAAAGTACGTATAGATTAACAGAATTATGTTGAACCACTCTGGAACTGACCAAAGTTAGTTCTTGAAATAGGTATTAAACTGATCTATACCTATTCATCATTTCTTGAACTTACAAGATTTTAGGTTACAAATCTGTTCTAAGACTTGTATTCTAAGCATTTAAACATACCAAAACTTAGATACTGAACTTATCAGAATTGATTTAAGTTCTGAACTTACAAAACTTGTATTATTGAACTTATCAGTTTATACTTGAACATATCAATAGTCAACTTAAACTTACAAAGCTGTTTATTTGAACACATCAAACAGTTGAACATATCAAACTTAAATTTTCATTAATGAACATATCATTTTCATTTTAGCTTGATCATTTTGATCAGCTTATGCACACTTAGTGCTTACAAAATTATAGAACTAATCTATTTCATCAATAGGATCTTCAGCTTCCAACCACATATATGAGCATTTAAGTTCCCATACTGTTGCTTCTTTGATAGCATCATTCAAAATTTCTTCACCTTCTGGAAGCTCTCTTATCTCAGATTTTCTTGATCTTATTTCTTTGTTGAGATGATATCTGAAAACTGCGTTCTGAGTTGAGTTATCACATAGAATCCTCGAGTACAAAATCAATCCAGATTTACCAAGTGAAGATTTGCTATCTTCAGGAAACACCGGTTGCCTTCCACATCCAAGTACAGAAATCCTTCCAAAGGCTGAGTGATAAAAGTATTTTCTCTGAATTCAACTCCCTCTGGAACTTGTAGACTGATATTTCGTTTGGCTCGCTGACTTGCTGCTCTGACTCTTGCAGCTTTGTTTCTGTTGAGGAAGGTATCAATTTTATCTGCTGGAATTTCTCCTAATTGATCAATTCTTATGAAGAGAGTCTTGAGCACATCAACTATCTCTTGTCTGATTTGACTCTTTTTCATTCTTTTGATAGTTGTGGCTACCACCTTTAACTCTGAGAAGCCCAACTTGTACATACATCTCATATCCAAACCAATTTCATGTTTGTTGTCTAGTACAAAGTTGATGATTACCAATTCTCCTTTTCTACTCAGTGTGATTGATTCAATCTTGTGATTAAAATGTGTTCTTCTATAGCAATGCCTCATATCAGCATCTGAGTAGGGAATTGGGGCAGCTCTTGGTCCCGAATAGTCAGCTTCAGCCTCAGCTTTAGCCTTTCCTCTTTGCAGCTCAGCTTGTCTCTGCTGCTCTTTCATCTCTTCCACTGTCATGCCTAATTCTTTGGCCATTTCTTGTAAGATTTGCTCAGCAAGCATGTCACTAGCTTTCTGTGCTGCATCAACTTCATCACTTGAGTCAGATTCATATGCAACTAGTTGATGCTGACCTTTTTGCTCTGGCTCAGGCTCAGCAATGATGATTTTTCTTCTCTTTGCTAGAGACATAACACTTGTTCTTTTCTTTCTTTTTACCATCTCAAACACTTTGCTTTTTCCTTTATCCAATTGTGAAGCTGGAATAGACTCAGCTTCAACAATCTTTGACAGTTCAGCTTGAGGGAAATTTGTAGGCACAATTTGAAGTGTTTCTTCATGTGGAACTTGTTGAGCTTCTGAAGTTGTGATAATTTGGACTGTTGGAGCTTGTGGACCTTCTGCAATTTCCTTTTGCTGAGAAGGCTGATCTATAGTACTCATGAACTGATCATGAACTTCTTGTTCAATATGTATTTCCTCAGTATGCTCCCCCTCAACCATATCATCATCTTTCTTTGATTCTTCCTCCCCCTTTTTGTCATCATCAATAGGGGAGGGTCTGGATCTAAGCACAAAACTTTCCAAACTGGCCACAGAGTTTGACAAATCATTCAGCTTACGCATCAGCTTGGCTTTATCACTTTTTCTTTTCTTGTGCAGGAGCTCAAACTGAGTTTGAAGATATATCATAATTGATTAAGCATCAGCGGCCATCAGCTTGGGTTCCTCTGTTCTCCGATTGACCTCAAAGTCCTCCTGTCCAGTGGAGGAATGTAGTTCTACTATAGGAGACTTGATTGCCACAGCTTGTGGCCATCAGCTTGGGTCCCTTACACTTTTGGTCATCACAGACTTGATTGCCTCAAAGATCAACTCAGTATAGTCCAAGTGTCGATCATAGAATATGTTATATAACAGTTGCATTTCAAAATCGTTAACATTATCCAGTCCACCCACCTTGTATCTAAGTGAACGGACCACCGTGGACAGCATGAATCCCCATGCAGTCTGGAAAACGGATTTCCTTATAACTCCAATAACTTGAGGATGACCCATTATGGGTAAAACACTCCTTGATGTTTCCCTAGAAACCGTCGCATCATACTGATTATGAACCGGGAGATGTAGAATTCGTCGGAGACAGTTTGCATCTATGTCAATCGCCACTTGTCCACTCAGGACTGTACCTCTTATTACTTGTTGATTTGCGTCTAGTTTGCACGTGTACCAAAACTCTGTGAGGAGTTGTGGGATGAGCACCGCAGGACCACGAAGGAAAGCATGTGCCAGGGGTCCCTTTTGAATGTATGAGACCCGGTCCTCATAACCCCTGCCAATCTTGGACTTTGGTATGTCGATACAGGCGACGACATTGTTTTGTTTGTAGACGGGGAGTGCGTTGTTCTTGAAATTACCACCATGGATCATTTGATCAGTCAGATTTTGAGTGTAACCCTCCATCGAATTCGAACTTATCTTATTAGATTGCACTTAGCAGTAGTAGGGTTTAGCACTGAACAATTGATTCTGTACAAAGCGAAGTTAGGGTTTTAGAAAGTGGAGAAGAAGGTAGAATATTTGGAAGAGTAAACGAAATATGATGAGGAGTCTCTCGTATTTATACCTTTTCCATGTGAGAGAAAAGTTACCGTTATCGGAGGGTAATAAATATGACCGTTACAGTAACAACCGGCTACGCAGTTTGTTATAACGGCTATATTTAATGTAACTTAATTAGACTTACACTGTTACATTGATCCGAATTCTTTCAAGATGAACTAAATTATCACCGAGATTCTCTTAAATAATTAATTTTAAAAGGACTTACGTTTATTTTAAACATGACACACCTTACATATTTGATACTATAAGGTTGGAATGACCGTTTGTTAGGGCTAACCTAGACCTGTGGAACTGACCACACATTATAGTTGATAACTCAGCTCAGATTTAGCACTCAGCTCAGATTGACACTTAGTCGAGGTAAGCACTTAGCATATATTTAACAAAGATAAAGAATGGAACATACCAATTAAGGGTTGAGCATGCCAAGCTTTCCAAGTAGAGTTGTAAATCTTGTGCCTTCAATTGGTTTAGTGAAGATATCTGCAATTTGATCTTTAGTATCAATGAAGACTAACTCTATCTTTCCCTTTTCTACAATGTCTCTGATGAAGTGATGTCTTATCTCAATGTGCTTGGTTCTTGAGTGAAACACTGGGTTGTGTGTGATGGAAATAGCACTTTGATTGTCATAGAATATGGGAGTCTTTAAATAATGTAAGTCAAAGTCCTTAAGCTGATGTTGCATCCACAGTATTTGAGCACAACAGCTCCCTACAGCTACATACTCAGCTTCAGCTGTGGAAATTTCCACTGAGTTTTGTTTCTTGCTTGTCCAGCTAACTAGTTTTCCACCCAAAAATTGACATCCTCCAGTAGTACTCTTTCTATCTAGACCACAACCTGTGAAGTTTGAATCTGAGTACCCTATCAGCTCAAATCCCGATCCTTTGGGATACCATAAACCTAAATTTGGTGTTCCCTTCAGATATTTGAGTATTCTTTTAACAGCTAGCAAGTGTGATTCCTTTGGATCAGCCTGATATCGTGCACAAACACATGTAGCAAACATTATATCAGGTCTGCTTGCTGTCAAGTAGAGTAATGAACCTATCATTCCTCTATATGTAGTCTGACATACAGATTTTCCATCAATGTCCTTGTGTAACTTGACATTGTGTAACATTGGAGACTTTGCAGGATGGCTTGAGTCTAATCCATATTTCTTAATCAGATCAAAAACATACTTGCTCTGATTAATAAATATACCATCTTCTTTCTGGTTGTTTTGAAGTCCCAAAAAGTAAGTCATCTCACCCATCATGCTCATTCTGTATTGATTAGACATTATCTTAGAAAACCAATCACATAGACCTTGGTTTGTTGAACCAAAGATAATGTCATGCACATAGATTTGAACCAGAATGACATGTCCTCCGCTCTTTCTTATAATAGATTTTTGTCAATACTTCCTCTAATAAAATCATTTGAAAGCAGATAGGTGGACAGTGTATCATACCTTGCTCTTGGAGCTTGCTTGAGTCCATACAGAGCCTTGTCTAACTTATAGATATAATCTGGATGTTTAGGGTTAACAAAACCAGGGGGTTGTTTCACATAGACTTTCTCCTGTAGTGATCCATTTAGAAAAGCACTTTTAACATCCATTTGATACACTTTAAAATTTTTGAAGGCTGCATAGGCTAGAAACAAGCTTATAGCTTCAATCCTTGCAATAGGGGAAAAGGTCTCATCATAGTCAATACCTTCTTCTTGTCGGTACCCCTGAGCTACTAGCCTTGCTTTATTTCTGATCACTGCTCCATCCTTGTCCATTTTGTTTCTATAGACCCACTTAGTGCCTATAATTGTTTTTCCTTTGGGAGCAGGGACAATGTTCCAGACCTTATTTCTTTGAAATTTTGTCAGCTCCTCTTGCATAGCTTCAATCCAATCTTCATCCTTTAGAGCCTCTTCAGTCTTTTTTGGTTCCATTTAAGATAGAAAACTAGAGTAGGAAACATAGTTTGCATTTGCCTTAGATCTAGTTAACACACCATCTTCAATGTTATCAATAATATCATCAAGGGGATGATCTTTTAATACTTTGAAGGTTGTAGTGGGAGACTATGGTTCTGGGTCTGAATCTGAGTAGTGTCTCTCACGTTGAATAGAACTTAATTCTTCAGTCTGAGTAGGGATTGAGAGATCACTTAGATTTTCAATCTGACTTGTACTTGATGATTCGCCTAGATTCTCAGGCTGAGTAACTTCAACATTGATACTTTCTTTTGATGATGCACATTTGTCAGATTTACCACCATCCTCATTATCAGAATCATCCATAACATACATGGGATTTGATGTGAGATCTTCTTTGCTCCTTTCAAGCTCACTCAGACTAACTGGGTCAGCTTGAGCTTTGTCAGATTTGTCACTACTTGTCTCATCAAACGTAACATGTACTGACTCTTCAATTACCTTTCTTTTAAGATTAAAGACTCTGTAAGCTTTGGAGATTGAAGAATATCCAACAAATAGACCTTGATCAGCTTTAGGTTCCAACTTATGGAGTTGATCTCGTTGGTTTAGCACATAGCATGTTGAACCAAAGATATGGAAGTATCCAATATTAGGTTTTGTGTCATGATACATCTCATAAGGTGTTTTACCATGTCTTTTAACTATCATTGATCTGTTCTATGTGTAGCAAGCTGTACTTACAGCCTCTGCCCAAAAGTTCAGCTTGAGATTGGCTTCACATAGCATGGTTCTGGTAGCTTCAATTAGGGTTCTATTTCTCCTTTCAGCAACTCCATTTTGTTGTGGAGTTCTTACAGATGAGAAATTCTGGATAATTCCCTTCTCTCACAAAAGCCTTCAAGGGCTGAGTTCCTAAACTCAGTTCCATGATCACTTCTAAGCTGCTTAATAGACTTACCCTTTTGCAACTCTTGTCTTATGAAGCTGATTAACTCATGTGCAGCTTCACTTTTGGCTTTTAAAAATACCACCCAAGTGAATCTTATGAACTCATCAACAATCACTAGAGTATACTTTTTACCACTTAGGCTTGGGGTGCTTATAGGTCCAAATAAGTCCAAATGCAACATATGCGATGGTTTCGTAAATGAAAAGTTCTGTTTGGACTTGAAGGATCCCTTGTGATGTTTTCCCATTTCACAAGCCGAGCAGAGTTTGTCTTTAGCAAATGTGATCTTAGGCTGACCAAAGACTAACTCTTTGCTAGGCAGTTTGTTAATATATTTGAAATTTAGGTGTGACAGTCTTTTGTGCCACAACCAACTCAGCTTGGGAGTTGAGTCAGAATACAAACAGGTTTCTGTTGAAGGATCTGCAGAGCTGAGATCTAACAAATAGATATATATATATATATCTCTCTCTCTTTTTGCCATTATTATTAGCTGTCCCTTCTTATCATAAATTGTTCCTGTATGCTTTCTGAAGGTGACTTCATAATCCTCATCACACAATTGACTGATACTTATTAGATTGTGTTTAAAGCCTTCAACATATGCTACCTTCTTGAAAGTGACTGTTCCAGCAGTTATCTTTCCATAACCTTTAGTCCTTCTTTGAGAATTATCCCCAAATGTCACCTTGGGTCCTTCATTGTTTTGGAATTCACTTAGAATCCCTTTGCTTCCTGTCATGTGCCTTGAGCATCCACTGTCTAGGTACCACTTGTAGGAGCCCTGCACATGATCAACTAAACACATTAGTTTCTTTTTGAAACCCATTGTTTGGTGGGATCTGAGGATGAGCACTTAGATAATCCTTTAGAGGCTGATTGATCAGCTTGAACTTCTGAGTCTGTTTTAGACTGATCATTCTTTACTTTTTTAGGCCTAAGATTGGTACTTACACAATCTTTGGCTTCATGACCTCTGTCACCACACTTATAGCATTTTCTTCTAAAGATGGGTGTTTGGGTGATTTCTTTGAGTTTTCCAACATTAAATTTGGATTCAGTTTTAGGGTCATAAGATGTGGATAACCTTTCAATCCTTTTAGACAGTTTGTCTACTTGATTTTCTCTAACTTTGGACTTACCTTTGTCAGCTTTATGGTTACCCTTAATTGCTGAAGTCTGACTTACAGACAACTTCCTGTTCTTAGACATCCTTTCATATTTGGCTTGAGAGTTATGTCCTTTTGAGTTGATGTGAGCTATTCTGTCAAAGACAGTTGTTCTCACAGGATTGTAATCCAATCTTTTGAAAACTAACTTACAGTTTCTGTTGGATGTGGAACATTCAGCTTGATGGTTTGTATGAATAACTTGGGGGCTTTGGGTTGGTCTCACAAACTTATTGGTTTTGACTGTTTTCCATCCTTGTATCTTAAAAATGTCTTTGGAAGTATATCATCTGATTTCACATTTTTGTCTTCAAGACTGACTTGTTCTTTGATGATTTCATCAACAGCAGCACTATAATCTCCCCCTAGCACTGCTTTTACTTGATTTGGTATCTGCTGGTTGATACATTTTTCTGCTTCCCTTGATGACTTACACCAAGATTCACATATCTTTCTTAGATTGTCAGCTTGTTCTTTTGATTCTCGTAATTCTTCACTTAGAAGTTTGTTAATGTGAAGTTGACACTCATAATCACTTTGAGTCTTTTTACCAGCATTTATGAGAGTTTCAGAGTGTTTAAGTTCATCTTTTAATTTTGAAATTTCAGTTTTCAAATTAGATTGAACTGTGAGAGAGGTTTTGAAGTCATTTAACAAATAATTGAACATTAAACATTTTTGTTCATCAGTGTAAGAGCTAAAGTTATTTACCTTATACATTGAGGCAGGATCCCAGTTATTGGTTTGCATACTCAGCTTAGCCGCTTCTGCTAGATCCTCATCAAAGGAACTATCTTCTAACTCATAGTCAACTTGTTCCTTTTCATCCTCAATGGCCATCAAACACCTATTTGGCTCATCATCATCTGAGGTAGATGATTCAGTATCCCAAGTCTCAGCAAGAAGACCTTTGGTGTTTTCATCTGGCTTGGCTTTGAGTCTCTGATATTTCTTTTTATATTTATCAGCTCTGTATGCATTCTTGTCAGCCACTGAAGCTGATTCTCCCTTCTTAACTCTGCACTCAGCCGCTATGTGTCCTATCTTCTGACAATTGTAACACTTAGCTTTCTTAGGATCAAAAGTAGACTTACCACTTTTGCTTTTGTCAGATTGACCCCTTCCTCTTCTGAACTTTCTAAAGTTCCTTGCTAACATTGCCATTTGTTCAGTAAGAGCATCCATCTCTTCATCATCTGAATCTGAGTTAGGACTTACCTCCTCAGATTCAGATTCAGAGTCAGTCTCAGCTTGAGACTTTTTAGATCTCTTATTCTTCTTTTATGCAATAAATGCAAATCCAGCATTATTGATAGATTCTTTTAGTTGTTGCTGGGCCACTTTCTTCTGTTCCATGATCTGTTGATGATTTAGAAGAAAACCATAGATAGATCTAAGATCATATTTTTCTAAGGTTCCTCCAGCATAAAGTGCAATGGTAATCTCATTGAATTGTTCTGGTAACACATCCAAGAACTTGAGTACCAACTCATTTTCATCTTTCTTGACACCTACCAAGAGCAGATCATTAATCAAGCATTGAAATATGGTAAATAGATTAGCCAGAGTTTCATTCTTTTTGGCGAAGAAAGTCTCGTAAGAACGACTCAGATTTGTCTTCTTATGTTGCTTGACCAGGTCAGTGCCTTCATACGTGACACTGAGAGTATCCCACATCTCTTTTGAAGTTTGGCACCCAGCGACCGTAACAAACTCCTTAATTAGAATATATCTAATTAATTCCGTTTGAGATCTCTATCCAACTAATAGATAGTTTAAATTAGGTTCAGATATCCTAATTTAAATGTCAAAGATATGGAGAGTTTATAATAGAATTTAGAACTTACTTAAATTCTTGAACTGACTTCTGGCGCTGAGCTGACTCCCTCAGTCTTGACATTATCAAGCTGAGTTCTTGACTTCTTGATTCTTCAAATCTTCAAGTCTTCATTCTAGAAACCTATCTCAGCTTAGAAGTCACTGAGCTATCTAGTATTTACATAGAAAACTCTATATCTGTTTATACGCTGACTAGTCAGCCTAAGCTGAGTAGTCAGTCTATAACAGACTTACATAATTCCTAACTCTTAACCTATCATCTATACATATCTATAGTTTGTATCATCAAATCTAATTATTCTAAACATGGGACTAACAATCTCCCCCTATTTGATACATAGTTATGGTTTGTCTCATCAAATCTAACTATTCTAAACATGGGACTAATAGTTCCCTAACAAACATTAGTGAATTTGGCTATAACCCTTTTACCTACTTTCATCATGAATGAAAGTCAACCAACCGATTCACATTAGTCTTAATTCATAACTATTCCCATAGTTATAATCGACTATGGACATTTTAGAATAAAGAATTATTCATGGATTTAAACATGCTAATAAAGAACACAATAAATATTAATGAAGTGATGATATCCAATATATCATTCAGATAAAATATATATTGTCATAATGCTCCAAAATATCCAAATACTAAAATTACAATTCAAATCCAATCCATTGCAAAGCGAAGACCTATTGCCCTAGTATGAGACTCATGCTTAGTCAAGGCAAGAGGTTTCGTAAAAGGATCTGCGAGATTCTGATCTGTATGAACTTTGCGAATACACACATCTCCTCTATCCACTATATCCCGTATGTAGTGGAAATGCCTGAGGATGTGTTTGGTGTTGTGATGTGATCTAGGTTCTTTTGCCTGGGTAATAGAACCTTCATGATCACAAAATATCTCTATGGGGTCTTGAATGCTTGTTACTACCCCCAAGGTCAGCAATGAACTTCTTCATCCAAGTAGCTTCTTGTCCAGCCTCAGAAGCAGCAATGTATTCGGAGTCTGTAGTGGATTGTGCAACTACACTTTGCTTAGAACTTTTCCAAGCAACTGCGCCTCCATTCATAACGAAGACATAGCCCGATTGTGATCGAGAATCATCTCGATCTGTTTAGAAACTAGCATCTGTGTAACACTTTACACAAGATCTTCTTCCAAAGCCTTCACAACAATTTTAAACTTTTTAAAACTCCCCACCAATGATCCATATGCAAGCCTTAAGAAACAAAACAACCATAGGGTGTTTAGAACTACAACCTTTATAGCGTGAGAAAACCGTTGGTGTAGTGGTTGATCAATGAGAAGCTAAGTAGAGACTTCCTCTAACGTATCCACAAATCAATGAGTCCAACACCTCCAAGATGCTAGTCTCTCCAACCCTTGAAATTCAAGCAAGCAAGCAACAACCTATTGTTCTTCTTCTTGAACTTACTATGCATGTATTCTAGTATCACACTTTGCTTACTTGAAGAACACCAGTACTATAGAGTAAGGATGTATTCAAGCTCTTAGAACACTTAGAACCATTCTAAATAACACAAGCAAAGGTGGTATCATGTAGTGATTCACAATGACCATGCATGAAGACTTAAAAGCACCAACCAACAACAAACAAGAGGGAGCTCCCCTCTCAAAGGCCAAATTTAGCCGAAAATAGAAGGGGGGGGGGGCTCTCTTGTTGCCTTGCTTTTTCATGCCATGTCCATGTTGAGCCATTTTCAAGTAAGCTCAAAATAGGGCCCTTTGTGAATTATGTGAGGATTTCTAGTTATTTTCTCTTAAATACATAAAGGAAATACTAGATGTGCCATACATAGTATAAAATACATCTACATGTATTTTATATACATACTTAATTGTTACTAGTAACTCTTTACTTGTAACAATTATATACATACATTTATATAATTGTTACTAGTAACAAATATATATTTATACACACATATATATATACATAAAATCATATGTTTATATTTATGTATTTGATATGCATTATCTTATATAAATATATAATAGTAATATTATTATTTCACATAAATAATAATATACAACAATGCATATAGACTTATATATATATATATAATGAGTTGGAAACATATTTAAATCATATTCAAATATGTAATTGGTGTCCATTGACTGTAAATGTGTAACCCTATGGGTTTATTTATTATCTGTAATATCGTATTAATTTGTTTCTTTTGCACATAGAACCAACAGTAACCTCTCTTCAGATTCAGGAAATCCTCTATGATTCTGACAAGTTCCAATGTGTACCATGTGCTTGTAATATAACATAGGCCTTCACACTATACATACCAGATCTTAGCATCACCATTTAGTTTCTCGATTCACCAGCTTAGGTCAAGTATTACACTAACAATCAAGCACATAAAGCACCACGTATAGGCCAACACATTTTCCACTAGTCTAATGTAGTACAAACACAGTGCTATGCATAATCCTAAATCATATAGGTAGTTGAATGCTTGAATCTACCCTACCGCAAAAATCAAGGAAGAACATACAATAAGGCCAATTCAAGTATCCTAAACCTATATGTCTAGTATCATGCAGAGCATAGAGCATTCACAAGAATACAAGACATAGATAACATCAATATCACATTATCATATAAATCCAAAGTCATCATATCATCAATACCAATAGCTCATTAAGAGCTTAAGCTCCGGCTTACAACACGTTAAAAATGTTTGTCAAATTACAAGTTAGGTGTAGAGACTACAATCTATCCCCGAAGCAACAATCAAACAAGAATATGCGTCAGGTTTCGATTCATAATCCCTAACCCAACTAATTTGAAATTTGTTTTGAACTAAGGTTTAAGTCTCTTAAACCAAAGATCTGATAACAAGTTGTAACGCCCCGAAAATTTTTGTTTAAAATAAATATAACACCTCAAATAACATTCAAATAAGTTTCAATTGTATTGACATGCCCTACACATGACTTACGATATAAATATAAATAGTAAATATTGTTTAACAAAAATCATTGTTCAAAAGGTTTGTGAAAGAATATAGTTGTCACGCTGGCACCTTGCCTTTGTCCTCACAAGATGTCCTGAAAATATTTAACAAACACAAGTAAGCAGAAACACATTAGTTTCATGTTATACTAGTTAACACATAGTCGGGTAACAAGTACATATCATTATTAGTTAATGCCACACAAGCGGATAAGTGCCCAGCTGCACAAGTCTTGCCAAATCTGCAATAATAAGCGCCCAGTTATGCATAAATGTCACATCTACATTTCACAGTACAATTTCATAGTGAAAACTCACCTGAACATCAATCACAACAAATAACATAGTTCAAAAGGTTTGTGAAAGAATATAGTTGTTTAACAAACACATTAGTTTCATGTTATACTAGATAACACATAGTCGGGTAACAAGTACATATCATTATTAGTTAATGCCACACAAGCGGATAAGTGCCCAGCTGCACAAGTCTTGCCAGATCTGCAATAATAAGCGCCTAGTTATGCATAAATGTCACATCTACATTTCACAGTACAATTTCATAGTGAAAACTCACCTGAACATCAATCACAACAAATAACACTGACTTGGAAGTTACACACATCTATCTACAAAAACCTACAAACAGGGTTCAATTACATTACATATTGAGAATAGGTTCACAATACTTATGACACTAGTCCTAGGTTTACAATCCGACCAACAATACAAACACAGTTTACGATTCGTAGCCCTAAACCCACGGTTTTTGATTTAGAATTACGATTGCCAAGTTCACGATTTCAATCTGATTTGTGATTCTGTACTTGGACCATGTTTTACATTTCTAATTCACGATTCAATGTAGTGTCCCAATATATATTGAAGTTTTTGATTCATAAACACATTTTGGTTTCGGATTCATGTTGGGATTCCATTTATGAATTGTCTAATTAAATCATCAACAA
The DNA here is from genome assembly GCA_038502395.1 of Dittrichia graveolens. Taxonomy (NCBI): domain Eukaryota; kingdom Viridiplantae; phylum Streptophyta; class Magnoliopsida; order Asterales; family Asteraceae; genus Dittrichia; species Dittrichia graveolens. The sequence continues at coordinate 35,401,949 of JARJIL010000005.1, forward strand.
ACATGTTTCCAGTCATCTGCAACTTTATAAACTCCCTTTTGATACGGGCTATCTCAAAAGTACTACAATATTATTCACACAGTTTCTCTTGAAATTGCTTCCAAGTTATATTATCCTGTTGTTGTTTAGTAAAGTGGCCTGTAAGAGAATCTCACGAGACCATCTCATCTCCCATAAGCATACGAGTCGCAAAACGAACTCTTGATTCATCCTCGTAATTACAAGCGTCCAAAGCCTTCACCATTTCTCGCAACCAGTTCAAGGTTATGTTAGGGTCCGTACTGTCGCGGTACTCCAAAGGTTTACAATCCAAAAACTATTTGTACGTGCAAGGTTGTTTGAATCCTGGATAAGCAAAAGGATAAACTCCCTGAGAATGAAAAATGACTGCTGCATCACTTGTGATACCGGAGGAAGCAGAACTGTAACCGGTAATGTAGTAGACTTGAGTTGTGATAGTTGTAGGAATTTGAACTTGTTCATTCTGAATAGTCTTCTCCCGTTCCATGCTACGAAATGTATCTCCTGGTTCTTGAAGTTCACTTTCTAACTTATAAATGTACTCACTTTGATCAACTTCGGGTTCATAACCCGAAGTACCCGTTTGATTTGTTGTATCCAAAACATTTATTGTTGAAGTTCCAGCCACTTCTTGGGTCACAAGAGTGTCAGTAGGGGTATCTCTGTCAGCCATATTTGTACAATCACATCATCTCACAATCTTATTAGATAAACTGTTAGTACATAACATACTAACTAACACAGAGCATCTCTAACCACTCTAATTCCCCCATAAGAAAATTTTGACCCAACACTAGCTAAGATTTGGGAATGCAACACTTCTAACAGTGCTCACATCACCAAACCAAGGCTCTGATACCAAAATTTAATACTTAAAATCTTAAGCATTTTTTAAAATTCATTACGGAAGTGTTACTAATTTTCATAAACACAATCACCCACATATATATATTACACCGTTTACAAAATACAACATTCATTGTGTTACAAAAGATATTCAAAATATGGCTCGTCTTTATTTAAAACATAATATCAAAGCATTGGTCAAATTCCCTTTCTCACATAAATCCCAGCTAAACAGCTATACTCATCGATCCCGCAAAAAGGGTTTAAAGGTGGGGAATTAGCACAAAGCTAAGTGAATGAAAGATACAAACAAACAGTTATCAGCAACAAGCAACACAATCAACAATCAACAAACAGCCAATCTGATATATGCATTTTTGACTTTTTGTGCATGTTTTACATGCCGAAATGCCTCAATTTTAGGCATGAATTTTTTTCAGATTTAATACATTTTTTTAAAAAATTAGCAAAACTAATCTTGTTTTATTCTAAGTTTCAAAACTAATATATTCGGCGGTTCAAAAGTCGGGATATATGAAATTATTGTACAAATCCCGACTTTTCAAAGCTCGGTTTTTGCTTTTTCCCCATACGTACTCTTTCCTGACCTTTGAAAAGTTGCGATTTGGAACCAATGTATCATTGTACTTTCTCGACCTTTGAAAAGTCGGGATTTGGATGCAGTGAAATTACAAAAGAAGGCCTAAGCTTCCATTATATATTTAATTGCAAGTATACTAAATTACTAATGTTCATAATTGTACTATCCCGACTTTTGAAAAGGTGACCAATGTTCATAATTGTACATTTGGGGATGTGTGGCTGTGGGAAGAATCACGTGACTGGACCAATGTTCATAATTGTACTATCCCGACTTTTGAAAAGTCGGGTTATGATTTTCCACTATATGTATTCAACTCACTCCATTTCATTTTCACACACTTTCACAATCTTATTTCTTTCTTTCTTACGATTCCATAGATTTCATTATCATAACTTCTTTCTTTCTTTATTTTCATAACATAACTTTCTTTCTTTAACTATTTCTTTTTACTTTAAAAAATGGAAAACATAAGTATTACTTCTGGTCCAGCTAATCTAGAGTTGTTATCTTTGGAGAAGGAACACAGTGCATATCATTTATTTCACAAAAATTTAAGTGATACTGCTACCTTCAAAATTAGAAGAGCGGACCAGAAATTTTGGCACATTATAAAAAACAACCCAATCCATCCGACGGTGATGGATCATATTCGTGCACCCGGCTTCGGTGGTGTATTTGACTTTGGTTACAAGTTAGTTGACCACAGTCTTGTAACCGCGCTTGTTGAAAGATGGCGTCAAGAGACGAACACCTTTCACTTACCTATTGGAGAGGTTACTGTCACCCTACAAGACGTACATGTATTAGAATTCTTTTAAGTAATAGGTCCCCGCGGGACTCCAAAAAAATTAGTTTAGTTTATTTTTTTAAATTTTGTATTAATTGTGAAAAAAATTTCAGGTTTTGTGGGGCTTACGAGTTGAAGGAGAAGCAGTAACGGGGAAAGAAGAGAAGTGGACTTACGAAAAGTCCTATGAGATGTGCGTTCGGTTACTCGGGTTTGCTCTAGAATCTAGTTATTTTCGATGCGGTCAGATGAAAACAAGATATTTAAGATATCATTTAGAGACCGCATTACCTGAGAATGCACCTGATTATATGTATATACAAAGAGCCCGAGTGTACATACTTCTTCTAATAAGTGGTGTTCTTTTCCCCAACACATCAGACACCACAATACAAATGTTTTTTTACGTTTAATAGAAGATTTAGATAGATGTAGTAGAATAAGTTGGGGGAGTGCTGTACTAGCCTGTTTGTACAGAAACCTCTGCAAAGCTACTTCACCGGAAGCAATTGAAATTTCCGGTCCTCTTACGCTTTTGCAGCTATGGGCTTGGTGTAGGTTGCCAGCCACTTCCCCAAATGTACATAATGTTGATATTGATGGTAAACCCTATGGTGCTAGGTATGTTAAAACGTATTTATTTATTGATTAAAAAATTTAAACTTCAAAATTTATTTTTACAAAATTAGTAATAAATGATTTTTACAAATTTGTGAAGGTGGAACTGCCCTCTTAATTTCGGTCAAACACCTTCGCACATGTTAGTGGGGTTTCGTTCTCATTCATTACAAGATAATGAGGTACTCTTAATTTATATAATATAATATTAGTATTTAATTTTTAACGAGGTAGCTAATAATATTAAACTATTATTTTGCAGTTTATATGGACTCTTTACGACGGTGTTCTCGGATCACTACCGGAAATTTGTAGGAGTGATCAGAGAAATTGGGTGTGTGATACATATATAATATTTTGGGAAGTTGTTGAAGAGTGTCTACCGAGTAGGGTAATGAGACAATTTAATTTACTCCAACCAATTCCCAACCACCCAATCTCAAGTGTAGCTGAGCATAGAAAGCTACACAATGTCTCAAGTCGAGGGAGAAAAGCAAAGGACTGGAGTACTATTCATCATTCCCAAATAAACCGATGGAATAATCGTGTACTATTTTCCCTTCGCGGGGAATACCCTCATGTTCCATCAATGGTTGACGGGTATATGGATTCGTACTGGCCTCGTACCATATTATTTATTACCAATCCAGGGCCAGGTCAAGATAATTCCTACCGGTCGCATCACCTTGGAGGAAATATTGAGATTGCAGTACGTAAATATATCATTATTAATACCTATTTCATACTTGATTGTAATATTTATTAATAAAAATACTAACATATAAAGTATACATAGGTCGACGGTATTAGCCGGATACATCAAGAAGTGGGGAATGCCATAGGAAATGAGCCACAACTTTCGCCGATTGTACAAAATGTTTACGATTTATCTCAGCAGTATTTACATCTTACCCATGCAGATAAACGTAGACATTATCGGCCTAGACATGTGGTAGAAGACGATGTCCCCATTGTTCCCCGGGTTATAAACCGTATACAAAGAGTGCCTAGACGAGGGAATAGGCGAGGTGGGCGTAGGCTTCATGATGAAGCTGGTCCATCAAACGAGGGTCAACCAAGTGGTTCTTTTCATCATGATGAAGTGGGTCCCTCTAACCAGAGCCAATATGGATCTTTTCATCATGAAGAAACCGGTAGGTTCAAGTCAACATGTTAGGATAGGTGAACCAAGTGGTTCAAATATTCAATATCAATTCCAATTCCAATATGGTGAACCAAGTGGTTCAAATATGCAGGTTCAACAAAGCATATTTGATTATGAACCATCCGGTAAGCAGTTCCAATATATGACACCCCCTCCGCACATGACGTTTCAATCTCAAGAATCTCCACAATTTGATAACATATTTGATCATTATTATCAACAAAGCCCACAATTTGGTCAAAATATAAATAGACAAATTTCTCCTGTAAGTTTCAGCGGATTTGATATCAACGAACCATGGGTGGAAGATGAAACATAGGAGGAAGAACAGGGCAGACCAATACGTAATAGAAGAGCACCATCATTAGAATATTTATTTATTTATTTATTTATTTATTTATTCAACAATATTGTAATAGTTGATTGATTTATTTATTCAAACATATTAATTTATTTATTCAATAATATTGTAACACAAATTAATCTAATTGATCAAATAAAACTAAAATAAAACACATAATATTATTTCACAATGTCAACTTAACACAAATTAATCTAATTGGTCAAATAAAACTAGACGTCTAAAAGTTAAATTTGCCCCACTCCTGAATAACGGTAGCGTCGTTCAAGATTTTAAGTCGTGTCGCGCACGTTCAGAAGAGGGAACATGACGCGTTTACGGATTGGTTCGACTTGGGAGGTCCAACTTTGCTTAGATCTGACCTTGGTGGTCCGACTTTGGATGGTCCGACCTAGCGACGCGTCCAGTGAAAATCTCATGTTTTGACTGTTGTTTGCTGAATCGATTGTGTTGCATATTATATGCTTGCTTCATGTGTGATTCTAACTTGTTGTATATGGTTATGTTTGATATAAATATATGTGAATATATATTTATGAATCGAAAAACTAATTTCGGTGTTGTTCTGTTCTCAGAAACCGCGAAGACTCAATGAGATTAGACAACTGAGTATAGAGTTTGAGAATGGAGGTGAGTGGAGGTTTAATCACGAGTGGTATTGGTTGTAACTGATATGGTTACTTGGTATTGAGATAATTGATGCTATGATAGACTTTTTAGTCTGATAACTTGTTGTTTGTTGATCGATGATTGGATATCTATTTATGTGTTGTTTGACTTGTGCACATGGTTAATGGTATGTGCACATGGTGTTTGGCCTGTAAACATGGTTAATGGTTTGTGTACATGTTTATAGAGGTCAGCTATGCGCGTAATTGGGCTGGGCCTGTTTGCTATTGGTTGAGCGGTTGTAGACCTTCTGATGCATGCGTTGTATCGGAAGGGATTTAACTGTGCCAATTGGCAGAGGGCTATCAATAAACCTTTGTTTTGGCCCGCATTGGTTGCAGGTTTGGCAGAACCGACGGTCCTCTGGATTTGTGTGATTGTGGTATGTTATAACTACGTGTATTTTGTATGGTAAAAGCTTTATTACAAACTTGTTTAAATTTATAAAAACAATTTCACGAAGTAGACACTACACACAACGCAGGCAAGTATGATCTGGTCAAAGAGTAGTATAGACTCGGCAAGACCGGATATTAAACCAAAGGGACAAGGAGCTATCAATACTCTAACATCATTGTTGTTTAATCAGCAAATAATTAGCGGGCAAATGACAAGAAAAACTAATTAAACAAAGCAAAACTATTCAGATTAAACACCGAAGACATATAAAGGTGGGACAACAGATAAAGATTTGCTTAGTCTTTCGAATCATCCTAACTAGTCATGGAAATAACTATAACAAACCAGATAATGAAGATTTGACGAGAATAACAGATTAAGCACAGAGCATGTTGTTCTAGTACTTATCACAACCACATCATCATGCAACGAATCATCACTCTAGTTATGAAGACTCAGACCCAACAATCAAACATGATCAAGCAAGCAATAGCATATCCAAGTTTTCACTTAGGATAGGAGGACTAGAATTTAACTACAAATTCACCAAATCGCGTCCAAATCAGAATATAAGAACATACATCTTTTCAAATGACATATCTAGTAGTCCTCAGAACCCAAAAAAGTGTTAAAGTGGTTAAAAACAGTCAAAACAATGAAAAACAACATACTGATATAAAAGAGGCCCTTACGGGCACAAGGAGTTATCCTTGCGGCCACAAGGGTGTGTATGATTGTGCTCGCAAGCAGTAATGCTTGTGGCCACATGGGCTACGCAGACAGAACACCTCATTTTTACACAAAGTGATCCAACAACACATTTAATCTAGACTTTCATCTAAGATCATAAACACATTTAAATTGGTACAATAAACTCATAAACTCATCAAAACTCAAACCACACATGGAATTCGAGATTAAGCCACATGCATTTCTAAATATATAATCATGTTAGCCTACCATTTCTAGTAAAATTAACACATTCAAAGCATATATATGTGAAAAATGAACACTTCAAACAGAATATTAAAGGCATATATGTGAGTTTATTTCAACACTTAGCATATCCAAAAACACACTATGAATCCTTCATACATATACGTAGCATATTTAACCCATTAATACACACAATCACCTAGATTTGCATCTAAAGTGCTAAAGCATGCATAAAACCACAATGTGAAGAACACAACCAACATGGACAAATTTGGAATGATCCAAAACATGTTCCAAAAATGCTTTCAAGCAACAATCATGCAAGATGTACCATTTCTAGTAGCAAAATAGCATGACATTTTATAAAATCAATATAGCATTCTAGAATATTCACACACTTTGACATGTAACATTACACAAACACATCATCAAACATGAACATGGTCAGATTAAACACAAAAACATGATTAAACACACTTGTATTGAAGATCAAACATGCTTGTTTACATCAAGTCAACATAAAAGTCAAAGTAAAGATTATATTGCCATAACTAGCCAATAATCATCTTGGCCCAAGTGAAATGACTTTAGCTATCCATATACATCATATTAAGTACAACAACATCTGGATTACATGGATACATGCTCAAAAACACCGACGTAAAGATTATACCAAGCTATGTATACTTTGACTTATGAATCCGAGCTTCCAAATGTAGTTCCAAGCCTTCAAGCAAGCTCTCCCTCCTTTGAAATCACCAAATTATGCCTCTGGACTGTTCTTGGTCGTGGGAGAGTTTTGGGTGGTGAAAAATCCGAATTGGTCTTTGTTTTCAAATGGACAGAATTCTATCATTTATAATGCTAAAACAGGGGTCCTTACAGCCGCAAGGAATGCTTTACGGGGGCAATATGGGCAGTGGATTTGATGTTTGCAAGATGCAAGTTTTCAAGTGGACAGATTCTAGAAGATCGGCCCTTGTGGCTGCAAGGGATAACCTTTGCCCCGTAAGGGGCCTTTTTTCACTAACTCTTCATTTTTCTTCAATTTTGCACCGGATTTGTCCATATTTTTCGTATTAGGCCTTTTTAACCTTCATGGTGAATTATAAGCAGTTTAGATCATTAAACATACAATTCACCTTGGAAATGGGTTAAAATTGGAATTTTTTCAGATTTAATACATATTTTAAACAATTAGCAAAACTAATCTTGTTTTATTCTAAGTTTCAAAAATAATATATTCGGGGGTTCAAAAGTCGGGATATATGAAATTATTGTACAAATCATGACTTTTCAAAGCTCTGTTTTTGCTTTTTCCCCGTACATACTCTTTCCCGACCTTTGAAAAGTCGGGATTTGGATGTGTGGCTGTGGGAAGAATCACGTGAACCAGAACAATATATCATTGTACTTTCCCGACCTTTGAAAAGTCGGGATTTGGATTCAGCGAAATTACAAAAGAAGGCCTAAGCTTCCATTATATATTTAATTGCAATTATACTAAATTACTAATGTTCGAATGTGGCCCAACTTGTTATAACTTTATCTTAATTGTGACTTGTGAGTATACTCTTAGTTTTCAACTTTTTATTATGTAATTTATTTTCTTCACAAGCAACTAGCAAGTATATATATAATCAACATTAATACAAGATTTCAAAATTAATTTTAAATTTATTTTCCATGTAATATCTCTCAATAGCCCCACTCATCACAAATTTCAAAAGTCACTTATGAGAACTTTTTTTGACTTAAGATAGTAGGTGTGTGTTTATTAAGATGTACTTGCGAGTTACGGATTCAATGAGAATTTTTTTCAGAATTAATACATTTTAAAAAAAATTATCAAAACTAATCTTATTTTTTTAACTTTGAAAAGTATTATATTTGAGACTTCAAAAGTCGGGAGGTTTGAATTACGGATAGGTGTGTTTTTAATACAGATGGGTGGAAAGTATAAATAAAAAATGGTATAGAATAATTGAATTGGGTGGTTGTGTGGGTTGGTGGGGAGTAATGGGGATACGAAATTATTCATATAAACTAGCTGGTTTTATATAATTATTCATATAAACTAGCTGGTTTTATATAATTTAAAAAGGTATACATAAAGTATATGGATAAATATAATTGTTACATACGAATGACGAAAAAAATTTAAATAAATCTTAGACGTGATTGTTATTAAATTTTAAGGATGAGAGTTTGGACAAGTGGTTCGATTATGTCTGGTTTGTTTGCATAATCCGCATCTTCTTACAACGGACTCGTTAGGATCACGAACGTCCATCTCGTTACGTATTTTGCGTGAACATCTCCTACCTCTACCAGTTGATAATCTTGATGTGTTGGCTCTACGGTATTGCCGCTTGTATGTACGTGTTGTGTACACTTTATTGACAAGTGTGTGTGGGTTTTCTCCTCTATGACGACAAACAGCAATAGCATGTGAACAAGGGAAACGTTGCATTCGCCACTTCCCACACGTACAACCACGTACTCCATACTCAACTGTGTAGTCATTTCCACCGGTGCGGTTAGTTTGAAACCTTGATATGACCCTGTATATACCATAGGTGTAATCGAACTCGGTAATATCATGTTGTTGTGCATACTGGTCACGGAGGTTGAAAAGACGCCACATAGGGGGTAGTAGAGTCTCACAGCTCATTGCAATTTCCGTGTGCTTTGTAAAATGCTGCACAGTTCTATTGAATGTCACCTCGGAAGACATTGTTCAAACTTTTTGCAATATTTGTCGTTAGGTTTCCCCAACGATGATGATTTGTATCATGCAGAAGCGTCCATTTAGCGGTTCCGATCTCTTTTAGATACTCCCACGCACCGGTGTCAATCCCTTTTATTTCTCGTAGGGCTTCCCTATATTTTCTCCTCTAAGTCGTAGAACCCATCACCCAACAAAGTTTTTTTAATCTGTAGTTTTTAAACCGCTTCATGAAGTTGCTTCCGACGTGTCTAAGACAATAGCGATGATATGCCAAAGGCTCCTTCCAATCGTCTAGATAATTCATTGCATTAACAATATCATTATGTCTGTCAGAAATTACACATAGTTGTCTATCATTGTTATTTGCAACATACCACCTTAGGTGCTCAAAAAACCAAGACCAGCTTTCTACCGTCTCCTGGTCTACAATGGCATAAGCGAGTGGAAAAATGTAGTTGTTTGCATCCTTTTTTACGGCACTCAGCAGCTTCCCTGTAAGAACCTTTTAAATGTTTCCCGTCCACACCAATCACTGGGATGCAATGGTTAAATGCTTCGATAGCCGGTCCAAAAGCCCAAAAAACATATTTAAAAACAAATGCGCTTGACGAGCTACTTGGGTGTTGCAACCACTGAACGACCGTTTTTGGGTTTGACGATATTAAACCCCCAACATACCCAAACATACCCTTTGATCACTAGTAAACGATTGCCTCTCGATTATGCGTTGGAGGCAATCGTTTTTGGGTTTGACCAACTATGTGTAATTTCTGACAGACACAATGGTATTGTTAATGTAATGAACTATCTAGACGATTGCCTCTCGATTCTTCCCGTAGCTACACAATTACCTCTAGGTACTTGATATTTCCACATAAACTCCCATTGAGATAGTAACAATTAAAATACTTTTTAATAATGTTACTTAAATTATTAACTTACATTTCAAGGATGTTATGTTAAAGTAAGTAAGGACTAGAATTTTTTAATTACGGTTTTGGCTATACCCAAAGTTTTCACCAATTGATCACTACTAAACTTTCTTGATGTGATTGGATTCCTTTCTAGTAGCTGGGGCTTAATACTGTAAAATGATAAAAAAGAACAAATTATAAAAATTGGAGGAATTATAAAACAATTAAAGAGGGTATTGAGGTAATTTGGTATATAAAAAGCTTCCACATAGTTTTAAAAGCTACTTCAATAAAGTTTTTATTTTAGAGCTTTTTTTGTCTAAAAAAAAGCTTCTAGTCTTTTCATCCGAACATGGCTTGTAGTTTTTCCTATAAGCTCCATGCCAAACATACCCTTAGTCACGTTAAATTTAGCAATGACAGTTGACGAAGGGCCGATTAGACTCCATCATCATCACCACGAAAGAATTCCGGTGAAATCACCAATGTTTGGTGTTAATCCAATAGTAAGAAGTCTAGCTAGAATCAAAACTATAATTGAAAGATTTTAAGTTCTTACTTACTTTAACAACTCATCACAAACCATAATTGAAAATTTTTAAATTTTTACTTACTTTAACAATTTATTATAAAGCAGGATACTAATTTTAATAATAAAAAAATAATTATGTATCTATATTTTTGAAGTTATTACTTTCTTCGACTATGTATTCGGGAATATCATTGGGTCCGTCTATTCGCACGGAGGAAATTACTTGTGGCACTCCTATTTCGCATTTGTGATATGCGACTCCTATTTCTACCTATTTCGCATTTGATATATGTGGCTCCTATTTCGCATTTGTTATATGTGAAACCTATTTCGCATTAGTGATATGCGACTCCCTATTTCTACCTATTTCGAATTTGAGAGATGCGTACCCATTTTCCAGACTTGAGCTTGGGCTTATTTGTACATCGAATTTAAAATTTACATTTGGGCTTGGCAAATCATTTTGGGTTTTTGCATATGTTGGGCTTGGTTTCGGTTTTGGGTTTGGGTTTTTACATTTCGGATTTGCATATAAGTTGGGTTTGGGCTTGGGCTTGGGCTTGGTTTGAGTTTTTACATTTCGTATCCATTGTTACATAAATAATTATTTGTTAACAATATCTATTTTGGGTCACTTTCGTCTCATTATTCATTTTTTCCCACCCTAACCTTCCTCCTAAAGTCTCTAGGTGTGAGCTGTAATGTAGTTTGGCCTTCAGCACACATCTCTAGGTGTGAGCTGTAAAAGGATTTCTTTTTTAAATTTATTTGATTATTAGATCGAGACATTAGTTAAAGTGAACTAGTAAAATGGAAATTTGACTGTGAATCAAAATAAAAAAACAAACTTTAATTTCTAACAAATTGAATTATTAAAAATAAATACATTAATATACGAAAACCACGACGAAAATTATACAACTACACATTTTTGTCATTTGTTCCTTCAGAAACTACATCATTCCAAAAATCATCCGAAGCAAGATTAAGATCTAAGTTTACCGGAGAGACCATTGTATTGGAATCTTGAGATTGAAATGGTCTGTAATCCCCGGCAAACATTCCAAACCCCATCCCATACATTTGTTGAGATGCGACATTCGTCCCGTACATGTTTGGTTGATGTGAGAATGATGCTGGATTGAAGGTAGGTGGTGGTAAGAACTAGTTAGCCGAACTTTGGGTTTGTAATTGATCAAGCTGCGAAGTTTGGTCAATATTTGACATTGTACCAAAATCATAATTATATTCAGAATGGTACTGTGTACTTGATGACATGTTCATTGCTAAAGGATGGAACATGAGAACTACTATGAGTAGCTCCTTTATCACATCCTTCGTTTTCAAACGCTCCACCTTGACAACGATGTTGTGTAGTCCTTCTTCGTCGAATGGACTGAGGTCTAGGGATTTCAGCACCCTCATCCAAGAAATGCCGACTTTGTCTACTCAAACAATCGGTTTCATTGACGTATCCCATATAATCTTGGATATACGTTTGTGGATCGTGTTGAGGGTTGTTATATATCTGCGAAATCATCTCCCTCTGTATTTGTACACAAACAATTAAATTATACATCGAATATATATACATTAACTAATATTTTAAATGTATTATTAAAGTGACACATACCATGACCTCTGTAGTGCCCCATCGATCTTGATAACCAGAGATCTCTTGTCTAGTCGGAACTGTGACATAAATCACAGTATGTCCCGCATACCAAGCCTTGTACTCATCGGTGGCCACCAAGCAGGGTGCGTAATCTGCATTAGATTGTAAATTATGACGCACGTCCCATAAATGAATGTACCTGCGCCACCTAGATCGCCAATCACAATTTTTACTTCCCTTACGAGAAGCATTTTGCAGCGTATCACGGTCGCTCTTATGAAGCTGGAGGTTTCGGGGTATTTGTTGAAACAAATGAAATTGTCTCATTACTCGACCTGGCATATGTTGTTCAACAATTTCCCATAAAATTATAAACGTATCAGACCTCCAACTATCTTGGCCATTAGTACATTGTTCGGGTAGATCGTTAAAATAAGCTTGGTATGGAGTCCAAACAAAGTGTATTTATAAGAACGTATGTTAGATTCTTTTCAATATCCATATATCGTACTGTTTTTGAAATGGTAATTATATAAGTATTACATCTTGGTCTCTTAACCCGGACAAAGATGAACGGTGTGCTTTAAGCACATGTGAGGGAGAGTCCGTAAATGACTGAGCGCGGTTCCACCTGGCACCATTCAACAATTAGTAAACAAGCATTACTAAATATTTGATATAAAAAAAACAAAGTAATATGTTGTATATTAGTTTCAAGTTTTGTACCTTGAGCCAAACGCTATTCCACCTTCGTAATTTAAATTATGAACTTTGGGAGAGATGGATGGAATCCTATCCCATGCCCATAGCTGTAATAAAATTAACGGGCCTCCAATTTCAACGGCATGAAGTGAAGTTGTTTCACCCAGATTTCTATAGAGGTTTGCAAGGATTGCACTACCCCAACTTATTGTAGTAGAAGAAACTAAATCTATTAAATTATCTAAATACAGTAAAGATACCCTGGATCCAGACTTGTCCGGACATAGTGTACCACCTAATAAATGCATTATATACACCCTAGCTCTTTTAATTACATCAATTTCGCTACAATCTTCAGGTAGCGGATTATTTATTATATCTCTCAAATACGAGAGTTTTATACTATTTCCTAAAAGTGTATTAGCAGGAGGAGTGAAACCTAAAAGGTTCTTTCATTTAAGAACAATAGCCTCCTGTGTCATTATCGAATCTATACCTGTAACTGCGGCCCCTTCCACCGGTAGTCCCCATATGATTTGAATATCTTATAGGGTAATGGTGGCTTCACGTAAGTGAAAGGTGTTAGTTTCTGGACACCACCTTTCTACGAGTGCAGTAATAAGGGATTGATCAACTTTATAATAACCGCATTGTAATACTCCTTCGAAACCCGCAGATCGAATATAATTCATAACACGTTGCGGTATAGGATGATCTCTCAGGTATATAAAAAATTTAGAATCACCACGTCGGGCCTTCAGTTTTATATTATCAGAAATTTCCAACTGAAAATATAATTTGATCTATGTTGTGTGGTTAAATATAATAAAGAAGAATTCAGAGGACCCGGATGTAAGTGTGAACTCATTTTATAAAAATATAAAAGTAATAAGTAGTAAAACTTGAATCGAAAGAAGTGAAAGTCTTGGAAAAAGTATATAAAAGTGAAAGTCGATAGAGATATATAAGGTGAAAGTCGATAGAGATATATAAGGTGAAAGTCGATCGATATATAAGTGAGTCGATTGTGGAAGTCGATCGATATATAGATGAAGGTAGCAGGAGGCGTCTTCTAAAAGAAGTGAAATCTTTGAAAAATGTGCATTGAAAAAAGTATATTGATTAAGACAACTCATGTACCTACAAAACATTGAGTACATATCGATATATATATATATATATATATATATATATATATATATATAACAACAAAAGTAAAAAACATATTACGCGGTATATTTAAAATTTTAAAAATCATTAAAATTTAAAACATAAGTAAAAAACCATAAGTAAAAACCATTAAAATTTAAAACATAAGTAAAATATTTTAAAACATAAGTAAAAAACCTTGACTGAATTTTAAAAAATATATACTATATATGTATTTATATATATTTCTCCTCTTAAATTTTAAAACTTTTTAAAATTCAATCAATATAAAATCTTGACCCTTCTCGAAAGAAGTGAAATCTTTGAAAAAAGTGTATTGATTAAGATAACTCAATTGCCTTCTGAAAGTAGCAGTATTTTGTTAGCCTTATGAAATATTCCTCAGTAACATTGAATTGATTAAGACAACTCATAAGACAACTCATGTACCTACAAAACATTGAGTACATATCGATATATATATATATATATATATTAACAACAAAAGTAAAAAACATATTACGAGGTATATTTAAAATTTAAAAAATCATTAAAATTTAAAACATATGTAAAAAACCATAAGTAAAAAACCATAAGTAAAAACCATTAAAATTTAAAACATATTCGAGTTGTATGGATTCACATGTCGGTTCTGACGCACCAACACTTTTGTTATCGGTTCTTATGATTATTCGAGTTGTATGGTTTCACCTGTCGGTTCTAACGCACCAACACTTCTGTTATCGGTTCTTATGATTATTCGAGTTGAATGGATTCACCTGTCGGTTCTAACGCACCAACACTTCTGTTATCGGTTCTTATGATTATTCGAGTTGTATGGATTCACCTGTCGGTTCTAACGCACCAACACTTCTGTGATTGGTTGTTATGATTATTCGAGTTGAATGGATTCACCTGTTGGTTTTAAGGCACGAGAAAAAAATATACATAAAATAAAAAAATCAATGAAGAGCCAAAGGAAAAGAAAAAAAAGAAATAGTTGAAGGATTCGAACCATAGTTCTTAACCATCGATTTACATTTAAATTTACATTTTAATCTGGGTCTAAGTCTTGAAAGGCGGACGAGGTTGTCCTCCTAAGATTCAAGTACTCATCGTATGCATGTAACCTATCCATGTATGGTGCGATCCACATAGATGCGCCCTCATATCTATAATGAAACAATTATTGCATAACCGGAGGAACAAGATATTCTCGTCCTAAACTAACACTTATATAATGATTTCCATTTACAAATCCGACTACAATAGCATGATCCGTCGATGTCCGCATTGGAAGAAATGTTGAGGTGTGTTGACCGATCAAAGCGTCACATTGTATCTGTTGGCAATCAATATGCCTTACTCTACCAATCCCATCCAATTTTCGTGTGGTGCAGGTGATTGAAAGAAGTCTAATTGTTTGTGAACCTCTTCACAAGAGTGCAGGCCTAAAAAAACTAGATACTCCAACCAGTTGGAGTTTAACTCTTCTAGTAATTCTCTTCGAATATCAGGCCACTCGTTCTCACTACGACCCAAAGAAACCGCAAGCGATCTAAAACCACAGTTACCATCACCTCTTACATTCACCACCCTTGTGACATATGGGTGAAATACCACCGGAAGTCTTCTGACAAGAGGGTCTATGTTTTTTTGAAGACCCGTGGCTTCACCTTTATTATCTTGTTGAAACCGGCTTGATGGACCGGTTACATCAACTTGACTTTGCTGAAATCTTGGAGGAATTTGGTCACGATTGCTTTTTACAGAAGGACGACCACGACTAGAATTTTGAACACTAGGTTCACCAAGAACCGTTGTACTAGGAGTCGTTATCTCCTTCAATTTTCTTAATAAATTTTGCTTGTCTTCTCTTGATAGTTTTTTGAAGTGTTTGTTGATTTCATTAAGCTCAACCTCACATGTAACATCCTCATCTTCAAATGACATGCAAGGTCTTAGGTCAAGCTTCCTCCAAAATACATCAACTTTGTCAAGCGGTATCGGTATAAGCTGGCTCTGGTAGATAGCTTGTTCGTGGGCGCAAGGTAGCCCATGACTTGAATGGTAGTAACATCCACAGTTTTCAGAAAAAACTCCAACGGCCTCAATTCGCTTAAATTCATTAAACATCAAACCAAGCGCATAAATTAACATGCAACCGATTAGATTTTGAAAAAGTGGTATGTTAACTTTATGGACTACGATGATTTTGCTTTGTTAAGACTAGCTTTGATGGCAGTGTCTTGAGACATGATTACTTCGTGTATACCCTTCAACAATGTAAGCAAATCACACTGCGCTTCCAAAAACTTTTTTAACTTGGCATGCTGACTTTCTGCTCTATTTGTAGTGTGATTGTCACATTTAAAAAATTTATCCCTCCACACTCCAAGAACAAATGTCTGTACGGTGTTAACCAGTTGTTGACTAAATAGTTCATAACACCTGCAATAAAAGAATAAATTAAAATATTAAATTAAAAAGCAAAAAGAGAAAACACAATCACTAAGATATATTTTAAATTTAATACCTGTACTAATGTTATTCTTCACCAACAAATCTACAAGTTGTTTAAGGTTATTGTTGTATTCATCTTCTGTTTTAGACTTCACAACTTTGCCCCATTTATTTTTTAATCGATGCCGCGTTGACAAGTTGGTTATCGACGGCCTACACTGTTTGAAGATATTTTGACCTATATGCCATCTACAAAGTATTTCCTTAGCGTGTGGAAACACTTTGTAGCAGGCATTCATTAGAGCCAATTCTCGGTCCGTGACAATAGTACGTGGATATATACATCCATCTATCATGGATTTTAAACAATCCATGGCCCATATATAATTGTCCTCTTTTTCTTTTTCATGATGACAAATGCTACAGAAAATGTTATATTTGTTGAAGTGTGATGTGCGTGTAGCGTACTAGTTTTAAATTTATAAAATCCGAGTTATTTAGCACGACTACAACACAAATAGGCAAGAGAACCTAATCGTATCGTAGTACAGTAAATAAGTACGGGTGTCGAACACAAGGGGAACGGGTATGATTTTTAATATAACTATACTAATCAAATATTAAACTAATTAAAACAACTAAAAAGGGGGAATTTAGAATCTTATCAATAAAGATTCAATCTTTATTATCTAAAATCACTCCTAACACTAGCAAACACTCAAAAGCAAACCAAAGAGAGCAAAAGCAAAGATTTTTATGGATTAAACTTATCAAATTAAAGCTTTCCCTCCCTAGATTCGATTTCTACTTTTTCAAAACATTTAATTTCCAATTAATCGTGCAACGAACATTTGTTTCATCTCATACCGATTTCTATAATGGATAAACTCTTGGTCTGAGTTCTAACCCTCTAATCATGTATTTATTCAATTCTATGGTCAAGAAATCGTTTAAATGCATAATTAGACGTGTTTAAGTTCGTGTCAAACAAGACTCCACCTTTAACAATTATTTGGTTATTAAATTGTTAAATTGACAAATAAAGGTCATTACATGCCAATCATACACATTAAAGTTCCATTCTTGGTTATCTAAGCCTAGGATATGATCAATCACTAGTCAAGATTAATTATTGATCCTAATTAATCATGATAAAAGCTATAAAAATAGATTGGTCCTCTAATTTTTATAAACTCAGAATATAAACAATAAAAAAAACAGATCTTTAACACATATGAATCATTGGTGAGCTTATAAGACAAATTATGAGATGAAAACATGTTCTAATCAATGGAAATCAAACATATTTACAAAGTTTCATCTCCTCTAGGGAGGAAAAGAAGAAAACTAGCCAATAACAGTCATATCAAGCTTCTGGAAATCATAAATAAACATGAGAACAAAGAAAAGAATGATAAAACCGTAATAAGCAAGCCTCCTAGCCACTTTAATCTTCAAATAAGCTCCAATCCTTCAAATTAAGCTCCACAGCTCCTGGAATGACTTTTAGACGTGATTTGGTAGAGTTTGGGTAGTATAAGTTGGGTGGTTTCTCCCAAAACCGATCTGGATGTTCGTTTATATAGAAAACTAAAAACAGGGGCGTCGCGCCGCGACGGGTAAGTGTCGCGTCGCGACGGGTGAGTTTGACGCGATCCAAAACTCTTTTAAAATTGAATTCTGACGTGATCTGACGCGTCGCGCCGCGACCCAAGCAAGTGTCGCGCCGCGACGACACGTGGCGAGCTTTTGGACCCTTATCTTGAACAGCTCCGTCGCGCCGCGATTCTTGAAGGTGTCGCACCGCGACATCGCTTTTTTTAGACTTTGACCGTAAAAATGATTTTGTATCCCTCTGAGTCTAGTTTCCGTGGCCTTTTGAATCACCTCAATCCGAGTTCGTATGAGTGAGATATGATCAAAACAGTGAATGTGTGTCGGCGCGGACAGCTTTTCTTATTTTCTTCGGTTTTTCTGGTTTTTGCTCGAAACTTTCCATCATCCGCCTTTTTAACCTGTAATTCACTAAATGAAGATAATTAAGTATATTTTACTTATTTATAAATAATATCAGGCTAAAATAAAACATATATCGCTTAAAATATATATCTAAATTTGGCGATATCAAAATACCCCACACTTGAACTTTGCTTGTCCCCAAGCAAACTACAACTCTATCCAGGCTATAAATTTTAAGTAACCAATACCATTCTTTGAAAAATTAAATATCACTTAAAAATATCAAAAAGGTTGATTAAAAACAAAACATTTGATATACTTAGAATTATGCACATACTCACGATTTGATCCATATTTACTTTTCAACCATCCCAAATAATTTTTTCATTTATACATATCCAAACCTTAACTTAAGAATTGCATTTATATTTAATTTGGTTAATTACCCTTTAGGAATCCCCCAACCTCAAGACTTATTGCAGATTTTCAACTTTATTTTCACATATGTTTTTTATCTTTTCAGCTCTTTTTTTTTATAAGTCTATGACTTTCTATGGAACCCATGTAGCGAATCTTTTCACATAAGATTGGTTAATTACCCTTTAGTAAATTTACAGTCTACCTTACGTGTACCGGTATTTCTGACACCGCTTTTACTTTTGAAAATACCGCCACGATCACATGCAAATAAAATATTACTGTTTTTTTTTATCTTTTTGTGACGATAACATAACCCTGACGCCGGCCAACCATTTGCACCCAATCTTTTAACTGTACACGAGTTTTAAACCTGTCAAATAATAAATTAAATGGGTCTAAGAACTTAAAACAATGGGAGATATTTGCTTAAAAATGTTGAAATATTAGCAGTAATTTTAAAGTTGTGTTAACGTACCTTTCCATCCTCGAAAAAATTATGTTCATCTTCTTTATCGTTGACTTCTACAGAACTATTATGTAGTTGAAAAAAATCTATTGTATTCATGTTAACAACCGACAAATTTATGTCAAATGTGTTACTGATTTCTGAAATCTCTTTCTGAGTTTTGAACTGATTTTTGAAATCTCTTTCAAATGTGTCAAACAAAACACTAAGTTATATATATACATCACTTATTAAACCAAAATCTAACATCAAACACCTAAATCAATATTGTATAAAAAGTTTTATCTATTTTTGTGAAAGTGTATAAATGAAACCCATCTTCAACACTCTCTCTCTCAACACACTCTCTCTCAACAATAAATGTGTACCTTATATTTGTAAATATGTGTGCGTATTTTTAATTTCATGTCATTTTTAAGAAAGTAAATTTACGAAATTATTTATTTTTTTTACCTTCACACCTAAAAATAAATATTATGTGTAGGTAAACATCCTTATTTCTTGTAGTGCCTCTATAAAAACCCACACTCTCACCTTTAAATTATCCTCACTTCATTAATATTCTCTCACCTTCAAAACCCACTTTATGGCTCGTCCGTCTTTTATCACCATAAACTGCTACTACGGCGGGGAAATAGAAGAGTACTCGTTCCCACATTATTATGGTGGCGAGAAATACATGCTCATGGATCTCGAGATTACTGGCTGGAGTATCTCGGATTTCTTTTCGTTCATGCATTGGAGATTTCAAGGATTTGCAGACTTATCTTACTGCGCCCCGTACGACATAACCGGCCGGAGGTTCATGATTTTTGAAACTGATTTCCAGTCACTGATTTCTCTTGCAAGTAGACTTGGCGGTGTAGATGTGTATTTTTCCTATTTTAATATAGACGCCGAACTCGAGATACTAAATTCCGGCTTCACTTCAAATTTTACACTACATTAGCGACTCCATAACAATCTCTCTGTAGTTTTTAGTATTTACTTAATTACTATTTTAGTATTGTACTACTTTTAGTTTTTAATGAAATGGAATCTTTGTTTTTTTAATTTTAAACCATTACGTGTGTTAATACTACGATTAAGATTATTTTAAAAAAAGTACATTACTTGATAAAATATTATTCAAGTTTAACTTGACGATAGCTACCTATTCATTTACTGTAGCTGTTTTAACGGGTAATAGCTAATAACTTTAAAATTAAACTACTTATTTCGTATTTGACAATATTACTTTTAGTGGTTTTCGTAGTTGGATATTTCGATAGCTACCTAGTCCATTTAATGTAACTTGTTTGTTGCGATATGTCCCGTCCATTTAATGTCATTAATTTGTTTAGTTGTAAACCATTTAATGTAATTAAGTCATTGGGATTTTGCATATGGGATTGGGGTTTCGCATATGGGAAGTGAGAAATTAGTTTGCTTAGTTTGAAACTACTTTAGTTTGTTTAGTTTGAAACAAGTTTAGTCTGTTTACAATTGGATTTCACATATGGGATTTCGCATATGGGAAGTGAATTTCGCATATGGCAAGTGAAGTTTAGTTTGTTTAGTTTGAAACAAGTTTAGTTTGTTTACAACTGGATTTCGCACATGGGATTTCGCTGGGAAGTGAATTTCGCATATGGCAAGTGAGAAATGTACATTTAATGTGCCACATATATAAGCGTACCCATCTTCCTTCATATACCATCTTGTTCCTATCTTGTTATTTTCGTAAAATAAAAAAATTTCACCATTTCTAACTTAGATATTTTATGTTGGAACATTATGGTGATCTTAACATAAAAGTTTTGGCAGCGGAATAAAGGTTTTATCACCACAATGTAGAACCAGGGTACGATTTGCACAATCGAATTAGCAACAAACAAAAGGGGAAAGGAAGGAAAAAGATTACCTTTAGAAATCAGATCTTGTAGACTAGTCCTTCTTTTGACACCACAAGAAGGTGCTAGCGGTAAGCCTCCGGGAATTCGGGCAGAACTTCCTCCCTTAAACAAACCACCAATGTGTTTATCTAGAGTCTCCTTATGGGTTTTTATGTACCAAAACCGAAGCCTAATGACCCCTATATATAGGAGAAGGAATTTGAGTTCAATTAGGAAACCAATTAGGGTAAATCTCTTGATCAGGCGCCGAACACGGCCCGTGTAGCTCAGGGTACACATCCGTGTAGGCCCTTTGGGCCTGGACATAAGTTAGCCCAATAAGAGGAGTCTGGTGGGTCAACACGGCCCGTGTAGAGTAACACGCCCGTGTCTCCTAGACATACACGCCCCGTGCCACACAGGACACGGCCGTGTAACCTTATTTGGTTTAATCCCTTGTTCCTGCGAGGTGATCGCGGATGTTCTTGCCGTGTGACCAGAAGGCCCTCGCGTCACCGGCCGTGTTTCTAATTCACCAATAACAGTGGGCAAATATCCAACAAACTCCCACTTGCACATGGTATGGTGCAATCCAGTGACACTGACAATGAGCGGCATCTAGCAATGCATCATTGCCCCAGTTAAGCATAGGGTATCTCTTATGCAGACGATAGCCAAAACCACATAATTTGTGTAACAGTCCCATTATTGTCCTATTCTTACCGACGTCCATTTGAACATGAGTCATGGCAAAGTCAACTCCAGATCGTTCAATTGTATTTCTCGATCAAGATTCGTGGTAACCAACTATAACAGACTACGATCAAATCTGGTCTGAGCATGGCCATGCATTTATCGTTAGCACAGAATCATCGAGTGGCCTACGGACATCACTCTTATCAATGATAAGAGAAACAAATTCCATTGACTACATCATACTTATCTATTTCATCATATCACTCCCAACATTCCCTTTATAGCAGCCATTTACGGACAACGTTTGAGAGATATCAAAGAGTGATAGAATCATAGTAAGTAGGCATGTATCTCAGGTCAGAGGACAAATACTTGGATTTGTTTTTGACATATCCATGATACAATACCCAAGTGTGGTCACCTCCAATACTTAGTACTGGCTCAAGTATTCGTGAGTTTAGTTGCAACTTAATCAACTAACACCATCACAACAATCTTAATTCAATTCTTCCTTCCCAAGCAAAGAATGATTGATTGTGGAGAGTTTAGAGGTTATCACTACAACTCATGGAAGTGTTTTAAACATGAAAAAGGTTTTTCAATCTATTGTTAATTAATGTAATTTGCTCTAAGCATCCATTCATCAAATAATAATTACATTAAGTCCGACCATAATTAAAACCAAAATACTCAGGAAAATTTTAAAACTATTACATCAAGCTAATGGCATGTCTAATCTAAGACCGTAAGACCTAGAATGGGTCTCATGCTTGGCCTGAGATAGTGGCTTGGTGAAAGGATCTGCCAAATTTGCATCCGTGTGAACTTTGCTTATTATCACTTCACCACTAGCAACTGAGTCTCTGATGTAGTGATATTTTCAGAGTATGTGTCTTGTACGTCTATGTGACCGGGGCTCTTTTGCAAGACAAACGGCCCCTTCATTATCACAAAAGATCTCAAAAGGTGTTTCAATACTTGGAACGACACCCAGATCTTTGATGAATTTCTTCATCCAGACTGCCTCTTTCATAGCATCGCTTGCCGCAATATACTCAGATTTAGTTGTAGAGTCAGCTACGGTCTCTTGCTTAGAGCTTTTCCAACTTACCGCTCCCCCGTTCAGTAGGAATACAAATCCCGATTGAGAACGTGAGTCATCCCTATCTGTTTGGAAGCTAGCATCGGTATAACCGGTCACCTGAAGCTCTTTCTCTCCCCCAAATACTAAGAACATTTCTTTAGTCCTTCTCAGATACTTCAGAATGTTCTTCACTGCTATCCAATGAGCTTTGCCAGGGTTAGACTGATATCTGCTCGTCATGCTCAAAGCACACAATACATCAGGTCTCGTACATAGCATGGCATACATAATTGATCCTACAACCGAGGCATATGGGATCCTATTCATTTCTTCTAGTTCTTCAGAAGAACTAGGACATTGAGCCTTGCTCAGTGTCATGCCATGTTGCATAGGAACAAATCCTTTCTTGGATTCTTCCATCCTGAACCTTTTCAGGACCTTGTCTATGTACGTGCTCTAGCTGAGCCCTATTAGGCGCTTGGACCTATCTCGATAGATCTTTATGCCCAATATATACGACGCCTCTCCCTTGTCCTTCATAGAGAAACATGTTCCCAACCAATCCTTAACACTTTTAAGTGTTGGAACATCATTTCCTTTGAGTAGTATGTCATCGAAATATAAGACTAGGAATGTAGTGTTGCTCCCACTAGCCTTGACATATACGCATGGTTCATCTTCGCTTTTGTTAAAATCTAAGGTTTTAACCTTCTCATCAAAGCAAAGATTCCAGCTACGTGATGCTTGCTTTAGTCCATAGATGGACTTCTGTAGCTTGCACACTTTATCAGGATGTTGTGGGTGCTTAAAACCTTCAGGTTGTGCCATATACACATCCTCATTAAGCTTTCCATTGAGGAATGCAGTTTTAACATCCATCTGCCAGATCTCATAGTCATAGTACGCCGCTATTGCTAAGAGAATCCTGATAGACTTTATCATGGCCACTTGGGAGAAGGTTTCCTCATAGTTAACACCATGAGTTTGAGTGAAACCCTTAGCCACCGGTTGTTCCTTAAAGGTGTGCACATTTCCATGCATGTCGGTCTTGTATTTGAAGATCCATTTACACCTAACGGTTTTACAACCTGGTGTAGGATCAACTAAATCCCAGACTTGGTTATCCTGCATGGATTGCATCTCGCTGTCCATTGCCTCCTTCCATTTAGCGGACTCTTGGCCCGCCTGTAACGCCCCAATTTTAATAAAAGATATAAAAGTAAGATAATTTTCATAAAAGCACGCATATCAGTTGAAATACATAAGCGGAAACGTTTTCATAACAAAACCGTGCTATTTACCAAAAGATAGAACCACAAGTACAAACTTAGTGTACTGCCAAGGTTGAATATTTACACAAACGGGCGTTAATTGTTTATAGATCAAAAACTGAAAAGCAGTCAAACAGGAGCTTTGCCTTTGCCCTTGCTGCATCCTGCAAAACATTTTAAAAATAGTATCTGATAAGCTACAAGAGCTTAGTGAGTAATCTAAACATAACATCATATGAGTACACGTATACAATCACATGAAGATAATACACGCATGTCTGGCAATCAAAGCTAGCCTCTGGTTCTAGGCACAGGGCAGCATCGTAGGTCACAGTACTGTACCACATCTGAGCCTTACTGCACATAGCAGTAAGCTTACAATATTCACATGTATAACATAGCATGTTAGCTATCTGATATGAAACTACACATGCTGCAAATATGAAGTGAAGTCTAGAAGACTCACCTTATAACTATAATTAAAATACTTCACAGATCACTGATACAGGTACTATGTAAATCACCTCCTATATAAATAATGCATAAATTATATATAAGGCATTCTGATATGAAATAGGGCCTACACGGGCCATGTATCCCTACACGGGCCGTGTCCCATCAATGCAACATGGCCAGTGTGGTCTAGTCACCCTACACGGGCCGTGTACCTCTACACGGGCCGTGTACCTTTTATACTACACGACCATGTAATCTTACATGGCCCTATGACTGCCTTTACTACTACACGGCCGTGTACCGCTACACAGGTTGTGTACCTCTTATGCTACATGACCATGTATCCTTACATGGCCCTGTGACTGTCATAACTACTACACAGCCGTGTACCGCTACACGGGCCGTGTACATAACAGTTCAGTAGACTGTTCTTGCCAAGAACAGTCGGATTTCATCAAGAAATCCAATAACTTCAACATAAAACAACTAGAGGTGTTTTCCTACACCTCCTACAACTGACATACATAATCTAAGCTATACAAAACAACTCTAACATGATTCCACCATTGAAACCATGTATTTAATCTTACAAAACATCAAAACCAAGCTTGAAAGGTTACCTTGTGATGAGCTCTTGCTATGATCTTGCTAAAGGCACTTGAAAATCTGATATGGCTTACAAAATGGAGAGCTTATGGTCTGATATGTAAGTGTTCGTGAATGGCAGGGAAACAATTGACAAACTTTGACTTCTAAGTCAAAGTTGGTGTATATATATATATATATATATATATATAGTTTCATCAATTGGCAAAACACCCCCTAGACTTAACTAAGTTATAATTTGACGGTTTTAGCCCCTCTAGTTTTATATTTACATCTAAACACATAAAGGCAACTTGTAAAAACGTATAACCCTTCCTATTAAATAATGATTAAAGGAATATCGAACCTTGGGTGTTACACCGCCATCGCTTCCCGGTAGTTTGTAGGTTCATCAAAATCTACCAGTTCATCATTTCCAGAGACGAATAACCCATATCTCTCCGGTTCTTGACGAATCCTACCAGACTTGCGTGGAGGAGATGGTACAATGTCAGATTCCTCAACTTCCATCGGCTAAGGCTCGCTAGTGTCAACTTCAGGTTCCATGTTAGTTGTATCATGAATTTCTTCAAGGTCAACTCGGTTCCCACTATCCCCTTTGGATAACATGTTCCTTTCTAAAAAGACAACCCCTCGAGACACAAATACTTTGTTCTCGGAAGGCTTATAGAATATGTATCCATATGAGGATGCCTGGTATCCGATGAATAGACATTTCTTAGATCTAGATTCTAGCTTGTCTTGAGTCTCACGTCTAACGTAAGCCTCGCAGCCCCAGATTCTTAGATACTGAAGATATGGCGTTTTACCAAACCACATCTCATAAGGTGTCTTTGAAACCTTTTTAGTTGGAATGCAGTTAAGGATCCTAACCGCAGTTTCTAAGGCATAACCCCAGAAACTTATTGGTAGCGTAGTCCGGCTCATCATGGACCGAACCATATCAAGTAATGTTCGATTCCTCCTTTCGGCAACCCCATTATCTTGTGGTGTCCTTGGAGGTGTCAATTGTGAGATAATCCCACAATTCCTAAGATGTTCGCGGAACTCAAGACTAACATACTCACCACCTCTATCAGATCCGAGTATCTTAATCTTCTTGCCCAGTTGATTTTCTACTTCGTTTTGAAACGTTTTAAACACGTCAAACGTTTCATGTTTATGTCTAACAAGATAAACATAACCATATCTACTGATATCATCAATAAACGACACGAAGTATCTAGCATTGTCTCTTGTGCACGATCTAAAAGGTCCACACACATCCGTGTGTACGATATGCAATAGATCTTTGCCCCGTTCATTTGAACCGGTGAACGGTGCCTTCGTCATCTTGCCTAGTAAGCAAGACTCGCATTCTTCATTAGATCCAAGATCAAATGATTCCAAAATCTCATCCACTTGGAGTTTGGTGATGCGGGTTTTGCTTATGTGGCCAAGATGACTATGCCACAAAGACATTTTATCCAAAGTATTGGATTTGCTAGTGCCAACATTCATGATTGAATATCTATTATTATTGTTGCAAACATCAGTTTCATAAACACCATGACAAGGATAAGCATTGAATATTAAGATGGAATCTTTAAATACGGATATAACTCCTTTATTAAAACTAAAATCAAAATTATCCTTGAATAATGCGTGAAAAGAAATAATGTTTCTACATATACTAGGAGAATAGCAACAATCTAATAATAAAATAGAGGAGCCGGAAGGAAAAGACAGCTCATAGCTTCCAATCCTCTCCACGGCAACAACTTGCTTGTTGCCCATGATCAGGTCCAGCTCTCCTTTCTTCAACTTTCTACTTTCCTTTAGACCCTGCACATTTGTACAAATGTGAGATCCACATCCCGTATCTAGTACCCAGGAGTTAGAAAAAGAAGTTGAATTAAGTTCAATCATGTATATACCTGAAGGCCCAATACCTTTAGCCTTAAGCTTCTTCAGCTCATCCAGATATATAGGACAAGTACGCCTCATATGACCCTTCAGACCGCATTGGTAGCAGGTCGCATCTTCGAGCGTCGTGGCCTTAGGAGCAGGAGCTTTGGAGGTATTCCCTTTGGTTGCAGGCTTAGGCTCAGCAACTGCTTTACCTTTACCCTTGGCCCTGGAAGACCCCTTCTTCTTCTTGACTCCACCCTCACGGATGGCTAACACAGGAGTGGCACTAGAGGTAGGAGTTTTGTGCTTGTCCATGTTCTCCTCAACATTTTTGAGCATGCCATGCAACTCCATTAGGGTTTTGTTCATGTTATGCATGATGTAGTTCGTAACGAACTGCTCATATGCCCTGGTCAATGAACTAAGGACACGATGTCAGCAACCATCTCCTTCTGAACTTCAAAACCCAACCTATGAAGCTGGTCAACATATGACTTGATTTTCAAGACGTGTTTGCTGACACTAGTACCCTCTTGCAGTTTGATCGTGAGGAGAGATCTCATCGTCTCAAACCGTTCCTGATGTGCTTGTTGTTGGAGCATCTCCTTCAACTGCACAATCATATCATATGCGCTACGACCATCGAAGCCCTTTTGGAGCTCCGGTGTCATAGTTGTAAGCATTAAACAGGCAACCTCGAGACACTCTTTCTTATGCTTTGCGAAAGCATCCCTCACATTCTGCGCAGCGTTAGCCCTTGGTTCCTGAGGAACAGGCTCATCTAAGACATACTCCTTGTGTTCGTACCTAAGGACAATCCTTAAGTTACACAACCAATCAAGGTAATTGATCCCAGTAAGTTTATCCTTCTCAAGGAAGGATCGCAGTGTTAAATTCGAATGGGATGATGAAGACATCTCCAAAAGAAAAAGTTCAATAGTTTTAGTTTCCACTGAATAAATATCCTCGTTAAAATAATTACCCAAAAAATTGTTTTAACAAGGCTAAGATCCATATTTTATTTCAAGCCCGTGGAGGTTTGCCGTGCCCACAAAAGTGAAACTATTTAGGTAGGTAACGAATTACCAATCGCGGCCATATGTCCGATTCTTAGATCCTTGCGGGGTTCAATACGACAAGCATGTCAAATGGCATGTTTAACCCCTTCCACGCCGATCCTTTCCCGGAGACGGTTTACCTAACAACGGGTCCGGATCGCAAGTCATCCCTAATAAAACACGTAGTCATCCGGCCCAGGACTCCCAGGAATCGCGAATACTCACCAATCCTAGATTCGGCCCAGGACTCCCGGGTATCGCGAACCTAGAACCGACGTGTGTCTTAAAATGGATGGCGTGAGACTTACATTTATGAAAAACGGGTTTTTGTTTTCCGAGTTAAAAGATTTTAACTTTTAGGCAAAGTCATATCAAACCATATAGTCTTAGAAATTGCTTTCCTTACGCGAGTTGTACCGATTTTATAACACATACACGTTTGACTACCAAAGACAAGTGGCCAGGCAGGTCGATCGGGAGGCAGGATCCTTTCGGTCAAAAGACCTTTCGAAAAATCCAACAACCAAGCCGAATGCGACTATTCTAGACACCACTTTCTTGGTTATATCTACTTGTGAAGTGTTCTTTATAAAACGTTTTTATATTTAAGCATCATACGAGATCAACAAACATATAAAATAAACACAACCACGCAAACAATAATAAGGATTGGTAACCATGCCATATAAACCTATGCGTCTTCTCGCGAGCCAACGAGAAGACATGGTCAATTCTAGGGACAAGAGTAAACCATCGTGGCACCGGTCGGCTCCCACTGAATCTTGGCACCATTCTTGGTCCTTGACTTCACACCTCATCGGGACATCATCTTTTGATTCCATTGCTCCGGTCTTCGGTTAATTACATTTGAATAATTGTAAATAAATAACCTATCCTATTCTATACTAATATACGTTACATAGAATTAAGGAAACGAATGCAAGTCGCGGTTACAATTACAAATATCCAAAAGAAACGGCACGCAGGCCGCACAAAACCAAAACCATAATAAAGCAAACACACCACAACAAAGGTCTATATGTCAAGGCATAGGGGTTACCAACCAAACATGCACAACAATTATTCTATTAAAATACCAAACAACATAATAAACGGTATTTCGTATAAACGTACACCGTGTATGTACCCGTATGAATTTCATGCCAAAATCATCCAGATACATTTCACGTGTATAATAGAATACTTGGCAAAACAGAATAATACATAAAAAACAGAAACGAGATAAAAGAAAAAACGAATTTTCTGGACTGTGAACAGTGCAACACGGCCGTGTCTAAGTGACACGGCCCGTGTTCACGTACACGTCCTTCAAAACGGGCTGTGTCGATATTCCAGAATAGAAATTAAAAAATTAAATCAACACGGCCGCGTAAAGAAACACGCCCGTGTGTTTTGAATAGACACGGGCCATGTCAAAACCTACACGCCCGTGTTCCAGCACATTGCAATGGGCTTGTAAGCCCAAAGCCCATGTCCAGATCTGGAATCGATCCGACGCTAACACGGGCGTGTCCGAGGCCGTGTCAGTGAGTGAATTGTTAAAGATTCGATTTTTCTTGATCTTGTGCTCAATTATTGTGCAACCTGGCTCTGATACCACTGTTGGAACATTATGGTGATCTTAACAGAAAAGTTTTGGCAGCGGAATAAAGGTTTTATCACCACAATGTAGAACCAGGGTACGATTTGCACAATCGAATTAGCAACAAACAAAAGGGGAAAGGAAGGAAAAAGATTACCTTTAGAAATCAGAGCTTGTAGACTAGTCCTTCTTTTGACACCGCAAGAATCTTATTGCGATCGGGTGCTAGCCGTAAGCCTCCGGGAATTCGGGCAGAACTTCCTCCCTTGAACAAACCACCAATGTGTTTATCTAGAGTCTCCTTATGAATTTTTATGTACCAAAACCGGAGCCTAATGACCCCTATATATAGGAGAAGGAGTTTGAGTTCAATTAGGAAACCAATTAGGGTAAATCTCTTGATCAGGCGCCGAACACGGCCCGTGTAGCTCAGGGTACACGCCCGTGTTGGCCCTTTGGGCCTGGACATAAGTTAGCCCAATAAGAGGAGTCCGGTGGGTCAACACGGCCCGTGTAGAGCAACACGCCCGTGTCTCCCAGACATACACGCCCCGTGCCACACAGGGCACGGCCGTGTAACCTTATTTGGTTTAATCCCTTGTTCCTACGAGCTGATCGCGGAAGTTCTTGCCGTGTGACCAGTAGGCCCTCGCATCACCGGCCGTGTTTCTGATTCACCGGTAACAGTGGGCAAATATCCAACATTTTATTCAAATTTAATAGACAATGCCAGTCAAAACATTAAATTCGGATAACGACAACATCTCGGGTTACCAGAAGAGTTGCGGCTTCGTATTTTATCTTTTCTGGATACACATGAAGCGGTTCAGACTTCTATGATATCAAGATCTTTTCTTAAATCATGGACTCGGCTTCCTACATTAAGTTTTAGAGCATGTGAATTACAAAAGCCACCTCCAGCTTTCAATCAATATATCACGAAAGTGTTATCTTTACGTGAACATCATGCACATAACATACCTCTGCAGAAATTATCTTTTGAGCGTGACGGTACATGCAGTGCCAACCTTTTAAATTTTTATTTTCAAAAAGCTTACACAAACAATGTAAAAGAGTTTAAAGTTTCGATTCGGTCAACTATAAATGAATTATCTTGGCCGGTTAATTTAATTAAATCGGCTGAAGAATTGATTACTTTAAAACTCAAGTCAATTTCCAAACCTATTGTGTTTTCTCCCCCTACACTCGCTTATGTTTGTTTTAAAAATATTTAAAATTTAAGTTTATTTCATGCAGTGATAAATGACATAGACCCATTCCGTGGGTATGGTCATTAAAAAAATTAAAACTTACTGTTTGCAATATTGAAACAGAAGATTGTAAAATTATTATTGTAACTGAGCATCTGGAAGAGGTTAGTATATACACATATGATCCTCTTATAATCTCCAAATTTATTACACCAAAACTGAAAATTTTGAAATATGCGGGTCGAACTTATTCTCTATTGCAACAACCAAATGTTTACATTCCTATACTTGAAACCGTAAATCTTGATTTTAATGGTTTCAGATATGAGAAAAATATATTTGACCAACTTATATCATTTTATGATATCATTTGCAACGTCAAAATTTTAACATTAAAAAAGAAGTTGATGTATTTAATGTCCTACAATATTGAGGAGTTGGCACTTCGCGTATCTCCTTTTAAAATCTTAACTACTTTACAGATAGATCTTAGACTTCATTGTGTAGTCGAGTTGTTGTTAGTTGAAGAAGTTCAATCATACTTTCTACAACAATCAGACGCAGCTACAACTACTATTATACATCCACAATGCGGAAGATGTCAAAATCATTGTCATTGTAGAGTTGGTCTATTTAACATATTTTAACATTTATACTTGAAATCCAAGTGTTTTGGTTTAAGTCCATTTAGAGGGAGTTAAAAGGGTTTTTAGTTTCTATGTCGAAGTTGTGCTAATTTAAAGGCATCATAAGCGTTAATACTAATTTAAATATTCGATTATGCATGAATTTGTTGGTTTAACATTTGCTTATTGTAATAGAAAATTTAAAATCATTATTATCTTGGTAAGGAGATGGGTAATATACGATAACAAGTGGTTTTTTATATCATTATAATTGTTGTGTATAATAAAAAGTTGTTACATCATGTGTAAATTTTTCTTTTTTGATTTGACGTATGATTTGGCACTAATTAGGAGATTATTGATATTACTAGATTAGATCTTTGTGTGATATAGTGGTCGGTTTAGAAAAACGATAAACATTATACATATATAAAACAGTATTTATATATATTGTAACACCGTATTTTTAACCCAAAAATTTTCATTTTCATAATCATTGCGGAAGCGAATTAAACAACCAAAGTGTTTACAACTGTACAAACACAACTGTTTAAATATCAGTATTACAAAACACGGCTCGCCACAAAATAGAATATCAAAGTCCTAGGTGATTACTCCCCAAGCTAACCACTCTCAACCGAGCCGCTGACTTACCAAAACCTGTAAAAAGAGAGAGAGGTGGGGGATTAGCACAAAGCTAAGTGAATTGAGTAAAACCACAACAAATATATCAGCAAATAACCGCATCAATATCAACAACACATAACAGATAATCGTGCCCCGGGAAGACCGGTGGTTCTGCAGGAACCTTCAACCAATGCCGGCCAAAGCAAAGGTTTACCGATAGTTCATTTGCTATTCTCACACAGTATTACCTTAAGTTGCAACAAATGCATCCAAAGATCCCAATACTGATTAGCCGATAGCAAACAAACCCAGCCCATATGCCCAGAAGCTGACTTCCCAATCCTCATGTATACATATCAATGACGCACAATTAATTAACAATCAACAGTTAATCAATTATCAGATGCACAATCTATCCATGCGTCAAATCAATAACAATTGCAACCCAATCCAGTTACAACTAATCACATCTGTGAGTAAACCTCCACTCACCTCAAGCTTTCGGTTACTCCACTCAGTGATCTTATATTACTGAGCCTTGTTTGTTCCTCAGAACACAACAAACTGAAATCAGTAATGATTCATAAATATATGTCAAATACATAAATTTATATCCTTTTAATCAATCATAAGCATGTATGATTCACATATGTATAAACATATATCAAATAATTAATATGTTAACTTAAACCAAGTAAAACATATTAAAAACAAGTAATATTCTGAAACAGTGCCCGTCGCGCCGCGACAAATTACCCGTCGTGCCGCGACCCCTGTCGGATTTCAAAATCCGAAACCCAACAATCGGATTTCGAGTCGGATTTTCAACAATCCGGATTTAAGTGTCGGATTCTGCCAAGTCTCGGATTTCCAAGGGTTGTGTTGCAATTTCTATCAGATTCTTACAATCCGAATCCAAACCTTCGGATTCCACCCTCGTCACGCCGTAACCCTAAGCGTAGCGCCGCGACATGCCGACTTCCGGCTTATCTTCTCCAAGCAAGTGTCAGATTTCCAGCAAACATAACTTTCCAAATCCGACTAAAACCCTCATAAAACATTATGAACACTTCTAAAACATGTATACACACCTTATATCATGTATAGAACATCAAGAACACATCAAATCCTTTTTAACATGGCAATTCATGCAAAACCCACCAAACAAGTTTTACTCTTAACTTCTACCATGGTGTATTCATGTTCTTAGCATATCTTTACAAACAAAACATGTTAAGATAATCAGAATCATGTCAGGATTACAACTATACCTTTTCTTTGAATTAACACACAACAAATCTCACTTTCACTTTTTCAAGTATGCTTGCTTCTTGCTTTTCTTCTCTCAAGAACACACACACACACACACACACACTTCAACAATCGATTTTCCAAGTGAAAGATATTTCAGATGTTAATTCATATAAACCCACGTAATCCTTTTCTCAATATTAGTAGCATGAGGTGTCATAATTTATTATAATTATTTCATAACCACATGCACCTACATTCATATATATATATATATATATATATATATATATAAACACATATCTGCTCATGAATATGTATACATACATATATATATATATATTTAAACATATATTTCATATATTTAATTAAAACCATGTAACTTAATATTAACAAGTAATTAATCATCATTAATCACAAATTATCATACCAAAGCCACCTAATCTACTAGGCTCGATCTGAGGATGTTACATATATTTGATTCTAAAAAAATAAACTAGATACATGTAAAAGTCTAATATAATAATAAAATATATTTTCATAAGTAAAAGACTTAAAAAAAAGGTATTTAAAAATGTGTATGTAATGTACTAATACTTGCCCTTATAAAGAACAATTCATTTATAAAAAAAGACTTTAAAAAGTCAAAAGTAAAAAATATTTTTAAAACTCATTTAAAAATGTGTATGTAATGTACTAATGCTTGTCCTTATAAAGAAGTTTATTTCAAAATTAATTTTGTCACGATTAATCATTTTCAAGGCCATGACTCTACATAAATGTGCATTTATGAATAAGATAAGAAAAATAGTACACTCAACATATTTGTTATTGTGTTTGAACATATTAAAACATAATAAGGAATACAAAATGTAATTATGTTTTCTGATTTAAATGGGCTTGCAGAATAGTTGCTAAAATGTAATGGACTTGAGAAATACAAAACGTAAAAATAGGCTTGAAAAATAGTTTCTCAACTAATTATATTTCTCAACTTATAAATGGGCTCGAAGAATAGTTTATAATGGCCCAATAACTTATAAATAACGGCCCACTTCCTTTTACTAAATCATGAAATCCTTTTCATGTAATTGCAATTCCATCAAGTTTAAATACTCCTATATATATATGTACTCAATTAGCAATTAGAATCGGACACAATTATCATTTGCAGCCCAAATCCCATATTATTTAAGCCCAGCAGCTCATTAAGTGATCCAGCCTAACGAGATGCTATTATTACAGGCCCATATGAATAAAATGACAAGTAAATGAAAAACATATTTATTACATCCAACCCACCAGCTCATTAAGTGATCCAGCCCATATTAATTACATCGGTCTATATGTTTTGGGTCATTATGGTATCGAACAGATGCTTCAAACCGGATACCAAATAATCGAAAAACAGTCATTCCCCGCATGATTGGGAATAGAAGCTGAGCTAGGCAGGCTTCTGCCAGCAACCCAGACCGAGTTGCAATCCTAAACATCTTATGTTGCCATTTGCAGAAATGACAAATTATGGACAAGTAAATGAAAAACAACCATCATACCTGCCATAATCTGTAAATTGCCATATGCGAAACAAACATATTATTAATTTGCCATATTCTGTAAGCCTAAAATCTGTAAATTGCCATAAGCCCATAACAAGTCCACAAGCCACATTTGCCATAATTTGTAAATTGCCATAATCTGTAAGCCCATAATCTGCCATATGCGAAACAAACATATTAAATTGCCATAAGCCCATAACAAGTCCACAAGCCACATTTGCCATAATTTGTAAATTGCCATAATCTGTAAGCCCATAATCTGCCATCACATCTTCCAAATGCGAAATTGGAAACAAACATATTATTAAATCGCATCTCCCAAATGTGAAAGTCGCATCTCCCAAATGCAAAAATCGCATCTCCCAAATGCGAAAATCGCATCTCCCAAATGCGAAATTGGGAATATTGCATCTGCAAAATGCGATACAACCTTTACTAGCCACACGGAAGCCATGTGCATAGCAGCACCCATATCATTTGTTTGCAAACACAGGCACTGCTTTAATAATCAAATTCCAGGGGTTAAGATTTCTGACAGAGTAGCCGGAAGGGAGATCGTGTGTGCAGAGATGGATTCAGCCAACGCCCACAAGCCTCTGAGAAAGATTTCAGAAGCCTTCAAAGACATCGCCAACAGTATCAAAAACCCAAATCAGCTGGAGCTAGAGCTCGAGCTAGAGTTAGCCCTAGTGGTGAATCTAGGATAGAAAATAACATGGTTTCCTAATTAAGTTAAGCCGATAAAATAAACAAAGTCAACTATATGTGTGCGTCTGGACGGGTACTCGGGCCATTAAAACTAGAATTTAAACAATATACCCGATAATTATATTAAAGTTCTTATAATTGTATGCGACGAGGTCTTATACCTTGAAATATTTGTATAATTGTTTCAATACTAATACTTTCTAGGATAAATCTTTCAATATATGACACTAAATAATCACTCAAAAATTTATCACCCATTTTGTTGCGTGTATTGGTCTTTATCAACTTCATTCTTGAAAATGCACGTTCCACACTTGATATTTCAACGAGGGTCGACGAAAAGACAACAACGATAAGTTTTTACAAAGGTTTTTCGCCAAAGTACGCTCACTCAGTTACCATTTCCCTTCAATAGTTCTATTCTTGTTTTATGTTTGAATGCGAATTTTGAATCACTCTATTCAATTTCCTATATTATTTTTGTGTAACTAAATCATTTGTTGCTAAATGGATGTTAGTTATTGAAATTTTATCTACAAGACTTGATTGTATTTCTTGTATAAGTTATCCATAATTATTATTAAAATAAACGATAATAAAGTCAAGTTTTTATTGGTTATAATTAAAAATTTTAAAATATTTAGAAAATATTTAAAATGATAAAACAAAAAATTTAGTTAAATAAGATATTTTAAATTTTTATAAAGGGTAAATATGATATTTGTAAATTAGAATAGACGAATACGATATTTTAAAGTTTAAGAAGGGCACATATGAAATTATCTCTAAAGTTTTGAATTCAAATTAAAGTAAAATTAAATCTAATTTGACTTAGAAAAGTCAAAATTGTAATTTAATTTTTTTTAAAATAGATAATCAAGATTATATAATTAAAATTAATCTATTAAATAGAAGAATATAATCATATAATAAATTTAATTCAAATACTCATATTGCTAAGAATGGTTCTGAGAGTTCTTGTACGAAAAATAGTTCTCGTTTGAACCCTCCTATATATATATATATATATATAGGGAAGGTTCATTTGAGAACCGCGAGAAACAATCTTAGCCGGTCATTTTGGATAATGGAATTCATGGATGAAGAGCGTGGGAGGTTGAGTGTGGCAAGGTGCATGTAAGGAATTCATGGGTGGACAATCTAATTGAAGGAGAGAGAATTTGACGGCTAAGATTGATTCTCACGGTTCTCGGAATAAAAACGGTTCTCAAATGAACTTTTCAATATATATATATATATATATACACACACACAAATATAAATAAAAGACTAATTTGATAAAATTTATTAGATGATATCAACCATTTATTTAAAGAAATATTTAATTTTGACTATTCATTCACTTAAAATCAAAAAATCAATTTTGACTTTTTAGAGTCAAAATTATTAGAGATAATTTATATATGTCCTTATTAAATCATATAAAATCGTAGTTTACCCTTTATAATTTTTCAAAATATTATAATTTATTAAATTCTTAGTTTTATTCTAAAATATTTTATAATAATTTTAAGTTCTTTTTAATTATAACCAATAACATTTAACTTTATTACCCTTAATTGTAACAATAATGATTGATGACTTATATAAAAAATAACAATCACATCTCTTCATATCATGATACCACGTTTCTGCTGTCAAGTCTGCACTCCCACTTGCGTCGATGTTTCCACTTCTGGTTAGAGTGTAGATGCCGTACGTCGTCATTTTTTAAGTTGTCATTTAATTCATGTTTTATTATTATTTAATACATTTTTATTAATGTTTAATAATTATTATCATTTAAATTAACCCGTATATCACATGCATTTAGTCTAGTATATTATATAATACCAACGAAAAGATCAACTATAATTAACATGGTTCATTTAACTTTCTAGTTTAGTTAATTACACATGATGATTGTTAAAAGCGAAAGGGAAAAAAAAGCATTGAAGTAAGGGACTAACGTAATGAAGTGTAAAGTATTAATCCAAACTCACACGTTAAATGATTAATGAGAACATCGTGTACATTTTTTTCCTTTTTTTAAACCCTTGACCGATTTGAACCTTTGAACTTTAAAAGGAAGATGAACATCCTAAAATCATTTTGATATCGCAGTAGATTGTTGTTGGAAAAAATAGGCTTACAAATATATCCTCTTTTGTTGACACAAAAATATATAACTTGTTTATATAATTGTATGTACTAACATTAACATATGTGCACATATACATATATATATTCAATCAAATATATTCTCATCTATAATCTACAAAACAAGCTTCATCAAATGGCCAAGCTCCAATCGTCAAGATCCGAGTTCAAGTAGAAGCCGATGTCGAAGATTCCTACAAATAAACGTTCAAAGTTTATGAGCTTACAAAATAAATAATTAAATGAGTTTAAGTTTTTATAAAATAATTTTTATAAAAACTTTTATAAAAATTGAGAAATTTTTTATAAAATCACAAGCTTGGTAGTCAAAGCAAATGAATTCCTATTTTGGCAAATACTAAACATAATCTTCTATTGAAATAAGCCAAAACCATATTTAGCAAAAGGAATCTCTCAAAGAGGTAAACTTCCAACATGCTTTGTGCATTTGGTTTCTAAACTACCATTTTTATGATTAAATTCAAACTTAATAAATATGACACTAACCCAACTTTTCTTAAGCTTCTTTTCAGTGCATTTTTATGGTAAAAATGGGTTGTGTGTGATTTTGGTAAAAGGCCAACGTCTATATTCACAAGTCTCAAAAAGTTCCAGCAGGCCGACGGTCGATGCCACGGTCGACCGTGGATCGACCGTGGACAGTCTGGACACTTTTTGAGCTTGCACCTTTTTTGCTTATTTAAGGCAACTTAAGTCTTGTTTTTTTCCAACCTCTTGCAATCTGAAAAACACAGAACATATACAAAAACTTGTGAGCTCATATTCTTGATACAAATTCAACATTTCAAGATCAAGAATGAAGCAAGAGTGAAAGCATTCAAAGTTCAAACACTACATTACCTTCTTATATATTTGTAATAGTGTGAGGATCATCTCTAGCCTTAGAATTAGAGAGAAGTGAGGATCATCTCTAGCCTTAGAATTAGAGAGAAGTGAGGATCATCTCTAGCCTTAGAATTAGAGAGAAGTTGTAAAAGGTTTATCTCTACCTTCAAAGAGAGAAGTTAGTGGAGCAACTCTTGGTGGGTGAGGCCAAGGAGTGGATGTAGAGCAAGGTTGTTAACTCTTGCTTGAACCACTATAAATCATTGTGTCCAAACTACTTCATTAGTGATATCTTTCTTCCTTAAACTCTTTAATTACTTGCAAATATTGTTAAAAACTTCAAAAAGTGGGCATATAACCTATTCACCCCCCTCTAGGTTCTACCAATTGTGATATACAGATTGGTTTAAAAAATGATAATATTAAACATTAATAAAAAGATATTAATTATAAAATATGAAATAAATGAGAACTTAACTACGTTATCACCTAGACCAGTGGTGAAATCGTCGACGCGAGAAGGAGGTCAGATGACAGAAGAAACGCCGGGTTGCCATGATAGGAAGAGACTTGATTGTATTTCTTGTATAAGTTATCGATCATTATT
The DNA here is from genome assembly GCA_038502395.1 of Dittrichia graveolens. Classification (NCBI taxonomy): domain Eukaryota; kingdom Viridiplantae; phylum Streptophyta; class Magnoliopsida; order Asterales; family Asteraceae; genus Dittrichia; species Dittrichia graveolens. The sequence goes on from JARJIL010000005.1 coordinate 35,441,439, forward strand.
GTTAAAATTAAGGATAGTAAAGTCAAGTTTTTATTGGTTATAACTAAAAATTTTAAAATATTTAGAAAATATTTAAAATGATAAACCAAAAAATTTGGTTAAATATGATATTTTAAAATTTTATAAAGAGTAAATATGATATTTGTAGATTAGAGTGGACGAATACGATATTTTAAGGTTTAAGAAGGACACATATAAAATTATCTTTAAAATTTTGAATTCAAATTAAAGTAAAATTAAATCTAATTTGACTTAAAAAAGTCAAAATTGTATTTTAATTTTAAAAAAAATAAATAATCAAAATTATATAATTAAAATTAATCTATTAAATAGAAGAATATAATCATATAATAAATTTAATTCAAATTATCTAGAAATTGTATTATACTAAAACTTTCTAAATGAACAACTTATTATAATTACATAGTTATATTTTATTAACTTTGGTGGGTGCTTATGTCATATAAATTATTTTGCCCACGTAAAACGAATCTATGACTACGTCACTAAATATTAATTCTTTTATCTATATTAATAAAAAAATTTATTTGCATCAACTCTTCAATAAAATAAAATAAAATTTAATTAGCATGAGAGCGACCTCACCAAACTTGTTTGCCAAGTGGTATACTTTTAGGTCATTGAAATGCATCTTATCGTGTAGGTAATTTATCTTTTTATCGTTTAAATAGGTAATTAACCTACTTTGTGTTGACTTGTTAAAGTAATTAGGGGTTTAAAATTTTCAATTATTACACTGGCTCTATCTAAAGTTCTCATTGTTAGATTATCACCAAATTTTGGTAGCTTGATCGGAATTGGTTTCCGGTCGTAATTATAGGGTCTGATCGGCCATCGTTACCGGATTTAATATCTACCAAGTCACGTTAAATTTGGCAACAACAACTAACTAGACGGCCGATTAGATCCCACCATCACCACGGAGAAGGAATAGCTATGAGATTACAAAGGTTTGGTGGTGATCCAATAATAAAAAAACCAGCAAGAGCCAAAACTGTAATTGAAATATTCAAATTCTTAATTATTTTAATAAATTATCACAACATAGATTACCTATTTAATAAAAAAAATTATATATTGAAAAAGGATATCCACACCTATTATAAATATAGACTTGTGTTCAATAAAGTCTATTTAAAAAACATAGTCCTAAAATTTTAATATTCAATTACATGTGATTCAGTATATAATTACATGTGATTTGTAAAAACATCATATGTGAATTATGAAAAATTACGAAAATACCACTCCACCCAAATTTTTAAAATTTAATTTAGACTATTAATAAAATTAATCCAATAACTAAATTTAATCAGACTATAAATTAGCACTATATTAAACCTTATAAAATGACTAAAGGATGAAAACGTATTGTTGCCGGCGTCACATATATATTGACTTTTTTTTTGAAAAAGTGGTAACCCATACTTTAGGATTTCTGACCGAGTAGCCGGAAGGGAGATCGTGTGTGTAAAGATGGATTCAGCCAACGCCCACAAGCCTCTGAGGAAGATGGCAGTAGCCTTCAAAGACATCGCCGACTGTATCAAAACCCCAAATCATCCGGAGCTGGAGCTCGAGCTTGAGTTAGCCCCTTTCTCTCGCGCTTGTTCTCTTCTTTTCCCTCTTTTACGATCCCTCGGTATTGCATTTAAGTTCGCTGAAATGGACTATGTCGCCAAAGTATGCTCACTTAGATAACATTTCCTTCAATAATTCTGTTCTTGTTTTATGTTTGAGTGCGAATTTTGAATCACTTTATTCAATTTTCTATATTGTTTTTGTATAACTAAATCATTTGTTGCTTAATGGACGTTAGGTTATTGAAATTTTATCTACGAGATGCTTTTCTAAATCATGCTTGTATGTGATTGATTGTGGGTTTTGACCTTTATTATTATTTTTCTGCGTGCCTAGGTAAATGATCTTTGTGAGACTTCCAAGTCTATTACGACGTTGCAGTTGATGATGCAAAAAGATATTGAAGAAAATAGTGTTAGGAAGCCTGGTAGCCATACCAGGAATCTTTTGAGGGTGAAGCGTGGTTTGGATTTGGTTAGAGTGTTGTTTGAACAGGTTCTAGCTTCAGAGTATGTCTTTCTTCTACTTAAATACTTAATCAGTTCAATGCTTTTAATATGAAAATGGTAAGCTGCTTGTTTGAGTAATAGGTGTTTGAACAATTAAAAGAGCTACCCCATGACTTAAAATTTAGTCATTTGTCTGTAAACATTAGTCACGAGACTAGGAAGATCGACCGGGGTCTTTGACCCACAACTACACACTCAACAGTCAACATAGTTTAGGTTGGGACATGAATCTCAAATAGGAAAGTGTAGATGGTTTTATGGTACAAATTTGAAAAGATATGGCAATTTTAATGTTGTTTCACAAATCACAACTGAAAAAGATAATCTCGCTTTCATTACTGACTGCAAGTCTGGAAGAGAGTTTCTGTTCAAGAAGCGTGCTGATGCTCTCAAAGTCATTTAGAAAACGGAGACAATTTGGTGATAAAGGTCCTTTGTACAAGGGGATTTTAGGAAAATAATCAAATCAATTAGTCATTTGCTTACTGTGTTCTAGATTACTTTCTCTTTTGAAATATTCGCAAGTGATAAAAAATTGAAACAAACAATCAAAATGCAGTATGTATAGTGTTGAAAGATTTAGAACAACTCGTTGATATACCCAAGCTATTAACAAAAACAGTTAGCATGCAACCAGCAACCCTCTAAGAGTACTAGCATGGTACCCGTGCAATGCGGCGGCATCAAATAGTTTCTATTCAATAACTTGTTCGTTTTGGCAATTTATGTGATACGGTGACAACGAATAATTTTACATTGGTAACATGTCTATTTTCTTTATTTTCCTGTTCTTAATCAACTCTTTTATTATTTTTAAATAAACTTTAAGAACAATTAAATAAGAAAAAAAGTCTTTACTTATAAAATAAGTTAAATTGCATGAAAATACCGAGTGTAAATTAGTAATTTGAAACTATTTAAAATTAAGAGATTAAGAAAATAGTAAACTAATTTGAAACTATTAATTATATGAGCTATTTAAAAAATTTTAAAATATATGTTTATAAATTCTTATTATAGATTATTTAGATTTATGAGTTCTACTTGTACACATTTTCTGATAAATATGTTAAAATATTTATTACATGATATAATATTTAATATAAAAGGTTTGATTATGAAAGTATTTTTTAATAATCAAGTTAATTTATTTGAATTTTTTAAATATGGAAGGTTTAGTTATTAAAATAGAATATAAGATTCTTATTAACTCTATTTAATAGTTACTTTATATAATAGTTTCCATTTAGTTTATATGAGGGGTAATTTAGTAATTTCAAAAGACTTAAAATTTAAGAGATTAAGTAAAATGCCTAAATGCTTTATAATATAGTATAGATATACCAAAGCTACTAACAAAAACAATTAGCATATAACCAACAGCCTTCGAAAAGGTTCTCAACTTTCCCTTGGATTACTCTTATGCAACAAATAGACGAACGATATCAAAAAGAGGAAGAAACTTGTCAGATATCTGCTGAAGGTTATCATTTGATATTGAACAGAAAATACATATATATACAGACTAAAAAGGGCTAAAAAAGGAAACAACAATCAATCCCATGATTCTAGAAATCAACTAAAAATCCAATCTCCTAATTTATGAGATTGACATAAATTCTATGCTTGTCTAATTCTTAATTTACAGTTCACTTATTTACAGCACATTAGCACCCATCCCCTTCAAGTTGATGCATGAACATCATACATAGTTTGGGTCGAGGAAGGCTTTTCGTAAGTATATCTGCAATTTATTGTTGAGAAGGTAGGTAGGTCGTGCATTGTGCCACTCTTTGATGAAGTGTTGATCTACTTCCATATGTTTTTTTACCATCATGGTGGACAGGATTGTGAGGTATACTGATGGTAGCTTGATTGTCACAGTATAACTTCATAGGAGTTGTTGGGATTTTCAGTTCATTTAAGACTCTATTCAACCAGATTCCCTTACATTATCCATGAGATACATCTAGGAACTCTGCCTCTGCGCTGCTTCGAGAGACTACAAATTGCTTCTTACTAAGCCATGTTACTAAATTTTTCCTGACATAGGTACAATAGCCACTTGTTGACCTCCCATGATGGCATGATTTCTTGCCGACCTGATCCAATCAGCATCAGTGTCGATATCAACACCACCTCAGTTTTTTGTTTTTTAAAGATCAATCCCTACCAGGATTCCCCTTGATTATCGTAATATCCTGTAAACAGCCTCTAAATCCTTTTGTTTGGTGCATGTCTATACCTACACTTACAATGAATGCAATGTCTGGTCTTGTATGTGAAAAATAAATCAGCTTTTCTACTAGTCTCTGATATCTCTGTGTGTCACTGCCCTTACCTATATCTTCCACACCCGGTTCATGGTTCACCTGCGTGGGTGTTTCTGCAGGTCTCCACCTAAGCATGCTGGTTTCCTAAGAAATCCAATGTATACTTTCGTTGGGAGATCACAATTCCTTTACGACGCCGTTAAAGTTTGCCATTTTGCCATCTCTGAATGATCATCTCTAGTTAAAGTTATATCGTCAACATAAACGATGAGAACGTATATTTACCTTGTGCCGAGATACTTAAAGAGCATTATATCATCACTTTGTCCCTGTGTATAACCCCGGTGGTAATTACCTCGGCAATGCGGTTAAACTAGGCCCTTTTTTTAAAAGGCAGTTAAACCAGGCCGTTAGAGATTGCTTTAGGCCATAGAGTGATTTTCGATACTTGCAAACTTTGCCTAAATGACCCATGAACCCCGGGCGGGGTCTCCATATAGATCTGTTGCTTCTAAAGACTAGAGGGGGAACTGAAGAGATAAGAAAATGAGGAAAATGTTTTTGAAGCACTGAGCTTGGTTTTTGGTAGGACAAGGTTTTGGATGGCATTCAATTAATAATATGACATGTAGCTTGCCTCCAAATACACTTTGGTACATGCATTTAATACATAATAGATCGGGCAACTTCTAGGAGGTGATGGTTCTTACGTTCTGATACCCCATTTTGTTGGGGTGTATGTGGTGAATCATTCCATGTGTAGCAAGGTATTGACCTAAGACAATGTTGAGATATTACCGACCATTAGTATGTATATTAGCTTGAACTAATTTTTGATCATGGCATGAAACTTTTTGAAAAGCTGGGACACTTCTGAATTTTATTTAAGGAGATAAACCCAATATACCCATGTATGATCATCAATAAAGGTGATAAACCAACGTGAATTTGAAATGCTAGGTAAACAACATGGTCCTCAAATATCACCGTAGATCAATGAAAAATGCATAGATGCTATGTTTGTTTTTGATTGGTACGAACCTTTAGTGTGTTTGGACCTTTGGTGAGCCTCACAATGGAAGGAAACATTTAACATTTTTATTATAAACCCAACATACCCGTGTATGAATTTATGATCATCAATAAAGGTGATAAACCAATGTGAATTTGAAATGTTAGGTAAACGCCATGGACCTCATATATCACCGTGGATCAATGAAAAAGGCTTACATGCTACATATGTTTTTGATGGATTGGAAACCTTAGTGTGTTTGGACATTTGGCAAGCCTCATAGTGGAAGGACTCTACATTTTTATCAATATATAAATGTGGTTACAAATGTTTTAGATACCGAAAGTTTGGGTGACCTAATCTTCGATGCCAAGACAATACATCATTATTAATAGTAGAAACAGTAAGTGCAATTGTTTTTTATTCTTTGAGACAAAATCTTGCCAAACATACGGTCCAATCAACTCAGCCAATCGTCGTCCCCGACGGTAGTTCTTGAACAAGACACGTATTGAAGAAGAAATTAGCCACACAATTGTTATCTCGAGTTAACTTGCTAACAGACAGCTGGTTACAAGAAATTTAGGAACATGTAGAACATAAAGGGTCATTGTGGGCGAACGTTTTACTGAACCAAACCCCACAACATGAGAGTAAGATCCATCAACAATTGGCAAGTTGTAACATGGTACATATGAATTAAATAAGGATGAATCTCCTGTCATGTGACCAGGCGCACCCGAATCCAAGATCCAAGTTCCATTTTTAATCTTAATTGCAAGAGAGGTGTTTAGGGCACTATTTTGGACTGGTGAATTTTTGGGGAATTGTTTCTGTAGCATTTTATTTTGTGAAGGTCCTCAAGTTGTTCGGTCGTAAGTTGGACATTTGACAAGTCTTCTGATGTATTTTGGGGTTCACTGACCTTTGTGAAGAGTGCTCTCTGATCACGAGTTGAGGTTTGAGAGTTTTGAGCCTTCTTTGTGAATCCATGCAGATAGTAAAAGGTGGCTCTAGTGTACAGGGGCGATTTCCAGACTGTGAAGTTCTCGAGTGTTCCTCCTGACGGTTCTTGACAGGTGAACCTTTGGTATAAAGAGTGGCAGTCTCTAAGGGACAATCACTAGTAGCAACATTTAAGAACTTGTTTGTGTTTCTACCCATCACGCATTGACGATTTTCTTCATGCGAACTTCTGCATAGGCTTCTCTTGCAGAGGTCGCTACCAAGAATACGACCATGAACTTCTTCAAGATCTCGGTTAAGACCAGCAAGAAAATCATAAAGTATGTCTTTGGCAAGGTGGGTTTTGAATTTCTAGTGCTCTTCAACATCTCCCTGGTGGGCTTCGTAAAATAGATTGAGTTCTTAACACATGATTTTCAAGGAGTTATAGTAGGTAGTAATCTCATCTGAACATTGTCAAATCTCCATGAGTTTAAGCTTTGCGACGAACTTTTCAGATCTGAATAGTTTTCGTTAACAACATCCCATATTTCTTTTGCAGACTTGAGAAGTAAGTAGGTGTTGTTATAAGAGACAAATGGTAGAATTTCTGTGATTCATTCTGAACAAAGAACCGAAATATATACAAGAGGAACATAGCTAAACTAGGAAACTATATAAACTAAACTAGGAAACTGTATAAACTATAAAAGGTAACTAAATACACTGCTAAACATAGCTATACAGCTGTAATACAGAATTCTAACACTCCTCCTCAAGTTGGAGCAAATATATTAATCATGCCCAACTTGCTACTAATGAAATCTATTTGTGGTTTACGAAGAGGTTTCGTAAAGATGTCTGCAAGTTGATGTTCAGTTCTAACATGCACCGGTAGAATCGATGGAGGATTTGATTGTGTGCCAACAACATGATCTCTGATTAAGTGACAATCAACTTCAATGTGTTTAGTCCTCTCATGAAACACTTGATTCTTGGCTATATGGATAGTTGATTGACTATCACAATAAAGCCTCATCAAACCATTAGTATTCACCCCAAGCTTTTTCAATAGTCTTTTAACCCAGGTCATCTCGCATGAAACATCTGCCATGGCTCTATATTCCGACTCAGCACTCGATCGTGAGACAATGTGTTGTTTCTTGCTTTTCCAAGACACTAGATTCCCACCAACAAAGACACAATATCCGGTAGTAGACCTTCTGGAAACAGGACAACCAGCCCAATCTGCATCCGAAAAACCAGATACTTTTCCATCCCCTTCTTCGGTGAATGCACCTACTCGACAGTGTCCCTGGTCAGAATAGAGTATTCCTAAGCCTGGTGTGGCTTTGAGATACCTTAAAACACGAAGAGCTGCATCCCAATGACCTGTGTAAGGATCAGACATGAACCGGCTCAAGACACTTACAGGGAACGATATATCAGGTCGAGTTACTGTCAGATAGTTCAACTTTCCGATTAGTCTCCTATAACGCTCAGGGTCCTTCATAGGACTTCCATCCTTAGGAAGAAGTTTTCCTGTAGTAAGCATTGGGCTTTCCACTGGTTTACATCCTAGCAAACCACACTCGGTCAACATATCAAGAACATATTTTCGTTGAGATAAAAGAATTCCTTGTGGAGACCGGGAAACTTCTATCCTAAGAAAATAACGAAGACGTCCCAAATCCGTAATCTGAAATTGTGATTGTAGAAACTTTTTTAATTCTAAAATACTACTGTTGTCATCTCCGGTGATAATAATATCATCCACATAGACTACAAGAATGAGTCTTAGACCCATATGATGTCTAAAAAACACAGAATGATCTTGGGAGCTTCGAGTCATGCCAAATTGTTGAAGGACATCAGAAAAACGTCCAAACCATGCTCTAGGAGATTGCTTGAGCCCGTATAAAGAGTGTCTTAATCGACACACTTTAGATGCCTCCTTAATCATAAATCCAGGGGGCTGCTCCATGTATACCTCCTCCTCGAGATTGCCATTAAGAAAGGCATTCTTGACATCTAATTGATGGAGTTGCCGGTGATTAATTGCAGCCAAAGCAATACAAATTCGAACAGATGGCATTTTGGCTACTAGAGAGAATGTTTCATCATAGTCAATCCCATAAGTCTGAGAGTAACCTTTGGCAACTAATCGAGCTTTCAATCGATGCAACGAACCATCGGGATGAAGTTTGACACTAAAGACCCATTTACAACCAACTGTGCGTTTTCCAGGAGGAAGCTGAACCAAATCCCAAGTCTCATTTGTCTGAAGGGCATCCATCTCCTCCTGCATTGCTTTAAACCATCCAGGATGACTAAGGGCCTCAGTTATATTTTTAGGAACAGAGTGGCTATCAATGCATGTATGGTAAGCATGTGATTCAGATGAGAGGTGAGAGTTGGTAAGGTAATTTTGAATAGGATATCTAGTACAATTCCTAGTGCTTTTCCGAAAGGCAATTGGAATTTCAGGAAGTGGTGCTCCAGGTGGGTCATAAGGTTCGGCATTGGGTTCGGGTATAGGTTGAGGTTCAGGGTCGGAGTGTGGTTCAGATGTATATGCAGGTGGGTCATAGGGTTTGTTATTAGGGTCGGGTACAAGTTGAGGGGCAGCAGGTTCAGATGTATGCGGTGGAACACGAAAGTTTCCAGTGTCATGGTCTGGAGTTGAGTTTTCTTGGAAATCTGCTGCTTGTCTTCGCTGTCTCGTGTACACCTTTGTGAATCGAGTATCCGTTTCTGTCGGTAGAGTTTGAGTCGGCGTAGATGAAGTGTGTATAGGTCACAGGATATGGAGTTTCTAGAGGGTCTGGGACAGGATTCAATGACTGTGAAGAACTAGCGGGGCTGTCATAGAAAGAACTCGACTCATTAAAAGTGACATCAGCACTTGTAAAGTATCGATGAAGAGTTGGGCTATAGCAACGATAACCCTTTTGAACACGTGAGTACCCGAGAAAGACACACTTGATGGCACGTGGATCAAGCTTATTAAGTCTTGGACGATAATCATGAACATAACACACACAACCAAAGTTTTTAGGAGCTAGAGGAAAGGGGGTACCCTTAGGAAATAGAAGGGAAAACGGAATTTTGCCGCCAAGAACAGAGGAGGGTATGCGGTTGATTAGATAATTTGCTGTGAGGACTGCGTCAGCCCAAAAACGTTGTTGGACATTATAATGAATCATCATAGTGCGAGCAACGTCCAACAAATGACGATTTTTACGTTTAGCAATGCCATTTTGTTGGGGTGTGTACGCACATGATGACTCATGTATAATACCATGCTCAGATAGAAAGCTTGTGAAATCAGAAGAGAAATACTCTTTAGCATTATCAGATCGAGGTGTTTTTATACAAATATTAAATTGAGTTTTAACATATGCATAAAATTCACGAAAGATGGAAAATATTTCATTACGTGATTTGAATAAGTAAACCCAGGTTGCACGGGAATGATCATCAACGAATGTAATAAAATATTTAAAACCATTTGTTGAAGTTACTGGACAAGGTCCCCAAACATCTGAATGAATTAACTGAAATAAAGTACTTATACGTTTAGATTCTCTAGGTGGATAGGGACGACGGGTATGTTTCCCTAACTGACACGACTCACAAACAAACTCGGGAAAAGAAGAAAAATCTGGTCTTAGTTGCTTGAGAACAGGTAGAGAAGGATGACCAAGCCGACAATGAGTTTCACGAACACTTGATTCACATAGGTGTGCCGATGGAGATCGCAGTGTAGACAAGCGGTAGAGACCTTGAGACCAACCGGTTCGTCTCCAGTTCCTGGAAAACACAATGTGTAGGAAAGAAAGTTACCGAACAGTTGTGTTTCTTGGTAATCTGACTAACAGATATAAGGCTATCCGGAAAGGTAGGGACATAAAGGACAGAGGACAAGTTCAGGTTTGGCAAATTATTAGTGGATCCTATACCCATAATTGGACATGAAGAAGCATTTGCAAGTTTAACGGGATTATGAGTAATATTGGTATCTAGATTAAGTATAAGGTTTTTGTTCCCAGTCATATGATCTGTAGCACCCGAATCAATAATCCAGGATGATGAGCAAGCAGAAAAACAAGTGGAAGATATACCTGAACGTGCTGTATTAGCACGAGTGGATGCTACCTGTCCAGAAGTTTCATAGTAACAACCTGTCGTATCAGCAGTGGATACTACCTGAGTGCTCGAGTCGTGCAATGCGATTTCGCATTGACGAGCTTTTCCCCGTGTCAAACTATATTTGTGACAGCCATGGAATCGTGCGCCGTGTGAGCACGAGGAGGGCGCGGGGGTGGATGAGATCCAGACGGTCGATTCGGACAATTGTACTTGGTGTGCCCATATTCTTTGCAATAATGACACTAGATCTTCTTATTTGGCTCATTCTTCTTATTCCCTCCTTTACCATTATTCCGGTCATTAAAAGTCATAAAAGCAGATACATCTGTGCCAGCAGATGGTTGTGCAAGTGAACTGTCCGAATACATTTCTCGAACAAGATGATATGTTGAGGCTAGGGATTGAGAGGCTGTGTGACTCAAAAGCAAAGGACGAGCACTTGAATACTTGGGAGATAACCCTGAAATAAATGTCATTACATCCATTTTTTCTAACCGCTCCTCATGAACTTTGACATCTGGAGTAACAGGGAAAAGAACACGTAGTTCCTCAGCTAATTTAGAGAGCCAAACAGAGTCACCCTGCTCACATCTAAAATAAGAACCAAACACAGAGTAGGTGTGAGACACAGATTCCTTTGCTGAGAAGGAAGACTGCAAATGCTCCCACATTTTCTTCGTGGTAGGGTAATTTTGAGCAATACTCAAAACTTGAGGTTCCATAGCATTCCATAGGGCCATTCTAATCCCACTATCATCAAGTTTCCACTCCCTGGTTTTAGGGTTTGGAGGATCGAGATTTAGATATCCATTTTTATCCAAACTTTCAAGACCGGTTTGGACGAACATACTCCATTGTGCCCAATTATTTGAATTTAGCTTGACTGGTATTTTTAAAATAGCAGAGTAGTTGACAATACCTGGAATTGTAGTATCATTTGGTTTTGTATCATCTCCCATCTTAAAGAAAAACAAATTCTGATCAGCGATGGAGTGGTGGTCCGATGACAGGGGCTTCACAACAGAGTTCGTCTATTGTGAGATCGAGAATCAGAACCGAAGTCGGCCAGGCAGGATCGTCAGAGAGATGATCGGAAAACAGAACAGCAGTCGACTGGGATCAATCTAGGTTTTTTCAAGAGGTATGTTACTGGCAGGCTTAGTAGGGTTGTATCATGAACCTGGCTCTGATTATCAGAGACAAATGGTAGAATAATTTCTGTGATTCATTCTGAACAAAGAACCGAAATATATAGAAGAGGAACATAGCTAAACTAGGAAACTGTATAAACTATAAAAGGCAACTAAATACCCTGCTAAACATAGCTATACAGCTGTAATACAGAATTCTAACAGGCGTGACTGATGTGAGGCTCCATAGAGTTGATAAGCCATGTCAACAATAGAGTTGTTGAGTTGCCAAGCATTATATGTGGATTCAATAGTAGATGGGTGTGGTACATCACCACTGATATAGCTGAGTTTTCCTTGGTCACGAATAACCATAAGAACAGACTGGCACCAAGGAAGAAAATTTTTTCCATCAATTTTGTGGTTGGTAATTTTGAGAGAGGAATTATCACTATAAGAGTGATTGACCAAAGATGAGGCTGAAGTTGTTGATGACTTCATGGAGCTATCAGTTGCAGAATCACTAGACATGATGGATTAAGAAGAAACTTGACTAATATGACAATGGAAGAATGTTTGACACAAGAGATTATAGAGCTCTAATACCATGTAATATTGAACAGAAAATGCATATATATTCCAGAAATCAACTAAAAATCTAATCTCCTAATTTACGAGATTGACAATTTCTATGATTGTCTAATTCTTAGACGACACGTAGTAGTGGTTTTGGATGACGACGACGAGCCTATTTTGGCTCCATCATCTCCATTATCAACTCGTCACCTACTACGGAGGCCTCGTCACTTTGCTCGTCATTCGGACGCTCATCGTTCTGGTGACGAGCTTGGTGGCTCGTTCTCAATTTTTTTTTCAACCAATCACATTAATCTAAATTAATAGTATGTGGGTCAATGGCAGTGATGGTGGGGGGGGGGGGGGGGCAGTTGGCAGTCATTAAGGGCTGTTAGTAATGGGATAGTCATAGGTTAGAAAAACTAATGTGGCAAATAGTCATGACAATCATTACTATGTGTGGTTTTAATTTACAGCACACTAACAAAACTGAAAGACAAGGAAAAGGCTGTCCAAATGGCTTAAAAAGCCTAAACCTATAGGACAAAAACAAATGTGTGGGATGGTGAGTAGGTAGTAATCGGTGATCGGATTGATGATTAGGCTCTTGAACTGTCATATTTTTCTAAACTTGGGTTGGGTGTAGCAGGTGGTTCCCGGAGAAATATGACGACCGTTGTAGGGATTTATACATGGCACAAACATGGCCAGTGATTTCTAAGTGTACCGACTTCAACATTAGTCATCTTATAGAAAATCAGGATCTTAGATGATTGACGAGAGTTCCTAATCTATTTAGATACTGATGGAACGTGTATTTGGCCTGTTTTAGAAAGGGTTTGAAATACCCATTGCCCAGTGGGTTGTAAGTTATAACCAGTAGAAAATTATTTTAAGATTTATACTATTTGGGTCTAACTATTGTGATTATGGATTTATTGCTTCTCCCTGCTGTAGGAATACACATACTTGAAAAGAAAGTAAACCCTACCTGTCCACAAGGGTTATGGAGTAGAAAAAAGAAATAATTTATTTATTTATGCCACGCGTATGATTATATCAAGGTATACCTACTAGTGCAGTAGGTCCAATGGGCATTTCAAAATATACTTTACATATGTAAGTTATGTCAAGATGCTGATGATTATCTAGTGGATTGCTGTTTGCTGCTGCTGTTTCGAAGTTATCTTTTCTGGACATTTCTAAAACAGTTTGAGTGGCTTAAAACTTAAAAGTATCCCATTACATAATCAACTCTAGGGTTGTAAAAATCAGACTCGGCGGCCGATAATCGGCACCTAGGCGGTTATCGGCGGACCACCAACCTAGAAATCACCTGATTGGTCAGGTTTATCGATTGTGGTCAAAATTAGTGCTCGGCGGTTCTCAACGGTCAATGAAAGGGTTTGACTTGATTTTTGTAAGTTTTTTTGAAATCTGCTAATATTTTTTGTTTGTTTTGGTAGGGTATTACTAATTATGGGCTTGTGGTTTTTATTTTCCAAGCTTGTTAAACTTTTTGATGGTTATTGACTTATTTTGTTATGGTATTGCCAATATTTATTTTCTTAAAAATAAATTTATTTATAATTTAGGGTCCCTGCCTAGAAACCGATCAATCACTGCCTAGGCTGATTAATCGCTTGAAGGTATTCGATCAACCGTATACCGCCTAGCGTTTACAACCTTGATCAATTCTTAATAACCTCCTAAATTGGTTACTTAAGAACAGATTAAGATCATCGTTGTAGTCTTAGTTTTTTTAATAAATCTATTACAAAATTTACAAATAGTTCGTAATGAAAATGATAAAAACAGTATTAGCTGGTTAACCTAATTATATTCGACCTGTCTTGACTCTTGACCTGACCTGCGTTTTTCCTGATGTCTTTGCTTCCCCGAGAAGAAAACATTATTAAAGATCAAAAGATGAAACTTTGTGTGCAAAATTAGTTTGTAAAATATCATTAATAGTGAGAAAAGTTTAGTGCTCAATTATAAAGTTGCGAAACCTTTCTTATTGGTTCATGATTTTTATGACCTTCAGGCTCTGATTTATTTGGGTAGCTTGTTTGTTGCAGTAACCTTTTATTTCTACATTATGTTGCATGGAAAAGTCAACACCTCCAACCCTTTTCCTTAAACATATTGTGTCTAAAACTAATATTTCTCTCTCTTCATTTTCACGTTACTTGACAAACATTGTTTACTGGGTTTCTTATCTCGGATACAGTTTGCTGTGAGGTGACCAGAAAGCCATATTATGGACACGATACATTTTTGTTTAGATTGTATTTTAGTCATGCATAAGCATTCCATCAGATCGTGTGTTAGCTAAAAATTCTGTTTCTGGTCCCAAATATATTGATAGTTTTATGTTTTTATTTGTCTTTGCCAGGGAAGATTCTATAAAGAATGCTGCTATTAAAGCTTATGGGCAAGTATTTTCGCCGTATCATGGATGGGCTATACGAAAAGCTGTTTCTGCCGGAATGTATGCCCTTCCTACAAAGCAACAACTGTTGCAAAAGCTTAATGAAGATGGTGAGTTCCTCTTTGTGCTCTTCTATGAAGGTTTATAATTTACTCTTGCATGATTTTCAAAGTTGATTAAAATGGTGATCATAGAACTTAATGAAAATGTCAAAATGGTAACTTTTGGTCATTGACTAGAGCATCTAATTTTATTTGTTGGATGAAGGGGATTTGTTATAGATGGATCAAGTGCAATGTTGTAAAACTTGCTAGGCGGTAGTCGAGTGGTTGACTGGGGGGTTTAAACGTGTACTGTTTTTTGTACGAGAACTGCAAGAATCAATTGTAAGGGCTTGTTAATGCGCTCATTAACGAGTCATTTATGGCTTATTAATGATGCACTAACGATTGATATTTTGGGAAAATCAAGTCTCGCTCATGAATGACAATCCACCCGGACGCAATTCACGGTTGGGTGAATATATAAATGACCAATCGACCAAAATACCCCTATTAACTAGTCATTAATGGTGTTACAATAGTACTTGCACGAAAAACACTTCTCGATTGAACTGTTCCATATGTAATCTATATATATTCCCAAGTGAAACAATGACCGGCTACTTTGCCCTGCAGTGGATTATGTTTTTATTATCCAAGTTTTTCATGGGGCATAAGCATGGGAGCGGTTGATTGTGTTGATGCACACCTACTGTTATTGTTGTTTGTTTTATTATAGTTTCCGCGCTTAATTATTGACTTTTTTTTCTTTTCTTTTTCCTGTTTCATTAACTTGCTACAGAAGAACCAAAGGCTGAGATGCAAAACTATATTACTGCATCAACTCTTGTCATTGTGTACATTGACAAGCTTTTCCAGTCAAGAGAACTGGGGATAGACTGGTGAATTCTCATCTTCAACACATGCTTGTATATCATACCTCAGATATTGTAATTACTTGAAATTCTACATGTTTCATTCATCATTTAGATTCTACTTGGTGTACCAATTAGCAACATAATAGTTTGGGCTTATTATGACCATCTTGACAGCAAGCTTTTGGGATGTATTTGTGTTATCTTGTGGTGAAACATTTGCAACCTTTTCATTCTTAAATTGCATACCAATTTCTCTGAAATTTCTTATTCTCAGATTCATTTTATTGTTCCAGTTTTATACAATACATTACAAGAAAACCCTGTATGTTTGATTTAGTTTTCTTACTCATGCATATGGATCTAGGTGAAGAGTTTTATAAATATTTGAGATTGTTGTGGATGATTATGTTGCTTAATATTGTTAAAATTGTATATAGTCTATGGACAAGAATGTATATTTGTTATAGTTTAGTTATATCCTTTATAGGTTTGGTATATCTACGTTTTCCGAATCAATCAACGAGATCGTGAAAAACCCTAAACACGCATGCGGTCTACAGCGTAATATCTGTCGTGTATCCGCTCCGAGACATCACTCTTTCAGTGCCATCTTGGTGGTTCTCTTTTAACTCTACTGTCATTTTTTTCATTAATCGACAAATCGAATGCTAGTGATTACTCGAATGAGTCAATAAGCGACCGATTGAAGGAGGCTGATTGCAAGATCGAAGGTTATGGTCTCAATTAAATCTATTTGTTGATTTTGATTTGTCGACTCTTGTTTCAGTTGAAGTTTGTGTTAGTCAAATGACTACAATAGATTTGATTTGATGAGATAAAATATAGTTTATAAAGACTTAGATATTGTGCAAGTTTGTTCACAGGCTAGTCAGCTCAAGCTGAGTAGGTTAGACGTAGAGTTCGGTGACTTCTTATGTTGAGTTTAAATTTCTACATTGTAAGTACACGTTAACACAGAAAATAAGTTTAAGGACTTAGCTTGAAGATTTCAAGTTGAGATCTCAAGCTGTTAAGAAGATTTAAAGTTCAAGATTTGAAAATTCAAGTTATCCAAGTTATCTATTTGTTTAAATGCAACACCTCAGAATATCATTTCAAATTTTAAAATTTTATAAAACATAAGATATTCACTATAGAAGCATTTATATAAAATTATTGACAAAGTAGGTCTTTGACTCCCAAATGGTTTGAAACCAAATATGTCTACTAAACATATCTTTTAACTATATTTCTCATAAATCATAATTAAATTACATGTACACAAACGATAAAAGACAATACACAAGAATCTTAACCCATAAGAAGGGAAACTGAGCTGCGATGTCTTACCCAGCTCAAAAGCTAAGGCCTCAACCTAAACATATGGATATATAAACAATGTTAACCAAAAAGGTTAAGTGATAGCAAAAGGTTATACAAAACAACTAACACAATACAATCTTCATTTAAAAAAGAGTGAATTTTATAAATGGTTTTAACTTTTCATAAATTACATATTTTGTCCTTTTTTTAAAAAACGTTACAAACTCTACCTTTTAACTACAATTTTTATGCATTAGTAGTTCTTTTTAATGGTTTCTTGTTTATTTCTACGGTTAAATCTAGTACATATGGGGGTATTTAGGTCTTTTACTTTATTTTTATTTTTAATTGATTTTTAATGTTTGATAATATTTATTCTTTTTTAAGAATTAAAAAAATCAAAAATTATATTTACACATAAATTGAACTTAACCAACACTTTAATAAGATGAAATATGTGTACCACCGCTTGAAACCACCAACCACCACTTGAAACCACCAACCACCAATTGAAACCACCACCGTATACAAATAAGACTGTCTACCACCACCAAAAGTCGAGAAACATAAGCAAAATAAAGAATCACCATCCACCATTGGATATAACCACTAGAAACCACCAACCGCCACCTACCAAGTTACCAGAACCAAAAAAAGTTGAATATCACCGGGAACACAAAGAAAAAACAAAACCCATACACCCAAATCACACATGAAGATGAAGAAAAAAAAGCCTTAAATCACATATGAAAATGAAGAGAAAAAACCTAAATCACACATGAAGATGAAGAGATCTACAAAGGTTGATGTTAAACATGGGAAAAACCCTAAATCATAACATAATAAGATGAACCAAAACCCATCACCACTATCATAGTCCTCATCTTCACCGGTTACCTTCAATTCCTCATATTCATCTAGGCTATCAACACCCATCATGATGATGATGCTAAACAGATCTTAGATCCATAGTTATGGTGATGCATGATGGCAGTGGAGATGGTGTAGAACGTGGTGTACGGTGGTGTTGGAGACGAGAGAGACATGTTTGTTGTGGTGTCTTCTCCGACGAGGTGGTGGGTGACGGTGGTTAGGGGAAAAAGAGAGAAAGTGAGAGAGAGAGAGATTGAGGAAGTGAGAGCCTGTGTTAGTGAAGCAACGATGGGAAGAGGGTAGTTGGCGGCGGTGGTCTTGCCCAGAGAGAGGTGTGGCGGTGGTTTTCTCCGGCAGGAAGGAGGTTTGGTAGTGGTAGGTTTGGCCGTTTGGGGGAGGGAATAAGAAATGGGGGAGGGGGAGGCGGTCCTAGAGAGAAAAAGGGGGATGTTTTACTTTAATATGTTTAATAATAATAATTACTTTATTAGTAATAAAATAAATTAAAATGAAGATAAGAGTAGAATGGTTAATTGGAAATAGTAAACTATCCAAGTTAAAAGAAAAGTTAGAAATGACTATCCATGCAATAAAATGGTGGTTAAAGAATAGAGTTTGCAACTTTTTAAAAAAAGGACCAAATATGTAATTTATGAATAGTTAAAGGACTATTTATGAAATTAACTTTTTAAAAGTAATAATTAAGACATGTGACACCAATGCTTATGAACTAAGCCAACTCGTTGAGAGGTGATATCTGCGTTTTTATGCATGTTTTACATGTCGAAACGCCTCAATATTAGCCTATTTCCAAGGTGAATTGTTTGTTTAATGATCTAAATTGCTTATAATTCACCATGCAGGTTAAAAAGACCTAACGCGAGATATATGGACAAATCCGGTGCAAAATAGCAGAAAAATGAAGACGTAGCGAAAAAGGCTCCTTACGGCCGCAAAGGTTATCCCTTGCGGCCGCAAGGGCCAATCTTCTAGAAAAAGGCCCACTTTACAACTTGCATCTGGCAAATGTCAAATCCACCGCCCATCTTACGGCCGTAAAGGATTGCTTGCGGCTACAAGGACCCCTGCTCCAGAGTTATAAAGACTGCATTCTGTCCAAGAGAGAAAAGAGAGCACCAATTCGGATTTTTCACCACCCAAACACTCTCCCACGACCCTAATCAGTCTAGAAGCATATTTTGGTGATATCAAAGGAGGGAGAGCTTTCTAGGAGGCTTGGATTAACATTTAGAAGCTTGGAATCACAAAGTCAAAGTGCAAGTAGCTTGGTATTCTCTTTCTAACTTTGATTTGTGATCATGTATTCATGTAATCCAGATGTATTTGTGCTTAAACTGATGTATATGAGTAGCTAAACTCATTTCACTTGGGCCAAGATGATTCTTGGCTAGTTATGGCAATATAATGTTTAGTTTGACTTTTATGTTGACTTGATATGAACAAGTATGTTTGATCCTCAATACAAGTGTATTTCATCATGTTAATGTGTCTGATACAATCATATTCATGTCTGATGATGTGTTGGTGTAATACCATATGTCAAATTATGTGGATATTCAAGAATGTATGTTGATTTTACAAAGATTTCATGTTACTTTGTTACTAGAAATGGTACATTGTGCATGATTGATTATTGAAAACACTTTTGGAACATGTTTTGGAATAATTTAGATCTGTCCATGTTGGTTGTATCATTTATGTTGTGATTTTATGCATGCTTTAGTACTTTAAATGCAAATTTAGGTATTTTGGTGTATTAATGGGTCAAATGTGCTATTTATATGCATACAGAATTCATGATATGTTTATTGGTATGTTAAGTGTCGAAATAAGCTCACATATATGCCATGGATGATCTGTTTGAAGTGTTCATTGTGCATATTCACATGTATATGTTTTAAATGTATTAATCTTGCTAGAAATGGCATGTTAATATGATTATATCTTAGAAATGCATGTGGCTTAATCTTAAATCCAATGTGTGGTTTGAGTTTTGCTGAGTTTATGACTTCATTGTACCTATTTACATGTGTTTATGATCTTAGATGAAAATCTAGATTGTATTTGTTGTTGAATCTCTTTGTGCAAAAATGAGGTGTTCTGTTAGATAGCCCTTGCGGCCACAAGCATTATTGCTTGCGGGCGCAAGCACATACACCCTTGCGGCCGCAAGGATAACTCCTTGCGCCCGTAAGGCCCTCTTTTATACCAGTATGCTGTTTTTCATTGTTTTGACTGTGTTTGACCACTTTAACACCTTTTTAGGTTCTGAGGATTACTGAATGTGTCATTTGAAAAGATGTACGTTCATAGTAGTCTGATTTCGACGCGATTTGGTGAATCTATAGTTAAATACCAGTCTACATGTCCTTTGTGAAAACTCGGATATGCTACTGTTTGTCTGATCATGTTTGATTGTTGAGTCTAAGTCTTGATAACTCGAGTGATGATTCGTTGCATGATGATGTGGTTATAATAAATAGTAGAACAGCATGCTCTATGCTCAATCTGTTATCTTCATTAAGTCTTCATTATCTGGTTCGTTATAGTTATTGCCATAACTAGTTAGGATGATTCGAAAGCCTAAGTGAATCTGTATCTGTTTGTTCTGCCTCTCTGCTTCTTCGGTGTTTAATCTTACTTGTCTTGCTTTGTTTAATTAGTTTATTTGTTACTCGCATGCTAATTATTCTGCCGATCAAACAACAATGATGTTAGAGTATTGATAGCTCCCTGTCCCTGTGGTTCGGCATCCGGTCTTGCCGAGTCTATACTACTCTTTGACCAGGTCATACTTGCTTGTGTCGTGTGTAGTGTCTGCTTAGTTATATCATTTTATAAATTTAAAACCAGTGTGTATCAAAGCTTTTCACCGTACAAAAACCCGTACTAGCGGAGCACACCAAGTTTTTGGCACCGCTACCGGGGAACAGGCAATATTAAGAAATATCTAATTGTTGATTCGATCTGTTCCTGCTTTCTTGTTACGTGATTGCTTTAGATTAAGTGTGCCTGAATAGGGTAGTTCTTGCTTTTCTACCTTTTTCTTGCCGCCTCGATTCATTTGTCTCAACTGAGCAAATTGAGTCGTATCTAGAGCCGGAGCATGAGTTCAGACGACGCAGACGCCGTCAACGCCGTCAACGCCAACGAGGTCGTGTACCAAATCCTCCCATGGCGGCAGAAGGACCACCACCACCACCAAGGACGCTTAACGACTATGTGCGCCCGGATATCAATGGTATCCAGGACAACATTATTCGACCAACTGTGGCAGCTAACAACTTTGAAATCAAACCAAATGTAATTCAAATGGTCCAAAATTCCGTTCAATTCCATGGTCTGCTAGACGAGGATGCTAATGCTCACATCCGAAGTATTCTCGAAATTTGTGATACATTCAAGATTAATGGCGTCTCCGAAGATGCCATCCGTTTGCGTTTATTTCCATTCTCATTGAAAGATCGAGCCAAGCTGTGGCTCAATTCACTTCAAGTTAATTCCATCACTACATGGAATGATGGAACGGACTTGTTGCAAAATTTCTTGCTAAGTATTACCCGCCGGCCAAAACGGCCAAGCTACGGAATGACATTTCATCGTTCCAACAGCTTGATGGGGAAAGCTTATATGATGCGTGGGAAAGATTTAAAGACCTTCTGAGAAGATGCCCACAACACAGCTACGAGCTGTGGAATCAAATTTTCATATTCTACAATGGGTTGACCGTTGTTACCAGACAAATGATTGATGCAGCCGCAGGTGGTGCACTTGGTAGTCGAGACCCTCAGTCATGCTATGATCTCATAGAGGATATGGAAACAAATAGCTACCAGTGGAACCCATCCTCGCGACTTCGAACACCAAAGACCGGTGGCATATATCAAGTTGATGTTGTTACCGCTCTTGCTGCACAAGTTGAGAAGCTATCTCAAAAGATGGACCAGATGCGTACTAATCCTGCACATGTCTCGTGTGATGTGTGTTCGGGTTCCCATTCTAGTGGTGAATGCCAGCAAGGTGTTTCATATACCTCCCACGAGGAAGTGGACTACCTTGGCAACCAACCACGGGCCCAACATAATCCTTACTCGAATTCATATAATCCTGGATGGAGGAACCACCCAAATTTTGGATGGAAATTTGGAGCTACCAGCTCAAATCAACCTCCTCCCGGTATTCCTTATCTGTAGAGACCCCGTCAGCACCAGCCGTATGATCAGGAACATCATTCTAATCAGCCACCCAATAATCCATCTTCATCAGCTCCAAGATCTTCCAACTTGGAGGACCTTGTGAAACAGTATCTAGCCTGATCTAAATTACGATTCGATCAAACTGACGCTAGACTTAACCAGACTGATGCAACTCTGAGGAGTCATCAAGCCACATTGAAATCTTTAGAAAACCAAATTGGCCACATTTCTCAAACTCTATCGGAGAGGCCGCCTGGGCATCTGCCGAGTAATACCGAATCCAACCCAAAGGCACAGGTGAAAGCCATCACTTTGAGGAGCGGGACCACCATGGTACCTCCTATGATGCCTTCAGAGAGTCCACCCGACACATCCAAAAACCCTGATTCATCCAAAGATCCAGTCACTTCAGGATCACCAGAAAACAGGTTCCCACCGAGGATACTGACGAGGCGCAACCTAGGCCAAACTCAGCAAGTACCGCGCAAGTTAGACCCCCGGTTCCTAAATTTCATCCTACTATTCCTTACCCTCAAAGGTTAGGAAAACAGAAAATGGAGGAGCAATATAGTAAGTTCCTTGAACTCTTCAAGCAACTTCATGTCAACATTCCATTTGTTGAGGCTCTCGCTCAGATGCCTAAATATGCAAAATTCCTTAAGGATCTCCTGAGCAATAAAAAGAAATTAGAGGACCTGTCGATTACCACACTTAGTGAGGAGTGCTCTGCTATCCTTCAGAATAAGCTGCCAGTTAAGAAAACTGATCCAGGTAGCTTTACTATACCTTGTTTGATAGGGAACCTTTCAGTCAGTAATGCTTTAGCCGACCTCGGTGCTAGCATTAATCTCATGCCCTATTCTGTCTTTTCGAAGTTAGGCATTGGTGAGCTAAAGTTCACTCGGATGTCTATCCAGTTTGCTGACCGATCTGTGAAATATCCATGAGGAATCGTGGAGAACATCCTGGTTAAAGTCGACAAATTCGTTTTCCCGGTCGACTTTGTCATTCTTGATATGGATGAGGAAAAGAATGTTCCTCTTATCTTAGGACGACCATTTTTAGCTACCTCGCATGCACTTATTGATGTTTGCGATGGCAAACTTAAATTGCGAGTAGCGGATCAGGTTGTAATTTTTGATATCAGTAGTTCCATGAAACAATCATCCAACCAGGATGATGCGCTTCACTTCGTTGACATATTCCATGTTCACATCCACCTTAGTGGGGTGTGTTTGGTCTTTTACCGGCAGACCTAAAAGAACTGGATATGCTTTCCTCCAAATCTCTTACCCTCCTTTCTTGTCTTTTTCTGCGTACTCAATTGCCTTATGATATTCAGCGTGATATTGTCATGAGACTTGAGAAAAACATGAGGAGAAATCAAAACTATGCCAAGTGCCATCGAGGCACTTCCATTTACGCGGCTAAGAGGCGTGCTAAACATGTTGGGAAATGTTGGAAGTGTAGTGCTCTGATTCATAATGGTGCTTGTAGGGAGTTACCGACGACATCTCAATCAGAGTGTGCTAGTGCTCTTCGTGAAGATCCCGTTAAGCTAAAAGCCGAGGGGTCTTGAGGCCTAATAGCAACGTTAGCGCGATGATTGAGGAGTTGGTGAGTCTTCGGATAAGCAAGTTAGAGCCCGGTTCTCATTCAAATTCCTAATTCATGCCTTTGTTTCATCCGTTTTCCTCTTCTCGTTGTCTCATTTCATTTGACATTCAGTCTCGAGAGACAGGTAAACACTCCGCATTTCAACGCGTTAAAGTGTTCGCTTACACACCGTACTAATAGTGTGTCACCCGTACATACAATATGCTTGTCGGAACCCATTTCCGGGTTTCCATTTCCATTTCGTGTTTTGTTTTGTTGTTTCCTTTCCGTTCGTGCATTTGCTTTTCTAGTTGTGTGATTT
Source organism: Dittrichia graveolens (assembly GCA_038502395.1). Taxonomy (NCBI): domain Eukaryota; kingdom Viridiplantae; phylum Streptophyta; class Magnoliopsida; order Asterales; family Asteraceae; genus Dittrichia; species Dittrichia graveolens. The sequence continues at coordinate 35,465,322 of JARJIL010000005.1, forward strand.
AGAAATCCGCGCCTGTTGCTATTCTATCCCGATCATTTCCAGAAGTTTACAAGAGAGCGTTGCGAAAAACCGTTGTTTTAAAAGTGTTTAAATTCGAAAGAACGAAAAATGGTGAAAACACATGGCTTACGGCCGCAAGCAATTCCTTATATAAAGAGGTGGTTACGACGGGACTTTTCACGCAAACACATTTTCACCCTCTTCTCCGGTGATTTCCTCCACCTTCCGACCATTCTCCGGCGATCTCTTCATTTTCCGTCCATTTTTGACAAAAAAAGGTAACATTTCGCCCCTCTCCCCTCGTAGGATCTCATATCTAAGCTCAAATCTTGTTATTATTGAGTAATCGATCGAAACCCTAGCTCTTCAAAACTGATTCTGTTCGTCGCGCTCTTGCGGCCGCAAGGACCTTCCTTTGCGGCCGTAAGACCCATGCTAGGGTTTACTCTCATGCGCTGCTTATGGCCGCAAGGGTATACCGTTGCGGCCATAAGCCACCTTTCTAGGGTTTGCTCGTTTTACCCCTTGCGGGCGTAAGGATTTGCCCATTGCGGCCGTAAGGGGTGTTTTTCCACTATTGTTCCCTCTGCGTACAATCTGATACAAACCAACATTCGGGGAATTTTAGTGCACCAGCGCAAACCATTATCGATCGATTCTACGTCCTGAACTTGAATGGCCTTATCTAATGAACTTTAATGGTCTTTTCAGCATGCATCGACGTAAGCGCTCCCCAGACCCTCAGATGCGCAAGTTCCTGACCCAGCACAACCGATCCAGCCACCTCCCGTCCATCTTGAGGAGGGTGAGCTTCACCCGTTCCTCCAATACGAGAGGGAGGAGGACAGATCAGACCTCGATTTCTTGCAGCGCAAGGCCGAGAGCCATGGATTCCTGCCCCTGCGATATATTGTTTGGGATTCTTTGGCCACAGTTTCGCTCTAGGGCAGAGCCGAGGCCGCCTGTGGTCCTCACTGGCGGAGATTATTCAGTATTCAGAGGTCAGTAGCTTAGAATCTGGCTCTGGAGTTCTTCTCTACATTTCACCTGGTTATCCCGCTCACTAACTTTGAGGGGGAGGACGCCCTTACATTCAGACTAGCTGGGGCGGAGCGGAGGTTATCTTTACGGCAGTTCGCCGTCCATATGGGATTATATGACGCCGTTGACTTAGACACTCTAGCATTTACAAAGGCCATTTCAGTCTGGCCAGAGGGGGTCACACCCATCAGCTTCTAGCCAGAGATCGGCAGAGGGGCCTACACATCACCGACGGTCCCGAAGAGCAGCAAGCTCCGGGATCCGCTTCACCGGGTTCTTCCTCGGGCCATCGTGCACAGCTTGACTGCACGTGGCGAGTCTCCTGGATCCATCACGTACTCAGACCTTTTCTACCTCTACACCATGGTCCATGCAGTCCCATGCCAGCTGGCTCTTTGCCTTGCCAGGTTTCTATTTTCCATCCGTACCTCCCATGTTACTCAGGGCATCTATGGAGGGGGGTATGTGACTCATTTGGCCATGGCGATGGATCTTGTGCCTGGTGCAGTTGCAGACGGTCTTACATTTTCAGCTCCAGCCGTCCCGATCAATATGGATGTGCTATGTTGTATGCGAGTTGCGGGACTAGTAGGTCGCCACCTGCGGTTGCTGGACCATGATGGTCACCTGTGGGTTCCTCCGAGAGCAGAGGGCGAGCCCGAGCCTGAGCCTGAGCCGGAGAGATTAGCAGGAGCCGGTGGTGAGGAGCACGAGCACGCATGTCCAGAGCTACATCATCACGAGCGCCGTGACTCCCCACCGAGAGAGCAGATCGAGCACCAGCAGTAGCATCAGACTGGCCCCATGGTATACACGAGAGATTATCGGGCCAGGTTTGGTGTTATCGAGAGATCTTTAGCTGAGCTGCAGGAGAGGCAGGCTGCCCAGCATGAGTTGTAGAGGTTGAAGTTTGCACATGCAGAGGCTCATAGAAAGTATCTTTCTAGCATGCTAAGATACTGCTGGCAGATTCTTTATCAGCTACTACTGTTCCAGAGCCACCAGTTCCACCTCAGCGATTACGCGATTTCTACGACGAGGCCGGTCCTTCACATTCACATCCGCCGCCTCCACCGTAGTTTATCTTTTGGGGATAGTTTAGTAGCTTTCTTATTGTATTCTAGTTTAGTTTGGTTGTACAAATTTTGTTGTATAGTGGTACATGCCTTTCCCTATGTATTAGTTGTTCTTGATGTTCACGATACTCTGATATTTTGTTATGACATCAAAACAGTTGTATATATTTCTAGTTTGTTTATTTCCTGCTTTCTGTTTATGTTGATTGCCATATTATTTTTGTCCCTATCGATGTATCACTTGTGGTTGAGTGTGTTGTTTTGCAAGCATTGTACGTGCTATCTTACTACTGCAACTCAACTTAAGTGTGGGGAGGATGCCTTGTTTTCTACTTTTTGCCACCATGGACATGATTGCCGAATCAGGGAGTTCTTACATCTCTTCTCTCACATTTATTACGCTGATTGTCTGTATATTGAGGACAATGTACATTTTTAAGTGTGGGGAGGGGATTATTGCTATATACCTGCTTGTTCTTGTCCTGTTGAAAACTCTTACATGCAATAAAACCTTAAGAATGAATTTTGACTTAAATTTTTCGCAAAATTATATCCTTTTGGACATGTTTAGATCTTCTCGCATGATAGATGGTAAGCAAGTAACATTAATAGGATGTTAACTTTCATGAAGTTGATTTGGCACAATTACTTGAGTTTTGACAATTGTTTGACTTCAATTGCACAATCCACACCTGACACCAGCATTCTTGAGCATTCGAGCCACAACATTTCATTTCTTATATGCTTAGCTCATGGAATTACACACATATATGCTGATTGCTGCTTTGATTGTAGAACTTGCTCACGAATATGCATGTCAAGACCATGAACTGAACTATTGTAATTAGATGATAGAAGCACTAGGAAAACCCATTTCAAACCTATATACTTTTGTTTGTAGCCAATTTTAACATATTTTACCCCTAGTTAGCCACTTTGAGCCATAACCTTTCGTTTCACCACCCGTGCTATTCCTGTTTTAGTCTATTTTATTTTTAAGTTTCCAGAATCAGTTTGACCCGTTTTATGCTGCTTAGTTGTGTTTAGTTGTATTATGTTCTTTAGTTGTTCATGCACCGAATTGCGGGATATGATATCGTCTCTTTGTTTCATCTTGTTATATTGCGTGCAACTGTGTAGAAAATCCAAAAAAAAATAGAAAAAGAGAAAAATGAGAGCTTCAGTTGCATAACAGACTTTCAGTCGGCAGTTTTTGAGTTATGTTATACATTGAGTTGTAGTTTTCTTTGTTAGTCTCCTTTGAGTTATCGCCGTCTCTCAGTTGAGTCTAATTTCACTCCTTCTCAGTGAACTGTGTTCTTCAGCAAAAACACTGTTCTATTTCTGTTCATCTTCAATAATAGCAGTTTAGATGGTTTTGAACTTGGTTTCTGGATTCTAATTTAGCCACTTTTATATTTCCCATTCCTACCCGAAGCCCTAGCCATGTTACAACCCGAATGAAGACTTCTTGATAATCACATATGTTTATGTTAATTGGTGGAGATTTGATATGTGACCAAGCTTATGCTAATATTTGTGTCAATCTAGCACTAATGCACTTATACACATACCCTGATACATACAGATTGAGTGCTTGAGTGACTACCAGGTGAGTATGAAGTCAAATACTTGTTGTAATTCATTTATGCGTGTTAGATTTGCTTTTAGAAGTTTGTCCTCGTTGCCTTGCTTAAGTATCTGTTATGCCTTTAGATCTTTTCATTGTCGGAAGGATACATGTTTGCACTGCTTTAAGTCCCTTTGAATTCCTTTGCTTTAATTGTGGCATTAGAGTTTGCTTGAGGACAAGCAAAGCTTAAGTGTGGAGAGATTGATATCTGCGTTTTTATGCATGTTTTACATGTCGAAACGCCTCATTATTAGCCCATTTCCAAGGTGAATCGTTTGTTTAATGATCTAAATTGCTTATAATTCACCATGCAGGTTAAAAAGACCTAACGCGAGATATATGGACAAATCCGGTGCAAAATAGCAGAAAAATGAAGACATAGTGAAAAAGGCTCCTTACGGCCGCAAAGGTTATCCCTTGCGGCCGCAAGGGCCAAACTTTTAGAAAAAGGCCCACTTGACAACTTGAATCTGGCAAACGTCAAATCCACCGCCCATCTTACGACCATAAAGGATTGCTTGCGGCCGCAAGGACCCCTGTTCCAGAGTTATAAAGACTGCATTCTGTCCAAGAGAGAAAATAGAGCACCATTCGGATTTTTCACCACCCAAACACTCTCCCACGACCCTAATCAGTCCAGAAGCGTATTTTGGTGATATCAAAGGAGGGAGAGCTTGCTAGTAGGCTTGGATTAACATTTAGAAGCTTGGAATCACAAAGTCAAAGTGTAATTAGCTTGGTATTCTCTTTCTAACTTTGATTTGTGTGTGTATTCATGTAATCCAGATGTATTTGTGCTTAAACTGATGTATATGAGTAGCTAAACTCATTTCACTTGAGCCAAGATGATTCTTTGGCTAATTATGGCAATATAATGTTTAGTTCGACTTTTATGTTGACTTGATATGAACAAGTATGTTTGATCCTCAATACAAGTGTATTTAATCATGTTAATGTGGAATCTAGATTGTATTTGTTGTTGAATCTCTTTGTGCAAAAATGAGGTGTTCGGTCAGATAGCCCTTGCGGCCACAAGCATTATTGCTTGCGGGCGCAAGCACATACACCCTTGCGGCCGCAAGGATAACTCCTTGCGCCCGTAAGGCCCTCTTTTATACCAGTATGCTGTTTTTCATTGTTTTGACTGTGTTTGACCACTTTAACACCTTTTTAGGTTCTGAGGATTACTGAATGTGTCATTTGAAAAGATGTACGTTCATTGTAGTCTTATTTGGAAGCGATTTGGTGAATCTGTAGTTAAATACCAGTCTACATGTCCTTTGTGAAAACTCGGATATGCTACTGTTTGTCTGATCATGTTTGATTGTTGAGTCTAAGTCTTGATAACTTGAGTGATGATTCGTTGCATGATGATGTGGTTATAATAAATAGTAGAACAACATGCTCGGTGCTCAATCTGTTATCTTCGTCAAGTCTTCATCATCTGGTTCGTTATAGTTATTGCCATAACTAGTTAGGATGATTCGAAAGCCTGAGTGAATCTGTATCTGTTTGTTTCGCCTCTCTGCTTCTTCGGTGTTTAATCTGACTTGTCTTGCTTTGTTTAATTAGTTTACTTGTTACTCGCATGATAATTATTCTGCCGATCAAACAATAATGATGTTAGAGTATTGATAGCTCCCTGTCCCCGTGGTTCGACATCCGGTCTTGCCGAGTCTATACTACTCTTTGACCAGGTCATACTTTCCTGTGTCGTGTGTAGTGTATGCTTAGTAATATCATTTTTATAAATTTAAAACAAGTGTGTATCAAAGCTTTTCACCATACAAAAACCCGTACTAGCGGAGCACACCAAGAGGGTAGTCCACTAAACTCATATGTCACACCTGGTAGCCAGGTGCATAGAATCCCAATAGGGGAACTAACAACAACCACATCTAGGAGACCAAAATAGATAGCATCTATACGCCCTGGTTGTCTAGTGTAGAGTAGGTATGTGTGAATATCCGTGTGTATACCTTAAGGTGACGTTTGGTTCATAGATTGTTTGTCAATGGAATTGGAATCTAGAAATGAATTGGAATTTGATGGAATTGCATTTGGAATGTAATTCCTTACCTTTTGTGCTTTGTTGTATAAGTGGGGAATCTGTCACACATCAGCACCACCCCATCACCATCACCACCACCACCACCACCACCACCTCCTCCTCCCCACTAACACCATTGTTGTCGCCTCCAACACAGAATATGAGAAACGCCAAATCGCCGGTCGCCTCCAACATAACCGTCGCCCGTCGCCTCCACCTAATCGTCGGTCGCCCGTTGCCTCCATCTAAATCACCCTCGCCTCCAACATCATCAGTCGTCAGTTGTAGCCCTAAATCGTCAGTCGTCAGCTGTTGCCCTAAATCGTCGGTCGCCCTAAATAGTCGACACTGGTCGCCGTAACCACCACCCCTACAACTATGAATTCAAATTCCTTCGAGTGAGGGAATGTTTTCCTTCCTCCAAATTCCAATTCCTTTCTAACTTTTAAACCAAACATATGAATTGGTTGGAATTGGATTCCAATTCCCACCTATTCCTACCAATTCCTTCCAACCAAACACTCCCTAAGAGCATGAAGGTCACCTGAAGTAACCAACTTTGACTTAAGTCCGGACTCATCCTACTATGCATATGTATCGTACAATATGGTTCAACAATTTCAAATGCAATCTTTTCATGATTCAAGCTATTCAAGACATCACTATGCAATAAACAATGACATCGGCCTCAAAAGCATATAAATATAACCGTTGCATTTATTAAACAATTTAAGCATTTGATGACTATCATTTGTACAAAATAACATTTTCTCATGTATTTGAGTTTTGAAAAACAATGCACTCACCTAAAAGGTATGACGAAGATCACAACCAAACCATTCTAACTTCACTTAAAGACCAAACCTATGTTAAGAGATATACCACTCTTATATAGTTAATATACATGACCCAAATTCTTATCTTTGTTCAAACAAAAGGTTGAACTACTAAAGAACTCAATCTCATCTAATAATGTTATTTAAATTATAAACTTACATTCCTGGAGTGTTACATGTTAAGGTAAGTAAGACTAGAAATTTTCAATTACGGTTTTGGCTATATCCAAAGTTTTCCTCATCCGATCACTACCATACCTTGTGACATGATTGTGGTGATGATAGGGTCTGATTGGCCGTCGTTGCCGGATTTAATACCTGTTTAGTCATGTTAAATTTAGCAACAACGGTTGATGAGACGCTCGATTAGACCCTACTATCATCACCGGTTAGTAAGAAGTCCGGCTAAAGTCAAAACCATAATTTGAACATTTCAAGTTCTTACCGACTTTAACAACTTATCACAAGCAGTAATTAGAACATTTCAAGTTCACGACAAGCGAACTTAATAATCAAATCCCAGGGGTTAAGATTTCTGATCGAGTAGCCGGAAGGGAGATCGTGTGTGTACACATGGATTCAGCCAACGCCCACAAGCCTCTGAGAAAGATTTCAGAAGCCTTCAAAGACATCGCCAACTGTATCAAAAACCCAAATCAGCCGGAGCTTGAGCTCGAGCTTGAGTTAGCCCCTTTTTCTAGCGCTTGTTCTCTTGTTTCCCCTCTTTTCCGATGCCTCGGTATTGCATTTAAGTTCGCTGAAATGGACTATGTCGCCAAAGTACGCTCCCTCAGTTAACATTTCCCTTCACTAATTCTGTTCTTGTTTTATGTTTGAGTGCGAATTTTGAATCACTTTATTCAATTTTCTATATTATTTTGTATAACTAAATCATTTCTTGCTTAATGGACGTTAGGTTATTGAAATTTTATGTACGAGATGCTTTTCTAAATCATGCTTGTATGTGATTGATTGTGGGTTTTGACCTTTATTTATTTTTTGCGTGCCTAGGTAAATGATCTTTGTGAGACTTCCAAGTCTATTTCGACCTTGCAGTTGATGATGCAAAAAGATATTGAAGAAAATTGTGTAAGGAAGCCTGGTAGCCATACCAGGAATCTTTTGAGGGTGAAGCGTGGTTTGGATATGGTTAGAGTGTTGTTTGAACAGATTATAGCTTCAGAGTATGTCTTTCTTCTACTTAATCAGTTCAATGCTTTTAGAATGAAAATGGCTTGCTAGTTTGCGTGTTAGGTGTTTGAACAATTAAAAAAGCTACCCCATGACTTAAAATTTTGTCATTTATCAGTAAACATTAGTCACGTGACTAGGAAGGTCAACCGGAGTCTTTGACCCACAGCTACATACTCAACAGTCAACATAGTTTAGGTTGGGACACGAATCTTAAAGAGGAAAGTGTAGATGGTTTTATGGTACAGATTTGAAAAGATATGACAATTTTAATGTTGTTTCACAAATAACAACTGAAGAAGATAACTTTGCTTTCATTATTGGACTGGAAGAGAGTTTCACTTCAAGAAGCATGCTGATGCTCATAAAGACATTTAGAAAACGGAGACAATTTGGTGATACAGGTCCTCTGTACAAGGGGATTTTAGGAAAGTAATAAAATCAATTAGTTATTTACTTATTGTGTTCTAGATTACTTTCTCTTTTGAAATATTGGCAAGTGATGCTAGATAAAAAATTGAAACAAACAATCAGAATGTTGTATGTATAGTGTTGAAATGTTTAGAAAAACTCATTGATATACCAAAGCTATTAAGTATTAACAAAAACAGTTAGCATGCAACCAGCAACCCTTTAAGAGTATATACCAAAGCTACTGACAAAAACAATTAGCATATAACCAGCAGCCCTAGAAAAGGCTCCCAACTTTCTCTTGCATTCTTTCTGTCACTCTTATGCAATAAATAGACAAACAATTATCAAAAAGAGGAAGAAACTTGTAATCAGAGATATCAGCCAAAGGTTATCATTTGATATTGAACAGAAAATACATATATATACAGACTAAAAAAGGCCAAAGAGGAAACAACAATCAATCCCATGATTCTAGAAATCAACTAAAATCTGATCTCCTAATTTATGAGATTGACATAATTTCTATGATTGTCTAGTTCTTAATTTACAGCACACTAACACCCGCCCCCTTCAAGCTGATGCATGAACATCAAACATGCGCAGCTTGGCACGAAGAATTTCTCAGCTTGGGTCGAGGAAGGCTTTTTGTAAGTATATTTGCAATTTGTTGTTGAGAAGGTAGGTAGGTCATGCAGTGTGCCGTGTGCCATTGTTAATTTCTTATTTGATGAAGTGTCGATCTACTTCCATATGTTTTGTACGATCATGGAGGACAGGATTGGGAGCTATGCTGATGGTAGCTTGATTGTCACAGTATAACTTCATAGGAGTTGTTGGGATTTTCAGTTCATTTAAGACTATTCAACCAGATTCCCTTACGTTATCCAAGAGATACATCTAGGAATTCTGCCTCTGTGCTGCTTTGAGAGACTACAGATTGCTTCTTACTAAGCCATGTTACTAAATTTCCCCAGACATAGGTACAACAGCCGCTTGTTGACCTTCCATCATTTGTTGCTGACCTGATCCAATCGGCATCAGTGTCGATATCAACACCTCACTTTTTGTTTTTAAAGATCAATCCACTATCTTGGATTCCCCTTTGATGAATGCAATGTGTGGTCTTGTATGTGAAAAATAAATCAGCTTTCCTACTAGTCTCTGATATCTCTGTGTCTGTGTCCTTACCTCTATCTTCCACACCCGGTTCTTGGTTCACCTGTGTGGGTGTTTCTGCAGTTCTCCACCTAAGCATGCTGGTCGCCTAAGAAATCCAGTGTATACTTTCGTTGGGAGATCACAGTTCCTTTACGACTCCGTTAAAGTTTGCCATCTCTGAGTGATCATCTCTAGTTAAAGTTATACCGTCAACATAAAATATGATAATGTATATTTTACCTTGTGCCGAGGTACTTAAAGAACATTGTATCATTACTTTGTCCCTGTGTATAACCCTGGTGATAGTTACCAAGCGGTTAAACTAGGCCCTTTTTTTAAAAGGCAGTTAAACCAGGCAGTTGGAGATTGCTTTAAGCCATAGAGTGATTTTTGTTGCTTGCAAACTTTTCCTAAATGACCCATGAACCCCGGGTGGGGTCTCCATATAGATCTGTTCTTTGAGATCCCAATTAAGAAATGAATTTTTCACGCAAATGTCTCCTTGTAATCGAGACCATATGTTTGACTAACCCTACGAGCCACCAACCTCACCATTTGTCGATTATGAGTCCCATCCGAATTGTATTTGTTTGTGAAAATGCACTTACACCCTAATGCCCCTTTTCTAGTAGGTCTTTCAGTCATATCCCACATATGGTTTTCTTTCAATGCCTTCGTTTCTTCTAATACTTCTTTCCATCCTGGTTTCTTAAGTGCTTAATGCACATCTTTTGGAATGTCTGACTCACGTAGATTTGTAACAAAAGCACCCGATTTAGGTGTAGTTTCAATCTCAAACACGAGTGGCATTGGTGTGACATGTGGATAACGACCTAGGTGAAGGGAGTTGATTCATGCTGTTGCGCAGGGGCAATTTCCAGATTGTGAAGTTCTTGAGTGTTCCTCCTGACGGTTCTGGACAGGTGAACCTTTGGTATAGAGAGCAGCAGTCTCTAAGGGACAATCACTAGTAGCGACATTTAAGAACTTGTTTGTGTTTCTGCGCATTACACATTGACGAATTTTTTCGCTACAAACTTCTGCAAAGGCTTCTCTTCCAGAGGTCGCTACAAAGAATATGACCATGAACTTCATCAAGATCTCGGTTAAGACCAGCAAGAAAATCTTAAAGAATGTCTTTGGCAAGGTCTTTGTTTTAAAAGGTGTGAGGCGCTCCGAGGCAATTGGCCACCCGAGAGCCTCAATTTTTCGAGGCGCTTCGAGGCGAGGGATTCACGTACGCGAGGCGGTTATTTTTGCAAAATGTTTGTAAATTATATTAAAACCATACCTCATACACAAAACAACTTAATAACTAACTTAACAAGCAAAAAAACACCAACATATACCATATTATATTTCAAAACGACATAAATAGAATAAAGACACAAATAAAAGAATTTATAAAATAGATCGAGTTCTTAACACATGATTTCAAGGAGTTATAGTAGGTAGCAATGTCATATGAACCGTGTCGAATCTCCATGAGCTTAAGCTTGATTTCAAATACTTGCGATGAACTTTCCAGATCTGACTAGTTTTCTTTAACAGTGTCCCATACTCCCATATTTCTTTTGCAGACTTGAGAAGTAAGTAGGTGCGACTGATGTGAGGCTCCATAGAGTTAGATAATCTATTGTGATTATGGATTTATCACTTCTCCCTGCTATAGGAATACACATACTTGAAAAGAAACTAAACCCTACCTGTCCAGAGGGGTTATAGAGTAGAAAAAAGAAATAATTTATTAATTTATGCCGCACATATGATTATGTCAAGGTATACGTACTAGTGCAGTAGGTCCGATGAACATTTCAAAACATACTTCACATATGTAAGTTATGTCAAGATGCCGAAGATTATCTAGTGGATTGCTGTTTGCTGCTGCTGTTTTGAAGTTATCTTTACTCTATATTTCTTAAACAGGTTGAATGGCTTAAAACTAAAAAGTATCCCATTACATAACCAATTCCAGTGTTGTAAAAATCGGTCTTGGTGGCCTATTAATCGGCGCCTAGGCGGTTCTCGGCAGACCACCGACCTAGAAATCACCTGATGGGTCAGGTTATCTGTTGTAGTTAAAATTGGTCCTCAGCGGTCAACAAAAGGGTTTTACTTGATTTTTTCAATTTTTTTAGAAATCTGCTAATATTTTTTGACTTGTTTTGTTAGGGTATTACTAATTATGGATTTATGGTTTTTATTTGTTAAACTTTCTGATGGTTATCGACTTATTTTGTTAGGGTATTGTCAATATATATTTTTTTGAAATAAATCCCTTTATAATTTAGGGTCCCCACCTAGAAATCAATTAATCCCCACCTAGGCCGATTAATCACTGAAGGTAGTCAACTGAGTGTATACCGCCTAGCGATTTTTGCAACCTTGATCAATACCTTATAACCTCCTAAATTGTTTACTTAAGAAAAAATTGGGATCATTGTTGTAGTCTTGGATTTTATAATAATTCTATTACAAAATTTATAAATAGCTTGTAAAGAAAATGATAAAAACAGTGTTAGCTGGTTAACCTAATCCTATTCGACCAGTCTTGACCTGACCTGACCTGACCTACGTTTTTCCTGCTGTCTTTGCTTCCCCGAAAAGAAAAACATTATTAAATATCGAAAGATGAAATTTTGTGTGCAAAATTAGTTTGTAAAATATCATTAATAGTGAGAAAAGTTTAGTTCTCAATTATAAAGTTGCGAAACCTTTCTTATTGGTTCATGATTAATATGACCTTCAGGTTCCGATTTCTTTAGGTAGCTTGTTTGTTGCAGTAACTTTTTATCCCTGAATTATGTTGCATGGAAAAGTCAGGCCTCCAACCCTCTTCCTTGATCTGATTGTGTCTAAAAGTCTAAAACTAATATTTCTCTCTTCATTTTCACGTTAAACGTTGTTTACTGGGTTTCTTATCTTGGAGACACTGAGAGTTTGCTGTGAGGTGACCAGAAAGCCATATTATGGACACAATGCATTTTTGTTTAAATTGTATTTTAGTCATGCATAAGCATTACATCAGATCGTGTGTTAGCTACATATTCTGTTTCTGGTCACAAATATCTTGCTAGTTTTATGTTTTTATTTGTCTTTGCCAGGGACGATTCTCTAAAGAATCCTGCATCCAAAGCTTATGGGCAAGTATTTTCGCCGTATCATGGATGGGCTATACGAAAAGCTGTTGCTGCAGGAATGTATGCCCTTCCCACAAAGCAACAACTGTTGCAAAAGCTTAATGAAGATGGTGAGTTCCTCTTTATTCTCTTCTATGAAGGTTTATAATTTACTCTTGCATTACTTTCAAAGTTTTTTGAAAATGATGATCATAGAACTTAATGAATATCATAAATTTTAGTCATTGACTTTAGCATGTAATTTTATTTGTTGGATGAAGGGGATTCGTTATAGATGGATCAAGTGCAATGTTGTAAAACTTGCTAGGCGGTAGTCGAGTGTTTAATCGAGAACTGTTTTTTTGTATAAGAACCGCAAGAATCAATCTTGGACCTTGATTAAAAAAATCAATGGCTAATAATTGTAAGGGCTCATTAATGCGCTCGTTAATGACGCATTAACAAGGTGTATTTTGGGAAAATTAAGTCTCGTTTATTAATGATAGTCCACCCGAACGCAATTCACAGTTGGGTGAATATATAAATGACCAATCGACCAAAATACCAATATTAATGAGTCATTAATGGTGTTACAACAGTTCTCGCACAAAAAACAGTTCTTGATTGAACTTTTCCATATATATAGTATATATATTCCCAAGTGAAAGGCGCTTCTGCACTTGCTTGCTTGTCCAACAATGACTGTCTACTTTCCCCTGCAGTGGATTTTGTTTTTTATATCTAAGTTTTTCATGGTGCACAAGCATACGAGCGGTTAATTGTGTTGATGCACACCTAGTGTTATTGTTGTTATTTTATATACTTTCTGCGCTTAACTATTAACTGTTTTTTTCTTTTCTTTTTCCTGTTTCATTAACTTGCTACAGCAGCATCTGCAAGGACTGAGATGCAAAACTATGTTACTGCATCAACTCTTGTCATTGTGTACATTGACAAGCTTTTCCAGTCAAGAGAACTGGGGATAGACTGGTGAATGATTTGCTCCACCATTATTATTATTATCATCATTCTCCTTTCATTGATTCATTCTCATCTTCAACACATGCATTGTATATCATACTCCAGATATTGTAATTTACTTGAAATACATGTTTTATTAAAAGATTATGCTTATTGCCTATGGTGATTCATTTATCAATTAGCTTCCACTTGGGTACCAATTAGCACATAATAGTTTGGGCTTATTATGACCGACTTAACCGTCTTGACAGCAAGATTTTCGGATGTATTTGTGTTATCTTTTGGTGCAACATTCGCAACCCTTTCATTCTTATATTGCATACCAATTTCTCTGGAAATTCTTATACTCAGATTCATTTTATGTTCCAGTTTTATACAATACACTACAAGAAAACCCTGTATGTTTGATTTAGTTATAGAGATATCGTGAAAAACTCTAGCCACACACGCAGTGTACAGCGTCATCTTTGTCGTGTATCCCATTTGAGCAATCACTCTTTTACTGTCATCTTCGTGGTTCTTTTTTTAAACTGTGAGGTCATCTTTTTCCAACATGGTATCGAGCCTCAATCCCTAGAGATTCATGTTTTTTTTTTCGATCACCTCTTGATCGACGAGTTCTCCCATACTCGCGTTTCTTTTTTCTTCTGATGCTGCCTTGTTTCAAGTGTAACGCTGCCGCAATTAATTTCGCTTGTGACTAGTTTCCGCCGCAAATTAATTCTCAGTCGACACAAGCGCTGCCTTGTTTCGAGAGTACTGTCACCGCAATTAATTTCGCTGTTGATTTGTTTCTGCTGCAATTATTCTGCACTAAACTACTGCATTAATTTTTTGGAATTGAGCCCATCATCAATTTTTAACTAGTTCTATATCTGTGCGGTACTTGAGTACGTAAATAAAAGTTTTATATTTAATACTTTTTATTCATACTCTTTTAAAATATACGAAGTTATATTCACATCTAAAATTTTTTAGTGTAATATTAATGCGTTTCACGTGTTTATTGTTAATAAAAGTAATATCTATGTAATGAATAAATGAAAAACCACCCTTAGAAATACGATTCTTTAAATTTTTGATGTTTATTATTCGGATTGAGTTTTATTATGATAAGAAGTTTTAAGTTTAAGTTGGTACATCTACATTTATCTATTACATCATCAGTAAGTTTGAGTTTTAAGTTGGTTTTTATATCATCAGGTTACTAAATCATGACAGATCAATATAGTATATTCTTAATAATATTTTGAGTGCATCAACTATTTAACGTGCATTTTAGTTTATTATAAATCTTATCTATTTTTATATAAATTTTTTCTTAATAAAACAAATTCTTCAAAAATAATATATTTTTAATTCTTTTATCGGAAGAACAAGAAATCAGTTATTATATTGAGTATGATACATAGAGGGAATGAATATAAAAAATATATAAATTGTTTCAAACAATTACCTACTCACAACTATTAATGGATTAAAAATAGTAATTTTAAAAAATGTCATATTACCATAAAATTTATATCAAAACGTAGATAAAAATGAAACGATCGCAAATATAAATTATTTTTTCTCGAAAAATAATATATCACAAGTTATTAAACATAATTTATAAACAATTTATAATTAATTATATTAATATATAATTTTTATAAAACCCCTTCATATTTTCATAAAAATCCCACATGTTTCATAAAACTCCCTTATAATTTTCATCCAACCCTCTTCTATAATTAAAAATTTGAGGGTTTCTCCACTTATACCGATCACAATTCATTATGTGTCCATCTTACATTTTCATGTCAGCATTTACATGACATTTAGCAGATTTTCTCTCTTCTCTGTGAACCATATATATATATTAAATTTCTTGAAGGTGGATTAGGCATCGCCCTTTAATTCCTTGGGGTGGATGGTTTAATTTATTATTTAAGGTGGCCGTGGCCGTCGCTGTGATGTCTCAACATTTTAATGGTTTGAATGATTTTTTCAAGATGAATGATTTTTCAAGATGATCAACACTCTGCTACCAGCTCTCGGTGAACACGTACCTGGGTTTTTAACCCGGTCTCGTCACTGGGTCAAGGGTCAACCGTTTTAACTGGCGGGTCAACCCGGTTTCTAATTTCTATTTTTATTTTTT
Source organism: Dittrichia graveolens (assembly GCA_038502395.1). NCBI lineage: Eukaryota > Viridiplantae > Streptophyta > Magnoliopsida > Asterales > Asteraceae > Dittrichia > Dittrichia graveolens. The sequence continues at coordinate 35,480,964 of JARJIL010000005.1, forward strand.
ATATATGTATATATGTGTGTATACATACATGTAAAGTGCAAAAGATAAAAAAAGAGTAACGCATCAAGCTCGCGATCACTTAATATATGAAATTCACTATCATTTCCAACTTCATCATCATCAACAAGAACATAACAACTTGAGTTTCCTAAGTTTATATAAAAACAAAAAAATATAACCTTATTGAGAAGACTAATAGTAAACTAAGATTATAATACCAAATTACTTTATGTAAAAACAAATTTTAGGATTAAAATAAATAATTAATATAAAACCGGGTTAAAATTGACCGGTTCAACCGCCAAACCGGCCGGGTCGCTCCGGGCCGCAAAATGCCAAAAAACCGGTATATATTGACCCGGTCTTGTGGCTGGTCCCGGGTCAACCGGTTCGACCAGCCGGGTCAACCCGGGTTTTAAAACATTGATTTTTAGAGTTCTTGGTCCTCATTATTATTAGGCACGGCGTGCTACATCTCCCCCATCAACCCTAGTGCGACATCTACTTGGCTTGTTTTTTGCTACCAGTAATGTGTACACGCAATTTAGTTTTAAACTGTCCAATGGTACACAATAAAAACTATGATGTTGTATTTTTAGTGATGTGTGCAAAGTTGCCAAGGCTATAGGTCACATCACCTGGAAACCTAAAGGTGATGATGAAGAAGATTGGGAAGCTATTGACTCCCGCATTAAAAATTGGTTCTACTCTACTTTTGAACCTAACTTATTGCAAATTATTTGTGTTGACAACTGTTCTCATGATTTATGGCGCAAACTTGATGAATTTTCCTTAAAAACAAAATGTCTCGCAATCTGTTTTTGCAAACCTCGTTTCAAAACACCAAATAGACTAAACTATGTATTTGAATTATTATTTAACACACTAATTACTCGATTGAATCAATAAGTGACCAATTGACCTATTGAAGGTTCTAGTCTCATTTAAATCTATTTGTCAATTTTAATTTGTCAACTCTTGTTTCAATTGAAGTTTGTGTTAGTCAAATGATCAAAATAGATTTGATGAGAGAAAAGATCATTCAAAATATGACATTTGAATTGTAACTTAAAAATTATGTAAGTTTGTTCCGTCTAGTCGGCTCAAAGATAAGTGGGTCAAATATAGAGTTTTTTTATGCACTAGCGGCGCTATGGTAGCATTCTGTGTGATTTTAATGAGATTGCAGTTACATGTAGAGAGAATATCAATGCTCTCATATTTCACCTTGGAAAACACATAATTTATTTCATTATGCTTGGCAATCCACACCGAATACATCATGTCATATCCTTATATATACTCCTTAGAGTATTTACATGATGAGCAATTTATGTTTGCTTTTAATGCAAACTTCACTCATTATATAAAATTATATTTTTATGCAATATTCTTTTTCTGTTTGCATTCTGTTGAAACTTTATGGGAATAAGATTTGAACAATTCTTTTTTGAATCTTCAGACTTTGACTTGATATCTTCCGAATGTCTTCTCATCCTGAAACATAGACTCTTCAATTTTGAGAATAGTCTTCACTTTAATGTCTTGATGAGAATTTGATCTTGAAAGCATATAGTGACATCCATTTTCTTTGGTTTTGAAAAGTTTGCAATTATCTAGTAATTCACAGTACCTTCATTGATCAATTTCAGATCAATCATATTTCACTGACCAACTAAAGGATTAACCTCCGAAGAACCATGATACTTGAGAGGTGGAGGTTGAAGAGCACGTACATAAATTGTAATAAGCTATCTCTATTCACAAGTGCATCCTCATTTTACTTGTAGTTCCTTATAGCATTCATAATACTTTCCTCTCTGTCCTCCGGGCATTGACACGTAACCTTTAGCGTGTAGTATTTGTCAGCATTTTTGATCTTGGAGCATTTTGAATTCATGTAACCTTTGTTTCAAGAACAATCTTTCCTCTAAAATGTAGTTCTTGATCTTGTATCTGTTCTGTCAATTTTGCACAAAAATTCTTTTTCTTTAAATCTTTTTCTCTGCTCCCCCTTGACTTGTCATATATGATTAATTTTCTTTGACTCCCCCTCAATGCATGAATCTTATTTTACTTGATCAGCTCAGAATCAATGAATGAATATTGTCTCCCCTTATGTGATATTTTCTCCCCTTAATGAGAAACTATCTGTAAAATTGTCTCCCCCTCATGATGATCATTATTTGTTCATAAACATCATGCATATGATATTTCTCTTCATGTAGGTCAGGTGAAACATTTGTAGTATTTGTAGTATTAAAGACATCAACAGGGAAATTATCCGAGATCACATAGATTGCTCATTAACATAGTAGTTAAAAACTGTGCAACCATTCAAAACTGGCATAGCTTTAATTCTGGTAGATTCCATCTAATCATTGTGAATATCACATTAAATATCACTCCAAGATGCTTCGATATCAGCCCCAAGGACTAGATAGTTGTGATATTTCCACAACATGTCCTATGAAATGAAATTAATATTACAATAAGCTCTTGACTTTATTAGTGCATGAAAGAAGTTGGGGACTAGAGCTATTTGTCCTCCTTATTTTAATATCAACAAACTCCAAATGAGACGTCAATAAATATGTGCTAATTTTCCATGTGAAGTTGAAAAAATCATCTTTCAAGAGATAATTGAGTAGTTGAGTGAAGTTAGTGCATTGCATCATTGAGATCACGATGTCTTCTTTAATACCAAATCCTAACAAATGAGAATCATTAGCATATGTGGCTAGCCAGATTGATATTATTTAGTAAGGACCTTTTTTTCTTTTGATCCTGTCTCACCAACAACTCTCTGAATATTTGTCAACTTCTCATTCAAACTCTCTTTCTAAAATAATGCAAGTATTATTGTTTGGATACATTTTGACACTTGTTTAAATGATGTGAGCAATCATAGTGATTATCAACAAGAATAATTCTCAAGAAAGAATATGTTGAAAATAATTGTCAAGAAAGATTTGATTAATCAAAGATTATGAACAATCAAGATTTTCTTAATTTCAGGAATGATTTGTAAATGTAAGCTCAATGAAATTTGTTGATCATATGCACCCCCATCTCATGTTCCATCCCTCTCTATTTCATTTTACCTCTACATGTAACATCATATTTTCACCCATAAAAATTTTCATTTAATTACCACTGCAGAAGCGTTTACAAAACATGAAAGTATTATTTACAACCAAACATAAATCACTGTTTAAATATCAGTATTACAAAACACAGCTCGTCACAAATAATCTATCAGAGTCCTAGGTGATTACTCCCCAAGCTAACCACTCTCAGCCGAGCCGCTGACTTACCAAAACCTGTAAAAAGAGTGAGAGGTGGGGGATTAGCACAAAACTAAGTGAATGGAGTACCACACAACAGATATATCAGCCTGAACCGCATGATATCAACAACCACAAATAAGCACCCTGGGAAGACCGGCGATTTTGGAGAAACCTAGAACTAATGCCGGCCAAAGCAAAGGTTTACCGATAGTCCATTTGCTAGTCTCACATAGTATTATCCTCTAGTAGCAACAAATGCATCCCAAGGTCCTAATACTGCTTAGTCAATAACAAATGAACCTAGCCCATAAGCCCAATCGAAAACTGACTTCCCAACCACCATGTATACATACCACAGACGCAACAATTAATTAACAATCAACAGTTAATCAATCATCAGATAAACAATCTATCCATGCATCAAACCAACAATAGTTGCAACCAAACCAGTACAACTAATATCACCCGTGAGTAAACATCCACTCACCTCTAGTTCTTAGCTTCTCCACTCAGTGATCTAATGTTACTAAACCTTGTCTGTGCCTGAGAACACAACAACCAAACATCAGTATTCAACTCATAAATATATATATCAATCATATATTTATATCCATTTAATCAAACATAAACATGTAAGATTCACATATGTATGCACATATAACACATAGCATTAAACAATGCAAACAACAGCCAAAACTATCGGATTTCAAGGAAATCCGATACTACCATCGGATTTATGCAAAATCGCTAAAACCATCGGATTCTAGGAAATCTGATACATCTGTCGGATTTGAAGTCAATCCGCAACACTTGTCGGTTTTCAATGAAATCCGACACTTCCTTCGGATTTCACCCTTAGAACTTCAACTGTCGGATTCTTTATCGGATTTCACAAGTTCCAGATTCAAAGTACCGGATTTCGACTCACCCGGATTTCCAACACTCGGATTCTATCATCTTCTCCACAATCCGCCAACTTCATCATTCCAAAATCCGACAACTTCATATCTTGTATAAATCTCATTCCCAGTTTATACAAATCATACACAAGCTTTGCCAAAACATATACAAACATGTTTAATCATGAAATCATGCATCATAAACACCAATAAACCACAAAACACTTAGAACACACAAAACCCACCAACAAAGGTTTCTAACATGTTCATGTTCGGTTTTCATATACAAAAACCCAACTTGTTAATAACGAACCGTAACATGTTATCAAGATTCATGTTTCAAGAAGAAAGCAATAAGCATACAAACCTTCTAGCTTGAATCTCACAAATTAATACCAAATCCGATGTTGTTCTTCTTCTTTCTTTCTTTCGGTTTTACACACAATTCACACACACACACATTCTTCAAAGTGAAGAAAGGCTTAATTCAAACCCACGAATAAACAAACCCAAGCAGGAGGTGGCATGACCAAAACCAACTAAGCACATGCACACACACACAAATCCGTACATATATATGTAATTAACACTAAAATAAAAAGTTAAGAATTAATAACTAATCAAACTTAACAATTAATAAATAATTCACGTGTAACATACCCAAGCCTACATGTCTACTAGGCCAAATCTCAGGATGTTACAAATCCTCCCTCCTTACAATGGATTCCGTCCTCGGAATCTATTCATTTTCAAATAGATGAGGGTAACGAGCTTTCATATCGGCCTCGGTTTCCCACGTCAAGTCTGAACCCAAACTGTGTCTCCACTTAACTAGAACCATCAGAATCTGTTTCTTACGCAGTTTCGTCACTTTCCAATCTAGTAATTCAATGGGTTCTTCCTCTAGAATCCACTTTAAGATCATGTAGAGGTAGAATCTGACTCTCATCCTCAACTCTACATTTCCGCAAGTAACAAAGGTTGAAGGTATTGTGAATACCTGACAATTCTGCTGGAAGATCAAGAGTAATCGTCTGATCATTAACCACCCGTTGGACACGAAACGGCCCAATATAACGAGGAGCCAACTTTCCCCGCTTCCCAAAACGGATAACCCCCTTCCACGCAGAAACCTTCAAATATACCAATTCACCCTCAACAAACACAACAGACCTACGACGTGGATCATCATACATCTTCTGTCGATCCCTTGCAGCTTTCAACTTTTCTCACGCAATAGCCACTTTGTCTGCGGTGATCTGCACAATATCAGGCCCTGCATACTGTTTCTCTCCCGCCTCTAACCAACACGTAGGAGTATGGCAGCGACGACCATATAGCATCTTATAAGGCGGTATACCGATACTCGAATGGTAAGAATTGTTGTACGCGAATTCAATCAACGGCAAATGGGAATCCCAAGAACCTCCATATTCTAACACACATGCTCGCAACATATCCTCAAGTGTCTGAATAGTTCGTTCAGATTGCCCATTTGTCTAAGGATGGTAAGTTGTACTCAGATTAACACGTGTACCCAACTCTCACTGTAAACTGCTCCATAAATTTGACACAAACCTGGAATCTCTATCTGTTACAATCGAAAGCGGTATACCATGTCGGGAAATAACCTCATCGATATACAACTGAGCCAACTTACTGAGTGATGCCGTCTCACTGGTAGCCAAGAAGTGAGCACTCTTGGTCAATCTGTCAACGATCACCCAAATCATATCATGATTCCTCTGCGTACGTGGAAGTTTAGTTATGAAATCCATCGTTATGTGATCCCATTTCCACTCTGGAATCTGCAACTGTTTCAGTGATCCATAGGGTTTCTGGTGCTCTGCCTTAACCTGTGCAAAAATATGGCAAGACTCCACAAACTATGCAACATCTGTCTTCATTGTAGGCCACCAATATAGCACCTTCAGATCGTTATACATTTCCGTGCTACCTGGATGAACAGATAGTCTGGATTTGTGAGCCTCAGTTATAATCAAACTCCGGAGACCTCCAAGCAAAGGCACCCAAACACGAGATTGATAAATCTTCAATCCCCTAGAATCATCATTCAGATCATTCTTCTTCTTTAACATAATCTCTGACTTCAGGTTTTCATCTTCAAGGCTTCCAACTGAGCTGCCTTTAATCTATCAATTAGGTGAGAAACTATTTCAGTTCGCACGAATTTGATATTATCACTAACTCCCTTGCGACTCAAAGCATCGGCTACCACGTTGGCTTTCCCTGGATGATAGCGAATCTCGCAATCATAATCTTTAACAAGCTCTAGCCATCGTCTCTGTCGCATATTGAGTTCCTTCTGCGAAAATACATACTACAGGTTTTTGTGATCCGTACAAATGACGCACTTTGTACCATAAAGATAATGTCTTCACAACTGTAACGCAAAAACCACAGCTGCCAGTTCTAAATCATGGGTTGGATAGTTCTTCTCATTAGGTTTCAACTGACGAGAAGCATACGCAATAACTCTATCCCGTTGCATCAACACACAACCCAACCCTGCCAATGACGCGTCACAGTAAACTATGAAGTCATCTAACCCATCCGGTAAAGCAAGAATAGGAGCCTGATATAAGAGTCGTTTCAACGTCTGAAAAGCTCTCTCCTGTTCATCACTCCATTTAAATGGAACCTCCTTGCGAGTCAATTTAGTCATGGGATTCGCAATCTTAGAAAAATCTTTAATGAACCGCCTGTAATAACCAGCCAATCCCAAGAAGCTTTTAATCTCAGAGGGTGACTTCGGAGCCTCCCAATTCATTACTGCTTCTATCTTTGCCAGATCAACCTTGACTCCATCACTGCAAATGACATGCCCCAGAAAGTGAACTTCCCGCATCTAGAATTCACACTTCGAGTACTTGGCATAAAATTTCTCTCGTTTCAGAGTTTCAAGAATTTGTCTCAAATGAACTCATGATCAGCTTCAGATTTAGAATAAACCAGTATGTCATCAATAAATACTATCACGGATTATCCAGAAACAGTCGACAAACCTGGTTTATCAAATCCATAAACACTACAGGTGCGTTAGTCAAACCGAACGGCATGACTAAAAACTCATAATGGCCATACCGGGTACGGAAAGCAGTCTTAGCAACATCTCCGTCAGAAACTCGTACCTGGTGATAACCCGATCTCAAATCAATCTTTGAGAAATACGAAGCACCCTGCAACTGATCAAACAAATCATCAATTCTGGGCAGAGGGTATTTATTCTTTACCGTTCTCTTATTCAGTTACTTGTAGTCAATACACATACGTAGAGTACCATCTTTCTTTTTCACAAACAAGACTGGTGCACCCCACGGTGAAGAACTTGGACGAATAAATCCCCGATCCAACAAATCCTGAATCTGCGTCATCATCTCCCTAATCTCCGAAGGAGCCAACCGGTAAGGAGACCTCGCCACTGGATTAGAACCTGGTATCAAGTCAATCTTATACTCTACCTCTTGAACGGGAGGTAGCCCTAGTAACTTATCCGGAAACACTTCAGGATATTCTGATACGACTCGTACATCAGTAACTGCCCGCTTCTCCTTTCTAACATCAATAGCATATGCCAGAAAACACTCACATCCCTTACTCAAGGATTTCTTAGCTTTCAACATGGAAATGATAGGAAACGCAGACTTGTTTCTTTCCCCTCGAGCCACCACATGCGACCCATCAGACAATGGAAAGGAAATCAGCTTCCGATGACATTTAACGCTCGCCCTGTGCTTACTCAGCCAATCCATCCCCAAAACAACATCAAAACCCGCTAATGGCATCAATAGGAATGATACAGGAAAGCACTTACCATCTATGTCAATCTCAGCACCCGTCATGGAAGTCGTAACAGGCACTATCTTACCATCTGCTACTTCTATTTTGAGCGGTACAGAAATAACAGTAGTAGACAAATTTAATCTAACACAAAATGCCACAGATATAAAGGAGCGATTTGCTCCTGAATCAAATAGTACACGTGTAGGTAGGGAATTTATAAGGAACATACCGGTGATCACTTCTCGGTAGTAGTCGCATCATCGACTGTCATGTGAAACGCCCTACCCTTCGAAGTCGGAGGATTCTTCCTCTTTTGCCCCCCTGCCGCTGATGAACCCGCAACCGCCCCTGCCCCTGTCCCAGACCCTAATCAAGTCCCTGGTCTTCTCCCTTTAGGGCAATCACCTGCCCTATGCCCCTCCTTTTGGTAGTTCCAACAAACATTCTGAGGGTACCGACAATCTTTCGATTCATGCCCGTGCGTTCCACATCGCACGCATCGCATCGTTTGAGCAGTACACTGCCCGGTGTAAGTAGCCCTGCATTGCGTACACCACTTCGATTTAACTCCAGAATCCCCTAAAGATACTTTTCTATTCTGGTTGCCCTGGGACTGGTTACCCTACCATTTCTTTCTCTGCTGGCTACCCCCAGCCTAATAATACTTGGAATTCTGCAAAGCCGCCTCATCCCGACTCTGTTTATCCTTGGCCTGGATGTCCCCCTCAGCAGATTTTGCCAATGTGAAGGCCTGGGACAATGATCCAGCCAGGCGTGTAGTACTCCTATACTCCGGCAACAATGCTCTGATAAAGTGCTGAACCGGGGAAGGTTCATCAGGCACCCACTGAATCACGAACCTCAGCTTCGCATTGAATTGTTCAATCAACTCATCCACTATCATTTTCTTCGTCATCCTCAATTCCATGAATTCCTGCCTTATCTTGTTTAACTCAAAGGCATTACAATATTGCTCGCACAGTTTGTCTCTGAATCGATTCCACGTAATCGAATCCATATATGCTCTCGATAAATGGGTGGTAATGGAATCCGACCAAACCATTGCTTTGCCATTTAACATCCTCGTCACAAAGCAAACTCGCATTTCCTCCTCGCAGTTGCAAGCATCCAAGATCCTTGCAGTATCTCTCAACTAGTTTAAAGTAACATTTGGATCCGTGCTGCCATGGTATTCATCCGGTTTACAATCCAAAAACTGCTTGTATGTACACGGCTGCCTGTATCCATGCTGGGTGGAAATCCCATATAAGGATACGAATAAGATCCCTGTGGCATAGACCCTTGAGGAATAGATCCTTGAGGATAAGGTCCTTGAGGAAATAACGGATAGTAGAATGGTTGAGACATCAGTTGTGATAATGGTGGTATTGGCATAGACATCGGAGGAACCTCTGTCAAAGTAGTAACTGCCGGAAATATTGGTGGTATCTCAACTGTAGTTGAAGTTACAGGAATAACCGGTGGTTGTGCTGGAGGAACTTGTCTTTGTTGCTCCAGTTCCTTTCTTAAATCTTGAAGTTGACCATCAAGTTGAAAAATATATTCATCCCTCTCATTACCTGCTGTACCAGATGTACTAGCATTGGTTGGAACTTCCACTGTAGTAGTAGGGACTTCAGCAGTAGATGGGATAGTAGGGGCACCGGTTGAGTAATCACGTCCAACCATTGTTATCTGTAACAATCACATCACCTCATGATTTATTAGATAAATCCGTTAGTACATAACATACTAATTCCACCACACTCCAATTAACCCCAATCCCACACCCAAGGAGTAATCGACCTACCACAAGCAAAGATTTGGGAATGTAACACTTCCACTGTGCCTACACTGCCAAACCAAGGCTCCGATACCAAACTTGTAACAACGTATTTTCACCCATAAAATTTTTCATTTAATTACCACTGCGGAAGCATTCACAAAACATGAAAGTATTTACAACCAAACATAAATCACTGTTTAAATATCAGTATTACAAAACACGGCTTATCACAAATAATCTATCAGAGTCCTAGGTGATTAATCCCCAAGCTAACCACTCTCAGTCGAGCTGCTGACTTACCAAAACCTGTAAAAAGAGTGAGAGGTGGGGGATTAGCACAAAGCTAAGTGAATGGAGTACCACACAACATATATTAGCCTCATAGTCCATTTGCTATTCTCACACAATATTATCCTCTAGTAGCAACAAATGCATCCCAAGCTCCTAATACTGCTTAGTCAATGGCAAATGAACCCAACCCATAAGCCCAGTCGAAAACTGACTTCCTAACTATCATGTATACATACCACAGACGCAATAATTAATTAACAATCAACAGTTAATCAATCATCAGATAAACAATCTATCCATGCATCAAACCAACAATAGTTGCAACCAAACCAGTACAACTAATATCACCCGTGAGTAAACATCCACTCACCTCTAGTTCTCATCTTCTCCACTCAGTGATCTAATATTACTGAGCCTTGTCTGTGCCTGAGAACACAACAACCAAACATCAGTATTCAACTCATAAATATATATCAATCATATATTTATATCCATTTAATCAAACATAAACATGTAATATTCACATATGTATGCACATATATACCTAGCATTAAACAATGCAAACAACAGCCAAAACTATCGGATTTCAAGGAAATCCGATACTACCATCGGATTTATGCAAAATCCGCTAAAACCATCGGATTCTAGGAAATCCGATACATCTTTCGGATTTGAAGTCAATCCGCAACACTTGTCAGTTTTCAATGAAATCCAACACTTCCTTCGGATTTCACCCTTCGAACTTCAACTGTCGGATTCTTCATCGGATTTCACAAGTTCCAGATTCAAAGTACCGGATTTATGAGTATCGGATTTCGACTCACCCGGATTTCCAACACTCGGATTCTATCATCTTCTCCACAATCCGCCAACTTCATCATTCCAAAATCTGACAACTTCATATCTTGTATAAATCTCATTCCCAGTTTATACAAATCATACACAAGCTTTGCCAAAACATATACAAACATGTTTAATCATGAAATCATGCATCATAAACACCAATAAGCCACAAAACACTTAGAACACACAAAACCCACCAACAAAGGTTTCTAACATGTTCATATTCGGTTTTCATAAACAAAAACCCAACTTGTTAATAACGAACCTTAGCATGTTATCAAGATTCATGTTTCAAGAAGAAAGCAATAAGCATACAAACCTTCTAGCTTGAATGTCACAAATTAATACCAAATCCGATGTTGTTCTTCTTCTTTCTTTCTTTTGGTTTTACACACAATTCACACACACATGCAATCTTCAAAGTGAAGAAGGGCTTAATGCAAACCCACGTATAAACAAACCCAAGCAGGAGGTGGCATGACCAAAACCAACTAATGACATGCACACAGACACAAATCCGTACATATATATATGTATATATATGTAATTAACACTAAAATAAAAAGTTAAGAATTAATAATTAATCAAACTTAACAATTAATAATTCATGTGTAACATACCCAAGCCTACCTGTCTACTAGGCCCAATCTCAGGATGTTACACTGCACACCAATAAGTATCCCAAGATAACTGATTCTGCTAATCTATTTGACCTATAAACCCTTATGCGCTCTACCATTATTGTTGGTTATACGCCTACTGATACACGTATACTAGAATCACTACTAATGAGGTACGAGCCTATTAGGTCACACGCCAAGTGCAGAATCTTACAACACAAGTCAAGAGAAGCATATTATTAAATTAGGGTTTCTATCAACCTTCACGAGCCCTTATGGGTCATGAAGAGGTCGTGACGTGAAGAGATTCATGAGCCGGGTTAGGAGTCGTGGGGGCGCCGCCTTCACGACTGCCTTACAGCCCGTGAGAGCCCGTGAAGGTAGAAGTCAAAGTGCCACTTTCTTTTTATTAGACCTTTTTGGTTGGTCTAATCAGGGCTAGCCATTTTGGCCGACCCTAGTTCCATTTGAGCTCCCTCTCAGTCTATATAAGCCCTACTCTTTTCTCTTGTATGAACCTTTTGCCAAAAATTGCAAACATACACATACTAAAGCATACTTAGAGCTTCTAGTGAGTTTAAGTGAGTGCTTTCTAAGTGCAAGAGGATTGTGGCTGTTCTTGGGGCTTAGTTCCAGTTGGGAGATCAAGTTCCAAGCTTTAGAAAAGGTGATTCTTGCATTACTTGGTATGGATACTAGAAGAGGAACTCCATTTCCGGTTCAAGTATCACATCCTCAATACCACAACTACAAGAGACATCAAGGGTATAAACTCTCTTCTATTTTTCTTGTTTGTTCTTGTTGCTATGTTTTATTGTAGCTAGATCTCACTAAAAGAATCCCGTGCATGTGGTTAGAAAACCCAAAAACTCTTTTGTAAATCCGTTGCTTCCCTTGCTTGTGGGTTTAGTAGCATGCATGAGATTCCTTGAATTATAAGGTGAACTCCTAGGGCAGGTCATTCCAGTTCTGGATTGACCATAGGAGTAGAAAATACTTACACTCCCTCACTCGTGGTGCAATTTAATCATCGGAATATAATGAATCAATCAAAGATGTAAGATTGGTTATCACAAATTAGCACTTGATGAATAATTTCCAGAACGAATCAAATGAATATTTTCTAAAACGAATCAAATGAAAGTATCAAGGAAGGATTTCAGAATATTTGAGGGAATGAAAGATAATCAAATGAATAATCAACAAAGAAACAAGTAAGGTTTTCAAATGAATCGAAGAATGAATACCTACTAGAACAAGGATCTTCACTGCAGTCCGAATTATCTTAATTTTGCTCCAACAATGTTTCTTAATCATTTAACTGCAAAAAGTATTAAAGAACTTTGGAACCCATTCGGTTTTGGATCCATAATTATTAGTACATGCAATTTTTGTCATTCAAATTTTTGTATTTTCAACGATTGGTTTATGGACCTTTTTGTTCAATGCTCCTGAATGTATTGAGGAATTTTATTTTTAACAACAAACTCATGTTTTGTTTGTTTTGATTTTTTGCAAATCTTCTCTTTTATAACCTTATTAAGTGCTTTACTGAATATACCACAAATGAATATTTTACGTACGTTTTTAGCACAAAAAATCAGAATTTGTTTTAGCTTTAGAAAAGATTTGTGTTTGTTGTTGTTTTGAGTAAAAATCTTAGACTTTTCAAATTGACTTTCTTTAGGAACTCCTTGTTTAGAAACATAATTAGATGAGAAATCATCATTAATGATATTTTTTACCCGATGTTTTTGGTGCTGTCTCACGGATTTTTTTTCTTTTCTTCTTTTCTGTTCGGGATGATTTCTTCATCTTAGTATATGATTTATCACATAATTATAAATTCTTCTTGGAAGTCGATGCATATTTCTGTTTTAGCATCATATCATCTGTGATAGAAACCAAAATTATAACTTGATTCACAAAAATGATCGTCTATGAATGGTAATAGATTTGATATGAACACCAAAGAAATTCAATTGATTTTAAAAATCTTTTGATTGGACCGAAATCGGATCACAAAATGATATTGTTTGGTTTAATATTAAATGACCAAAATCGTGGCTCAAAAATGATAGAAAATCGGTTAAATTAAGAATGACCGAAATCCAGTCTTAAAATTGATGAAAATCGGTTGAAGTTTGGTTGACCGAATACGTGTCTCAATAATATGTGTCTCAAACTGATAAAACTCGGTTGAACTTTATTGATGATCGAATTCCTGTTCAAAACAGTTGGAAATTGGTATGACCGAATTCGGGTCTCAACAATGTGTTTGATCTTTGAAAGATTGAAAAATTTGAAGTTTGACTGAAATTAAGTTTTGATCAAAAATTGAAATTTGGTTAATAACATTTGGTTGAATTTGATTATGAAGTTGGGAACTTTGAAAATCATATTGACCAAATTCGGTTGACTTTGATGACCGAATCGTTTACACTTGGTTTGACCGGTTCTGGTTGACTTTAAAATTTGGTTCAAGTTTTTCAACTATGAAATTCGGTTGATCTTTGACTTTGCCATAGTTAAGTGAATTTGGTTGTGTTCGTTTAAACTCTCTTCACTGAAATTCGGTTGTCTTTGGATATAGGTTGAAGTATGAAATTGGTTGAACCTTTAGAAATGTTTTAAGTAAGAAATTTTGGTTAACTTTGAAAGTCGGTTGTGCCCTTTGACCGAGTTCGGTTGAAATTCAGTTGAATTTAAAACTTGAATTTGGAACTTCGGTTGAAATTATAAAAAGGACTGAATTCGGTTGATTTCACTTTAGTGACCAAATTCGGTCATGTCAACACTTAGAGATTTTTCAGTTGTCGGTCTTCCTTTGAATCTTCAAGCAACAAATTCGGCTGTTGTTGAGCCGTATGAACCCAGATTCAGTTTTGACTAAAACGTGTTTGTCATCTACTAATTTCTTCCTAATCAACTTGCAATGATGAATAATCAATCCTTAAACCTTTTCTAATCCAAAATAACTCCAAATTCAATGCGAATTTGATTGTTTTCTTAGAGAACACTTCAATCACCAAAACACCTTAGATCTGAAAATTGACCATCGAAATGTGATCCAATTGGAATCAAATCATATCATGATAGTTCTATATCAACAAGTGATCACATATCAGGCCTAATTTCGATCAAACACAAACATTTCTCGGAAAATTTTGGACTTGACGATGAACAGCTTCTCGGTTTTTCAAAACACCTCAAACAAAGTAACACCACTTTTTCATTTTTAACGTATAAATACTTTAGCTATCGTTCATACCAAAAAGGTTATTAGAGTTACAAAACACTACTTCAAATTTTTACATGTTAACGAGTATTTCAAAAGACGTGTGAAAGTCTATTTTTAAACTATCCAGAGCTATCCGAACCATGTTGGAGCTGGGGCCTTACCCTTTTTGGAACCTACCACCTGTAGCATACAACACTGAAATATAAGCTAATGCTTAGTTAACATACTATCTGAAATCAAATAACATGAGTAAAATCTCCGGAGGATGTCTTGTAAAATTGTTCAAACTGTTATTGCTTTGGAGTATAGCTACACCACCTTCATAGTTGTACCCCCTAACACTATTATGGTGTACACCACCTCTGTAGCTATACACACTGTCACTACTTTGGTATACAGCTACACCTCCTGCGTAGCTATATACCCTAGCACTATTCTGGTACATAGCTATGTACCCTGATACTGCTCTTGTGCATAGCTATACCACCTGCATAGCTATACCACCTGCATAGCTATATACCACTATTGTACTATATATATATATATGCATCATAGCTATGTAACATAACAAATATACCACATAAATATAAATCATGGATACTTGCATGTTGTTAATACAAAGGAAATACTATATTCACCTCATATCTGATTACCGTGCTTAAGCAAGTAAAGTGTTATGCCGAGTATCCCGACATCTTCTTACACCAGCGAATTTAACTTGGCATGGGCATGGGCATGCCCGTGCCTACACATAGGCACGCCCATGCCTTAACAGATACGGTTTTGCTTAACTCAGACATAGGCATACCTTATCCTTAACGCACACTTGTGCCTTAACTAAGTACGCCCATGCCTCAACCCCAGAGCATAGGGATACCTCAAGAACTAGGGTTTGCCACGGGGCGATAGGCACACCCGTGCCTCCCCTGTATCTTCAACAATTTGCTTTCCGTTTCAGCTGTATTCTGATCAAAAACTCAAAACTAATAAGACACAAGTGTTTCCAGCACTTGTCTAACACTCTAACAACACTTCAAACATCAAAACAGCAACAACTAACTCACTTTGCTCATTGCTTCAATCAATTGAACCATTTGAGCCATTATAACTTAATTTCAATATAACCAAACATACCTTGGTGTATATATAGACACACACACACACACAAGTATCCTCTACCGACAAAATAGTCCCTGAACTTATTTCACTTTCGTTTTGATAGTTTTAGCCCCTCTAGTTTTATAAACACCTCTAATCTTTTATAACACTTATTCATATAGACTTTTGAACTTTTGGGTGTTAGAACTCTTCCCCACTTGGAACCATTTCGTCCCCGAAATCTACTACACAAATAACTCTGCATCATATCAGGCTGAATGCTACCGTAGTGCACTAGCGGTAGTTTTACATCTCCTCATATTTGAATGCCATCGCAGCACACTAACGATAGTCTTACATCACATATTTACCCACTACCGAAGTACACGGTCATATAGTCACGTATCACATACATAACATGGCACATATACCCTCAAGTGTAATCTAAACCCTTCATGTGCTTCCGTTGTACCTTTACAAGTCTTATCTGTTTGTTAAACAAACCGTTAACATTTCTCTCTATTATAGCCATTAGCTGTTCTACGTAACTAAACTTCTCATCTATTGTCACATCTTACAGAAGGAGAATTGCTGATTCATATGCTATACACTTACAAAAATGGGACTCATGAAACTATTATGAATCTGTGACATCTTATCTAGTAATTCCAGTCTATACACTACTTTCCCTACCATTGTGATAATATTGAATGGACCACTAAAATAAGGGCCTAGCTTACCCCTCTTCCTGAATCTAATAACTCCCTTCCATGGTGATACCTTTAACAACACACAGTCCCCAGACTTCTTTTGTAAGGAAGACTAGCGGATTATTGAAATGAAAGAACCACTATCCTGTACAACTTTAAGCCGCTCACGCATCTGCTGTATACACTCGGTCATCTACTGTACTATCTATGTACTGCTAAGCTTTCTCTAACTAATTTCACCCAGCAAATAGGGGTCCTATACTTTCTACTATACAACATCTCGTATGATGACATACCAATACTTGAATGGTAACTGTTATTATAGGAGAACTCTGCTAAATCGAGTATCTCTATCTTGAAACAATAAAAATAGGGACTCCATGTCTAGCTGCTATCTCTTTCAACTACTACCCATATAGCATCAAACCCCTAAGGAATCCTAGATAGTCTGGTAATCAAATTCCCGGTAACATGCTCCCACTTCCACACTAGTATATCCAATGGCTACAACTTCCCATGTGGCTTTCTGGTGCTTTGCTTTTTTCTGAAGACAAGTCAAATATCTTTCAACATGCCTCGCTATATCATGTTTCATTCCTGGCCACCGCTAATGGGCCAAGAGATCTCGACTATCTCCTCTAACCTTGACACTTAAACCTTTAATACACTCCTTCTTTTTATTGCTCTCTTTATCTACCTCAATCTGACCCATTTTAAACTTATCAAGTATAGGAGTAATGGTTTCCATTGTTACTGTATGCATCTATATCTGTATGGTTTCTGACTCTCTGCTCAAAGCATTTGCAACCACATTGGCTCTACCTGGGAGGTATAAAATCTCACAGTCATAATATTTCAAAAAGCTCTAACCATCATCACTGACACATGTTCAGATTCTTCTGCTTCAGGAATACTCGAGGCTTTTGTGATTTGAAAAAATAGTACACTTAACTCCATAAAGATAGTGCCGCCATATCTTAAGAGCAAAAACAACTGTTGCTTGTTCTAAGTCATGGGTTGGGTAGTTGTTTTCATGTATCCTTAATTGGCGAGAAGCATAAGCAATAATCTTCCATTTCTTCATAAACACACAACCAACCCTCGGTAAAGGCATCACTATAGACCACCATGCCTTTCATTCCATCAGGCAGTGTTAGCACTAGCATTACACAATTTGTGCTTCAACGTATCAAACACTTGCTACAAACCATCATTCTACTTGAATTCTATGCTCTTTCTAGTCAACTGGGTTAGGGCTATTGCTGTCTTAGAAAAGTCTTGTATAAATCGTCAGTAGTACTTTGCGATCCCAAGGAAACTTCTTACTTCAATTGGATTCTTAGACGGCTCCTATTTCATCACAACTTCTCTTTAGTAGGATCCACTTTAATCCCTTCCTGATTAATAAGGTGACCCAAAAATTGCACCTCTCATAACTAAAACTCACACTTAGGAGAATTTCGCTTACAACGTCTCTCTGTGTAACATTTCTAATACTTCTATGAGATGAACACCATGTGCTTCCGAAGTCTTGGAATAAATAAGGATGTCGTCGATAAATACAATCACCAATTTATCAAGCATGGGTCGATAAACTCTATTAATTAAATCCATAAATGATGTTGGAGCATTTGTAAGACCGAAAAGCGTAACCACAAACCCATAGTGCCCATAACATATTCTGAAAGCTATCTTGGAATATTATCCTAGCCACAAATCTATCTTTGAAAACCATAACACACCATGTAGCTGATCAAACAAATTGGCTATTATGGGAAGTGGGTTGTTGTTCTTGATCGTAACTTTGTTGAGCTCTTTGTAATCTATACACATTCTAAACACGCCATCCTTCTCTTTTTCACAAATAAACTCGGTGCACCATACGGTGAACAACTATGTCAGATAAAACCTTTATCCGTGAAATCTTGCAATAGCTTTATCAATTCCTTCATTTAGACGGAGCCAATCTATAGGAAACCTTAGCTTTTGGTTCCGCTCCTGACACTATATCAATCTTTAGTTCCACCTTTCGAGTTGGTGGAACCCCCAACAAGTCATCAAGAAAATATATCAGGGCAATCACAAACTACCGGTATATCTTGAATATGTTATTGCTCTTACTCCCAGCTAAGATCTTCTACATAAGCTAAAAATGTTGTACAACCATGGGCTAGATACTTTCTTACTTTTGCTAACGAACAAACATGAATACTAGCTCTTTTACTTTCGCCTTTAACAAAAAATTCTTCCCAACTTAAGGTCTGATCACATAATATCTCAACTTGATACTGACCCAACTAATTCATGCCAACAACTACTTGAAACTCTTCCATCGCGATTGGTATAAGATCGATGGGAATTGGCATGCGTCTATCTCTATCAAATTATTCTTACATATCTATTCACAATAATAGTCTAATCATTTGTTGTTTCTACTTGCACTGGAGTCAAATAATACTAAGGCAGGTATACTATTAACAATGAAGGTAACTGCCACCACGCCTGCTTTAATTCTCACTTCAATTCTCCCAACTCTCTGAACATACACCATTGAGCCTGCACCGCTGCATCTACACATTGCTATAACATCACTTCGAGTCTCTCCGACACTTGCTCAACCACCTGGTTGATTATATAAGGGATGTTCTTCTATAGGGCTTTACCTAACTCTATAGCTATTGTCTCCCTTATTGTATTGTTCTCGTGCTCTTGCAATTACTCTATAACTGGAATCTCTCTAGTAGGATTACCCGCATGTCTAGTGGTTGGGATAAGAATTGCATTTGAATCATACTTGTCTCTAGCCTCCTGAGGTCTACTTGCCTCAGGCTACTGTTTCGGTCCCATACTAACTCTTTCTACACCAAAACTTCACTGAATCTGCATACTTTATCTAACATGCTGTCACACATTCATATTCCACTGGGCCTATCATGATCTTGTCAAGCTTCAATATGTACCATGTGTTTATAACAATATGATCCCTATATTATTATGAACACATTATACCTTACTTATTCTTAACTTAACCAAACAAATTCATGCTTCAAAATTCAATACTGAACACTTAGCCACATAACTATGCTACACATGCATATCACACTTAGCCACATAACTATGCTACACAGGCATATCACACTCATGTGTGCCCGAATCCCTTCAACCTTGGCTCTAATACCAAGCTGTAACACCACTTTTTCATTTTTAACTTATAAATACTTTAACTATCGTTAACACCAAAAAGGTTATCAGAGTTACAAAACGCTACTTCAAATTTTTACATGTTAACGAGTATTTCAAAAGACATGTCAAATAGTCAAAGTCTATCTTTCAAACTATCCGGAGCTATTCGAACTATCATGGAGCTGAGGCTTACCCTTGTTGAACCTGCCACCTCTAACATACAACACTAAAACATAGGCTAATGCTTAGTGAGCATACTATCTGAAACCAAATGACAGGAGTAAAATCTCCCGAGGATGTCTCACATCTAAGCTGAAACATCTACAAAACTGTTCAAACTATTACTTCTTTGGAGTATAGCTACACCACCTGCGTAGCCATACCCCCTAACACTATTCTGGTGTAAAGCTACACCACCTGCATTGATATACACCCTAGAATTGCTTTGGTACATAGCTATGTACCCTCATACTACTCTTGTGCATGGCTATACCACCTGGATAACTATCCACCACTATTGTACAATATATATATATATATATATAGAGAAAGAGAGAGAGGTAGGATCAAATGAGAACACCTCCTAATGTGAGAACTTGGAGAATAGTTTATAGCCCTTGGATGATCTTTATTTAAAGGCTGAGATTAATCTTGGTTAATTAAGGTATGTTGAATTTTAATGATTTGATTTAATTAAGGTAGGTTGATTTTAGATTTCTTATTTATTTAATTAAATGATTGGCCTACAAGTGTTCTCACCGTTCTCCATTTAACATGTGTTCTCACCGGATCCCTCATATATATATATATATATATGCATCATAGAAATTTCACATAACAAAGATATTACATAAATATAAATCATGCATACTTACATGCTGTTCATACAAGAGAAATAGTATACTTACCTCGTATCTGATTACTGTGCTTAAACAAGTATAATGTTCTATCGAGTATCCCAACACCTTCCTTTAACTAGGCATTACAAACTATATGAACTCCTCTAAAAACTGTTATGAATACTGTACAGTGCATTGGCACGCCCGTGCCTTAACAGATACGGCTGTGCTTAACTCAGACATGGGTGTAGCTTATCCTTAAGGCACGCCCGTGCCTTGTCTAGGTACGCCTGTGCCTCAACCCCAGAGCATAGGGGTACCTCAAGAACTACGGTTTACCACACGGAGATAGGCACACCCATACCCCCATAGGCACGCCTATGCCTCCCCTGTATCAGTAACAGTTTGCCAACTGTTTTAGCTGAATTCCGATAAAAAAAACTCAAAACTAATAAAACACAAATGTTTCAAGCACTTGTCTAACACTCTAACAACACTTCAAACATCAAAACAACAAGAAACTTACTTTGCTCATTGCTTCAACCAATTGAACCATTTGAGCCATTAGAACTTAATTTCAATATAACCAAACATACCTTGGTGTTATGAGGTCAGATTTGAGGATTAAATGATAGTTGATTCTACTATTTCTTGTTCAATTTCAGTAAGGGAAGAAGTACTAAAGTTTTGTACATATGTATATGTTCAATGAAAAGCCTATATATATATATATACAAGCATCCTCTATTGACAAGGCAACCCCTAAACTTATTTCACTTTCGTTTTGATAGTTTTAGCCTCTCTAGGTTTATAAACACGTATAATATTTTATAACACTTAGTCATAAATACTTTTCAACTTTTGGGCGTTACAACAAACTTCAAAATTAACAATTTCAATGATGTTTCAGTCTCAAATCTTTAGTCCTTTGGCTCTGATACCGCTTGATAGTCCCAAGTGATTCAAGCCTTACTTGAATTGCTAGATAAAACCATGAAGATGTAGAGAGAATATCAATGCTCTCTTATTTCACCTTGGAAAACACATAGTTTATTTCAATATGCTTGGCAATCCCCACCAAATACATCTCTCATATACCTATATATACTCCTTAGAGTATTTACATGATGAGCCCTTTATGTCTGCTTCTAATACAAACTTCACCCACAATATAAATTTATATTTCTATACAATAATTAATCCTAACAATTACCTTTTGAGTAGTTTGTGGAGTTATTCACTAGGATTTCTAGATCATTCCCGTTGTTTATTATTTTCAGGTTTTGTGGCAGACGAGACCTGTATACGGACATACTAGAGAGTTTTTGTGCAACATAAAGGAAACTATTTTTATATTATACCTGATCCGATTGTTCCCTATTTTATTAAAGTATTCCTTTCACTACAGCCGCTGAAGAAGCTGTTCTAGCTTAAGCAATGACTTCTTGAGTTGAGTTTAGGTTTCTACATTGTAAGTACAAATTGAAGACCGAAGATAAGTTCATGGATTTAGCTTGAAGATTTTGAAGCCGAGTAGCTAGTTCTAAGAAGTAGTCAACCCTAAGAATTTAGATTAGTTTCAAATTGTTCAAAGGATTAACTCTCAATGGATAAAAAGATTTAAAGTTCAAGATTTAAAAATTCAAGTTCTCCAAGTTATTTAACACCCTAGAATTTATTTTCAAATTTTACAATTTTATAAAACATAAGATATTCACAGCGGAGCATTTATATTAAATTATTTACAAAATTAGGTCCATGACTCCCAAATGGTTTGAAACCAAATATGTTTTCAAAACATGTCTTTTAACAAACATTTCTCATAAATCATAATTAGATAACATGTTTATAATGGTGTTATGGGAACATAGATGACCAAAGACAATACACAAGAATCTTAACCCTTAAACAAGGAAAACTAAGCTCCGACCTAGCTGTCTAACCCGGTTCCCAAGCTAAGGCGCCAACTTAAACCTGCGGATATACAAACAGTGTAAGGATGGTTAAGTGATAAGAAAGGATTAATACAAAGCAACTAACACAAAATATTGTCATCATATAAAAACAGGTAAGACATATTGACAACAATGCTTATGAACCAAGACCAACTCGTTGTCGGGGTAGTCCACCAAACTCATAGCCACACCCGATAGCTAACTTGGGTGCATAGAATGTCAACGAGGGAAGCCCACAACAACAACCACGTCTAGGAGGCCTAAATGGATAACTTCTATACACCCGGGTTGCCTTAGTGTAGAGTATGTATGTGATAACAAAAGAAAGAAACTAGACATCCTAAGCTTTCCAACGGTATATCATATGACCCTAACGATTTGTCCTTGATTTTTAATGATTTTTAAAAAACTGATATAAGTTTCTGACATGAGTAAAGTATGTTACGGGATTATTAAAAAATTCTCCAAACTCCTAATTTCAATATTAAAGTTCATATTACTTTATAATAAGATATGATACTTCTGGCATTACTTGACCAACAATTTGATAGCATTTAGTCAAAACTTAAAGAACATTTACATGCAAGTGGGTTTTGATCCAATAAAACTCGATTAAAAAATATCCAACCATGGATTCATAAACAATCATAGAAAAACTTTCAATTTCATGATGGAATTAGATTAGTAACTTAGGGTCTGTTTGTTAAAATAGAATGATTAAGCATGGAATGATTCTACAGCTTGAATAATTCAAAGGCTCTATATAAAACTGCTTCGGAATGAGACATGCTGTTTGATAAGACATTTGAATGAACAATCTAAAATCATGCAAATTACCATTTAAACCTTAATATTGATTTATTATATTATAAGATATGATTGTTTAAGAAGACAACGTGTGAAAGAAAATGTATTAAAGTAAAATATTTGGTGCTTAATGATTCACAATGTACATTAAGGTGGAATGATTCAGCACATTTCTTCTTTTTCATTCATCACAGACGACATTCAAATATTCGGCATCAAACAAACAGCCCGTTACTTGGATGAAAATTTCAACACTTTAAGATGATCTAATGAAAAAAAACTAGTTGCAAGAAGCACCATTCCACCTTGATTCTTCAACTTATTCAGCAACAACCACATGCCACCATGGATATGAAAGATCCAAGCTCTCTCTCTCTCTCTCAGTATCTCTCTCTACTTAGAGAATTCCAGAAGATCAAAGGAAAAAGATGATGGGTTTTGACCCATATTTGACTACCTTTGCAAATCTACACAAAAGCCCGCTTATAGTTCCATTATTCATAACTTGACCACCAAAATTTCTTTCAAGGAAGAAGACTTATCATTTTGGCCACATAACCATATTATCATTCTTAATATCCAAAGAAATTTGTATTTGCTTTATAGAAAAATTATAATCTTATTTAAAGGCTTATTTCAAAGTTAAAATACTAGAAATCCCAATGGTCACTTGGTACGTACCCCCCAAATTGACTAATAACTTATTCACATCATTATAATGTATAAAATCATACTTAAAAAGTTATGAAGTATCATTTATTATAGATGCTCAAATTAAACTACTAGATCCTGAAACGGAATGTTACACCTAGGTCTATACATGGGCTTTAAACAGGCCCAAACCAGAAAACCGGAATTGGCAAAATGCTATTCCAAAGACCGGACCTAAATATTATGAACCGGTTTCGGTCCTGGACCGGTGGTTGTCGGGCTTACCTGGCCAGACCCGCAAAATTGGATTTCATGAGAAAATTGTAAACTTCGTGGGTATTAAGGATTCCTATTCTCATTATCCATATCATGCTCTTTATGGGCTTTAATAAATACTTTCATTTTGATATTTGACACAAAGTTTTGTTGTCATTTTTTTATCTTCTAGTAATACACGATTAGAATTCACCAAACAATCATAATACTAACCAGTAAAATATTTATTGTATTAAAAATATCAAAGTTTCATATACATTATTAACTCAATCCCAAATTTAATGTGAAACAATACAATTTTAAAGCATCTCAAACAAAAGTTGGTTGTCTAAAGTACAAAGTGTACGACTTTAATACAAAAATACTCCATCTATGCCTCAGTTTCCTTCGTCCCAGCTTTAGCTCCTTGGAATTAGTTGAAAATATCTACAAAGTATGATTTCAGTTACAAGAAATAAGTTAAATAGAGGTGGTTTGAAAGAACTACATGCTAATTATAAAAAAAATATATACCGTTAACAATTTTGTCATAGTCTTCTAAGTCGTTATCCATGCTTATATTCTTTTTGGACTTTCACACTAAATCTTGAATGCAAATTAATGCTTCAATCATGGAAGGCCGCAAAGAACTTCTAAATGAATCTAAAATACATCCGCCGGTACCGAAAGCTGACTCAGAGGCAATGGTCGAGATTCATACATTTTTTAATACTCCAATAATAGATGATTGAAGGAATAATATATTTTTTCTTCATTTCATCCAATTTTGCATCAATAATATCATTGCTCTTTTCCTATACAAATCAAGCATAACCGCAAAGTACATGTAAATATTGAGATTTTTAACTCTCCCAAATATCTATCAAATTTGATTCTCATTTTTTGACCCATCATTTAAGATTCAAAGTTTTTATTGCCTCTAACATACGTATATTCAAATCCAAATCAAGAACCTCGTTAAAGAACAAATTTGAAACAACATAAGAAGAACCGAAAACAATTTCTGCTTCTCTTAAAACTTTCCAAGAAGCCACTGTATTTTTCTACACAGTTCCGGTCGGAAGGAATCTCGGAGGACCACTATTAACATCATCAATGTAATGACAAAGCAAAAGCATCTTTTAGTTTCGTTCCGGAACTCAACATATCAAATGTGAAGTTCCACTGACTTGCACAATCAAGGTGGATCCCACATTTTGATTCAATTTTTTTCCCAGCTATGCATGATTTAAATTTATCAAGTCTACTGTATATCTAATTGCTGAAAGCACACGATTCATCAATGAACTAAAAATTTTTAAACCATCTTTAAACATCGAGTTCAATATATCAACCATACATCTTATATGTAGATACCGGCCATTGAAGAACAATTTCTTGTATAACATGCCCCTCACATAATCAGTAGCTACATCATTTACTGTCATCATATTGACAATATTCTATTCTTTTAGTCATTCACAAAGAACCACACGTGTATCTTCCCCCTATGACTTGTAATAGGTTGAAAAATTATTATTCTCTTATGCAAGGACCGATCATCATCTATAAAATGCACTGTTATGCACATATAGTTGGTTCTTGCAATTGAAGTCGTCCATGTGTCGGTAATCAAAGAAACTCATTGACCACCTTTTCTAAAAAATTATTTAACTTAATCTTTTTCTTGTTAAAATAATTCTATGCAATCTTAATGTGCGCTTTACGTACCAGTTTTAAATTTATAAAAATTAGAAATATTGAAGAACTAATTTTAAGAGAAATATGCAAGAGAACTT
This sequence comes from Dittrichia graveolens, assembly GCA_038502395.1. Classification (NCBI taxonomy): domain Eukaryota; kingdom Viridiplantae; phylum Streptophyta; class Magnoliopsida; order Asterales; family Asteraceae; genus Dittrichia; species Dittrichia graveolens. Next base: position 35,507,035 of record JARJIL010000005.1, read on the forward strand.
AATCGTATTATAATATAGCTTTGATAAGTCCGAGTGTCGAACATAAAGGGAACGAGTATAATTTTAGATATATTTAAACTAATTTACTACTAACCTAATTAAAAGCAATAAAAGGGGGATTTTTATACACTCTACCAAACTAAATCAAACCAATTAGCTAACTTTTAACCTAAAAATCAGGAAAACAAGATTTCAAGTAAGAAAAATATAAAGCAAGAACTTTTTGGATTAAAACTATCAAGAAGAACCTCTACTTAGACTCTCAACTCCCTTTTTATTTTAGCAAATTTCAATAAAAGTACAATGGATCAATATGTTATAATATATTGATTCGTAATTTGGCTACATCTCTTGGTCCAACTCACTAGCCCTATAATTATGTCACATTAAACCTATGATCATGACATTAACTATCCCTATAATTAGTCAATTGATTCGTATTATGCTAGACTTAATCTATTGATTCGTATTGGTCATCGCATGCAATAGCAAACACATTAAAGTTACTTACTTTATAACCTAACCTTAGGATCTTGTCCATCTCTAGTCATGATTCCTAATGGCATAGAAAATCATGATACAAGCAAACAAAGATAAAATTGTCATCTCAACTATAAAAACTTAGCAATAGGTCATAAAGATAGAAACTTTAGGGTGAATTGCACGAAAATACAACAAACTATGTCAATATTGTCATTGTATGCAACCAACTTTATTTTGTACCTATAAATACACACAACTTATAAATTTGGTTCATTGTATGTAAGTTACCTATAACTACCGGTAACCTACCAAAAAATAAAAGAACTTTTGTATCTAAAAATACAAGAAACTTTCAAATTTTATTCATTGTATACTATATATAACCGGTAACCTGGAAATCAGGTCACCCATTGTATACAATGAATCAAAATTGTAAGTTGTTTGTATTTTTAGGTACAAAATATAGATGATTGCATACAATGACAATATTAACATAGTTTATTGTATTTTCGCGCATTTTGTTTATGATGAATGGGTCTATGAAAAAGCTAAACATGATAAATTATACAATTACTAATCATCTGGGTCATAGGAATCAAACCAATAAACAAGGGTTTATCTAATCAAGGTGAAAACAGAATCCTTAGCCCATAGACAGACTAGAACACATCAAAAACAAAGATGAACAGAACTTGCAACCCATTGGCAAACACAAGTCAATCTCGTCAAAGTTATGGTCTCCCTCTTCATTATTAATGAGCTCCAAACCTTCTCTTAGACCTCAAACTCACTTCTGGACTTTGTGGGACGTTATATTAGAACCCTAGAATCGCATATATGTTCCTTAGGCCATAAATAGGGTTGTATTTATAAATTTCATGTTTCGGCATTGTCGCGTTGTGTTACCATTAAAAACACATCGCGTGGGATAAATAATTCGTGGCCTTTTCGAACTTTGAACTTGACCCATCACGTTCACCTTGTTTAACGAGTGTTTCAAGAAAAGTATCCCAAATGCACATACCAAATACCGCAAATATGAACATGCAAGTTACCACTGATTTCTAGCAAGAAAACTAGCATTGACACACATGTTGATTATACATACACTTGAATATAAGTATTCTTCACATGTTTTTCAACCAATGATGATCACAATACTCACATAACTTGAATACGAAAGAAAATGGTCAACATTAACCTCTTCATTAAAATAGTATTACCAAAGATCATGGAATCATCATAAATACAATCATTGTAGCAAATACAACAAGACTGGTCAAGATTCATCTTGGCCTAAGTAAATAAGTGTTTTAGCCGACCATGGTAACAAATAAAACATCAAAAACTACTGGATTACATGGTATCATTGATGATAAACTAAATAACGAAAGATTATACCAATAACCCGTTAAGCGAAGATGAATATAGATGTGTGGATAATGAAGCTAGCACCTCCAAATAATTAATTGTACCTTCTTCAAGCTCTAGAATCACCCGAAGACCTCAACTAGAATTTATGGGCTATTTAGGACCGAGAGGTTGAAAGAAAAGTGTAAAAATTCGGAATTTGAAACCCTTCAAATTATTTAGAAAAGCTAAATTTATACCATTGGGTGATGAACTTTCTACAACCGTAGAAAGGAAAACTATGGTTGTACAAAAGGGAAGTTGGCAAGGTTGTCTAACAAGATTCTTTGCATGTGCAAGTGGGGCAAATTGTAGGCGGTCACCTTCTAGGGCCGTAGAAAGGACAACTACGACCGTAAAAGGGGTTTCAACTCAATACTAAACTTCTTCAGGTACAGCCTCTTCCGAATTTGAACATGCACGTACTCAAGTTTTGACCAAACCTAAACGTGAATGTATAAGTCCTGAAGTAGTTACTGAACTTGAACCTCTTAACGTGTAATCTGACTTGTAAGCTCTTAAACATCCAACTATTGAACGACCACTCCTGAACAACTGAAATTTAAACTTTGGTTTTCAACTCTTTCTATAGTCGTAGAAGGGAAAACTATGGCCGTAGAAAGGAGATGGGTGTAAAAAGTACAACTCTCATTTTTAATGTTTTAACCTTTTAACCTCTGAAATTCGCACGAGTTCTAAAATTTGGCTTTTTCTACTAATTTCATCAATTTTGCTCTATTTCTTAGATCTTTAGAAACTAGTTCAAATTGTGCGAAAATCTATAAGATAAACATGTATGCTTGAAAAGATATCAAGTATCATACCAAAAGTAAAAGGTAAAAATCAAACTAAAAGAAGAGAAATAAACATAGGTTACCTAAGACATTGTTTACGTTTATAGTACTGGATTAGTATTAAGTAGCCTGATGCTTCTATTTTTTACAAGACATGCATGTGTATCGAACTCATTTGTACCTTTTGTCTTTACAACAAATACTAAAACAATAACAACAAACCACCAGGGCGCTAACGACTACATACAAGGAAAACCCAAGCCTCAAATGAATGCTGAATAGTGAGTGTTGTCTTCTAATCACAAAGGCAATGTGGGCACCCAAGGGAAGAGATATACAAGGTGCATCTGAATAAACACTCCTAGTTGTGATAATTAAGAAACTTGGGCTTCAACACTGAACATCTATTTCATCTTCTACATTGGTGTTGGGCTGTGAACTGATGGTAGTAATCCCATCTTCATTCTGCACAACAACAGTTTCTTCTGCATTGTTGCTCGAATTTGAATTGATGGAAACAGATTCAATTTTTCCAGGGAGTTGGAGTTTGGCTTCACAAATGAAATCGCTTTCACAACTGGGTTTGGCATCCGCCACCATTACCATGCTCGACATATCTACAGAAACCGGGAGTTTAGGTTCACAAGGACTATTAGGACTACTATTGATGGGGTGAGTCTCCTTGCTAGTATCATCTACGCAACAACCATTATCTAAAGTGACACCAGGTTCCGTCTTCTCTACATCATCAGAAGAAATCGTCTCTGACAAGGCCTTACAGTCTTTCTTACCTATAGTAACGAAATTATTAAACTTCAAGCAGATAGAATAAGATAATCAAACTGCGAAATCTAGTTGTATCTGACCAACTTCTGTTACCTTGCTTCACTAGTTTTAACGGCTTCTGTAACATATCAGTCCCAGGAAACACCAGCATATTCATACATCTCAGTTCTTGTTTCTGTGATTCCTCAAGAGGATGAAAACCAAAAACATCGGTCCATGTACGCATGTGTTCAGCAACCGCGGGAATTATCAATTTCTCAACTTGAAGGGATGATAGAGCCTGAAAATATTTGTATCTTCAAATTAAATACATAGAAACATTTATGGTGGTTTCCCTGCTTTTATCATAAACCCAGCAGAATATATAATAACATATATGACAAGCATAAAAACACGTATCATGACATTTATAGTGACTTCCCTGCTTTTATCGACAAATTACTACCAAGTAATTACGTAGAATATGGTCAAAAGGAGGATTCAGTATCATCGTTTTTCTATTTCTACCTACCAAGAGCTAGTTCTGCTTTGAGCTGGTATACTTACGGGGGAAGATGAGTAGAAATGAAATTGATATCTCAGTAATAATATTCTGCATTTAGTTTTATGCCATCCAGGAGCACCATGTGGAGATGAGCGAGACTTACTCAACCTAGTGTCGGTTTGACATTACTTTAATTGTGTACGACATGCATCACACCGTGTCGACTTTAAAATCAGAACATGGTGAACTGACAAAAAACTAAGCACGCTCTGAAAGACGAACATAGTTTCCCTGCCTCACGGACACGCAGAAAAAAAAAAGAAACGTAAATTCTGTATCTGATCCTCTTGCGGGAAAAGACCTGCTGAAAAGCGAAGTAATAGCATAAAGCCTTCAATCGAATAATCGATGTACAGGCAGGCATTCAGTAGCTGTTGCACTAAAAATAAACAAATGTATGTAGAGTTATATGGAAATTCAATGAACAATGTGTGGTGATAGACATATATGGTAATATGTCCACGGCACTTTATATTGATTTCACTGTTTTCATCAAGCCCAATAGGATTATGTAGCTACATAGAAATATAGCATATGATAATACCCAAACTTTCGGTTTTTATGTAATGAGATAGATGTTCAAGTATAATAATATCCATTTGGATCGGAATGATAGCCGCTGAAGTTGAGGTGGACTTGTGGAAAGACGTTGCTAGACAGGATCCCAAATGGGGCTTTCAAGGATGAGCTAGAAGTTGAGCCCAATCCGCCCATCACTTCCAAATTGAGAGAAGGAAGACTGCATTGGTTTGGTCATGTCAAAAGAAGACTTTGCACACAGCCAGTTAGGAGAGCGGAAACACTCAGTCAGCTGAACGAGAAGAAGAGGACGACCTTCCCAGGAGGTGAGGGGATAGGTTGAAGCTCGAAATGGAGGAGCTATAGCTCTCCGAGGACATGATCGCAGATAGGAAGAGTTGGAGAACTAGGATTAGGATAGAAGGATAAAGGTATGGATGATTTAGGTGGTAGCTTTTGTTTGTGACTAGATAGCTTTGCCTCCCTATATAGGTTTTTATAATTATTTGTGACGCTTGTGATTATCTTTAATTTCAAAATAAATATACAATCTAACTCTATATTAAAACAAGAAAATTTTGAAATCCACTTTCCTTGAAAAGATTGATTTCAACCAATCACAACCCTTCTTTCCCCCTCAATTTTGACTAAAAACCCAATTTTTAAGCCTCTTTTGACCAAATTTCCATCACTACGTAACATGTTCCCATTTTACAAAAATTCACGGGTTACAGGTATGGGGCTGCAACCGAGTCCGAAATTAAACGCGTTCCTTTTCTAAACATTCGTTCGCCCTCAGACACTCTCATATTCATTCTTTTCCTTCCATCAATTGCTGAAGAACCCTAATTAAAGTTGATATTTAACAAAATAAATGATATTTATAAGGAACTATAATTTTTTTTAATTTGTAATTGTGACGTTGCAGTTACATGTCGTATATTTGGAGGTGATGCCTATATGGACTGCAAATAGATTGCCACATCAATGGAAACCTGCTGATTGATCAGGAAGTCAGCAGGTGTATCAGGTCATCATACCCTTTTTATAACAAATTTGATTTTAGTATTTTACAATCCTTTCTTGCCTCAAAAATATACACACATTTACTTTATTGGTAAATTTTGATATTTATGTTACCTTTTCGGCAATTTGCCCAAACAAATAATATGGATCATGGCCTTAAGTTTGGTCCTATAACATAAGTAGTTTAACTCGGGGCTTCCACATATACTAAAATATATAATAATGACATAACTGATAACACAATCTTCTTACCGATTCAAGAGCATATAGAAGCCGACGACACATCCCTTGGCGTCTATATGTATGACGAGTCCCAATAAACGGCATCTCTGCTAGTTTGGTTCCATGGATCCTAAGCATTGATAAAATAAGTAGGTCAAAAGTTCCAACAAAGACCAAAAACACTTGTATTCCATACAACAGATCAAATAAAGCATCCTACCTGATTGATGCCGCACAAACCACTTCATCACCCCGTTCCAAAACTGCTGTAAAGAAGCCACTATAATTTAACCGGCTAAGGTTTGATCTGCAAAGAAATTACCAAATATCACTACAGATTCAAAGCCTTGTAATGCAAGTAAGCAACATCTTTAATCTTTAATCTTTAATAGATATTAAAAGAATAGGGTTATGATGTCATCACTCTATTTTTAGAAATTTTTTCATCAATCACCCCCTTTATTCAAATTATTTAGTAGATACATCTACATATTTTCATGGTTATTTATGTAAACACTTATACCAATTGGATTAAGTTCAATAAATTCAAATTTAATTATAAAAAGGTTTTACAAAAAATTTGATGATGATATTATGTATGAATTTCTGATTTCTAATAGATTTACCCCTCTTTTTACATATTTATTATATCCATATGTATACTTTATAATTGTTTTACTATATATGTAGTTAATACTCTTAAACATCACAAACATTTAAAATTTACTTTAACCATTCCCCCTGTTTATACCCGGGTGTTAAGCTAGTAAATAAAAATACGAACCCTGGGCCTGCTCACTTTTGTGAACACTGTAACTATATTCTGCATACACGGGTTCTAGTCAAAGCTATATTCAGTATACATGGGTTCTAGTTAAAGCTCTAGTTTACTTCAAATATGAGTAATTCACCCATTACTCCTTTTCTGGTTAATTTTCATTTGGTTTCGTGTTCTGTTATCAGCAATATAGACAAGTATGGTATATAGATTAGGCAATTTCGAACATTTACCTTAAGAAAGTGGGTTATAGCTAATCCAAAAAAAGGACAAACAACCAATAGGCTTTTGGTCTAACAATATGCCAGTATCCACATGCATCTTTCCACAAACGAGAGAGAGAGAGAGAGAGAGAGAGAGAGAGAGATCAAACATGCTAACTTTATAAACTAATTGTGAAACGGGTTGGACATGTTGAAAGCCGCCCAAGGTTCATCCAAATGATTCAAATCTCCTTTTTCAATTTACTAAAAAAACCAGACTATTATTTTAATACTATATTCTTTGATCACATTTAAGGCGTCATTTATTCATACAGATGAATGAAATGAATAAAAAAGTTGTGGGTCCAACAAGCCCTACGCGTTTTGACACATATTATATGATCTTTCCCATTTTGACTCGTTATCCATCCCGGTCAACCGCCCTATGATTAGCTCTACTGTTATACAACTTACCCACAATTGAAGACTACATTACGAATTAAATTGATCCCGCTTCTCCTGTCAGTAAAAGGCAAAAAACACTCATCCATGATTGACATGGCAATAGCCAGCATAGAATTGCATTCCGCCCTTTGAGAAAGTTGTGAAGAAGATGCATCCGTCAATGAATCAGATCGATGAATAAGAGACCATGAGAAACCTGAATCAAGTTCAAGCTTCACCCCAACAAGCTTCTGCAACTGACTGTATACCTGCAAAAGTAATCAGGATGAACAACTACAACATCCATTCAACACCTAGAAAAGAGGTAATATATAGAAGTATAGAACTATCTATCAGCTTCATAGACAAAAGCAGAAAAGTTCTATTTTTCCTTATCTTATATAACAATATTTAAAACAGTTAGCCACTTTTAACAGGATAGAACTCTGCAAACACTAACCATGACATGGTTTCAGAAGTACCAACATCCACAAGGTTCCATTCAGATACCCAAAAAGAATTTCAAAATACCATAGAGAAATCCAATACCTCACAGCACTTATGTCCACAGAACGACAAGCTCAGATCATTGGATTCAGTTGGCTTGACATCTATTTCTGGCCTGCATGATTCATGATCTGCAACATCGGAAAGTTGTCTTTAGACGAACAGCTGTAAATAATACAAACAATGACTAAACGACAATTCTAAAAAAGAAGTATTACACTTTTTCTGACAAAGGCTGCACATAAGAAGTGAAGCTTCAGTTTTACCACCAAATTCAGTGCAAGTCATTTCACAATATTTGCAGGAACAATTTGGACATAGCCAATCACCTTGGGGAAGATCCTGAAATGATATGAAATGGGTAAAAGATTAATATATTCAATTCAATATATATCAATTTGGTATCTAAAATGAGCATCATGGCTGCAGTCAAAATCAGGTTCAATTGTGTGGATTTGTTCGTTCCAACCAAATTAATCATGTGGAGGGAAGACGATGGTCCTAGTTCCTAAATATTTATCCAGTTGCTACACCACAACCTACACATGAAAATGCTTCAAATCCAAATCATACTTTTGCAGCTCAGGTAGAAAATGTGGAAAGATGCAGAAGAAGGCCTGACCTGAAGATGTGCACACTGATCAATTTGAAGACGGAGACAATAGCAAAAAGGACCACTAATTCATTAGCAGAATGTCTAAAGCAGACTTAAGGTTAATGTTATATTGTTATCTGTGTGTGTATAACTAGGAATTCAAGAATGTCTCGACAGCTCAAACCTAGACACTATGATAAAAGGATAGCTAGCGTCGAGTGCACCCATAGGGACTTTAATAGATGTAAAATAATCTCCATGTTATCATCAGAATCCCTTTAAGCCTAGACTGAAACTAGAAACAGATAACGTCTTCTGCTTTTCACCTTCATTATTCATGGAACAGAATAAAAAGATATGGATTATTACTAGTAGCAATTGGCAGTCATACAAAGATCGGGTTGATGTGGGCAACTTTTCATAGAGCCTGGCTTTGTTTGGGCTACATCACTTATCTAAACAAGTCCGGTTAGAAATATGTTATTACAATTGTATAGGCTAGCTCAGTAGAGATTTTAGTTTCCTAGTATAGCTTACAGTTTCCTAGTATAGTCATGTTATTCTTGTATAAATTCAAGGTTCTCTGTTCAATGTGAATACAGAAAATTCCATACCTTCTTCTCAGTTAAAATAGCAAACTAATTAATAATACCTTGAATTGTAGTATCATTTGGTTTTGCACCATCTCCCATTTTACAAATATAAGATATCCACTAGATGTCAAGTTATCTAAACGAGATAAAAGAAATAGTAAGGCTCCAAATATCCTATTCAAAATTACCTTGCCTATTCTCACCTTTCACCCGAATCACTAGGCAATCAATCATCCTAGATGGTTTTATGCAATGCAGGAGGAGATGGATGACCTACAGAAAAATCAAATCTAGGACTTGAGTCAGCTTCCTCCTGGAAAGCGCAACGTTGGATTAGGTTCAACTTCGTCATTGAAAGCGCAAAGTTGGTTGTAAAAAACATAATCCTGATTCCTGAAGACTCATTGCACCGATTGAAAGCCCGATTAGTTTCCGGGGGTTACTCTAGGGCATATGGGATTGACTATGATGAAACATTCTCTCCCGTAGCCAAGATGCCATCTGTTCAAATTTGTATCGCTTTGGCTGCAGTTAATCACCGGCAACTCCATCACTTAAATGTCAAGAATGCCTTTCTTAACGGCATTCTTAAGGAGGATGTATATATGGAGCAGCCCTGGATTTATGAAAGCATGTCGACTGAGACGCTCTTTACACGGGCTCAAACAATCTCCTGGAGCAAGATTGGGACGTCTTTTTATGTTCTTCAACAGTTTGGTGGGACACAAAGCTCTCCAGATCATTCTATATTCTTTAGACATCATATGGGTCCACGACTCATTTTGTAGTCCCTGAGGATGATATTATTATAGGTGGAGATGACGGCACTGGAATTTCAGAATTAAACAAGATTCTGCCATCACAATTTCAAGTTAAGAATTTGGGACGTCTTCCTTACTTTCTTGGGATAGAAGTTTCCCGGTCTTCACAAGTAATTCTTTTATCCTAACTAAAGTATGTCCTATGAAGGATCCAGAGCGTAATAGGAGACTAGTCGGGAAGTTGAACTATCTAAGCGTCTTGAGCCAATTCATGTTTGATACATACACAAGCCATTGGGATTTGGGATGCGGCTCTTTGTGTTTTATGGCATCTCAAAGTCATGTTGGGCTTACTCTATTCTGACCAGGGCCATTGTCGAGGAGGTGCGTTCACCAAAGGAGATGGCAAAATATATGCAGATTGGGCTGGGTGCCTATTTCCAGAAGATATACTACTGGATATTGTGTCTTTGTCGGTGGGGATCTAGTTTCCTGGAAAAGCAAGAAACAACACATCATGTACCAAAATGTGCTGGCCAGAATGTAAAGCTATGGCAGGTGTTTTTGGTGACGCTTTATTGATCAAGTGTGTCATGAGAGGACCAGACACATCGAAGTTGATTGTCACTTAGAGATTTGGCATGCAAACAAACCCTCCATCGATCCTTACGAAACCATTTTGTAAACTACAAATATATTTTATTAGTAACAAGTTGGACATGATTAATATCTTTGCTCCAACTTAAGGAGGAGGTCTAGAAATATGTATTACAGCGGTATAGGCTTATTTAGTAGAGATTGTAGTTTCCTAGTATAGTTTATACAGTTTCTTAGTGTAGCCATGTTATTCTTGTATAAATTCAGGGGTCTTTGTTCAATATGAAATACAGAAAATTCCATACCTTCTTCTCTGTATGGGCAAACTTTAATTAACTACACATCATCCATCCAGATTATGCTCAATAGCAAGTTACTGCCTTCGGTATTTAATATTCAAATACCAACATCCCACAAACATATGTTATATGTATCTTTGATACATCAATTATGTACAATCTCTTGTATAGATATCTTACAACCTATACAAGAAAATAAGACTCCTAAATTAATTACCCTAAACTATAGCAAAGAATCAATCAAAATCTCCAACCAGAATTAATAAATCAGTTACTGATTTCTTACAAAAAAGAAAGAAATATAATAATAATATACTATCATATAACATAAGCATCTTATGGAAGTATCTATCATCTAATATTGTAGTATAACTCTTTTCCGTAAGTTACAACTTTAAACGACACCTTAAGAGCTCTTTAGGAAAGCAGTCTCTCTACTCTTGGATAGAGGTACGACTACCTATATCTTACCTCCCCCATACCCCGCTTAAATAGGATTGGGTGTGGTGGTTGTAATTACTGATTTCATGCACAATTCAAGGATTCTACACTCTCCCTCAAGTTGAAAAATAAATGCTGATTGGGTCCATCTTGCACATGAAATCCTCAAATTGTCGGTAACGTCGGCAATTTGTTATTTGGTAGGAGCATATTTATGCAAACGCCGTGACGTCAGCAAATTGTCGGTAAGAACATCGACAATTTGTTGATTGGGTCCATCTTTCATTTTTATCCATCTTGCACCAATGCCAAAGAGATCCTGTGACGCACACGCCAGCAAGAGCTTCATGAAGGCATGGCGAGCCATATTGACAAATTTTATAACAAATATATCTAGTAATATATCAGAAATCACATAGCACTTAACCCTGAAATATCAGACTTCTATGGCATATTTCAAACATATACTCAAAACTAAACTTCAGACATAAAAAGAAGTTCAACTTCAAAATTCAAATATCATGCAATGTCATGTAGATATCAACCAAAAAGCAATTTTATCAAAAACAAGTAATGTTATGCAATTTAAATATAAAGTACCGGATGGTAGAAGATTGATGTCCATGAAATAGAAGTAAAAGATTAAGTATCTGATTAAAATCAGAAGATAGACGTCGATAGTGAGAATAGGTCACATCAACGCAAATCAAAAAAAGAACGATAACAATATTAGGGTTGTGATTGTAAATATGGTCAAAGACTCAAAGTTTCAAAAGAAGCAAAAAAAACACATATATGCATGAAGCGGGCTTTTTTGCGCCATGTGCCATTGCACCTCGATTAGCCTTGCTACCTCACCTCGCACTTCTACACCTCAAGCGCGATTTTAACAACTATGCAATAGGGTTGTTACTAGGTTTACATCCAAGCATGTTAGTCCCAACTAGAAGATCACCACATACTTTCTTTGGGGAATACTCACTCCTATTTTTTATCTTGCCCCTTCCATTCTACATATATACATTTATGAGAAACGTTATGTCGTTTTTCCTGGGTCTATTATTTCTAGATTCTATTGTATATTTTGCTTGTTAAAAGGGGTACAAGGCATGGTGTTTAGATCAGTTGGCTATCAACATTCACCTTGAGGTGGGTGGCGATGTTCAAGTCCCACGTAACACATTGATATTTTATTTTTTGCATTTTATGATTTTCTTTTCCTTTTTCCTTTTCTTTAATTCTTTTTTCTTTTATAATTTTCTTATTTGTTTGTGATTTTCTTTTTTTCTTCTTTGTCATTTTTAAATTAATTTCCTTTTTTTACATGTTTCTTACTTATAGTTTTACCTTTTTATATCTTTATTTTATTATTATCATTTAGTTATTTAAAATTTAAAAATATTTTTAAAATATTGGGAGACCAAGTTCGAAACCAGTGTTGTAAAACTCGGCCTAGGCGGCCGAGTACTCGCTAGGCGGAGCTCAACCTTGGCGAATTCCATGTACTCGGACTTGGAAAACCGGACTCGGTCAAACTCGGTCAACTCGGAGTTAGGCGACTGTGCAAACTCGGTCAACTCGGAGCTAGGCGGCGGTCAAACTCGGTCAACAGTTGCCTTTTTTGCTTTTGATTTTGTGTTTGAACTAGTATTTTAAGTCTTGAACAATTTTATTAGTGTTTCTAAACACATGATTTGGGTCTATGAACAATTATGTTTATGTTTGAGTTTTTATTAACATGTAGTTTATATAATTTTAAAATTTAAGTATAAAAATTTCCAATCCGAGTACTCACTACTCCCCGCCTACCGCCCAGCTCCCGCCTAGCGAGTTCTGCAACCATGTTCGAGACTAATATCACTTGCATTGATCAATTATGATTAATAAGTTAACTTAAACTTGTACTCTTAAACTTACATAGAGATAACTAAAATAAGTCAACAGGCAAGATTTTTTATTGAGTTCTCTCAAGTTTTAGTTTGTTCTTTGTTATAAAACTGCTAATGTTATTCATCTCTGAAGAAAGATGCCTAAAAGCATCAAAGGCTTATGCCCACTCCGAAACGCAGATCCGAATTCCTAGTTCTCAATAAGTACTATAGTTCTCCTAGCTTTTTTACTATAGATCATCTCTCATGCGAATAATGTCATCTACACAATAAGAATTTCTTTTTCCCATCTACATACACAATAAGAATCATCTTTACCATTTTTTAAGTGATGATCAGCCATAGTACAATTAGGTCAAGCTTCCCGGTACCCTTGCCCTTTATTGGTCGTTAAAGACGATCAAACCGTGCTCGTCGTGATTGTTTTAGCCATACACAAACTTCTTAAGTTTGTAAACCTTTCCTGCATTTCCTTCAAAGAATCTGTAGTGATATTGTCATTAAGGTTTCTTCCTCTAGATCCCCATGTATTTCCAGGCAATGGAAGCACAACCCAAACTGTATTTAACTTTGCCACTAGTGAAGAAGTCTATGTATAGTTGATTAATGTAGATCCTTTAGCCATTAAGCGACTTTTACAAATCTTGAAGAAGTCTATGTATAGTCGAATAGTGTGGATCCTTTAGCCACTAAGCGGCCCTTATGAAGATCATTTATGCCATTTGCATTGTATTTTAAAGTAAAAACTTCATTCACAACCTAATCTTCTATTGTCATTGGGTAATTCCATCGCCTCCCAAGTTCTATTCTTTTCTAGGCATGCATTCTTATAGAACATCTCCTTTTTTTGCTTCTAAGGCTTCCTAAGGCCGGTAATTCGGGTCAAGTTTGTATCGTTTTCATTTCGATACATTTTCGACCTATCAATTTTTGTGTCAGGTTCTAGTCATGTCAGGTCGTGTGGTGTTTCGTGTCGACCCAACAAATCTCCTAAGTATGGCGAAAATTCTCATGGGTGTTCTTGTTAATACAACTTCTCTTCATTTCTTTTAACATTTTCCTTCAAATAAAACTTCCCTTGTAACATGGAAGGCAACCAAGATCAAGTCCAGCTAGAAACCCATTAACTAACTAACTTTTTCTTCTTCTAGTCTGTGTTTATGACGCAAAATGTACCCGACACAATCCCACTCATCCTCGGAAACTATGAGAGCACTCGTCCTCGGTAACTATAAACGCACAATGTATCTAACACAATCCCACTTGTCCTTGGTAACTACATCAAGTTCTTACCATAAAACTCGCATCCCCACATGATAGTAGTGACTTCTCAATCTCCCTGCTTCATTTGCCGGAGTTAGGTTTTGATTTCAAATATTTGAGAAGAGCTTTCTGCATCGAAGTAAGTTTCACTAACATCCCAACCAGACATCTTTGACTCTTGACAGGTACATGCAAGCCTTTCTAAAACAAAGGGTAACATTGAAGTTTACACGCCATCCACTCATAATTGATTATTCTCACCTTCCACGAAGGATGAGTGAGTGTTAAATTCGTATCCGGAAAAAAGGCCGAGTTTGCCCAATTAAGAGTCTTTCGCCTCTAGACAACAAAAAGTGTCAAAAGTTTCTTTTGTTCCATGAAGCTTTTCCACTAAAGGAAGAAAAGAAGTATAACACTATAACTTGCACCAACGATGGAAGAAACACCACATTGGTTTTCTTGTATATGAGATGTGAAACAGATTTAGCTATTGTCAATTTCTCACTCATTTTCCGGTCCATTGGATGAGAGCTCTAATACCATGAAAACATAAATATTTTTGATATATCGATTATATACAAGTATTTTTCTTGTATTGAGACTCTAGAATTTATACAAGGAAATAAGATTCCTAAACTACAGTCTACAGGAGAATCAACTAGCCTAAACTATGGCAAAGGATCAATCAAAATCTCCAATTACGATTGAAAAAATATATACTGATTTATGGCACAATTAGGACTCTACAAACATAAATAGACAAACACTTAACAACGATTGTATTGCTTCTAACATATGATGATCAAAAGAAAAGGGTAAATCCCTATCTTTGGCCAGCTTTACAAAATGGCCTGCTTTGACCCATTAGCCAACCCCAGTGTGCCATCCCCTAGGTTTACTACATCCTAACATTTTTTAGAAGTTAAGCTATGGCCATGGTTTGGTTAGATGCATGCAGAAGCATTTTATGCTTAAATACTAACATACTTAGATATCTAAACAGACTAAACTGGCAACTCAAAGTAAATAAACAGAATCATTAATGTACAAAAGAGATTAAAGCATCTAATATTTAGAAAACTGAGTTTTGCAACTTTGACTATACCTGTATGTCTAAGCAGCTCTGGTGAAAGGTTGATGGACAACCATCACAACAGATCAAATCCCCACCATCGCCACATAATCCACAAGTATCATCATTATGATCCTCACCATCAACATCTACAGTGTAAAAACCCTTTCGCTCTAATTCTCCTTGTTTATTCCATGCATCAATCTGGCACTGCATCAGTGATTTTCCAGACTCCAAAAAAATGTTTGTAAATGGCTGCCCAAGTTTGCTTCCTGCATGCTCCTCAAACTTGATAACTGTTACGATTTTGCTACAGCAACAACAATGGATCCCATCTTTTGTAATCCACCCTTTTTGCATTATCTGTGTCTTTCTACTATTCATGTATTTAACACGTTCACTTATATGCACCACTCCAGAGTCTATTAACCACAAGAGTAGGGTCCGCTTTCCAGAATAGGGAACAAACCCATCATTTTCTGAATTTGGTAACCCCTTGTCAGATCCGCGAACCAGCAAAGTACATCTGCCTATCTTCCTGCTTTTCCTTCCATACTTTAAATATGAATTTTGTTTCTCTTCTTCGTCACCTTCACTTTTTCTCTTCTTTTTTAATTGCAGTTCCATTTTCTTCTTCTTCTGTGTTCGTCTCGTTAACTTACCAAGTATTTCATCAGGTAAAGGAGTAAAGTTTCCATTCTTACCATCTTTAGAATTATCTTCACCTTCCTCTCCCTCTTCCTCTTCCTCTTCCTTTTCCTTCTCAAGTGCATCATAAGCCTTAACGATAGACCAATAACCAGTACCAGCAGGACTAATATAAACAGCATCCAGGTAGTCTCTGTTCCTTCTTGGTCTATAATCAATGGACCAGCCAGCAGCAATCAGCATATCCTTGATCTTGTCTCGCAATATTTGCTTTTCAGTGCGCTTGACGCTGCTGCTTTTCTTGCCCTTAATCTGTAGTTGGTCTTTAACAGATTCCACTCTTCTACGTGATTTATCCTTACTCCTGGAGACTCCTGACTTTCTAGCATTTGGCTTTAACTGAGATTTGTTCTTCTTATTAGTAGTAGCACCTTCAGACCTGGAACCCTTTCTATCTCCAGCATCCCCATGATGATGCAACTTTGTCTTCTGATCATCAGCTACTGCATGACCAATCTCCTGCTTACTTTTATTTACCATTACCTTCAACACGCCATTTTTCTCTTGCAATCTAATAGGTTTTTGTGAAGATAATTTGTACTTTTTTCTAAATAACGAAAGCGGCAGTGAGTCATCATCATCATCATCATCATCACCACCACCATTGGATTGAGTTGTGGTGCCATAAGTAGTTGTCTTGCTGCTGCTTGAAGCAAAAATGCTACTCTTATTTCCCGTTTTTTGACTAAATAAGTTCCACCTGTCATTCTTCTTATTGCTCATATCTTCAAACCCATCATACTCATCGAACTCAAATACATCTAATCCATTTTTCTCTGACTCAAATTCTCTATTTTCCAAATTACCAACTGAACCATTATGGAATTTGTGGCGAATGGTTCCAGATGAGCTATCACTGGAAGAATCTGATTCTGAATCACTCCCAACAACTCGACGCCTCTTTTTCTTAGACAAACTCCTTGAAGATGAATCGCTGCTAAACCCCTCCGCTGCCTTCTTTCTAGTAATCAGACACCCAGATGACCTTTTCTTCTTTACAACGGTGGTTCCTGAATGTTTAGATCTGCTCGCCTCTTTCATCTTACCAACCATAGATTCCCCAACTCTACTCTATCAAACATCAACACAATACTACTGGAGCAATTTCCAGATCTAGACTACAGCTATAGATAAAAGACTCTAAAAATTACAGAGAAAAATCGTATCTTGGAAAGGATTTCAAACCCACTTGGTATCGAAGGATCTGGATGTTCGCTTGGCGTGTGTGAAAGTTAGGTTACTGTGAAACCCAGTTGGTAATGCCGTCGACCATTTTCACCGTCCGAACAACAATTATACTCTCAAACTTTACTGTGTACAACAATCACAACCAAGGCCCCGAGAGGGAGTAGTAATGAAATGCTGTAATTTAGACAAAAAGTCAAAATAGAAAAAAAAAGTCAAAGGGTGTTTGTTTTAGACTTTTAGCTTATTTTATATGTATTTTAACTTGTTAGTTTATTTTTATAGTTTGTTTTATTATGACTTATTTTTAGTAAAAATAAGTCACTTTTGATGAGTTAATTTGAATTAATTTTTTTCTCCCCTATAAACTTATTTTTGTATATTTACTTATATACCCTTCTTTATAAATTTAAATCAATTTTTTTTCTAAAACTAAAAGAAATTCTCGTAGACATGCTCTTTTTAGTCATAAACTAAGTTAAAAACTTTTTTAAAAGAAGCTTATTAGCTTATAAGTTATAAGGTAATTCAAACATTTTTTTCACTCATAAGTTAATAAGCTTATAAATTTAAAGGTTTAAGCTACAAAAAATAAGTTTACCCAAACACCCCTAAGAAAATAAATTATTTTAAATTTGAGTGTTACTGCACAAAAAAAATAAAGGAAAGAAAAAAATAAATTAAAATTTGTGTTTTTGAATCATAGAGAAAAAATTAGTATATTTACAAGTTTACCCCTACTTTATAAACAATAATAGCACATATATATTAAATAAAAAGATAAACATATAAATTAGAAAGGAAATAAATACCCTAAATAAGTCAATAAAAAGTTCATAATTGTTTACAAACCAACCAAAAAAACTCATAATTGTTTGCAAACCAGCCAAAAAATACAATTTCAAAGAGATAAAAGTTTAGATGCTTAAGAAATTAGAAATAAACTTGTTTAGTCACTTTCTTACATCATTTTTGTTAGCATCTTCATTCGTATAGGAAAATGAGAACTAAACAATACTCATGTCTTTTTTGGATTTTATGTCAAAAAAATAACAACGCTTGCAATGACATCAAAATCCAACCCTCGTAGCTTTAGCTCTTTATAAATTTCATCTCGGTATACTCACGCTGATAAGCTCTTTCTAATATATTATTACTTTCTTGCAAAACAAAATTACCTTTGTTGATTGCATAAGCAACGTTGTCAAATGAATTAATAATCTTCAAAAAAGCTTCATCTTCTACTTTTCAAGTTTTTTTTTCTTTTATATTTGGTTGCGGTTGAATTTTGCTCGGGTGAAAATGGCATGGGAGACTCCACTTGAGTACAATCAAAATTGCTTTCCAAATTTACTAACAGCGTTGATTGTTTATATTTCTATATCTTCTATTTGAGCATTTTATCCACATAGCTTTTCTACTAACTCTGGGTTACCTTTTGTCGTTCTCGTACTTGCTGAATGCATTATGTTGTTCTTTGAGTCACTTTTGTGCTTCCCAACTCTCATTGTCCGACTTCACCCCAACATATAGGAGTCCTACACTCTCACCCACACAACAGTTCATACGGTGCCATAATGCGAAAACTCCGCCAAAGGTAGGTATTTATCCTAACTTCCATCAAAGTCTTATCATGCAAGCTCATAGCATATCCTAAGCATTTGTATCGTTCTTTCACTCTGACCATGAGTTTGTGGATGATCCGCCTTGCTGAGGTTAACTCTTGTACCTAACTTCTCATGGAACTTTCCTTAGAATTTGGACATGAATCGTACATCTCTGTTAGAAACAATTGCCACGGGTACTTCGTGCCTCAAAATCACCTCTTTCACGTAAATATCTATCATCCTTTTTGAAGAATAAGCTTCCCGTATAGGAATAAAGTGGGCACTCTTTGTTGGTTGGTCAATAATAACCCAAATCGCATCATGGTTCCTCAAGGTCTTGGGGAGCTTTGTTATTTAGATCCAAGGTCACATGCTCCTACTTCCATACGGGTATCTCCAAGGGTTGAAGTTTTCTGTGAAGTCATTAGTGCTCTGCCTTCATTCATAGGAATGTTACTTTTCCACGTATTTAGCCACGTCTCTTTTCATTCCCGGCCATCGTAATCCACCTCTAAATCTCTATACATTTTTGTGGCCCCCAGGTGTATTGAAAATGTTGACTTGTGTGCCTCGTCAAGTATTGTATCACAGACGCCCATCACCTTTGGCACCCAAATTTACCTATAACGAGTCAACATTCCACGAGTGTCTTTTACCATGAATGTCATTTGCCCCTTAATTCATTCTGATTTCTTATCTTCTTCCCTTACCACTTCCATTTGACCTGTTTGATTGACTCAAATAGGGAGGTTGTCACCATCATCCTCGTGCATATCAATTTAGTTTCAAGTAACTAGTGATATGGCTTAATGCATATCCTACCACTTTAGCCTTCCCCGGATGATACGATCTTGTAGTCGTAATCTTTGACCGGATTGAGCCATCTCCGTTGTTGCATATTCAAGGTTTTCTAATACGTGAAGTACTTAAGACTTTTGTGATCTGTGTAGATCGCACACTTGACACCATATATGTAATGTCTCCGTATCTTTAACGCGAATACAACTGCTACCAGTTCTAGATCATGTGTTGGGTAATTACACTCATACGGTTTCGGTTGCTGTGAAGAATACATGATCACCTTTTCACGTTACATAAGTACACATCCAAGCCCTACGTGAGACGCATCACAATAAACTATCATATCCTCCATCTCTTCTGGACACTGCGGCTTCACTTCATTTACCTCGTAAAGTTTCATATGTTTTTTTTGTTCACTTCCCTACTCAAATCGAATATTTTTCTTTATTATGTTGGTCAATGGCATCGCAGTCCTCGAAAAACCTTGGATAAACCTACGGGAATATCCAGCCAATCCAAAAAGTTTCTGATTTCTATAGCACTCTTTGGCGTTTTTCATTTCATAACGGCTTCGATTTTTGCCGGATCCATTTTGATACCCGCTTTATTCACTAAGTGCCTTAGTAACTGCACCCTTCATAAGCCAAAACTCACATTTCGAGAACTGCGTGTACAACATTTCTTTCTTCAATGTCTCAATGTCTCGAGTGCTTCACACAAATGCCCCTCGTGTTCAGCATCGGTCCTATCGTCAATAAACACAATCACCTATTTGTCTAAGATCGGCCTGCAGATGTGATTTATCAAATCCATAAAGGTTGTTGGTGCATTCGTGAGACTGAAAGCCATAACCACAAACTCGAAGTGTCCGTATCACATTCAAAATGTCATTTTTGCCACATCCTTTTCACAAACTTTAAGCTGATGATACCCCAAACGCATGTTTATCTTGGAAAAGCATGTCGCTCTTTGTAACTGGTCGAACAAATCATCAATCCTAGGCAACGGATACCCGTGCTTGACAATCACCTTGTGGAGCTCATGGTAATCTATACACATTCTAAACGTCTTATCCTTCTTTTTCACGAACAAGCTAGGTTCTCCCCATGGTGAACTACTTGGTCGGATAAAACACTTACCCAAAACTTCTTGTAGTTCTGACATCAACTCTTGCATCTGCAGTGATGCTAGTCGGTAGGGTGCCTTGGTTATCGGTGCTACACCCGGCACTAAGTCAATACGAAACTCAACCTACCTGTCAGGAGCAGCAAATCTTCAGGGAATACTTTAGGATATTCACACACCACTAGCACGTCGACTACTTTCATCTTCTTCTTTTCCATGTTGTAGTTGACTACATGAGTAAGGAAGGCAGTACATCCCTTACGAAGATACTTTACACCTTTAATAGTAGTGCAGCTTGCCGTTACCCCCTTTTGTTATTTATCGTAAGTGAAAATTTCTCCCCTACTTGGATTTTGGACCCGTATGATTCCTTGGTTGCACAGGATAGTGGCTTATGACAACCTAGCCAGTCCATGCCCACGACTACTTGAAATTCCCTTATCAGAGTCGGTAGTAGATCTATGGGGAATTTTACATCGTCTATTACTAATACATTATTCCTATAAACCATTGACACAAAAATCGCCTTATCATTGGCTATCTCTATTTCTAGCGGTGCCTCTAATTTTACGTGCTCTATGACAAAACTTCTACAAAAGGAAGCAGATACAAAGGGCTTACTAGCCCCTGAATCAAATATTACAAGACCAGGTTAAGAGTTAACGATAAAAGTACATGGGATCACATCCAACTCTTTCATTTCCTCTTCCATAATTATCTGGAATGTGTATCCGCTAGGCTTTGGAACTTCCACCTTTTTCCCCTTATCACCATTGGTAATCCTCAATAGTGGAGTTAACTACATGATGCCCTAGTTTGTTGCATCCGAAACATACATTCAAGTGAGCTCTACAATTCTTTCCTTCATGCCCACTCTTTCCACATATATAGTAGTTTTTCATCCCTGGTCTACACTCTCTAGCATGTTCCATACCATACTTGGGATACCTTATTCCCATGCTCTTCGCAATAAACATAGGACCCCCGTGTTGAATTTCTTAGTGGGGATCTTCTCAATTCAGACCAGCTCGATCCACCATTCTCTTCTTGTCCTTTTCTATCAAATACATTTCCCTCTCTCGTACCCCCTCGACCAGTTGGTCTAAGGTAGAGTTTTGTCCATTGCACACGAACTCCTTTATGTCCTCCCTGAGTATACTTGTGCTTGTGTAACCTCTCAACTAGGCAATAGAGCAGCTTCTCCTTAAACTCTGCTGTGATTTCATTCATAGTTTCGGTGATCTACCCTAGTTTCATAAATTCATCCATTACCCTTTCCACCTTGACTTTTGGTACATACTCCTCATAGAACAAATCAGTAAACTCCTTCCACAACATCGCGGATATCGTTCATCCCTTCATCTCTCCCTTAAGCAAGTTGGCAGCATACCACACCTATGCATCCTCCGTTATCACTCTTTACTGGGTCAGGTATACCTTCAAAAGGTGGCGGTTGACAAGCCAAGAAGTCACGATAGGTACATTCCCTTGGTACCTCGTTGTTCACTTGATTCATGAATTGAGAAGCATTAGCCCCCTATCAGCCCATAGGCACTCAGTTTCTGATTAATCATCATATTCATGTCTTGCTTCATCTAAGCTACGATCTTTGGGTACAGCTCATTCAATGTTTTATTTACCATAGTCGTTACCAGCTCTATCAACTCGGGTTTCCATGTATGCTTCCTCACCCTCCTCAGTATTTTCTAGGTTCTCATTCTCCTTGGCCATATTCTCAATTAGTGGATAGTGCAATACTATTTACTGGCATGGATTACTTTCGCTGGTAGCATTGGTTTCAATACCATCCTGTGGGTTATCGGTCCTCACTTCCGCAGCAAAGACATTTCTATTTTTCTTATTTACAAGTGGCATGGTCATACAGTCCTCATCTTTAACACAACTCATATCCACTTATCATATTATCATGCCGTTAAGAATGAAGTATCCCCGGTCATTTTAAGGCACTCCTAGCTATAGGCATATGATATCGCGCTAAATATATATAAATATTATGCGATATCGGGTTAGTTTTAGCCGAAATTTTTTTATTTAATTGTAAAAAGGTACGTTTACTGTTTCTTTTATGTTTTGCAGGCTAAAAAGGCGAAATATTTAAATAATCGAGAAAAATAAATAAAGTCCGAGGAGTCGAGAAAGTAAAAAGGAAGTCGAGAAAAATAATGGGCCCAAATGAAAGAAGAAAGAAATAAAAAGAAAGAAGCTAAGCCCAATACGCCCAGCCCAAGAAAAGAAGGATCCGGCCGGCCAAAGAGGTGTCGCGGCGCGACCAAGAACCCTGTCGCGGCACTACAAAGTGTCCGGATAACGCCCAACTTTTCGCCACGTGCCGTCGCGGCGCGACAAAAATACCCGTCGCGGCGCGACGCGTTTAGATGACGACGGCTTTGAAATTTGAAAGAGTTAGGATCGGGGTAAATTTCCTCGTCGCGGCGTGATCCCCTGTTTTTCGAAATCTATAAATAAGGCTCATTCCAGTCGATTTTAGGGATTCCAACTCAATTTATTCGACCCCTTGCGGCGAAAAAGAGCCAAGAAGACGTTCCAGGGGCTGTAGAGCTCAGATTTGGAGGATTGGAGCTTAGATTTTGAAGATTTCGGCTTTAGATCATCCGAGTTTTATCATTCTTTCTTATCCATCTTCTGTTTTTAATGTTTATTAATTTCTAGAAGTTTATTGGGATGTTTCTAGGCTAGTTCTTTCTTGTTTTCCTCCCTAGATAAGATGAACCTCAATAAAGTTGATTAATTTATGTTAATTTGGACATGTTTGCTATATAATTTGTCTTGTATTGCTTAATTGATGATCCACATGTGTTCTTGTTTCTGTATTTGAAGTTTATTTACTGAGTTTGCACGAGTTGAAGGACCAATCCACTTGTGTAACTTGAATCTTGATTGTTTAGGACCAATAGACAATCTAGACTAGTGATAGACCAATCCTAGGTTAAACTTCTAAAAAAGGAAACTTTAATGTGTGTGAACAAATAATGACCATTTATATGTTGATATATGTTTTGTTAACCTAAACAAACATAAAGATTAAGTCTTTCTTGACACGAACTTAAAACCGGATAGCTTTGTGTTTTAATCGACTTCATGACCTTAAGGTTGATTAAATTGCATAGTTAATAAAGTTAGTTAATCCGATCAAGATGCTAACGAATATAGGAATCGGTATATGGTAATTTATTGTCCATTGCACGTATTAATTGAATTAATTAGCTAAAAAGAGGTGAAATCGAGTCTAGGGAGGGGAACCTTTGAATTGATAAGTTTAAATCCATAAAGTTTGTTGCTTTCACTTCTTCTGGTTTGTTCTTGGTTCTTGTTATTATTATTTAGTGAGTTGGATAATAAAGTTTGAATCTTTGTTGATAAGATTCTAAATTCCCTTTATAGTTGTTTTAATTAGTTTAATATTTAATTAGTAGAGTTATATTCAAAATCATACCTGTTCCCCTTGTGTTCGACACCCGTACTTATTTACTATACTATGATACGATTAGGTTCTCTTGCCTATTGTGTTGTAGTCGTGCTAAATAACTCGGATTTATAAATTTAAAACTGGTACGCTACACGCACATCAACATACTATATTCTACAAATACCCCTCACCTGTTTCACAAGATCCCCGTAATTCTGAAAAATATTATTACAAACAAAGTATACATATCAAATCTTGGCATCACCACTAGAAATCCCGATTCACTGGCTTAGCCATATATCTTATTAAAATCTACAAGTGTATTAGATTTCACATATGGGAATCACATACAGTACATACTATGCTAAAGCATTCTAGCTAAAACATTTCACAATTCATACATGTAGTAGCATAGGTTTCACATAAGCACTTATATACATCTTGTCTTACCATGTGCTCACCGGCTCCTTGAGACAGATCATTGTAGGTTTTGAAATCATTTATGTAAAAAGTTTCATTAGAAATCCTTTTGAAACCCCTTTATGAACCATGGTTTAAGTCCAGATAAATGCTACACACATCCGAATCTCTTACACCAAGGCTATGATACCAAGTTGTAATGCACCAAAAAAAATTTGGACTATTAAAACCATCTATATTAAATCCAAATACCACTCATTAATCAATTACATCGGTACTCATCATAACACTATAATTAAGTTTGTCAATTTTGTACTAAACTAATTTAATAAGAAACGTTTGAATAATTACAAAAGCTAGATTGCTTAAGTGGAAGTCTTTGAAACCATGAGCTGCCTCTACTGTGCCGGAGCATTGCCACGGTCATTACCTAAAAAGAATGCGAACAACAACGCTAAGCATAAAGCTTAGTCAGCATGTTACTTACACAATAGGCCATGTATACACATATAATTCCCATATAACTTAACACATAAACTTTTTATCATTTATGGCTTACCCACTACCGAATTAGTCAGCCTTAACGTACCTATCCACTTCGGATAGTCTTATCATACCCGTTACCGTAATAGACGGTCTAACATACCCGATAGTATAGTCATCACTATCATAGAATGTAAGTAAGAGTACTCACCTGATTGCACCTCAAAGATAGCAGTGACAATATAGTAAACATTCACGATTCATTAAGACACAGTCGATAATTTCAAATCTAATCTTAATAATTATGTATCCCATTCATAAATTTCTTATTGCATTACATCCCTAACGTCAGATTCAAGGATCACAAACCCTCATTAATGGTCTCGGTTCCATATTCCATTTTTGAAGAGCAGGAAATCATCACAAACCTCATGAATCCTTATTAAGAGATATAAAAACAATATTTATATAATCACAAAGATCAAAGAATCATTACCTGATCGATTCCGATGGTTTTGGTGCACAAAATATGCTTATAAAACCCTTCTCCCTCCTCCCTCCTCGGTCACTCGATGAACACACACACAACACTTACACACCGTGTGAAACGGGTACGGTAATCACCCTTGGGTTATGTGCCCTAATTTTTTGGTTTATATATCATTCATGTTGGGGAGATAATTTCAACCCAATAATCAAATCAGTCTATTGAAATACATAGGATTTGATGATAACAAAACCAGACGTTCTGTAAGACTTAGAATCAATTTTAACATGTGTTGTTAAGATTAGGACTTGAAAATTACTAAGTATAGAGTAACAGTTGAAGATTTGCTAAGTACTATGTATCAGAAACTTTAAAGATCAGCTAAGGGAAAGACAAGTGTAGAAGATCATGAGTTGATACAAGTTTGCTTATCGAGTGGATTTATTGATTAAGACTATTAGCTTAGCATCAATTTGATCAGCTAAGCATCTCAAAGTCTTTATCTAAGTATACCCTTTCAACACTTAGTTTATTTTGGTAAATTCATCATTCTAAATGATCAGTTGAACAACTCTGATAATTGATCATCTAGGTTGATTAAGCTTATACCACTTTTTAATTTAAGAGTTTGACCAACTGAGCATTCTATGATCAACTGTGCACTCTGTTATCAACTAAGCACTTAGTAATCTACCGAGCAATCAACACTTGGCTGAGTAACTTACTTTTTTTAGTTTAGTACATTTTGATTAGCCGAGTCACGAATTTTTCCCTTACTGTTATAAATGTACTCTATTTTCGGATGTAATTATCTTAAGTCAAAGACAGATCATGTGTTGTTCTATTATGCCTTAGATCTACTTATTGTAAAAGTATTTGCACTTTTTATACTATCAAGTAAAACAAAAAGGATAGAACTTCGTCCTCTGGAAAAGGATAAAGGTATCTTCGATACAAGATCTTGAAGATTTGTTAAAGTACTGAAGTATGGCTGGCAACTCCATGTAACGTCCCAAGTTTCTTTTTTTACACAATAGATTCAACCAAAATTAGGTAAACATTGAGATAAATATATTGTCAAATGTTATTACAACTCGAGTAAATGTTTGAACTGTAATAGTAAGTTCAAAACGATATAAGAAAGCCGCGGAAGCAAAGTCAAGGATGAGCTATCAAGTACGTGCTAGAGCCCCGCCGTGGTCGTTACCTGAAAAACAGTTAAACAACAACATTAAGCACAAGGCTTAGCGAGCACATTACTTACAAACTATTTCAGATCATCACGTCAATAAACTTGTTTCACATATATATCGTTAATCATTCCCGCTACTGTAGTAGACGGTCCCCCATTCCTGCCACCAAAGTGGACGGTCCCATCATTCCCGCCACCGAATTGAACGGTCTCATCATCCCCGTCACCGAAGTGAACGGTCCCATCATTCCCATCACCTAAGTGAATGGTCCCATCATTCCCACCACCAAATTGAATGGTACCATCATTCTCATCACCGAAGTGAATGGTCCCATCATTCCTGCCATCAAAGTGAACGGTCCCAATTGACAATCAAGGTGTAATAATATCATGATACACATATAGCATGTCACGATCACATAAGTCACCAAGTTATGTTGTAAGTAAGAGTACTCACCTATTCGTAGCTCAGTCGCGTGACAATAGCTCAACAATTCACTTATGGTTTCTCGTCAAACCACAGTCACCTACAACACACTTCTTTTACATTAATATTGTTGGAAATCCTCCAATCTAGGTCGCACTAAGCCTAAGTCGGATATCCCCTCTAGGCTAGAACTCACCGAGGTTGGACCTTACTAAGTCGAACTTACCCCACACGCACGACACATAAGTTGGACTAGGGGGTAAGTCGGACCCCATCCTGGGTCGCATCTCACAACAAGTCGGACCGCAAGAAATATAGTGCATAAGTCAGACCTCATAAATCGTATTGTATAAGTCAGACCATAAACACCATCGGTCCGTAAGTCGGACCGCATACCTCACACCGTAAGTCGGACCGCATACCTCAGTTCGTAAGTCGGACCACATACATCAGTCCGTAATTCGGACTACACAAAACGTAGTGCATAAGTCGAACCTCCCTATAAGTTTTGCACATACAATGCAAGTCGGACGGGCCTTGTCGCACCACCCCTTCCTTGTCGGACCAGTTATGTTGGATACACATACACATATGTATATATATATATATGTCGGTCGACATGCAGGTGATTAATTTCCATTTCAAACTTAACTAATTCGAAATCTATCCAATACAACTCATATCTCCAATCATTTAAACAATTCCTATAAAATTAATTTGCAGTGTGTCAACTTCCAATGGGTTAAAACCTAAATATCTTTGTCGGTATTCATACCCACGAAACACACACATAGACACTACAAACTTCATTTGATGCTCACTTAGAACTAGTCAAATTTCAATATAAATTGTATGCTTATGATCACAGTGGCAAAGGAATCATACCTTACTATTTCCTTGATGATTCAATAAAAATGATGAAGATCCTTGTTCTCTTTGTTCTCCTCCTCGTTCCTGATTTTCTTCAACATACACACTCTCTCTCATATAGTGAAATGGAGATGATGGTATCTTGGGGTTGTGCCCTAGCTCCTATTTATAGTTTCTTTAAAAATACCTTAGCCCACCATTTGATTAGCTAGGCCTAATTAGTTACATTAACCCCATTCATTTAATCCACTAAGTTGCTACAACTTTTCTTTAATAATCATTAAGTCTCGTAGGTTTACTTAGTCCACAATTAATTTGCAACTTAAAATAATAATAATAATTATTATTATCACTCATAAAAACATTTTTTTCATTTAAATTTGGAAATCCGGATATTAGAAGTCTCCCCTTAACCCCTATTTCGTCCTCGAAATATCTACTTGAACAATGCAGGGTAGTTCTTTTTCATCTCTTCCTCGGATTCCCAGGACCCCTTGGAACCCTTGCGGTGTTCCCACTGTACCTTAACCATTCCTATCTGCTTGTTGCGTAGCTGTCTGATCTTCCTTTCAATGATCGCAACCGGTTTCTCCACATAGTTAAGCTTCTCGTCCATGGTGATTTCTTCGAAAGGTGCGAATGTTGTCTCATCCTCTAAACACTTCCTTAAATGAGATACGTGGAATGTGTTGTGTATCTGTGATAGTTCCTCCGGTAACTCTAGTCGGTACGCTACCTTACCGACCCTTGCGATTACTTTGAATGGTCCGATGAATTTAGGGTTCAACTTCCCTCGTTTCCTGAACCGTATTACCCCTTTCCACGGAGATACCTTGAGTAGAACGTAATCACCCACTTGAAATTCTAGTAATGACCTCCGTTTATCCGCATAACTTTTCTATCAACTTTGAGCCACTTTTAGTCATTCACGAACTTTTTGGATGCATTCTGAAGTTTTCTGAACTATTTCTGTACAACCAAGTTCCCTCTGACCGACTTGCAGATTGGGGTCCAGCACTTCCTCCCATATAGCATCTTATACTATGGCATGCAAATACTCGCATGATAGCTGTTGTTGTATGAAAACTCTGCTAAGGGCAAATACAAATCCGAGCTTCCCCTGAAATTGATCACACAAACTCTCAGCATATCCTCTAGTCTTTGAATCGTTCGTTCGCTTTTCCCGTCGGTTTGAGGGTAATAAGTTGTACTAAGGTTGACCCTCGTACCCATCCTCATGAATATTTCTCTAGAATCGGGACGTGAACCGCACATCCCGGTCAAATATAATAGATACCGGCACCTCGTGCCTTGAGACTATTTCCTTTATGTAGACATCGGCCAATTTCTCAGCTGAACTGGCTTCTCGAATAGGTATAAAGTGTGCACTTTTTGTCAACCACCACTCAAATTGCATACGGTTATCGAATCCATAGTTATGTGTTCCCACTTCCATACGGATCTTTAGTGGTTGTAGCTTACCGTATGGTCATTGGTGCTCTGCCTTGACCCGCAAACACGTTAGGCACTTTTCAACATACTTAGCCACATCCTGCTTCATCGGTAATCCATCTTTAAATCCTTGTACATCTTAGTGGTTCTCGGATGTATCAAAAATTTTAACTTGTGTGCTTCATCTAGTATAAGAGTTCGGACATCCGTGACCCTCGGTATCCAAATTTGTCCATATCCGGTCCACAACCCATGACTCTCCTTGACCATCGACACCATTTGCCCCTTAACTTGTTCTGTTTTCTGGTTCTCTTCTTTGATTGCCTCTACTTGGGCTACCAATATTGACTCAAAAAGCGAATTTGTAACCGTCATCCTTAGGCATTTCACTTCCAATTGTAAATGGGTTGTCTTGCGACTTAGCACGTCTGCCATAACGTTTGCCTTGCCGGGGTGATACAAAATCTTGCAATCAAAGTCCTTAACTAGGTCTAACCACCTCCGTTGGCGCATGTTCAAATTCTTTTGGTCAATGAAATACTTTAGGCTCTTGTGATATGTGTATATAGTACACTTAACTCAGTACACGTAATGCCTCCAAAGCTTGAGCGTGAAAACTACTGTTGCCAACTCTAAATCATCTGTAGGATAATTGCACTCGTGAGGCTTAATTGTCTTGAAGTGTAAACGAATACCTTTCCTCTTTGCATAAGCACACAACCAAGTCTTATATGTGAGGCGTCGCAGTAAACCACCAAGTCTTCCATTCCCTCGGATAAAGTTAGTATCGGGGCTTTGCACAATTTTCCCCGAAGGGTCTCGAATGCTTTTTGCTGTTCTGCTCCCAAATCAAAATGAACCCTCTTCTTTCTCATCTTGGTTAATGGTACTGCTATCTTTGAGAAATCTTTAATAAACTTTCGATAATAGTCGGCTAATCTTAGGAAGCTTCTGATTTCCGTAGGACTCTTTGGCGTTTCCAATTTCATAACGGCTTCTATCTTCGCCGGGTTGACCTTTATCTTTTCCTGATTGACCAAGTGCCCAAGGAATTGAACCTCTTGTAGTCAGAATTCACATTTAGAAAATTTCACGTATAACTTCTCTCTTTTCAAGGTTTCAAGCACTTCCTATAGGTGTTTCTCATGCTCGGTCTCGGTCTTTGAGTAGATCAAGATGCCGTTGATGAATACTATTATTCACTTATCAAGCATAGGTTTACAGACTCAGTTCATAAAATCCATAAATGCTACCGGTGCATTTGTGAGACCGAAAGGCATGACAACAAACTCAAAATGTCCATACCGTGTTCAAAATGCTGTCTTTGCTATATCTTCTTCTCGGACCTTGAGTTGATGATATCTTGACCGTAAGTCTATCTTTGAAAAGCAAGCCACGCCTTGTAACTGGCTAAATAAATCGTCGATCCTAGGCAACGGGTACCGGTTCTTTACTGTCACCTTGTTGAGTTCATGGTAGTCTATACACATTCTAAAGGTTTCGTTTTTCTTTTTCATGAAAAGGATCGGCGCTCCCCACGATGAGCTGCTTGGACGGATAAAACCTTTATCGAGCATTTCTTGTAGTTGTGACATCGGTTTTGGCAGCTCGGCCGGTGCTAGATAATATGCGCCTTGGCGATAGGTGCTACCCCCGGCACCAAATCGATACAAAACTCTACCAGTCTATCCGGCATGATTCCAGGTAAAACCTTGGGGAACACCTCCGGATAGGCACGCACCACGGGTACATCCAATACTCCTAGCTTAATTTTTTCCATTCTTGAGTCGACCACGTGAGCTATGAAGGTCGTGTAACCCTTGCGTAAATACTTTGTTGTTTTGGTGATGGTGTAGCATGTCGTCAATCCCTTCTGCTATTTGCCATAGATAGATATTTATCCCCCACTTGGATTCTGAATCTGTATGACTCCTTGCTTACACAGTATCTATAGACAGTTAACAATAAATACAATAAATGTACCTGCGATCACATCAGGCTCTTTATTGGCCTCCTCCACGCTTATTTGAAATGCATGTCCCCACAGCTTTGGGACTTCATGTTTCTTTCCTATTTCTCCGTCCGTGATTTGTAGTGGTGGCTGGCAGGCTGGATTCTCACTGCCTCCGGTTGATTCTGCCCTGGTTTGTTGCACTTGAAACACACATTTAAGTGGACCCTGCAATCCTTCCCATAGTTCCTACTTCTCCCGCACACAAAATAGTTCAAAGTTCCTGCCCGACACTCCCTAGTTTTCCCCTTTCCACACTTTCCACATCTTGCCCCTGGGTTTCTCTCGACAGGCTTGAAACTTCTGATGTCAGACTTCTTAAACGGTTGTCTTCCAGCATTGCATCCCAGTACAGCCCATTTGTTGATCTCTTCTTGTTTCTTTCAGTCAAATACAACTCCCTCTTCCTTACTGCCTCAATCAGTTGTTCTAGAGTAGTGGATTGACCATTAGACACAAATTCCCGTATCTCCTCCCGCAACATCTATGTGTATCTGTGCATCTGTAACCTCTCATTATTCACATAGGCTGGAAAGTAGTGTAGTTTCTCCTTAAACACTGTAGTGATCTAGTTGACCGTCTTTATGGTCTGTTCCAACTTCATGAACTTGTCCTTCACTCGCTCCATTTAGACCTTTGGTGCATAGTCTTCATAAAATAATTCAACAAATTCTTTTCACATCCTTCCCATGATTGCCTCCCCCTTCAACTTCCTCAGTAGATTCCACCGATCCCTGGTACTTGTAGGTGAAGAAAGATCCTTCCACCTCTGAGACCCACCTAGCATTCTTCACTGGGTCTGGTATATCTTCAAACGTCGGCGGCTGACATGCCAAAAAGTCACGGTAGGTACACCAATGAATTACTTGATTTGTGGCTGGTGTCCCAAATTGCACGTCGGCATTTGCGGCAGTGGCCTCCTTAGTGGCCCATAAAGCACCCAGATTTTGGTCGATCATGGTACTCATATCTTGCTTTAGTTCCTTCACTACCTTTGCTATTAATTCTTTTAGTGTGTTGGTTGCCACGATCATCACCGGCTCCGCCATAGTCGCTTCTCCAAGTTCTTCCTCATTCATTAGATTCTCCGGCACCACATCCTTCGGAGGTGGCTGATTCAAAATTGGATGCACACGAGGGTCGTTTTTGTGACATTCGGCAAAAAATTTCCCAGGTTAGCCATTAGAATTCTAATTTTAAGCCTAGTATGACTAAAAATAGTATTTATGACTTAAATACATCCATAATAATATTAGATTTCGTAGAAATCCCGCCTATATGGTTAGAACCTTCCCGAGCTCGAAAAATCGAATTATTAAAAGTCAAGAATTACAAATCATATACAATAATAATAATAATAACAATAAAAATAATTAAATACATCCTAATAAATATAAATAAGTTAAAATATAAAACATATATATATATATATATATATATATAAACTCATCAAAATAATTAAAACTTTGTTAATTAAAAGATTTAAACAAAATCACCATTTATACAAATTTATTTAAACTAATTACACATAATTTATAAAAAATAAAAAAAATAAAAGAAACCCCCCATCTTTTTTCTCTTGCCTCCTTCTCTTCCCAAGAATCACCACTTGATCTCCCCCATGCTCTATATAAGCCCCCTACTACTCTTCATCATTTCCTTCACCACCACACTCCATCTCTTCTCTTTTCTCTCTTCTTCTTTCACCAACAAAAATCTCCCAAGAACATCCAAGTCTTGATCATCTCTTGAAGATCAAACACAAAATCAAAGAAAAGAGTTGGTAAGATGATCATAAAACACTCATCTCTACTCTTCTACCTTTCTTCTTTTCTTCTTTTCTTCTTTCTTTTGTTTATTTTCTTTTTTTTTCATCTTATTTCTTTTATATATATCTATAATCATGTAAATATAAACATCCTACCAATGTTGTAAGGAGCACATGAAATGTGCATCATCCTACCATTGTTGTATGGAACTTAATCAACTAAAAATCAAGAAAATAAGACTTTGATCATGCATGTGTTTCATCTCAACAAATGTTGTAAGGAACACATAAAATGTGTATCATCCTACCATTGTTGTAAGAACACATGGATTATTAAAGCTTATACTCATACAATATGATTAATCATGAATATAAACATGCCATATTAAAGTTATGACCCATAAGCAAAAAGAATAACATTCTGGCAGATTCTGATGCTAGAACTCCCCACTTGTTTTTGTTATATCTGGAGTTCTAGGTATCAAAATCAGTTGACTCTTTTTGCTAATCTTAGTTTAAAGTGTTACCTTTCATTTAAACCTGGATTCACTAATTTTCATGAACGTTTGATCCTTCAAACATATTTAAAAAGACCCATATGTTGAATCTGGAAGTCTGGCAGATTTAGAAGGGTACACTTTAAACGCGTGTAACTTACTCATTCTTGGGTCAAATTACGTCAAGTTTTTTTTAAAAGTTTAATCCTTGAGTCTTGGTTATTTTCCAGTTTGAATCATGTAAAAAGGAGGTCGTATGAGCCCTAAACAGACGTTTTAGTAACAACATGTCATCCAGACACTGATCAGTGGACATCCTATACACTTTTAATTATTAAAAATACTAAACATGGATTATAAATTCCTATATTTTTACTGGGCATTCTAGAAACATGTATTAAGATTATATTAAAATATCAAGCCTTAATATGACTCCTAAATTATAGTTTTTAATTTTTAAAGTTCAACTCAAAGAACTGAAAATTTCAGTGAACACTTATGATTTATGGAAAAATAGAGACAACCTTTAACTATTTAAATAAATAAGTTAACCACAAATAAATAATACAAAATAATAAATAAAATAAGTCTAATAGAGCTACATACCTTTTATATTAGGAAAGGAGCTTCGGTAGGAACAAGAAATCCTTACAAGAAAACACCCTTGCATACCGAGTGAGTATCATAGCCCCTTTTTACCGTATTTCATATTATTTTGGGGTGAAAGCATGTGTATACGTTTCATGAAAAGTTTATTGCCTATCTTCTTATTTATTTCAAATATTATTTTGAGCACTTATGGTATTATTCTTTGATGTGCTTGGGTGATCGTTGTAAGGCCCTTTCGTTGGACATTATTCCTTAACTCCGCTAGTGAGCCGATGGTATTTGTAAGTAGCGCTATTTGGAGATTCCGACGTCTCCCATTTATGGTTGACGAACTATAGATGTACTTTACCACTACTAACGTCATTTAATATAGGCGTTAGGTTTATCATGGGCAATTGGTTGTCGGCTAGGTTGGATAATGGCTCAAGCAATAATCATCATAGTCTATTACTACCATGTGCAACGTTTTGGGCAATATAATACATCTTCTATCATTATTTCATACTTGGATTTTTATCCAAAAACTTCCATCAATTATTTAAACTTTTCTCATTTAAAAGATATTTTGTGCATACATTAAAAACCTATGAACTCACCAACTCTAGTAGTTGACACTTTTCTTTTACCCGTGCTTTCAGGTGACCGCCGTTAGGTACCTTATGCTTACAAACATGATGTGTGGCATCTTCATCTTCATCGTCACATTTTATAAAAACCATATTTATTTTATTTACGCATCGTACAAGACAATTTCCTTTAAATATTATTCGGTTGTGTAACTTTTATTTATGTTTCATCCGAACTACTTATTTTGTTAATTTAATCTAATGGTTATTATCTATTTACCTTGTGCGATGATATCTTGTGCTGTGACACCTCGTGTTTCCGCTTTAGCGGGGTGTGTCAGATTTGGTATCAGAGCCTAAGGTTATAGGGAATGTTGTTTTTCTTATGGGGGGAAAACAACAACTATGACCAAAGGTTTATAAAAATAATTTTCCAAATAATTTTGTTTAAAATGCATCAAGTGTATTGATAATATAATTAAGCTGAGTACCACATTGTTATACCTCAATTAGACAAAGCTTGATCACCTATGTCTAATTTAGCTATGTACGATATGGCACTTAGGTTAGTTATAATAAAAATATACTTAGAAACAAAATTTTATTTACTTTCTTTCTAGATCACGATTATTGTGTGTGTGCATAAGCATGGCATATCATAAGTACTTTCATATATTAGCACACTTAGTAACCAATTTTATATATATCGAAGTCTGTAATGTCATCATTAGGTTGACGCATTAAGATTACATATTCTTTACCCATGGAGGTTAGAATAGAAACTTAGTAGGAGAGTCCCCGAGTTTCACGACCTAGTGTATTATCAACACCAACTTCCTGTGAAGCATGTGTTAGGCTCACGGCTAGGAAAAGAGTCCCCTTACCAACGAGAGTAACATCGTGACCTTTTCATTAGGAGGGAGAGAACTGCTGATTTAGGGAGCACATAGAGGCACCCTGAGTAGTAATGGGAACTATATGATTGAACATGTTTTGCTTAAATCACGTTATGAAATGTATGATTTTAAAATTTTACATGCATTGCTATATGATTGAACGGGAGTGTTAGTTGTTAGACCTTATATCTTAGGATCACCATAACCTAGCTAAGTAGAATTTGTACAAAGGAGAGACCCGAATGTGATTACTAGTATGTTTCTTCTTAACAATTATAATGCATCAATGCTATCTGACTCTAGAATATATAGAAGCTTCGTACCACTAGTTTTTAGGCCAAAGCTCAATCTAAAATTTCAAATATTGAAAGAGGCCTATATCATGGAATTTGCTAATGGACAAGAAGTCAAGACTAGAGATATAATCACTAAGTGTACCTTGAACTTAGCCAGCAAAAACTTCAACGTAGACCATACCAATCAAATTAGGGAGATTTGATGTAGTTGTTGGTATGTATTGGCTATCCAAAAATCAAGCTGAAATACTTTGTTCTGCAAAGATCATTCAGATTCCACTATCACAAGATGAAACGCTTGTCGTATAAGGAGAAAAGACCAGGAAGAACGTCAAGGTGGTATCATGCATGAAAATGCAAAAATATTTAGGAAAGGACTATATCGCATTCTTCGTGCACGTTGTAGAAACGGAGGTTTAGGAAAAGCACATTCACGATTTTCCAATCGTTCGGGATTCTCCCAAGGTGTTTCCGGATGAATTACCTGGATTACCCTTAGTTAGACAAGACAAATTTGGATTGATTTAATCCCTGTAGCCACGCCCGTAGCAAAGGCTCCATATCGGTTAGCCCCGTTGGAAATGTAGGAATTGTCTGCACATCTTCAAGAGCTACTCGACAAAGGAATTATTTGACCAAGTACCTCACCATAGGGAGCCCTAGTCCTATTCGTCAAAAAAGAAAGATGGATCTCTACGAATGTGTATCGACTATCGGGAACTCAACAAGTTAACTATCAACTCAACAAGTTAACTATCAAGAACCGATACCCTCTCCCTCGAATCGATGACCTGTTCGACCAACTTGAAGGCGCCAACTATTTCTTAACAATCGATCTTCGCTCGGGATATCACAAGTTGAGAGTTCGCGAAGAAGACGTCCCTAAGACCGCCTTTAGAACCCGCTATGGACATTACGAGTTCTTAGTTCTTAGTTATGCCTTTTGGGTTGACTAATGCTCCAGCAGTTTTTATGGACTTAATGAATAGGGTATGTATACCATATTTAGATAAGTTTGCAATAGTGTTCATAGACGACATTCTCATCTATTCGCGAAGCAAGGAAGATCATGAGCAACATTTGAAATTAATCTTAACACTACTCAAGGACCAGAAGTTGTATGCCAAATTCTCCAAGTGTGAATTTTGGATCCGAGAAGTACACTTCCTTGGTCACATAGTTAATTCAAACGGAATTCATGTCGATCCAGCAAAGATCGAAGCAATCAAAATGTGGGAAGCACCAAAGACGCCAACCGAGATTCGACAATTTCTGGGTTTGGCAGGATATTATAGGCGATTCATCGAAAACTTTTCACGCGTGGCTTAACCATTAACGACTCTGACTCAGAAGGATAAGAAATTCATTTGGGGAGATAAGCAAGAAGAAGCCTTTCAAACCTTAAAGCAGAAGCTATGCAACGCACCTATCTTGGCATTGCCAACTGGATCAGAAAACTTTGTGGTCTATTGCGACGCATCACACCAAGGGTTGGGATGTGTTTTAATGCAAAAAGACAAAGTTATCTCCTACGCTTCGAGACAATTGAAGGTTCATGAGAAAAACTACACTACTCATGATTTGGAGCTAGGAGCGGTAGTGTTTGCACTCAAAATATGGAGACACTATTTATATCGCACCAAGTGTACCGTCTACAATGACCATAAGAGTCTCCAACATATTTTTTATCAAAAGATGCTCAATATGAGACAAAGGCTATAGGTAGAACTACTCAATGATTATGATTGCGAAATCAAATATCACCCAAGCAAGACCAATGTGGTAGCCGACACATTGAGTAGGAAGGAAAGAGTAAAATCAACGAGAGTACGAGCATTAGGAGCTGTTGTGCAAACAAGTCTGAAAGGAAGGATCCTTGAAGCTCAGGAGCAAGCATTAAAAGCAGAAAATCTAAAAGAGGAAACCCTCCGTCATTTGGAGCATAGGTTCGAGATTGGAACTGATGGAGTACGTTACTTCGAAAAGAAGGTTTGGATACCCAAGGTGAATAACATAAGGTTAACGATATTGGATGAGGCACATAAGTCTAAGTATTCTATTCATCCCGGAGCCGATAAAATGTACAAGGATTTGAAGGAATACTATTGATGGCCCGGAATGAAGAAGGATGTCGCCCTATACGTGGGAAATGCTTGACTTGTGCAAGGATTAAGGCAGAACACCAGAAACCCTCTGGATTACTGCAGCAACCCGAAATCCCGGAATGGAAATGGGAACAGATAACTATGGATTTTGTGACTAAGTTACCCCGATCCGCAAAAGGGTACGATTCCATCTGGGTAGTAGTAGACCGGCTTACAAAGTCAGCACATTTCCTACCCATTCGTGAAGATTACAAGATGGAAAAGCTGGCACGAATCTACATCAATGAGATCGTCATGCGTCATGGAGTGCCCATCTCTATCATCTCGGATAGGGATAGTCGCTTCACTTCCCGATTTTGGCAATCACTTCAGAAAGCATTGGGAACGCGAGTCAATTTAAGCACCTCTTACCACCCCCAAACAGACGGACAATCGGAAAGGACTATTCAAACGCTGGAAGATATGTTACGTGCTTGTGTGTTAGATTTTGGTGGGAGCTGGGACTCGCATTTGCCACTGGTTGAATTTTCATACAATAATAGTTATCACACCAGTATCCAGTGTGCACCTTATGAAGCATTGTACGGATGCAAATGTAGATCCCCGCTCAGCTGGTTGGAAATCGGAGACCGACAATTGTCCAGACCAGACGTCGTACAGGAAACCACTGATAAGATAAAGATTATCAGGGAAAGGCTCAAAACCGCTAGAGACCGACAAAAGAGCTACGCCGACAATCGCAGGAAACCCCTAGAGTTTCAAGTTGGCGATAAAGTTCTACTAAAGATATCACCTTGGAAAGGGATAGTGCGTTTTGGTAAAAAGAACAAGTTAAGTCCCAGGTACGTTGGGCCATTCGAGATAATCGAAAGGATTTGACCGGTAGCCTACAAGCTAAAACTGCCACAAGAACTGAGCGCCATCCATGACACGTTCCATGTGTCGAATTTAAAGAAATGCCAAACGGAGGAAACCTTAATCTTACCCTTAAAAGATGTGCAAGTTGATGACCGGTTGCACTTTGTAGAAGAACCAATC
This sequence comes from Dittrichia graveolens, assembly GCA_038502395.1. Classification (NCBI taxonomy): domain Eukaryota; kingdom Viridiplantae; phylum Streptophyta; class Magnoliopsida; order Asterales; family Asteraceae; genus Dittrichia; species Dittrichia graveolens. Next base: position 35,546,252 of record JARJIL010000005.1, read on the forward strand.
GAAATCCTTGACCGGGAGGTCAAAAGACTAAGGAGAAGCAGGATCCCTATCTTAAATGTTCGTTGGAACTCAAGGCATGGGCCTGAATACACTTGGGAGCGAGAGGATTATATGAAACTCAAATATCCACACCTCTTCACCAAAAAGCAAGTCCAAGACGTCAACGATTAATTTCGGGACGAAATTCTTTTAATCAGGGGAGACTGTGACATTCGGCAAAAAATTTCCCAGGTTAGCCATTAGAATTCTAATTTTAAGCCTAGTATGACTAAAAATAGTATTTATGACTTAAATACATCCATAATAATATTAGATTTCGTAGAAATCCCGCCTATATGGTTAGAACCTTCCCGAGCTCGAAAAATCGAATTATTAAAAGTCAAGAATTACAAATCATATACAATAATAATAATAATAACAATAAAAATAATTAAATACATCCTAATAAATATAAATAAGTTAAAATATAAAACATATATATATATATATATATATATAAACTCATCAAAATAATTAAAACTTTGTTAATTAAAAGATTTAAACAAAATCACCATTTATACAAATTTATTTAAACTAATTACACATAATTTATAAAAAATAAAAAAAATAAAAGAAACCCCCCATCTTTTTTCTCTTGCCTCCTTCTCTTCCCAAGAATCACCACTTGATCTCCCCCATGCTCTATATAAGCCCCCTACTACTCTTCATCATTTCCTTCACCACCACACTCCATCTCTTCTCTTTTCTCTCTTCTTCTTTCACCAACAAAAATCTCCCAAGAACATCCAAGTCTTGATCATCTCTTGAAGATCAAACACAAAATCAAAGAAAAGAGTTGGTAAGATGATCATAAAACACTCATCTCTACTCTTCTACCTTTCTTCTTTTCTTCTTTTCTTCTTTCTTTTGTTTATTTTCTTTTTTTTTCATCTTATTTCTTTTATATATATCTATAATCATGTAAATATAAACATCCTACCAATGTTGTAAGGAGCACATGAAATGTGCATCATCCTACCATTGTTGTATGGAACTTAATCAACTAAAAATCAAGAAAATAAGACTTTGATCATGCATGTGTTTCATCTCAACAAATGTTGTAAGGAACACATAAAATGTGTATCATCCTACCATTGTTGTAAGAACACATGGATTATTAAAGCTTATACTCATACAATATGATTAATCATGAATATAAACATGCCATATTAAAGTTATGACCCATAAGCAAAAAGAATAACATTCTGGCAGATTCTGATGCTAGAACTCCCCACTTGTTTTTGTTATATCTGGAGTTCTAGGTATCAAAATCAGTTGACTCTTTTTGCTAATCTTAGTTTAAAGTGTTACCTTTCATTTAAACCTGGATTCACTAATTTTCATGAACGTTTGATCCTTCAAACATATTTAAAAAGACCCATATGTTGAATCTGGAAGTCTGGCAGATTTAGAAGGGTACACTTTAAACGCGTGTAACTTACTCATTCTTGGGTCAAATTACGTCAAGTTTTTTTTAAAAGTTTAATCCTTGAGTCTTGGTTATTTTCCAGTTTGAATCATGTAAAAAGGAGGTCGTATGAGCCCTAAACAGACGTTTTAGTAACAACATGTCATCCAGACACTGATCAGTGGACATCCTATACACTTTTAATTATTAAAAATACTAAACATGGATTATAAATTCCTATATTTTTACTGGGCATTCTAGAAACATGTATTAAGATTATATTAAAATATCAAGCCTTAATATGACTCCTAAATTATAGTTTTTAATTTTTAAAGTTCAACTCAAAGAACTGAAAATTTCAGTGAACACTTATGATTTATGGAAAAATAGAGACAACCTTTAACTATTTAAATAAATAAGTTAACCACAAATAAATAATACAAAATAATAAATAAAATAAGTCTAATAGAGCTACATACCTTTTATATTAGGAAAGGAGCTTCGGTAGGAACAAGAAATCCTTACAAGAAAACACCCTTGCATACCGAGTGAGTATCATAGCCCCTTTTTACCGTATTTCATATTATTTTGGGGTGAAAGCATGTGTATACGTTTCATGAAAAGTTTATTGCCTATCTTCTTATTTATTTCAAATATTATTTTGAGCACTTATGGTATTATTCTTTGATGTGCTTGGGTGATCGTTGTAAGGCCCTTTCGTTGGACATTATTCCTTAACTCCGCTAGTGAGCCGATGGTATTTGTAAGTAGCGCTATTTGGAGATTCCGACGTCTCCCATTTATGGTTGACGAACTATAGATGTACTTTACCACTACTAACGTCATTTAATATAGGCGTTAGGTTTATCATGGGCAATTGGTTGTCGGCTAGGTTGGATAATGGCTCAAGCAATAATCATCATAGTCTATTACTACCATGTGCAACGTTTTGGGCAATATAATACATCTTCTATCATTATTTCATACTTGGATTTTTATCCAAAAACTTCCATCAATTATTTAAACTTTTCTCATTTAAAAGATATTTTGTGCATACATTAAAAACCTATGAACTCACCAACTCTAGTAGTTGACACTTTTCTTTTACCCGTGCTTTCAGGTGACCGCCGTTAGGTACCTTATGCTTACAAACATGATGTGTGGCATCTTCATCTTCATCGTCACATTTTATAAAAACCATATTTATTTTATTTACGCATCGTACAAGACAATTTCCTTTAAATATTATTCGGTTGTGTAACTTTTATTTATGTTTCATCCGAACTACTTATTTTGTTAATTTAATCTAATGGTTATTATCTATTTACCTTGTGCGATGATATCTTGTGCTGTGACACCTCGTGTTTCCGCTTTAGCGGGGTGTGACAGTTTTCCTCTATTACACTAGCTTTCTCCCTGTCAGGTGGGTTTCTGCAACCCGCTAGTATCACAGATATGTTTCTCATCGTTACCATACTAGATGTACAGACAGTGCAGTCATAAACTTAGCTAGCAGGAACCCTAGACGTTCTAAGGCACCTGAGGTACAATCATCCTATCTCTACAAGTACCCCTCACCGGATTCAAAAGATTCCCCGGATTCTAATAAGTAGATAATAATATGGGTCATATTCTTATAAACATACTGCATGTACTAGATCTTGTCATTACCATTAGGAATCCCGATTTACTAGCTTGGGCCATGTATCAGCATGTAAGGTTTCATGTATAGATCACGTAAACAAAAGCCGTACTATATCATCATTATTCCACTAAAGTTGTTCAATGTCAGAACTCATGCAATTTAATCATCATATAATACTTTATGTACCTTAGATTTCGCACTTGTGACCACTCAGACTAGCTCCAATAGCTCATCGAAAAACTTGACACTCGAACGTTTATAAAACACTATTTTGAAATTCTCTGAACCAAGGTGTAAGTCCAAATGGGCAGAAATGCATCTGAATCTCTTAAACCTAGGCTCTGATACCAAGTTGTAATGTCCCAAGTTTTTTTACACAATAGATTCAACCAAAATTAGGTAAACATTGAGATAAATATATTATCGAATGTTATTATAACTCACGTAAATGTTTGAACTGTAATAGTAAGTTTAAAACAATCCAAGAAAGTTGCGAAGGCAAAGTTTTAAGATGAACTATCAAACACCTGCCGGAGCCCCGTCGTCGTCGTTACTTGAAAAATAGTTGAACAAAAACCGTAAGCACAAGGCTTAGCAAGCACATTACTTAGAAACTATTTCAGATCATCACGTCAATAAACTTTTTTCACATATACGACGTTAATCATTCCCATCATTTGTGTCACCGAAGTGAACGGTCCCATCATTCCCGTGACTAAAGTGAACTATCCCATCTTTTCCTACCACCAAAGTGCACGGTCACATATTTCCCACCACCGAAAGTGAATGGTCCCAATTGACAATCAAGGTGTAATAATATCATCATACACATATAGCAAGTCGCGATCACATAAGTTACTAAGTTAGATTGTAAGTAAGAGTACTCACCTATTCGTAGTTCAGGCGCGTGATAATAGTCCAATAATTCACTTGTCGTCGACAGTCATCTACAACACATTTCTTTTAAATTAATATTGTTGGAAATCCTCCAATCTAGGTCGTACCAAGCCTAAGTCAGATCTCCCCTCTAGGCTTGACCTCACCGAGGTCGGACCTTACTAAGTCGGACCTACCCCATACGCACAACACAAAAGTCCGATTAGGGGGTATCTCGGACCTCATAGGTAAATCGGACCCCATCCTAGCTAGCACCTGAAAACAAGTTGGACCGCAAGAAATGTAGTGCATAAGTTGGACCTCATAAAACGTATTGTATAAGTTGAACCATAGACACTAGTTCGTAAGTCGGACCACATACATCAGTCTGTAAGTCAGACCGCATACCTCAGACCACATACCTCAGTTCAAAAGTAAGACCAAATACATCGGTCCGTAAGTCGGACCACGCGAAACGTACTGCATAAGTTGAACCTCCCTATAAGTCTTACACATACAATGCAAGTCGGACGGGCCAAGTCGCACCACCCCTTCTTTGTCGGACCAGTTATGTCGGATACATATATATATTAGTCGACATGCAGGTGATTAATTTCCATTTCAAACTTTACTAATTCGAAATCTATCCAATACAACTCATATCCCAATCATTTAAACAATTCCTATAAAATTAATTTGCATTGTGTCAACTTCCAATGGTTTAAAATCCAAATATCTTTCTTGGTATTCATACCCACTCAACACACACACACACTACAAGCTTCATCCCATACTCACTTAGAACTAGTCAAATTTCAATATAAACCGTATGCTTATGATCACAGTGGCAAGAGGAATCATACCTTACTATTTCTTTGATGATTCGATGAAAATGATAGATCCTTGTTCTCTTTGCTCTCTTCCTCGTTCCTTATTCTTCTTCAACACACAGAGCACACATATTCTTTCTCACATTGTGAAATGGAGATGATGTTATCTTAGGGGTTGTGCCCTAGCTCTCTATTTATACTTTCTTTAAAAAGACCTTAGCCCACCATTTGAGTAGCTAGGCCCAATTAGTTACATTAAGCCCATTCATTTAATCCACTAACTTGCTACAACTTTTCTTTAATAATCATTAAGTCTCGTAGGTTTACTTAGCCCACAATTAATTTGCAACTTAAAATAATAACAATAACAATTATCATTCATAAAAATATTTTTTTCATTTAAATCCGGAAATCCGGATATTACATCCATCTTTGGTAAAGTTAAATATGAAAAAACACGACTGTTGATTAAAGTACAAGCTTGGAAAAAGAAGTTGATATTTACATGGCAAAAAGAATTTTATTAAAAGTATAGTTAGTGGTGTGCCCTTTTTAGAAAAGTACTATTAATTTATTGGGAACTCAATTTATTGTCCCTTAACACTCCTTAACTCGTCTGCCAAAGCTTCTCTCTCTCTCTCTCTATATATATATGCATTCTCAAAATGCATACTTCCTAATACACCTAATCGAAAATCTCTCTCGAATAACAAGCTTCAAGCTTTTTAAGCAAATCAAGTTTTAGTGTTAGCATTTATTGTAGCTTTTCCATGTGTTGAACCTTTTAGACATTAGTTGTCCTCAAGAAGCTAGTGTATGTGTTAGACAGTTTTAGTTGCCACCTTTTATTGTATTTGGTATTTCGGCTTCCTTGTACATGTAATTCTTGATTCATATCAATAAGAATTTTATTAAAAATATTAGTGTATGCATTAAATTTTAAATAGCTTAAGTTTGTATTCAACTCTCTCTTCTACAAACATTTGTTGTTGTGTACTTAATCTAAGAATAACAATCCCCCACTTCCCAAATTGCCGTATAGGTTCTTTTAGTTCAATAAAAATAATAATACAAAAAATTACTCAAATTAATAACACACCTCCTTTTAATAGGTCATAACATGTACCTATTATATAAAAAGCACGCATAACCTCTTCAATTGACACCAATCACCCCAAATGGTATCAAACTGTTTTTAGACATCAACAACATTTCTTCCTTTCCGCTTCTCTCCATTACTACGTAAATTAACCTCATCCTCAATATTTGCCTAATTCACTCCGGAAGGCCGATGAAAAAAATCCTTGCCTCCCTTCGTTGCTATTGAACGGTCAAAAACTGTCACACCCCGCCTAGGCGGAAACTCGAAGTGTGACGCAGATGATCGTCATAGCACATTGATATAGGAATAGAGAACTTACTAAATGATTTCATTCCAAAGAGTCATGACGTTCCTGGATACACAAGTGGGGAGTTGTGCCGTGGTAAATCAATCCACGACAAACATAGTCAATGAATAAAGTATGCAATAGTTGTTCCCACAACCTGGGATAGGTATACGGGGCTACAAGCCCAAAATTAACAAAGTTCAAGTTCATGCAAAATAAATATAACTCTAATGAAAGTAATCATACCAAGTGTTAAGTCTTGCTAAGCCCCACTATGATATGTCTAGGCTCCTTATGCATTATTATTAGCATTACCTGAAAATGAACACTCAAAAATGTCAACATAAAGTTGGTGAGTTCGCATGTTTATAGTAAAACAAGTTTGCGGTGTATAGTAAATTATTAGGACAATTAAGAAAATAATGGCATGGCACGCAAATAGGAATACAATTGTACCAGGGACACAAGTTCACCATGCAAGAGTAAATAGTTTTCCAATAATCGCCTACCGAGCTACAAGTAGTTGGCTATAATAGGAATAAGGAATCCAATAGGCATAACCCAATTATGGGTTCCATGTGCACATACACAGCCACATAATTGTGACAAAAAAATAAAAGTTTAATTAGCACAACATAAAGGAATTCAAAAATGAGCTTTGAGTGTCATTTTGCCCAAGAAATATATAAGAAAAGGGGTTTGTTGGTCCCAAAGAGGGTAAACAAGCAACCGATATAGTGTAGAAGGAGGGGTTGAATACACTTTAAACAAATAATCAAATTAATCAAACGTATATTCAATAATCAAACAGAACAATAACTATTATCACTCTCTAATCAAAATCAACAGGATGATTTGATATTATAATGATTATAACCTCAACTCTCTCTAAACACTCTTGAATCACAAACTAATTGATGATCGAACTTCTTGTTAAAACTGATTAACAAGAACTCTTGAAAACTCTGTGGAACTTTGAACTTACAAAGTTATTGCAACACACACGTATCAAGTATCACGAACACACGTACGTTTTGCAACTTATGCAGTCGTCATTGTGTCTTCGTCTATGTATTCGTAGGGCTGTTAATCGGGTTTCGGGTTATTCAGGTCGGGTTGGTCAGGTTTTTCGTTAAAGAAAACTCACCCGAAAACCGACCCTATTAAGGATCGCGTTTGTCGGGTTCGGGTTATTCGGGTTTTGGGTTAGTAGGGTCAGTATTTCGGGTTTATCGGGTTAATTGCATTTTTATAGTATTTGTTGTAGTGATCTTTGATTATACAACTACTTATTTGAATTATATGGTTCTTATAAAGTTTGCTCTTAGTAAAAGCACGAGTGAACTAGAAATTATAGGTTTTGAAGCCTCGAAGGGTCGAAGGTCTAAGCCTCAAATTGTTTCTCAATCGCTGTTTGTCGAAGCCTCGAAGCGTCGCTTCCTCTGCGCAGTCGAAGAATAGTAACGGGCTAAACCCAACTTGGGTAAATGTTTATTTACTTACACACGTGGGCTTTAACTTGGGTAAATGTCTAAGGAAACAATATTGGGTTGTAAATGTTTATTTACTTATACACATGGGCTTTTTATGGGGTAAATATCTTATAGGCTTTTTATAATAAACTCTAAATCGGGTTAGTCGGGTTGACCCGAACCCGAAAAAATGCATGCAAATAAACCCGAAACCCGACCCTATTAACATATCGGGTTAGTCGGGTTGACCCGAATAAACCCGATTTAGAGTTTACACCCGAATAAACCCGACCCTATTTCTCTTATTCTGGTTCGGGTCGAGTCGGGTTCGGTTTTTTTTTGACAGCCCTATGTATTCGTGTGTTAAACCCATAAGAAGGTTTATACTTATACTTGATATGTCTACGAACAAATCGCAGTTTAAAGATAGAACTTATCTTTCTTTTAAAACCGTAACAAACTCCTTAATTAGAACATATCTAATTAATTCCGTTTGAAATCTCTATCCAACTAATAGATAGTTTAAATTAGGTTTAGATATCCTAATTTAAATGTCGTAGATATCGAGAGTTTATAATAGAATTTAGAACTTACTTAAATTCTTGAACTGACTTCTGACGCTGAGCTGACTCACTCAGTCTTTACCTTGTCAAGCCGAGTTCTTGAATCTTGGGCTCTTGAATCTTCAAGTCTTCAAGTCTTCACTCTTAAAACCTATCTCAGCTTAGAAGTCACTAAGCTATCTAGTACTTACATAGAAAACTCTATATCTGTTTATACGCTGACTAGTCTATAACAGACTTACATAATTCCTAACTCTTAACCTATCATCTATACATATCTATAGTTTGTCTCATCAAATCTAATTATTCTAAACATGAGACTAACAATCTCCCCCAATTTGATGATGACAAAATATTGAATCAAAGTTGGTATAGGTTAACAGAATTATGTCAAACCACTTTGGAACTGACCAAAGTTAGTTCTTGAAATAAGTATTGAACTGATCCATACTTATTCATCATATCTTGAACTTACAAGATTTTTATATTACAAATCCATTATAAGACTTGTATTCTAAGTATTTGAATATACAACTACTTAGATACTAAACTTATCAGAATTAATTTAAGTTCTGAACTTACAAAACTTATACAACTGAACATATCAGTTTATAATTGAACATATCAATCATCAACTTAAACTTACAAAGCTGTTTGTTTGAACATATCAAACATAATTTTGAACATATCAAATAATAAAACAGTTGAACATATGAAACTTGAGTTTGTATTAATGAACATATCATTTACTCGAAGACTGAGATAGAGCATGAGCAGCATTTGAGACAGATCTTAGAAATTCTGAAGAAAGAACAGTTGTACGCAAAGTTCTCGAAATGTGAGTTCTGGTTGAGAGAAGTACAGTTTTTGGGGCATATAATTTGTAAGGAAGGGGTAAATGTGGATCCTTCAAAGGTAGAGGCAGTGATGAGTTGGAAAGCTCCAAGAACACCATCTGAGATAAAGAGTTTTCTGGGATTGGCTGGATACTACCGCAGATTCATCAAAGATTTTTCTAAGATTGTGGGACCGTTAACCAAGTTAACTCGGAAGGATGTAAAGTTTATGTGGGGTAACGAACAAGACAAGGCCTTCCAAATATTAAAAGAACTGTTGTGTCAAGATCCAATCCTTGCTTTGCCAAGTGGATCTGAAGATTTTACAGTATATTGTGATGCATCTTTGGCTGGTTTAGGATGTGTATTAATGCAGAGAGATAGGGTAATTGCTTATGCTTCCAGACAGTTGAAACCACATGAAAAGAACTACCCGACTCACGACTTGGAGCTAGCAGCAGTAGTATTTGCGCTCAAATTGTGGAGACATTACTTGTATGGCACCAAATGTGTTATTTGTATAGATCATAAGAGCCTGCAGTATGTGTTCACTCAGAAAGAATTAAATATGAGACAGAGACGCTGGGTAGAATTGATAAAAGATTATGACTGCGAGATCAGATATCACCCGGGAAAAGCGAATGTTGTGGCAGATGCCTTGAGTCGAAAAGGGAATGGAAGCTCTATTCAATTTATGAGAATTGAGATAGTATATGATCTGATAGATAGACTAAAGTCTGCTCAGTTGGAAGCCCTTAAAGAAGAAAATTTAAAGACTGAGTTAATGAAAAAGAGAAAAGATGAATTGAATGACGATTCTCGTGGATTAAAAACATTTAAAGCTCGTGTGTAGGTGCCTAAGCTTGGAGAATTAAGACAATTAATTTACCCAGGAAGCACTAAAATGTATAACGATCTGAAAGTGCTTTACTGGGGCCTATGATGAAAGCAGATGTGGCACATTTTGTGGAATCGTGCCATATTTGTGCGCAAGTGAAGGCAGAACATCAGAGGCCTTATGGGTCTTTGAAGCAGTTAGAGATTCCTGAGTGGAAATGGGAGCACATCACAATGGATTTTGTAACAAAATTACCACGAACTCAGAGGAATCATGATATGATATGGGTGATAGTGGATCGTTTGACAAAAAGTGCTCATTTTCTAGCCACCTGTGAGACAGCTTCGTTGAGTAAACTGGCACAATTATACATAGATGAAATCGTTGCGAGGCATGGAATACCGTTGTCAATTGTGTCTGACAGAGATTCAAGATTTGTATCAAATTTTTGGAGGAGTTTGCAAAGAGAATTGGGAACCAGAGTTAATTTGAGTACAACCTATCATCCTCAGACAGACGGTCAGACTGAACGAACTATATAGACACTTGAGGATATGTTGCGAGCTTGTGTATTAGAGTATGGATGATCTTGGGATTCACACCCGCCATTAGTAGAATTTGCGTATAATAACTCTCATCACTCCAGTATTGGGATGCCTCCGTACAAAATGTTGTACGATCGTCGCTGCCGTACTCCGACTTGTTGGTTAGAGGCAGGTGAGAAATAGTTTGCAGGTCCCGAAATAGTACAGTTGACTGCGGATAAGGTTGCTATAGCCAGAGATAAGTTGAAAACAGCCAGAGAATGTATGCTGATCCGAAACGACGTCCGGTAAAGTTTGAGGTGGGGGAATTGGTATACTTGAAAGTTTCTCCGTGGAAAGGTGTAATTCGCTTCGGCAAACGTGGGAAGTTAGCTCCCCGTTTCATTGGTCCTTTCCGTATCCGTCAAATTGTGAATGATCAAGCAGTTACACTAGATCATCCTACAGAGCTTGCTAGGATTCATGATACATTTAATGTCTGTTATCTGAGAAAGTGTAAGATTGATGATGAAAGCCAGATTCTCTCGGTGCATGAGTTGAAAGTTGATTCCAAGAAGAGACTTATAGAAGAACCAGTTGAACTACTAGATCGAAAGGTGACCAAACTTCGAAAGAAGCAGATACCTATGGTATTGGTCAAATGGAAACACAGTCTAGGTTCTGATCTAACCTGGGAGACTGAGGCGGAAATGAAAGAAAGGCATCCCCAGTTATTTAAGCCGGAAAGGATTCCGAGGACGGAATCCTCTTAAGGAGGGGAGATTTGTAACACCCGCAAACAAGGGCTAGTAGATTAGCGGGTTTACGGTATGTATTTGTTTGTGTTTTAAATTGCTTTAATTAATTAGGTGATTAATTAAGTGGTATTAGTTTATTAATTAACTTATTAAATCATTGAAATTTGAATAAGTATGTATGTATGAGTGGCCGTATGTATGTATGTACATGCATATAGTGGGTTCTACACGTAGGGTGTATGTGGGAGTATGGTGCCACCTACCTTTGCATGTACATTTGTGAGTGTGTGTGTGTCATCTATCTCATTACCTCAATATTCAAGAAGTGTATGTGGGTGTGCTTTGTTTCCCTGCCTAGAAGAAAACCGAAAGAAAAGAAAAGAATCAGAAATCCATTTGATTGTGTGATTTAATCCAGATTAAGGTTGGTATATATAATTATGTTATGTTATTACTTATCATTAATATGTCTTTCATATGAATCTGTAATCATAAGTGATTACACAGGTCTTTGCATGATTAGAATGAAGAACACCATGATCGGTTTAGGAAGAAAAGGATTTTATGATTTTGTGTATTTATATGACTTATATGTTAAATATGATGTTCATAACATGAGAATGTGTTTAATGTGTTTAATGTATGTTTCTGGAATGATAGTTATGAATTTATATGAAATCTGGGTTTTATGAGTTCTTGGTGAAGCTATGATGTTCTCGGATTGTTGGAGAAGATAGGAAAACCGATTGTGACTAAATCCGATTACTTTGGAAATCCAAATCTTTAAATCCGGAAGTTTTGAATACCGATACTTGAATTATGGGAAACCCAAATCCGAATACTATGTTTATGAAATCCTAAACTTGGAAAGTGATTTAAGTCAGAATCCGAATGATGAAATCCGACACATGAAATCCGAAACCCAAATCCGGAATTTAAAATCCGGGATTTAGTAAAATCCGATACTTATGATATTGGAAACTTGAAATCCGATTAAGATAAAACAGAGATTGGAACCCATCGGATTCCTAAATCCGACAGTTATGAAATCCTAATAGATAGTTGCGGATTTTGGGAAAATCCGATACCTTGGTTGCGGATTTTCAAGAATCCGAAAGAGAGAATCCGATAGTTTTGAAATCCGATACTTTTGAGTTTCAATTGTATTTGTTCATTGATTTTTAAATGTATTGAATTAATTATAAATATATGATGAGATATATTTATGAGATATGGACTGATTGGTTGTTATTATGTTTTCAGGGAATCAAAAGGCTCAGTAATTTAAGAATTCTGAGTGCTTCATCTGAAAGGTGAGTGGATGTTGGATGCGAATGGTAAAGATTGTGTTTAATATTACTGATGTGAGGTATGATTGTATGTGATGGTTTGATATTGGAACTGTGGATTGTGATTATTATGTATTTGACTGATGCATGAATATTTGTTTGATACACACTCTTAGTATGATTTTGAGTTGCGTTTGAGAAGTCAGCTATGCGTGGAATTGGGCCGGGCTCGTTTACTAGTTGGTTGAACAGTGGTAGCCTTACTGTTGCATATGTTGCTTGAGAGTGAGATTTCACTGTGCCAATTCAGGAGAGGGCTATCGGTAAACCTTTGCTTTGGCCGGCATTGGTTGTAGGTTCTGCGCCGAACCGCCGGTCTTCTTAGAGTTGTGATTACATGATTAATATTGGCTTGATGTTTGCTTTTGGGTTTAGCCTCTACTCACTTAGCTTTGTGCTAATCCCCACTGTTGTTGATTTTTTTGCAGGTTTATATTTGAGTGCTTGTGGAAGGAAAAGTTGACTTGACTCTAATGTCTTGATTTAAATGAAACGAGCCAGTTTATTTTGTAACACATAATTATGTTTGTTAGATTTTGAGAACAGATATTTTGTTTATAATTGATTGTAAATGTTTGTGAATGAAAAGTATGTTTAATTAATTAAAGCTTCCGCGGCGCAGTTTAAAAAAAATGGCTTAGATATTACGGTGTTACATTTTCTTTCTTTTTACCATCTCAAACACCTTACTCTTCCCTTTATCTATTTGTGAAGTTGGAACGGACTCAGCTTCAACACATTTTGGCAAATTAGCTTGAGGAAGGTTGGTGTGAGCATCTTGAGATGTTTCTTCATGTGGAGTTTCTGGTTGAGCTTGTGAAGTTGTGGTAATTTGGACTGTTGGAGCCTGTTGTTGTTGGGAAAGCTGATCTACAGTACTCATAAACTGATCATGAGCTTGTTCCTCAAATTGTACTTCCTCTGTATGCTCCCCCTCAACCTTATCATCACATTTATTTGATTCTTCCTCTCCCTTTTTGTCATCATCAATAGGGAAGGGTCTGAATGTGAGCACGAAGCTTTCCAAGTTGGCTACTGAAGTCGAAAGATCATGAAGTTTTTGAATCAACTTGGCTTTATCATTTCTCCTCTTTTTATGCAGGAGCTCAAACTGAGGTTGTAGATATTTCATAATGACTTGAGCATCGTTGGTCATCAGCTTGGGCTCCTCAGGTCTTCTTCTTACCTCAAAGTCCTCCTGTCCAGTGGAGGAGTGTATTTCCACCGTAGGAGTGGCTGTTAAGTGTTCCTCTATAGGTAAGGATGTGGGTCCCATATCCAAAGGTTGGTGCTGACCAATGGAATCAAGGGGGCCAGAATGGAGACCCTGTAAACCTTCCTGGTGTATGAAAGGTTCATTGACAGGTCGTGCTAGAGTGTCTAAGAATGGAAGAGAAGAATGATCAATTTCGTGAGGTATGGTAGTGGGGCGAGCTAGGCTTAGTGGTGAGGAGGGGGTATTTGACCCTGGGGATTGGTCAGTATTTCAATGTTACCTTCATGGGGCTGTGAAGGCACAGAAGTAGGCTCTCCCATGGCACTAGTAAGTATGGGCTGAGTAGACACCATACCCGGTTTAGGCGTAAGGGTTGAACTGAGCCTTGAGGTTGGCACCTTAAGAGAAGGTGTATCCCCCTCAACTCCTACCGGTGGAGGTATCAATGTGATATCAGCTCCAGAGTCCTTTTGAGGTGAAGGACTACCTTTGGCAGACTTTCTAGTATAGGTGTAGGATATTTCCTTGATAGCAGTGGGCTGACCAAGGTTGGCTATAGATTGTAAGATAGATGAAGATGTTTGAGGTGGAGGAGAGGGGTTAGACTGAGTTGGGCTTGACTCAGTCCTATCTCCTAATTTTGGAGATGGAGAAGTAAAAGAGAGAGAAGGAGATAAGGGATGCGAAAGTATACCTGCTGCACCTAGCAGTGGAGACTCAGAGCTAGGAAACAAACTCCTTTGCTCAGAACTCGAAGTTGTGGATGAAATTATTTGAGCACGGGGTCTCAGCTGAGTCCTAGGTTGATCAGTTTGAGAGGATTTAGCATCAGAACCAGCATCGTCACCCACTTCTTCCGCAGCTTCCTCCTCTGTCTCAGCTTCACTTGACTCAGGAGTCGGAAGCTGTACATACACCCTCATCTGAGCACTCATCGTGGGGTGCTCAGGGAAAATATCATGGGAGAACATTCTGTAGCTGAGAACAGGAGTAGGGGTTGATCCATATTGGGCAGTATATCTTCCACCCAACCTGTCCTCGATGACCATGGATATAAATCTTACGAAGGGCACAATGGTGTCCCTTATGTTCTTCGTCACCAATGACTTGAATGCCTCAAAGATCAACTCAGCATAATCCAATCGTCGATCATAAAATAAGTTGTATAACACTTGCATTTCAAAGTCATTAACATTATCCAGGCCACCCACCTTGTATCCAAGGGAACGAACCACAGTGGATACCATAAATCCCCATGCTGTTTGGAAAACAGATTTCCGTATTACGCCAATAACTTGAGGATGACCCATTAAGGGTAAAACGCTTCGTGATATTTCCATAGAAACCGTCTCCTCATACTGATTATGAACCGGGAGATGAAGAATTCGGAGAAGACAATTTGCATCGACTTCTATCGCCACTTGTCCACTTAGGACGGTACCCCATATAACCGGTTGAGTTGCATCCAGTTTACACGTATACCAGAATTCCGTGAGAAGTTGAGGGATGAGCACAGCAGGACCACGAAGAAATGCATGTGCCAGGGGTCCCTTGTGAATGTAAGAGACCTACTCTTCATATCCCCTGCCAATTTTGGACTTTGGAATGTCGATACAGGCGATGACATTGTTTTGCTTGTAGATGGGGAGTGCGTTTTTCTTGAAATTACCACCACGGATCATTTGTTCAGTCAAATTAAGAGTATAACCCTCCATTGAAATCGAACTTATCGTATTGGATTGCACTTAGCACTAATAAGGATTAGCACTGAGCAATGAACTCTGCACACAGCAACGTTAGGGTTTAAGAGAATGGAGAAGAATAATTTGAAAGAGTAAATGAAGTATGATGAAAAATCTCTCTTATTTATACCTTTTCAATGTGAGAGAAAAGTTACCGTTATCGGAGGGAAATAAATATGACCGTTACCGTAAAAACGTCACGCAGTTTGTTACAAAGGCTAAATTTATTGTAAGTTACCCAAACACATACTGTTATATTGAACCGGATTCTAACAGGATTAATGATATTTTTCTGATAAGAATATAAAAAGTTTCTAAGCGACTGATGTTTATTTACGGACACACCGTAAATATGTTGGACTTACCATATTATTGGACATACCATTTCTTAGGACTAACCTAGACATGTGGAACTGACCACACTTTGGAGCGGAGTACTCAGCTGATCCTGTGTGTTCAGCTTAGATGGAGCACTCAGCTTTAGATTTAGCACTCAGCTTAGATTAAGCACTCAGCTCAGATTGACACTTAGTCAAATGTAGCACTTAGCAAAAATTTAACAGAGATCAAGAATGGAACATACTGATTAAGGGTTGAGCATGCCAAGCGTGCCGAGTAGAGTTGTAAGTCTTGTGCCTTCAATTGGTTTAGTGAAGATATCTGCAAGCTGATCTTTAGTGTCAATGAAGACTAACTCTATCTTTCCCTTTTCTACTATATCTCTGATGAAGTGATGTCTTATCTCAATATGTTTGGTTCTTGAGTGAAACACTGGGTTGTGTGTAATGGCAATAGCACTTTGATTGTCACAAAATATAGGAGTCTTTGAATAATACAAGTCAAAGTCCTTAAGCTGATGTTGCATCCACAGTATTTGAGCACAACAGCTCCCTGCAGCTACATATTCAGCTTCAGCTGTTGAAATTGCCACTGAGTTTTGTTTCTTGCTTGTCCAGCTAACTAATTTTCCACCCAAAAGTTGACATCCTCCAGTAGTACTCTTTCTATCAAGACCACATCCTGCGAAGTCTGAATCTGAGTACCCTATCAGCTCAAATCCTGATCCTTTGGGATACCACAAACCTAAGTTTGGTGTTCCCTTCAGATATTTGAGTATTCTTTCAACAGCTAGCAAGTGTGATTCCTTTGGATCAGCCTGATATCGTGCACAAACACATGTAGCAAACATTATATCAGGTCTGCTTGCTGTTAAATAGAGTAATGAACCTATCATTCCTCTAAATGTAGTCTCACATATAGATTTTCCATCAATGTTCTTATGTAGCTTGACATTGTGTAACATTGGAGACTTTGCGGGATGGCTTGAGTCTAATCCATATTTCTTAATCAGATCAAAGACATACTTGCTCTGATTAATAAATATACCATCTTCTTTCTGATAGATTTGAAGTCCCAAAAAGTAAGTCACCTCACCCATCATGCTCATTTTGTATTGATTAGACATTATCTTAGAGAACCAATCACACAGACCTTGGTTTGTTGAACCAAAGATAATGTCATCTACATAGATTTGAACCAGAATGACATGTCCTCTGCTCTTTCTTATGAATAGAGTTTTGTCAATACTTCCTCTAACAAATTCATTTGAGAGCAAATAGGTGGACAATGTATCATACCAGGCTCTTGGATCTTGCTTGAGTCCTTACAAAGCCTTGTATAACTTATAGACATAATCTGGATATTTAGAATCAATAAAACTAGGGGGGTTGTTTCACATAGACCTCCTCCTGTAGTGCTCCATTTAGGAATGCACTTTTACCATCCATTTGATACACTTTAAAGTTTTTGAAGGCTGCATAGGCTAGAAACAACCTTATAGCTTCAATCCTTGCAACGGGGGCAAAGGTCTCATCATAATCAATATCTTCTTCTTGTCGATACCCCTGAGCTACTAGCCTCGCCTTGTTTCTGATCACTACTCCATCCCTGTCCATTTTATTTTTATAGACCTACTTAGTGCCTATAATTGTTTTTCCTTTGGGGGTAGGGACAAGGGTCCAGACCTTATTTCTTTGGAATTCTGTCAGCTCCTCTTGCATAGCCTCAATCCAATCTTCATCTTTTAGAGCCTCTTCAGTCTTCTTTGGTTCCATTTGAGATAGAAAACTAGAGTAGGCAACATAGTTTGCATTTGCCTTAGATCTAGTTAACACACCATCTTCAATGTTCCCAATGACATCATCAAGAGGATGATCTTTTAATACTCTGAAGGTTGTAGTAGGAGACTGAGGTTCTGGGTCTGATTCAGAGCAGTGTTTCTCAGGCTGAATAGGACTTACTTCTTCAGTCTGAGTAGGAATTGGAAGATCACTTAGATCTTCAATCTGACATGTACCTGATAATTCACCGAGACTCCCAGGTTGATTATCTTCAATATTGATAGTTTCTTTCGATGATGCACATTTGTCAGATTTATCACCATCATCATCATCAGAATCATCCATAACATACATGGGATTTGATGTGAGATCTTCTTTGTTCCTCTCAAGCTCACTCAGACTAACTGGGTCAGCTTGAGCTCTGTCGGATTCGTCAATACTTGTTTCATCAAATGTAAAATGTACTGACTCTTCAATTAATTTTCTTTTAAGATTAAAAACTCTATACACTTTGGAGATTGAAGAATATCCAACAAATATCCCTTGATCAGCTTTGGGTTCCAACGTATGGAGCTGATCTCTTTGGTTTAGCACATAGCATGTTGAACCAAAAATGTGGAATTATCCAATGTTGGGTTTTCTGCCATAATACATCTCGTAAGGTGTTCTACCATGTCTTTTAACTATCATTGATCTATTCTAGGTATAACAGGCTGTACTTACAGCTTCTGCCCAGAAGCTCAGCTTGAGCTTTGCCTCACATAGCATGGTTCTGGCAGCTTCAATTAAGGTTCTATTTCTCCTTTCAGCAACTACATATTTTTGTGGAGTTCTTACAGATGAGAAGTTTTGGATAATTCCTTTCTCTTCACAAAAGCCTTCAAGGGTTGAGTTTCTAAACTCAGTCCCATGATCACTTCTAAGCTGCTTAATAGACTTACCCTTTTGCAACTCTTCTTGTCTTATGAAGCTGATTAACTCATATGCAGCTTCACTTTTGGCTTTTAAGAAGACCACCCAAGTGAATCTTGTGAACTCATCAACAATCACTAGAGTATACTTTTTGCCACTTAGGCTTCGGGTGCTAATAGGTCCAAATAGATCCAAGTGCAACATATGCAATGGTTTCGTAAATGAAAAGTTCTGTTTGGACTTGAAGGATCCCTTGTGATGTTTTCCCATTTCACAAGCCGAGCAGAGTTTGTCTTTAGCAAATGTGATCTTAGGCTGACCAAAGACTAACTCTTTGCTAGACAGTTTGTTAATATATTTGAAATTTAGGTGTGACAGTCTTTTGTGCCACAACCAACTCAGCTTGGGAGTTGAGTCAAAATACAAACAGGTTTCTGTTGAAGGATCTGCAGAGCTGAGATCTAACAAATAGATATCTCTCTCTCTTTTTGCCATTAATATTGGTTTTCCCTTCTTATCATAAATTGTCCCTGCATGCTTTCTGAAGGTGACTTCATAATCCTCATCATACAGTTGACTGATACTTATCAAATTGTGTTTAAGGCCTTCAACATATTCTACCTTTTTGAAAGTGACTTTTCCAGTAGTTATCTTTCCATAACCTTTAGTCCTTCCTTGAGAATTATCCCCAAATGTCACCTTGGGTCCTTCATTGTTTTGGAATTCACATAGAATCCCCTTGCTTCCTGTCATGTGCCTTGAGCATCCACTGTCTAGATACCACTTGTAGGAGCCCTGCACATGATCAACTAAACATATTAGTTTCTTTTTGGAACCCACAGTTTGGTGGGTTATGAGGATGAGCACTTAGCTGTTCCTTTAGAGTTAGACTAATCAGCTCGAACAGATTCTGGGTCTGTTTTGGCCTGATCATTCTTTACGTTTTCAGGTCTAAGATTGGTACTTACACAATCTTTGGCCTCATGACCTCTATCACCACACTTATATAGCATTTTCTTCTAAAGATGGGTGTTTGGGTGATTTCTTTGAGTCTTTTTACCAGCATTTAAGAGAGTTTCAGAGTGTTTAAGTTCATCTTTTAATTTTGAAATTTCAGTTTTCAAACTAGATTGAACTGTGAGAGAGGTTTTGAAGTCATTCAACAAATAGTTAAACATTAGACATTTTTGTTCATCAGTTTAAGAGCTAAAGTTATTTACCTTATACATTGAGGCAGGATCCCAGTTACTGTTTTGCTTACTCAGCTTAGCCGCTTCTGCTAGATCCTCATCAAAGGAACTGTCTTCTAACTCATAGTCAACTTGTTCCTCATCATCCTCAATGGCCATCAAACACCTATTTGGCTCATCATCATCTGAAGTAGATGATTCAGTGTCCCAAGTCTCAGCAAGAAGACCTTTGGTGTTTTCATCTGGCTTGCCTTTGAGTCTTTGATATTTCCTTTTGTATTTATCAGCTCTGTAGGCATTCTTGTCAGCTACTGAAGCTGATTTTCCCTTCTTAACTCTGCACTCAACAGCTATGTGTCCTATCCTTTGACAGTTATAGCACTTAGCTTTCTTAGGATCAAAAGTAGACTTACCAATTTTGCTTCTGTCAGGTTGACCCCTTCCTCTTCTGAACTTTCTAAAGTTTCTTGCTAACATTGCCATTTGTTCAGTAAGAGCATCCATCTCTTCATCATCTGAACCGGAGTTAGGACTTACTTCCTCAGATTCAGATTCAGAGTCAATCTCAGTTTGAGACTTTTTAGATCCCTTCTTCTTCTTTTCTGCAATTAATGCAGATCCAACATTGTTTATAGATTCTTTTAGTTGTTGTTGGGCCACTTTCTTCTGTTCCATGATCTGTTGATGATTTAGAAGGAAACCATAGATAGATCTGAGATCATATTTTCCTAAGGTTCCTCTAGCATGAAGTGCAATGGTGATCTCTTTGAATTGTACTGGTAACACATCCAAGAACTTGAGTACCAACTCATTCTCATCTTTCTTGACACCTACTAACATCAGATCATTTATCAAGCATTGAAATCTGGTAAACAAATCTGCCAGAGTTTTATTCTTTTTAGCAAAGAAAGTCTCATAAGAACGACTCAGATTTGTCTTCTTATGTTGCTTGACCAAGTCAGTGCCTTCATACGTAACACTGAGAGTATCCCACATCTCTTTTGCAGTTTGGCACCCAGTCACAGTTTGCAGAAGAGGATTTTTCAAAGCATTTGCTATAATGCTCTGTGCCTTGTCATCAAGGTTGAACAGTTTACGATCTTCCTCAGTCCAAGATGCTTCAGGCTTGGGAGTTTCTCCAGAGGGAACAGTTTTGTTGGTATATGACTTGATTGCTTGCTAGTAGACATCTTAACCTCTTGACAGCGGATCTTGATCTTCAACTTATGAAGAAACTTGCTCTGATACCAGTTGTTGGTCCCAAAGAGGGTAAACAAGCAACCGATACAGTGTAGAAGGGGGGGGGGTTGAATACACTTTAAACAAATAATCAAATTAATCAAACGTATATTCAATAATCAAACAGAACAATAACTATTATCACTATCTAATCAAATCAACAGGATGATTTGATATTACAATGATTATAACCTCAACTCTCTCTAAACACTCTTGAATCACAAACTAATTGATGATCGAACTTCTTGTTAAAACTGATTAACAAGAACTCTTGAAAACTCTCTGGAACTTTGAACTTACAAAGTTATCGCAACACACGCGTATCAAGTATCACGAACACACGTACATTTTGCAACTTATGCAGTCTTGCAACTTATGCAGTCGTCGTTGTGTCTTCGTCTATGTATTCGTGTGTTAAACCCATAAGAAGGTTTATACTTATACTTGATATGTCTACGAACAAATCGTAGTTTAAAGATAGAACTTATCTTTCTTTTAAAACCGAAACAAACTCCTTAATTAGAACATATCTAATTAATTCCGTTTGAAATCTCTATCCAACTAATAGATAGTTTAAATTAGGTTTAGATATCCTAATTTAAATGTCGTAGATATCGAAAGTTTATAATAGAATTTAGAACTTACTTAAATTCTTGAACTGACTTCTGACGCTGAGCTGACTCACTCAGTCTTGACCTTGACAAGCTGAGTTATTGAATCTTGGGCTCTTGAATCTTCAAGTCTTCAAGTCTTCACTCTTAAAACCTATCTCAGCTTAGAAGTCACTTAGCTATCTAGTACTTACATAGAAAACTCTATATCTGTTTATACGCTGACTACTCAGCCCAAGCTGACTAGTCAGTCTATAACAGACTTACATAATTCCTAACTCTTAACCTATCCGTTGGGAAAAATAGGCTTATAAATAAATCCTCTTTTGTTGACACAAAAGTATACAACTTGTTTATATAATTGTACGTATTAACATTAACATATGTGCACATATACATATATATATTCAATCAAATATATTCTAATCCATAATCTACAAAATAAGCTTCATCAAATGGCCAAGCTTCAATAGTCAAGATCCGAGTTCAAGTAGAAGTCGATGTTGAAGCCTCATACAAATAAACATTCAAAGTCTATGAGCTTACAAAATAAATAATCAATTAAGTTTAAACTTTTATAAAAATCATAAGCTTGGAAGTCAAAACATAAATTCCCATTTTGGCAAATACTAAACACAATCTTCTATTGAAATAAGACAAAACCATATTTAGCAAAAGGAATCTCCCAAAGAGGTAAACTTCCAACATGCTTTGTGCATTTGGTTTACAAACTACCATTTTCATGATTAAATTCAAACTTAAGAAGTATGGCACTTACCCAACTTTTCTAAAGCTTCTTTTAAGTGCATTTTTATAGTAAAAATGGGTTGTGTGTGGTATTGGTAAAAGCCCAACGTCTATATGCACAAGGCTCAAAAATCTCCAGCAGTGCGACGGTCGATTCCACGGTCGACCATGGATCAACCGTGGATCGTCTGGACACTTTTTGAGCATCAAACTTTTTCCTTATTTAAAGCAACTCAAGTCTTGTGTTTTACTCACCTCTTGCAATCTGAAAAAACACAGAATACATAAAAATCTTGTGAGCTCATATTCCTTGATAATATAATCTTTCAAGATCAAGAATCAAGCAAGAGTGAAAGCCTTGAAGTTCATATACTTCATTACATTCATATACATTTGTAATAGTGTGAGGATAATCTCTAGCCTATAGAATTAGAGAGAAGTGAGGATCTACTCTAACCTTTCCAATTAGAGTGAAGTGAGGTTTATCTTAACCTTGTTTGCAAGAGTGAAGTGTAATTCTTGTAAGCTAAAGAGAGAAGTTGTAAAAGGTTTATCTCTACCTTTAAAGAGAGAAGTTAGTGGAGCAACTCTTGGTGGGTGAGGCCAAGGAGTGGATGTAGAGCAAGGTTGTTAACCCTTGCTTGAACCACTATAAATCATTGTGTCCAAACTACTTCATTGGTGATATCTTTCTTCCTTAAACTCTTTAATTACTTGCAAATATTGATAAAAACTTCAAAAAGTGGGCATATAACCTATTCACCCCCTCTAGGTTCTAACACTATCATCTATACATATCTATAGTTTGTCTCATCAAATCTAATTCTTCTAAACATGAGACTAACAGGGTCACGTCAAATAAGAAACTTACGATTGTACATAACCGTAACAATAGATGATACAACACCTTCTAATGATTTAAGCTTCCATTTTACTTGCACATTAGTCCAACACCTGCTAAAAAAGTCATAAAAATATGCTTTGTCGAGCTTTTCTTGATGCATAATCACAAATAACAGTGTCAAGATCAATATTTTCTAACATATCTTTCTCTATACTAAAATGGCTAAACCATTGAGTCTTTCTTGAGACATTTTTGACCTCAAATAATTTTTTAGTAATTTAATTTTTGAAAAACTTCTCTCGGAAAATGCTAATGTTACATGTATAGTTAACAATATTCTATATGCAATTAAAACATTTGGATAACAACGAGCAGCTTTAACAAACTCTAATATTTCCACCGCCAACATCTTTATAGTTGGTAAAGTCATTTGCAACACTTTTAGTTGGGAAAAAATATCATTTGAATCCACATCATAAACATTGTTGTGAGAAAATGTTGTTGAAAACTTAACACAACAATTTTGAAGTTTAATATCATCCAATGATTTTAATTTATTTGAATCGTATAAAAATCCAAAAATACTTTCAAATGTTTTTAATTGATCAAATATATTATTCAATGAATTATTTGCATATCTACTACAACCAAGAAATACTCGACTCTAAAGGATTCTTCAATTAAATGTGTTTGATCTTCACTATTAGTTTCGTCATATTGTTTTTTTCCTAATAACACGTCATTTTTTAGGAAATATAGTTTCTACATCCATATCATATGCAATGGTTTTAGCAACATTCATACTTGAAATAAACCCTTCGTTTCTATATTTCTCAAAATATTTTATTAAACCATCTATTTGATTAATAATAGAATCAAATGCATATAGTTAAAGATTGTAACTTTTTACTCACCATATTAATAGCAAATAGAATATCATACCAAATAACAATTCCAAGTAAAAATTCAAAATTCTCTAAGTCACTAACCAAACTTTCGGCTTCACTCTTTGATTTTGCATCCTGACATGATTTTGATAATTCTATTAAAGTTAATTTTATTTGAAGAGCTTGAAATCTAATAGCTTTGACATTATTCACTATACTCTCTCAACGAGTATTGGATAAAGATTTCACATTAAAATTTGGAACATTATCAAACAACAATTTCCATCTTTTCATAGAATTAGAAAATAATGTTAGAACTATATTTTATGTTTGTGGTCTAATTACATTTTAGTGCTTAAATAGATAATTTTGTACTTAATATGTCACTATTAGGGATATGTATAAATAGTGACATTAGCCTTTCCTTATTGTAACCTTTGGCATTTATTCAAGTAATACAACACACACTTAAAGGTGTTCTTACCAAATGCTCTCATCTTGATTCTATCTTGTGCTCATATTTTGCTCTACAATTGGTATCATAACCTAATCTTTGATAAGAAAAGGCTTGTGATTGAAGAATTCAAGTGATAACAACAACATTCAAAGCAAATCATCGGAATTTCAAAGGTTTGGGTCAACATTTTTGAAACTTTCTAATTTCAATCAATTCGTAACTGAAAATGGAAGATTAGTAGCTTGTTAAACTCGCAATCATCATTGGAATAGGTCTGTGTAAGTCCGCGATCTTGAATTACAACAGATTGTAGTGAATTGGAGTTTTTGATTTTTTTCAAGTTTGAAACAATTTTTATCCAAAATGTATTCTATTGTCTGATTTTTGTTGTAAAGTTGATTCAAAAGTGTAATTCGCTAGTATACGAAGCTAGTGGAAAGAAAAATTTTCGAATTTGATCAAAATTCGAAGGATTTTGAATCTTGGAAGTTGGCGGATTGCAATGTGAAGGAACTTGCGGATTTCGTCTCAAGAACTATCGGATTTATTCAAATCCGAAGGTTTCTATCGGATTTCGATATTATTCTAAGTGTCGGATTTAGGGATTGGATTTGGAGTTGCAGATTTGGATTTACAGCGGTTTTGAGTTGATTTGAATTGCGGATTAGGCTACTATCGGATTACAATTGGATCATCATATCTGGTTGGATTGGTTGTTTTCGGATTTGCTTACTCGGATTTGGGTATCGGATTTCAAGAATATTTGAATTCCGGATTTTGGTCTACGGATTTTCAAAGGAATTTGGAAGTTCTCGGATTTACACATCGGATTTCCAAATTATCGGAATTTGGAAGTTCTCGGATTTATACAATCGGATTTCCAAGAATTGGAATTTGAAGGAATCGGATTTCCACTTCAATCGGATTTCCAAATTGTCGGAATTTGAAGCTATCGGATTTCCAACATTATCGGATTTCTAAGTTGTCAAGCAATCGGATTTCTCATTTTTATTGAGTTGCTGTTCATCGGATTTGTGTTAAACATATTTCAAAACTTACAGAATTTTCAATCAATATCTTTCTAAGAAAAGATCATGAAGCAAAAATGAGTACATACAGTGAAACCCTTTCATTTGGTTCTGACACAAAATCACCTGTCTTGTATAGAGGTGAGTATCATGTCTGGAAGGGACGATTCATGGACTTCATTGATGACAATGAGTAGTATGGTGAAGAAATGAAGAAGAGTATACTTGAAGGAAATGGAATTTTCAGAATAGATCAAGAAGCTAACCCTAACCATAATCCACCTTTAGATGAAGTTCATAGGGAAAAGCTTCCAAGCGAATACACAGCTGAAGAAAAACACAGGGCCACTGCAGATCGAAAGGCAAAATATTACTTGAAACATGGTCTTTCATCAGAGTTCTATATTAAGGTTATTGGCCTAAACATAGCTAAAGAAATATGGGATGAGATAAAAAGCTAGATGGAAGGCACTGAATCTGGAGTCTGGATTAAAGAGACAACTTTGGTCAACTCTTTTGACCACTTTAAAGCCAGAGAGGGTGAAGCATTAATTGAAACTTACTGTCGATACTGTAAACTACTGAATGATTTAAGAAACCAGAAACTGGATGATTATTCAAACTTAACAAAGAACACAATGTTGGAATATGCCCGCTGACACGAACGAGTTAATGGCACTACCGATGAGGTATAGGCCTATTGGGTCACACACCAAGTATTGATTCCGGCAACACGATCAAGCAAAAGAGAGGAAAAGGCCAAAATGGGTTTTGGCAGGATGGTACACGGGCCGTGTCCAGTCCAACATACACGAGGCGTATTATCTCAGTTCAAGGTCGTGTAGTTTGGGCCTACACGGGCCGTGTAGATGAACACGTGCCGTGTAGTGCCCGATAGACACGGGCCGTCTTAGCCTAATTGGGGCCGTGGACTTTGGGCCTACACGGGTCGTGTACGTTCGCGTAACGGCAGAATTAACAGCCTTAAACACTTGGTTTAATGGGGTTAACTTCTTATAATTGTGGTAGACAAAGAGACCACGAGTTATCTGCTCTAGTAGAGGCTTTTGGCTAACACTTTGTCTCTTGGTTGATACTAGAACTCTCTCTCTCTCTCTTGTTCATCTTGTTCTTGGTGTTCTTGAGCACAATAAGCAAGAAACTCTTGCACTTTATTGTTGTTTTGGTGATTGCACATCAACTTGCTAGCACTTGGGAATCAAACAATCTTGGGGTGGAATTCATTGGAGGAGTTCTATATTGGATTCTCAGCTACTTGGCAAGAAAGGTTTTCTATGAGACTTGAATTGAGGTATAAACCTTTCTACTTATTTTGTTTACATTTTAGTTGCAATTCCATTGTTAGACTTTGGTCCATGGGAAGTATTCGTTGTTTGGCATCGATTTTTGTTACATGCTTTGCTTCCGTTGCTACTTGTTTTTGCCAAACGATTACCTTCAGTGGTATCAGAGCCATATCTAACATGGCTTTGCACTATTGAGTCTAGGAAAACCATAAAAATGTTTTTGGATAAGAAAAGTGTTTTCTAAAAATTGGTTTTTCCATTGAGACTCTTGTTGTGCTAGAATAGATTTATTCGTAGACGTGTTAATATATTTTAGTTTATATATTTATATATTTGTTGTAACTTGGCATTAAGTGTACACAAATATATACTTATAAATGTATATATGAATATGTGTCTCAAAAATGGTTTGGTACACTAATGCATATGTACAAGGATTGTCCTTTTGGTGCCTTTGATGTTATGACAATCTTAACTAAAATATAGATATATATTTATATATCATGGTTATGTGTGGCACATCATGTTTTTATTTGATATGTTTGGTTTGATTCGGTAACAAGATATGCCCCTAGACCTATGTGTTGTGGTGATTGATTATTTTTGGTTTTTGGCGGCCTGCGTGCTGTATTGTTGTAACAATATTTGT
Organism: Dittrichia graveolens; assembly: GCA_038502395.1. Lineage (NCBI taxonomy): Eukaryota > Viridiplantae > Streptophyta > Magnoliopsida > Asterales > Asteraceae > Dittrichia > Dittrichia graveolens. The sequence continues at coordinate 35,573,727 of JARJIL010000005.1, forward strand.
TTATTTACTTATTGGTGCGGCTTGCACGCCGTTTCTTTTATTCTATGTATTTTTATAAATAGTATAGGATTGCGACCTGCATGCCGTTTATATATATTCTATGTATTTGTATATAGTATAGATTTAAAACCGGAATAGTCAACGGGAGTCATGGTGATGACGTCTTGGCGAGAATGGAATCAACATGTTATTGGAGGTGTTGGATTCAGTGGGAGCTCACCTAATGAGACCATATCTTGTCCCTAGATTTTTTGGCCTTGTTTTCCCTGTTGTGGCTCACGGGGAAAACGCATAGAAATTTTGGGCATGTTAGCGAATCATATATATATAGATATTTGCGTGGTTGTATTTTATTTTTCTATGCGTGGATTAGGATTCGCATGCTAGACAATTTTTCCTATAAAATTAAATCAAATACAATGTTTGTTAAATTGGTTAACAATTGCGCGCGAATAGAATTGACAAAGAAAATATAAAGATGGTATTATATTAAAAGTGCTTAAAATCGTTTTGACACTTACTTTGTTAATTCACAAAAGTGTTTTTATAAACCGGAAACAAAATCCCGTTTTTCAAAATGTAAATCATGCACCATCCGTAAGATGACACCACCCGCATCTAACGAAGCAAGGATGATTGTCGAGCTAAGCACGAGTCTTCCTTGTGTAGTTGTGTGGAAGGTGAGTGGGGTAACTCGCATGATTGGTTGTCGAGCTAAGCACGAGCCAATTAATGGTCGAGAGTGCCACCCGTGTGTCTTGTCGGACGATTTACAATTTTAGTATATAATTCTTGGTTAGTTGTCGAGCTAAGTACGAGCTAAACAAAAATTATATATTAAGATTGGTGTAAGATAGGGATCAAACATGCCAACCGACATAATGGATGTCAACGGATCCCGCAAGTGTCTAAGAGTTGTAATAGAGATTACAATTGGTAAAATGGTTGCCGGCCTAAATAGTTTCGCCACGTGATCCGCGGTAAACCCGTCACGGTGCGAGGTGAAATAAGGTTCTTAGCCCTTGTTACAAATAAATTGTTTTGTTTAAAACTATGGGTACTTATTTTAACAAGAATTTCCAAACTAACTAAAACTACTTTGTTATTTTAGATGGCGTCTTCAAGCAACACCAACACCACCAACCATTTTTTTCTTAGAGTTTTCCTTTAAAAGGAGAAGCTCAATGGTAACAACTTCTTGGATTGGTTTAGGCAACTTAAACTTGTCCTACGCCAAGAAGGGAAGATGGTTACCATAGAGGAGGCCCTACCCAAGGCTCCTGCTGCCAATGCCACTCGGGCTATCCGATACGCTTATGAGAAGCATGTCAAGGATACCGAGGACATTACTTGCCTCATCCTAAGTATTATGATCCCCGAGCTCCAAAAGCAAATGGATCATTTGAGTGCTTTTGACTTGATCGCTCAGCTTAAGGAAATGTTCGAGCAGCAAGCGAGACAAGAGAGGTTTGAGTGTCTCAAGATGGTACTTGGTAGTAAGATGGCCGATGGCGGGAATGTGAGTGCTCACGTGTTGCGCATGAAAGCAAACGTGGAGCGCATGGAACGGCTCGGATTTACCATAGGGAGGGAGCTAGCCGTGGATTTGATCCTATGGTCCCTGCCCACCGCGTATGATCAATTCATTATGAGTTATCATATGCATAGTATGGATAAGTCCATTATGGAGCTTCACGGTATGCTTAAGACAACCGAGTCTAGCATGACCAAAAATAAGCCCGCCGTTCCAAATCCCGTTCTTGCTATAAGGGAGGGGCGAATCCAGAAGAAGAAGAGATCTGCTTATACCCCTAAGGGTAAGGGGAAGGGGAAGATTGGCGCTGCCAAGTCTAGCCCCGCTTCGGAGGGTAAAGGCAAGGGGAAGATGGTTCCCTAAGCTAAAACTCCGAATGGTGCGGAATGCTTCTTCTGCGGGAAGAAGGGCCATTGGCGCCATAACTGTCCGGGGTACCTAGAAGGTCTAAAGAAGGTCAAGGGGTTGAGCATCGGAGGAACTTCTGATTTAGGTACGTACATGATTGAACTCCATCATACTTCTACATCTGGTAGTTGGGTATTAGATACCGGCTGTGGCACTCACGTTTGTAATATTGTGCAGGTGCTAAGGACAAGTAGAAGGATGGAAAGTGGCGAGCTTGACTTGATTATGGGAAACAAGGAGATTGTCCCAGTCGAGGCTCGAGGAGAAGTTGAATTATCTTTTAATTCTGGTTTTTCCATATTATTAGTGAACGTATGCTATTCGCCGCTTGTGGCAAGAAACATTATTTCTTTTCATGCATTACACGACAATGGTTTTGGTTTTTCTTTTGATAATGGAGTTATCGTTTGTTCTAAAAATAATATTTGTTATTTTAAAGCTTATCCTTGTCGTGGTATTTATGAAGTAGATGCGTACATTAGTGATAATCGTTCAATCATGAATATTGATTCAACGTCTAAAAATGGTTTAGACAAATTGTCTTTGTGGCATGGTCGACTTGGCCATATAAACAAGACTCATATCGCCAAGCTCCAAGCGGATGGGATCTTGGAATCATTTGACCACGAGTCAAATGATGTATGCGAATCTTGTTTATTAGGCAAGATGACTAAAGCACCCTTTTCCGGTGTGAATGAGAGGGGTAAAGACTTATTGGACATTATACATTCCGATGTGTGTGGTCCGTTTAAGCATATCACAAGAGACAATTCTAGATACTTTGTTACCTTTATAGATGATTATAGTAGGTTTGGATATGTCTACTTGGTTAAACAAAAGTCCGAGACCTTTGAGGTCTTTAAGACTTTCCAAAACGAAGTAGAGAATCAATTGGGCAAAAAGATTAAGATACTTAGATCCGATAGGGGTGGTGAGTATCTTAGTCAAGAGTTTCGTGATCATCTTAAGGGTTGTGGAATTATCTCACAACTTACACCTCCTAGGACGCCACAATTAAATGGTGTCGCCGAGAGGAAGAACCGAACATTGTTAGATATGGTTCGGTCTATGATGAGTCACACCCAAGTGCCTATAAGCCTTTGGGGTTATGCTCTTGAAACGGCAACAAGAATCCTTAATCTCGTTCCAACGAAGAAGGTCGATAAAACACCTTTCGAGATGTGGCATGGGAAACCTCCTGTTCTAGCCTATCTAAAGGTTTGGGGTTGTCAAGCCTATGTACGACGTGAGGTAGATGACAAGTTGGAGCCCCGATCCGAAAAGTGTTATTTCATCGGATATCCAGCTGCGGGTATTGGATATATATTCTATAAACCTTCCGAGAACAAGGTATTTGTTGCTCGGAGGGCGGTCTTTTTAGAAAGAGAATTAGTATCCAATCAGCAAGGCGGGACTAAGATTGATCTTGAAGAAATTCAAGAGTCAACGGGTGAAAGACCTGACGTTGGCACTAGCCAACAACCTAGTGAGGTTGAGTCTGAGCATGACACTGCGGAGACTAATGTAAATCCGTTACCTCCCCGTAGATCCGGTAGAACTCGCCATGAGCCAGAGAGATATAGGTTTCTCATATCTGAGGGTGACGAGTTATTGGTGGATCTTAATGAGCCCACCAACTATCGGGAAGCGGCAACGGGCCACGAGTCCGCTAAATGGAAGGAGACAATGGATAACGAGATGCAATCCATGGAGGATAACCAGGTTTGGGAACTGGTTGATCCCACACCCGGTTGTAAACCAAGAGGGTGTAAGTGGGTCTTCAAGAAGAAGACCGACATGGATGGAAAAGTCAACACTTTCAAAGCCCGACTGGTGGCTAAAGGTTTCACCCAGACACATGGTGTCGATTATGACGAAACTTTCTCCCTAGTGGCCATGTTGAAATCTATTAGGATACTTTTGGCAATCGCCGCATTTCATGATTACGAAATATGGCAAATGGATGTCAAAACCGCCTTCCTTAATGGGAAGCTCTCCGAAGAGGTGTATATGACGCAGCCTGAGGGTTTTGTACATCCGAAGCATCCTAATAAAGTTTGTAGACTAAAGAAGTCCATTTATGGACTTAAACAAGCATCTCGTAGTTGGAATCTATGCTTTGATGAGAAAATCAAAGAGTTTGGTTTTTCGAAGAGTGTAGACGAGCCATGTGTATACGTTAGGGCTAGTGGGAGCGCCGTTGTTTTCTTGGTCTTATATGTGGATGATATCCTGCTCATCGGTAAAGATATTCCAACCTTGAAAAGTGTTAAACTTGGCTTGGAAAATGCTTTTCGATGAAAGACTTGGGAGAGGCGGCATATATTCTGGGTATCAAGATCTATAGAGATAGATCTAGAAAACTTCTCGGGTTGAGTCAAAGTACATACATTGACAAAGTCTTGAAGCGGTTCAAGATGGAGGACTCCAAGAAAGGAAATCTTCCTATGTCGCATGGAGTGATATTGAGTAAAACTCAATGTCCTAGTTCTCAAGAGGAACTAGAAGTAATGAAGCGAGTACCATATGCTTCGGCCGTGGGTTCGATCATGTACGCCATGTTATGTACTCGTCCTAATGTGTCATGCGCTTTGAGCTTGACTAGTAGATATCAGGGAAACCCGGGGAAAGCCCATTGGGTTGCGGTAAAGAACATTCTTAAGTATCTTAGGAGGACTAAAGAAATGTTCTTGATCTTTGGTGGTGAGGAAGAGCTCAAAGTAAAGGGTTACTCTGATGCTAGCTTCCAAACTGATAGAGATGACTGCCGATCGCAATCGGGGTTTGTGTTCCTATTGAATGGTGGGGCTATTACTTGGAGAAGTTCAAAGCAAGACACAGTAGCTGATTCTACTACAGAGTCAGAATACATTGCGGCAAGTGAAGCTGCTAACGAAGCTGTGTGGATAAGGAAGTTCGTCCGAGACCTTGGAGTGGTTCCTAGCATATCCGACCCTATTGAGATCTTTTGTGACAATGAGGGTGCGGTAGCCTTAGCGAAGGAACCGAGAGCTCACAAGAGAACGAGGCACATACCTCGTAAGTACCACTTGATTAGAGAGATGATTGAAAGTGGTGAAGTCGCTATTAGTAGAGTAACCTTGGAAGGCAATTTGGCCGATCCGTTTACTAAACCATTGTCACAAGCTTCTCATGATTCTCACACTACGGCGATAGGTGTTAGATTTGCTCATGACTTGGTTTAGATTTAGTTTTAATTTATGTTTGGACCATTATGTATTTGGGAACTTTAAGCAATAATGTTACTAATGTTTGTTTCGATTTATATAGTGGAGATCTATATATACGCGTGTTGCGGTTACTTACATTTAGTCTTTATTGTGTTCTATCTTTGCATGTTTAATTTATTCCCGAGATTGTTTCACAATCTTTAAGTCTCCACAATCGGTCATACTTTGTGGGAAGGAATTATGAATTAAGATTGAGGTAAAAAATTGGTTTTGATAAAACGTGATTCTTGCCTATACTTGAAAGGGGTTTCAAGTGATTGGAGGACCCGCACCCGAGTTTACTTCATGGTTTTAGTCACAAGTAACTTGGGATGGTAATGACATTTCATCCTTAAACTAGAGATACATGTGATCTCAAAGCATAGGTCTGCTTTGCTTTGATCGTTTTCTAACGCGGTCCGTAACTGGTCGTTATAAGGGAGATGATTGGGTAGAGTATTATCTATGTGGCGAGACTATGTAGTCGAAAGGCATTTGTTCCTCTATGTATAGAGAGAATATCCATGGGCCCCTCGATGATTGAGTGCTGACGTTCATATGCATGGCCGTGCTCAAGTTATATTGATGATGGATCAATGTTAACTTGATTTGTTGGTCACCATTAATCTAGAATCGAGAAACATAATCTTGAAAGATCTGAAGGTTAACTATATTCCATGCCTTGTGTTCACATTGGATATCGCGAACAAAGGGATGTACATGTTCATTTATCTTTAGGACAATCATTTCATGATTGGGGATCTTGTCAAGAGTGGCATACCCTATACTAACTTCGGAGCATAGATGTCTTGCTAGAGGCCGCTTTATGTTTGTGTTGTTTTTCGTAGTCGTGTCACGTGCAAGTGGGAGTCTGTTGTAATATGCCCGCTGACACGAATGAGTTAATGGCAACACCGATGAGGTATAGGCCTATTGGGTCACACACCAAGTATTGATTCCGGCAACACGATCAAGCAAAAGAGAGGAAAAGGCCAAAATGGGTTTTGGCAGGATGGTACACGGGCTGTGTTACTGAACACGGGCCATGTTTAGTCCAACATACACGAGGTGTATTAGCTCAGTTCAAGGTCGTGTAGTTTGGGCCTACACGGATCGTGTAGATGAACACGGGCCGTGTAGCGCTTGATAGACACGGGCCGTCTTAGCCCAATTGGGGCGTGGACTTTAGGCCTACACGGCCGTGTAGACCTACACGAGCCGTGTACGTTCGTTGTAACAGCATAATTAACAACCTTAAACACTTGGTTTAATGGGGTTAGCTTCTCATAATTGTGGTAGACAAAGAGACCACGAGTTATCTGCTCTAGTAGAGGCTTTTGGCTAACATTTTGTCTCTTGGTTGATACTAGAACTCTCTCTCTCTCTTGTTCATCTTGTTCTTGGTGTTCTTGAGCACAAGAAGCAAGAAACTCTTGCACTTGATTGTTGTTTTGGTGATTGCACATCAACTTGCTAGCACTTAGGAATCAAACAATCTTGGGGTGGACTTCATTGGAGGAGTTCTATATTGGATTCTAAGCTACTTGGCAAGAAAGGTTTTCTTTGAGACTTGAATTGAGGTATAAACCTTTCTACTTATTTTGTTTACATTTTAGTTGCAATTCCATTGTTAGACTTTGGTCCATGGGAAGTATTCGTTGTTTGGCATCGATTTTTGTTACATGCTTTGCTTCCGTTGCTACTTGTTTTTGCCAAATGAATACCTTCACACAAGGTTTCTTAACTCTCTAGGGCCAGAATGGAAGTCACAAGTGGCCATCTACAGACAAATGAACCAGAAAAACCTCAATAATGTCACCCATCATATGATATTTGAGGAACTGAACCAATATCAAGATAATGTTGGTTTGGTGGTGAATGAAAAGAGGGTCAAAAGTTTTTCAAAATCAGTCAAGCTGAAAGAAATTCAAGAGACTGAAATTTAGATTTAGAAGAAGAAACTCAAGTTGATAATGACAAAATCATGGAAGCTATGGCCTATCTCACAAACATGATGCAGAACAAGTTTCTTAAGAACAAGACATACAACAAGCAGAGGTACACATCTGGATCTAGACGGAGAGAAGACCAATTCCAGAAGAAGGATGGTCAAAGACCGGAAAGGAGATATGAACGGAAGGTAGAAGCTGCCCATGAGAGAAAGTGCTACAACTGTGGTGGCACTGGGCATTTCATTAAAGACTGTAAAAATCCTAAAGTCAAGGATTCTGAATACTACAAGGCTAAACTCAACTTGATTAAGCAGAGAAACAATGGGAAGGCATTGCTAGCAGAAGAGGACCAATTTCTTTCTGACACAGAAGACAGTGATGAAGATCGTAATGTCCATGCCCAGTTTGTCTTGATGGCTAAGGTTGAAGAGTTTGAGTTCGAAGAAACTGACGGTGAAAGTGAAGATGAAATTGTGGGAGCTGATTCTGGATTCATGGCTAGATTTGATGAATCAGTTATTGAAAGTGAATATGAAGAAGAAGAAGAAATAGAGGCCGAGGTTGCTACTGAAAGCAAAAACCCACATGTTGCTGATCAAGAAGATATTGGATAGAAGGTAATGACTGATTATTCTGATTTTCCTACTGATTATATACTAACTCTCATGCAACAGGTGGAGCTCTTAAAATCCAAGAACCAAAAGCTGCAACAGAAGAACTTAAATCTGAAAATGGAACAAGCATCTAAAATTGAAGTTGAACAATCAAATCAAACATCAAAAATAGTACAACTTCAACAAGATATAAAACACAAAGAAAATGAACTCATCAAATTGCAAAAAGAAACATAACTAAAAGTTCATGATTTAAATGAAGCAAAGTTGTCTGCAAATTAATCTTAATTTAATCATGAAAGAGAAAAAGAAGTACAAAACCTTGAGGAAATAGTAAAGAAGCAAGTCACAACTCGTCACACAATCTTTAAAAATCTTCAAGCTGATGTTAAGAAAAGATATAAAGGTTTAAGTTATGACGAAAACAATTTTTTCTTAAAGATAAATTGCACACAACTGTATCAACTTGAGAGAATGAATCAGGGATGGACATCTAAAATGGTTTTTGTGGGAGAAGAGGAAATAAAACAGGAAGAAGAACTAAAAAGAAAAACCACAACAAAAATGCAAAAGTCACTCAATTATGATGAACTCAATGCGTCATATGCAGATGTTGAGAAAAGTGTAGTTGTTCTTCTGAAGAGTGCTTCATTCCTCACCCACCAGAAGTAAAGAAAATTGTTGAAGCAGAAAAGCCAAAAGAATCTGCAAGAATTTACATTCCACACATGAAGTTACAGAAAATGCAGTAATTGTTTGAATTGGCGTGCATAGATCAGAAAATATAATTTGAAGTAGAAAATCTTATTCCAAAAGAAACAATCTTTAATCTAAACAAAAAGTTAACTTCCACTGCAACTAAGGTTAAGATTGAAATGAATGATGAAGATATAAATAATTCTGATTTTGCACAATTCTTGATACCACAATTTGTTCAAATGTAATTGAAAGAAGGATGCAAGAAGAGAAAATTGAAAGGTTGTTAACTGAGTTGGACCGATATCTTGATATTGTATATCCTCAATGTCCAAAAGCATGCAGATATTTCATGTCACACAAGTGTAATCAATTCTGTGATCAAAACGGCGTTCGTGAGAAAGGATTGTCATCGGGAACAAAGCAAGTTCCTAAAATGCTAAATGTTAAAATCAAAAAATCATCATATCCACAAGTTTCCAAGAATATTAAACCACTTCAAGTTAATCACCTGTGATGAAATATTAAAATTTTAGGATTATGTTTTTTACATAGACGTTAATCACTTTATTGAACACAACTCTATTATTATATATAGAAAGATTGTTTTAAGTTAGCATATACCACATACATATATAAATTAATTCAAATGTAGAGTAAATTCAATTCTAGCTTTGTTTGAAGAGGATTAACCTATTATTAATCTTTTCTTACACAACTCTATTGTATAATCTTTTCTACCATCTTGGTTAAGTAATATGTTTTTACAATATATCTAGGTTTCTACCAAACATTTCATACTAAAAGCAAAGATCAAAAAATATATGATTGAATTTTTTTAATAAAAAACATTTTTTAGAATATAATTATATTAAGCGAATATAATGATTTAATTAAATATGTAATAAACTCTACCTATTTAAATTTACATAAGTAGAAGATATAATATGCAAATTAAATAATATATTAATAACAAACATATGTTGCTTGTCGTTTTATCCTAGACTTTGCCTGCTTCTTGAATCTTGTCTTTCGAAAACTGTAAAGGAAAAGAGGCATGAGGGTGATGAAGGCTTGAAGTATGGGTTGATGTATGATCAGGTCTTTAAGAGCATGGAGGCCTGAGGAGCACAGTGAAGGAAGAAGACTTGCAAAGTGACCTCATCTTATTTTAATAAGGTGAGAAGACTAATATACCCTTCAAGGTAAAACGAAATGATAAGTATACCATTGTAACTATTCACTTCAAGTTCTTTGACAATTGATTATAAGGTATAATTGGTAAAAAGGTTATGCATTTAAAGTTAAACATGTCAAAAGGGCTAAAAAACATTGAAATAATGTCAAACGGGTTTAAAATACTATAAATCTATGTTTAATGGGTCAAACATTATGTATTTAAACTCGTCATTGCGGATTTGTGGTTAAAGAACATTGAAATAAATTGAGAAGGTCAAAACGTAATCATATTAAGTTAAACGAGTTAAAACACATTGAAGTAAACTCAAACAGGTTAACGGTTCAAAAATGACAATTTGAGATTAAACCATACCCATACAAGTACAAAATACAAGAGTATATCGGTATATGTGATTTATCATACCGATAACGTATATATGAACTAATTTTTATAAAAAACATCATGCCATGGTAGATCGAAGAGAACTTTAACAACTTTAAAATAGCAATAATAATTTATAACTTTGTACATGGAAAAGTATAACACCAACACAAGGACTATAAACCATTTCTAAACATTCTTGTATCCTAATTAGATAAAAAAACTTTAGCTTGAGTAACTTCAAGCTCCCTCGTTCTTAAAAGGAAACGCTTTTCCGGAGTGCTTTACTTTCTTTGCTGTAAGTTACTTGGCTGCTACTATGTTGCCCCCTTTGTTTTAGAGTAATTGAGTTCCTTGTGTGTGGCAATCTGTAGTGGACATTGAAAAACCAGTTTCTAAAGAATGCATCAAGCATGTTATATAAAAGAGGTGAAATCAAGAATGCCAGAAGCAAGAGACAGACATTTTACACAAGTCCATATAATTGAAGGCTGTGCAGAAATACAAGGACTAGTTTGAACTTTGGATAACTAATAGATTGTAATTTGAGAGAGTTTAATACTAATGGACTACAATTTTGGTTGAAAAGAGTACTAATATAAGTTGATCGTCCATATAAATTAAACCAATAAACTGCAACTAGAACTCATGCCCATAAAAAACCAGGGAAAATTAGTAAAAAAAGGGGTCTAGTTCAACAAAATGTATTCAATTTGTCACGTTTTATTATTGTGTGTATCGAACATTAAAAGTTTATATCGTGTGTATTAAACTTAAATTTTGTTACTATGGTATGTGTTTCGGTTACATAAAATACTAAAAAATGTATAAGTTTAGTACATACAATAGAAACTTTAATACATACAATAACGATAAATTAAATGTTCGAAACACACAATAGAAAATTTTAAAGTACGATACACACAATAGCAAAACAAGACAAGTTGGATACATTTGGATGACTAAATTAGAAAAAAAACTCTTTCAAGCATTTAGTTGAACACCTTGTTCTATACATAGTAATTACATGACTCAAATGATGTCAAATTAACCCCATTAACCTTCATTATAAACATTTAGGAGGTCAATGAACCCAATAAATCAAAGAAAATAAACCACAACAGGTCAAAGCAAATCAATATACAGATAAAATCATATTAACAAAAAAATATATTATACCCACTTCAAGATTGTTGATTTAGTAACCAAGTGAAAGCATGAAGATGCTATTATCATTAATCAAGATTGCTCTTTTTCTATAATGCCAAATTTGAGAAAAATTAATATACTTACTGATTTGGAGAGAATGGATTAATTTGTTGTTTATGATATTAAACCAAATTCCATAGAGCTTGAGCAAAACTGACTCGAGAGAATCAATTAGAGTGGCAGATGAGAGCAGAATAGTTTCAAGAAGTTCACAACTGTATATTATGTTGAAGAAACGATTAGACCAGGAATAGATTCTTGAGCTTTCTTTTGAAATGAGAATTGATTGAGGTTTGTAATCGGTTAAGATCGGAAATTTGGAAGGCAATGAATCGGATTATGTCATATCCATATCCACATTCATATTCATTTAAGTTTTCATCATTTATATCCATATCAACTTAAAATTATTTAAGTTTTCATCATTTATATCCATATCAACTTAAAATTATTTTATCAGTCCATATCCATATCCATGGGATTAGACAGGTAATGGATATCTATTACATGTCGAAATAACTTTTTTTCTCGAAGAAAATATCATACATTTATATATAATTTATGATTTTTGTTGACATAAATACATAGTTTTTTTATTAAAAAAAGATAAAAATAAAAAATATATGTATAACTTAATGGGTTTTGTTTAATATAGTCTTAATTAAAATCATAGTCCTGAGAAATAATTTTTAACCATTAGATTTCAAGATCAATGGTCTAGATTTAATCTTAAATAATAATTAAAATTGGTATGAGAGATGATAATTCTGACTTTTTGCATATTGGTCCACACTTTCCTTTTTCTCTAATATTTAAAATTAATTATCTCACAAACCGTTAATCGTTAGACGAAACGAACTATACCGTTACGATCCTCGTGTTACCCTCTTTTATTAGAGAGGTCACTTAACATACTTTTGACAAACTTTTTTTTTCTTTTTGTTAGGTTAGACTTAAATTTTATTAATGTATAATCACATGTGATTCATAACAATATTACATGTGTTGTTTTATTAATTTTTTTTATCTTCTTAAAATGTATATAATTTAACGTTTATTAATTTTGAATGTTTGCTTACAAAAATTAACGTTTGCTTAAAACCGTTTATACATGTATGTACATATTCAATTTCACCCAATCCAATTGCATTGTCTACCCATGAATGCATATATTGTGTATTAGCAACACCCTATCCCCTCTATCAAAGGTCCAGATGTGTTCTCATTCGAATTCGATGTCTTTTATATTGGTTCTCGTAATAAGAATGGTTCTCGTTTGAACAATCCCCTATGCAATCACATATGATTGAATACCAAATTTCATGTTTTTTGGTATTCAATCACATGTGAATCTGTACAAACTCTCGTGTGATTCTGTACAAAATCACATGTGATTAAATATGCAATCATATGTGATTAAATACCAAATATTATGTTTTTGGTATTCAATCACATGTGATTCTGTACAAAATCACATGTGATTGAATACGCAATCACATGTGATTGATTCTGTCAAATATGTGACATAAAAATGTTACATTTAATCAAATCACCTGTAATTATGTGCATGTATAACAGATTGATAATCATATGTGTTATGAAACAACTAATAACTTAGAATCACTTTCAATTGTTGATTTTTTGTTACTAAACCATAGAACTTCGCCGGATTATCAAACACCAAACTATAATTTTATAAATACTATAATGATCACACCTCTATGAATCACATATGATTTATACTTTAATAAAGTTTAAGTCAAATCTAACAAGAATTTTTTTTTGTCAAAAGTATATCAAGTGACCTTTCTAATAAAAGAGGGGAACACGAGGTTCACAACGGTATAATTCGTTTCGTCTAACGATTAATGGTTTGTGAGATAATTAATTTTAAATAAACTAGAGGAGAGAGAAAGTGGAGACCAATAGTTAAAAAAATCAGAAATGCCCTCCTTCATACAAATATATCAATTTTGATTATAATCTAATATTGAATCTGGATCATTGAATCTTAAAATCTAATGGCTATAAATTGTCCCTCGGTACTATAAATTAAATTTGGACTGTATTGAACATTTCTCATAACTTAATATAAGTACAATGAAAATGAAAATGAAAAACATACTTTGTAATAATATATATTATAATTTAGAGTATATATATTCAATATTATATTTATATATAAATGTTAAAAATATAGTAAATATATAGATTCATAAACTTAATTATATAAATATTTAATTTAGGAAAATTTAATTTCGGGTTAATGGATTCATCCATGGATGGATAATCGTCAACCATATCTGCTCCACTAGACATCTATATCCACTCAACATCCTATATTCATCCATTTAACTCCGTCCACATCCATTACCGATCGATCCACCATTGCCATCCCTAATCAGAAACCGATTTGGGAGATACATGTACATATGTGAATTTCATTTCGATTTGTTAGCTACTTTTGGTGGAGATGACTCGTGGAGTCGTGGCCTCGTGGGTTTAAGGTTTCATTTTCCCTCTCTCTTTTTTAAACAAAAATGACATAGTGATAAAGGGAAGAAATGAGGAGAATTGGCTTCTCTTATATGGGAGAAATAGTTATAGTTTTGGGAGGAGAAATGGTTTCTCCATCCATTTTCATTTCTTCTCTTTTTTTGTATTTTCATTTCTCTTCAAGTTGGGGAGAAATGGAGAGAAATGGCGGCTGATGTCTACTTTTCATCGTCGATGTCCGATTGCGATGTGTTTCCGGAGTTCTACTCAGTCCACATCCGGCGAGACGGCCAACGCCGCAACTGCCGTCCGGCGACTTGAGCCACCATTTGTCTGTTTCATTTTTTTTATGATACTAAATAGGGGAATAAACTCCTATTCTCCACATATTTCTAGCTATTTCTCCCATTTCATTTTTTTGATGATACTAAATAGGGGAATAAATTCCTATTCTCCACACATTTCTAGCTATTTCTCCCATATTTCTATCTTCATTTCTTCCAATTTCTTTTCTCTCTACCAAACACCCACTAAAAGTTCCACACCTATACATACATACATACAACATAACCACACAAATTAAAGAAAGTAAATGGGTATTTTATTTTGGTATTATGTTAAATAATTCCTATTATTTAAATTGGGATTTCCTAATTTATTTAGGTTTTCTCCTAGTATAAATATGGTGTTTAGGTTATCATAATTCCTTGCACCAAAACTCTTTATCTCCTCCCTTTGAGCCGAGTTTGGCTACGTTTTCAGGGTTGTAATATCTACATCTAACCATCTTGATAGTTTTAGATTAGAGGTAATCGAGATAAACAAGTCTTTTTCCGGTTTTATAAAAGTATAAAATTAGTTTTTAATTTTAAGTGCTTGGACAAATTAATAACATTAAGATTAATTTTCATAAGTTTATAAAACTAAGCTGGTAATTACCCCTTATAATCAATTGACAAAGAAGTAGAAGTGAAGTGAATAGTTAGAAGAGTATTATGGTATTTTGCTTTTATTAAGTTATTATGTTTTTCTTTTACCAAGTAAAAAGACCTTTTCTTTAATCAGACTGTTTTCTTACTTTGTACAAGATTAACTTAAGGGTGCTACTATTTAGCCCCCCTCTCCTCACATACAAAAATGTCAAATCAAGAATGTTATATTTTCAATGTACCTTTTTCACTCACATATGTCAAATCAAGGGGGGCTAACTAGATAATAAGGGGGCTATATAGAATTACTCATAACTTAATAGTCATGGCTCCAACAATCCTCTCACTATCATGTCTCCTTGGTCACCGCATCATGCTTCCTTCCCCTTTCAGCAAGTTTTCCATCCATCTTTATTTTCTCTTTGAGACTTCATCTCATCGTACTCTTTGTTACAACCCTAATCACAGTTCTTGATCGCATATAGCAATGAGTAAGAGAGTTAGAAATTGTGAAACCGAGAGAGATAAAGAGCCGGCGACGGTGTGACAGTGAAGGAGGCGGTGGTGGCATAAGGGTGAATGAGGGAAAAGATTTCAAGAAACCATTCATATCCTTCAAATTTCTTAGTTTTTGTTCAACCTTACATTTCAACCATCAGGTACAATAAAAAAATAATTTTGAATTATAGTTGAAGTGATAATGATGTTAGGGAGCTGCTCATGTGAATATGTGATATACCTCCTTTGAATCTACATTTACATTATCGGTTTTTTTTTTAATTTGAAAATATCTAATTAGTAAATAATTTTGGGTTATGATATATATACGATTATAGTAACATATATCTTACATGTTTTCATACTCACAAACATGAGGTATGTTAGTCATTTAATCATTTCTTTTAAATATTTATGAATGTGAAATAGTTTGTTGAAAGTGCATGTAATCCATATTAGGTAGAATATTTTCACATGAAGAGAGGATTCTCATTAACTGAAATATAAATACAAGAATATTACAACTGTTACTATACAAATATATGGTCCAAAAGGCCTAATACAATAATATACATTAACATCCCCCACAATTTGATGGGGAGGTTTGTCACGAACAATCAAACTGTGACGAAACTTATAGAATAAAGATGATGAAAGGTCCTTAGTAAAACTATCTGCATATTGTGCTCAAGAGGACACGTGGAAAAGGCCTAATACAATAATATACATTAACATCCCCCACAATTTGATGGGGAGGTTTGTCACGAACAATCAAACTGTGACGAAACTTATAGAATAAAGATGATGAAAGGTCCTTAGTAAAACTATCTGCATATTGTGCTCAAGAGGACACGTGAAGAACACTAACCAGACCTAACGCCACCTGATCACAAACAAAATGTATGTAATTCTCTATGTGTTGTGTTCGTTGATGTTGAACTAGGCTGTTAGACATGTAGACTGTGTTGATGTTGTCACAATAGAAATTTGTGGATTTGGTGATGTTGAATATAGACTGCCTTCGTTGGAATCCTCCATCAATTCGATTAACAGTATATGAATGTATATATGCAGAATGTAAACTATGAACAAGAACAGAAATAATACACTGAAATATCACATACGATTAGTAAACAAAGATGTGTTTGTACAAGTATTTATAGACCACATTGGTGGCAGTTATCCTTGGCGCCACAACTGCATATGGCAGTTGTAATGGCGGCTAATTGTTGTGGCTAAAATACCCGCTAAAACTAATGTGTATATGTTACACATACACACCTTATTAAAATACATAATTATCCATAAGTACCTTTAACTTTAAGAAATAAAACTAAGTTCCAATATTTCAGATTAAAACATTAAGGTCCAACATTCCCCCCGAATGTTTTAATCCCTTTAAAACTATTTACTTTATCAAATCTTCCACAATGACATAGTCATTGTCCTCTTCTTTGTTGCTGTCAGCATCCTCTTGAGCCATCTCAATGCCTTCATCCTCTTTGTTGCTTGCAACTCCTCCTGGTAGTTCTTCTTCCTTTGGTAGTATTACTGCAAAACTCACATCTGCACCTCCACTCACTGATGTTTCTGGTGCTCTACACTTGCAAACTCTTGCCAAATGTGTCAACTCCTCCCTTGAGTACTTCCTGGCCATATCCACGTAAACCACCAACATACCAAGCCATTTTGCAAAGCACTCTTCAACTTCATCTGCACTGTTATACGAGAGACCCAACTCTACAGCCACTAAACTCCATTTTTCTTCAAAACAAACATCCTCAAAACCTCCCAATCTTTTGACAATTAGATAAAAATCTAATATGTCAATTTCCAAACCTTCACACTTCATAGGAAACAACCTATCTTCTTCAAGAAATATTTTGTAAAACCACACTACTAACTTTATAAAATGTTCTTTAATTATATCAACATAATCTATGTTCATCTGATCGTCTATCATCATATTCATAAAAGCCACCAAACTATCGAAATCATTCTTTGAAGGTAAGTCCTGTTGTTCACTGTTATCATTTATTTTGTCATCATAAAAATGATTAAAGTGTTTAACTAAAAGAGTTACAGCCCTTTCTTTCATGTGTACCAATGTATGATGATCACAACTAGCCCTTTCATGACATTCACTCGTCTCTTCTTCACTGCCAACTTCAAATGCTTTCTTCAAGTAAGCTTTAGAACCCACAATTCTAATCTTAAAACCTTGTATTATTAATTGTTGAAGGCTTAAAACATTTAGAGCACACTTTGGAACATAGTAAACTCCTAGTACGACAAATATTTTTGTCTCTGTTGATACCATAATCACTCCAAAGCCATCGACTTTAATCCCATCACTTGAACCGATTTTTGCCTTTTTGAAATGCTCGAATATGTCCTGATTTCGAAATGTGTCGAGGATAATCATTCGAAATGTACCATATATCATTCCATCCTCTTTCATCGCTACCAACAACAGTCCATGTTGTTTCAAGTATCTCTATTTTGTTTTTGATGAGCACTTGTATTCCCTGCTTCATCAACCATTTCTCTATTTGGACAATTCCATTAAACATGTCCACGCGCAAAACAAAGGTAGCATCTAGCCCTCTTCATTTTCTTCGAATCTGCAAGTAGAGACTTCTGTGTTTCATTTCTGGATTGAAACAAAACTTCGCCATCCTCATGTAAGTTCAACCGATTGATCTTCTGCAGTACTTCCTTCCTCCTTCGATTCCACGAGTCATTTCCGAAATGGTTCCAGACATCATTTACTGCCTTTTGTAACAGCCTTTGTTTTCTGTCTTTTCTTCCCTTCGATCGATTGAGCCAACGGCTCTGATACCATGTTGAATATACACTGCCTTGGTTGGAATCCTCCATCAATTTGATTAACAGTATATGAATGTATATATGCAGAATGTAAACTATGAACAACAGAAATAATACACTGAAATATCACATACAATTAGTAAACAAAGATCTGTTTGTACAAGTATTTATAGACCACATTGATGGCAGTTATCCTTGGCGCCACAACTGCATATGGAAGTTGTAATGGCGGCTAATTGTGGTGGCTAAAACACCCGCTAAAACTAATGTGTATATGTTACACATACACACCTTATTAAAATACATAATTATCCATAAGTACCTTTAACTTTAAGAAATAAAACTAAGTTCCAATATTTCAGATTAAAACATTAAGGTCCAACAGGTGAAAGGAGCGTGCAGTTCACAAAGAAGATTACGAAGCCAACATGTTTCAGCAACTGCGTTTGCGACACCCTTGTATACGGCCTGGGCACTTAGTGAGAAATAGTATTTTGAGGCTTTGAAGACCAAGATATAACATTGTCGCTTAGGAAAACACAGTAACCGGAGGTAGATCACAGGTATCTAGGCAAATCCCCCACAATCCGCGTCCAAATAGGCGGTTAGGCCCCGGATGGGGAAGCAAAAATATGTACCCATGCATCTAGAGTTCCTTTGATATATAGCAAAATTTGTTTAAGTGCCAAAAAATGTTGTTCTTGAGGATCATGCATGAATAGACATATCTGTTGTATTACAAAAGCCAAGTCCGGTTCAGTAAAAGTAAGGTACTTTAACACCTTTGCCAAACTACATTACAGAGTAGGATCGGCAACGGTTGGACCATAATCATCCAATTTTAATTCTGCCTCAGCTGAAGTATGACACGACTTGCAATTAGTCATATTAGCACATTCCAAAATTTCAGTTGCATACTTGCACTGATTTAGAAATGATTAAGCGGACCGAGATCCCTCATGGAGAAACCCCTGCATAGAACAGAAATTATCTTCTGTAACAATGTATATGTAAAGGCCGTTGAAATAATATCATTGACATATAACAATAAGTAAGCCATAGAAGAACCATGACGATACACAAAGAGTGATGACTACTATCGAGATCGTCTAAACCTAATGGTAGTAACATGTGTTGCAAATCTATGAAACCATGCATGTGGTGCCTGCTCAAGGTCATAGAGAGACCGCCTTAGGTGATAAACAAAGACCGGTTTATATAAGTCATGAAAACTTAGAGGCTGATGCATATAGACAGTTTCATGTAATTCAACATGTAAAAACGCATTTTTAACTTCTAGGTGATGTATGGGCCAACTACGGGAAACCGCTAAACTAAGAACATCGCGTACCATGGCCGGTTTGACAACTGCACTAAAGTTCACATAACAGTTGATACAAGGGCGTTGGCTTTTACCATTACCCATTAAACGAGCCTTATACCAGGAGGGGGCACAAGCTCCGAATTACCATTGCTAATAAGAGCATAGTAATCATCCTGCATGGCTTTTTTCTAGTTAGGATCGTCTATAGCCTATAAGTGAGCTCGAGGCACGGGGGATTTCGTGGACGTATGGAGGTTTAGATGATTGATATTGCCGAATTTAGATATATATTTTTTGCGATATTGTATTTATTTTTAACCAAATATTGTTCGTAAATGAGTCAAAAGATACTTAATATCTTAAATTGTTGGTTTTTAGGTTAAAAAGGCAGATGATGAAAGGTTTTGATCAAAAACCAATCAAAGTGAAGAAAATAAAAAAATCTATCAGCTTCGACACACCTCTACTATTTTGATCATATCTCACTCATACGAGCTTGGATTGAGGTGATTCAAAAGGCCACGGAAACTAGACTCAGAGGGCTACAATCATGCTAGGGAGAATATTGCATTAGTCTCGAACATGACGCGTTACAATGTCCAACGCGACGCGTCCGAGTAAAAGTTCGAAAATGTCGCGAATTGATTGTCCGACGCGACGCGTCTTAAAGGGGAACGCGACGCATGAGCGCCGAAACGTGAAATCTATAAATAGAACCCTATTTTTAACCCAAGAAACATACATGCGATTCTAGGGTTCCAATATGGCTGCTGAGGACGACCATAAGTGATTTTAAGGCCTGAGAGATGGTTTGGAGCTCAATAACGAAGAGGAAGACCACAAATTTGACGGGATTGACTCGGGTTTGCCACCATCGGTCTATAATGGTTTGCAAGTTCTGTTCTTTTTCATTTTTGATGTGTTCTAGCCTGTCTATGGGCTAGGTTTTCTGTTTTTCACCTTGATTAGATGAACCCTTGTTTATTGGTTTGATTTCTATGGACCCGGACGTTTAGTAATTGTGTAATTTATCATGTTTAGCTTTTTCAAAGACCCATTCGTGTTAAAGTTTTGATCTTTATGCCTATTGCTAAGTATTTCATAGTTGAGATGGCCATTCTATCTATGTTTGCTTTAATCATGAGTTTCTATGACCATTAGGATTCATGACTAGTGATGGACCAAATCTTAGGGTTAGGTTATAAAGTAATATACTTTAATGTGTTTGACAATTGTATGCGATGACCATTCGGTGTTAATTGGTTGATTTTGTGACCAATACAAATCAATAGATTAAGTCTAGCTTGATACGAATTTATTGACTAATTTTAGGGACAGTTAATGCCATGACCATTGGGTTAATGTTTTCATA
The DNA here is from genome assembly GCA_038502395.1 of Dittrichia graveolens. Taxonomy (NCBI): domain Eukaryota; kingdom Viridiplantae; phylum Streptophyta; class Magnoliopsida; order Asterales; family Asteraceae; genus Dittrichia; species Dittrichia graveolens. Next base: position 35,594,379 of record JARJIL010000005.1, read on the forward strand.
ATTATAGGGATAGTGAGTCTGACCAAGAGATCTAGCTAACTTAGAAATCGGTATATAGTGAATAATGTCCATTGCACTTCCATGAGATTGACTGTAGACAAGGGGTAATCGAGTCTAGGTGAGAATACTTCGTATTGATTGTTTCCATTCCAAGCTCTCAGTTTAATCTTACTTTTGGATTGTTTTCTCTTTCGTCTAACTAATATTTTATCGCATTCTTAGATTTATTCCCAATTTCCCCGTTTAATCGCTTTCTTTAGAATAATTAATAATTACATCTTTTAAATCTGAAATCATACTCGTTCCCCAAGTGTTCGACACTCGGTCTTACCAGAACTATACTGCAATACGATTAGGTACACTTGCCTATTTGTGTTGTAGTCAGATTTCGGTGATTCCAATTTATAAATATCAAACCTGATCTGATTCACGCACATCAATGATGGATCAGTTTGAAAATATCATGCCAAGAGCGAGTGGCCATAGGATGAGAGGGGGTGGAGTGGGTCATAGATGGGGAAGGTGTGTCATAGGGGGTAGGAGCCGTAGGTGGGGTAGGAGCCATACGGGGTAGGGGCCATAGGTGGAGTAGGAGCCGTAGGTAGGGTGATGAGAAAACGACAGGACAGGGGAGAGGAAGTATCATAAAGATCATGAAAATCATATCTCGGGAGTTGGTGTAGAGTCATGGTGCCGTACGGGAAGACCGACTCATCAAAAATGACATGTCAAGAGATAAGGGTCTTACAAGTTGCAAGATCAAGGCAGTGGAAACCTCGATGATAAGAAGGATATGCTAGGAATATGAAAGCCAAGTGTGAGGAGCCGGTTTATGTGGTGGGAAAGAGTAAAGAAAGCAAAGGCAATCGAAGACTCGTATATGGGAATAAGTAGGGTGTTTGTTGTATGACCGGTAGTATGGAGTGTCGTTATGGATAGAATTAGAAGGTAAGATATTAAGAAGATGGAAACCCATGTGAAGGGCCTTGACTTAATAGGTGGGAGGCATGTGAGCATGGAAGAGAAAGTGCAAATCATATTATTTATGGTGCGGATCATACCTTCTGACTTGCCATTTTGTTGAGACGATTAAGGAAAGAGAAGCGGATATTGATAACATGAGTATCAAAGAATGTATGAAAAGAAGTGTTATCAAACTCCCCCATGGTGATCTCATTGAAAAAGTTTTTGTTTCAAAACTAAATTGAGTTTTGACATTGGTTCGAAAATATATAAATTTTGAAAAAGCATTAGATTTTCTACACAATGGATAAACCCATAAATAATGCAAATAATGATCAAGATATATAATATAGTAAAATAAGCCACTAGACCTAGCAATGGGCGATGTCCATAAATCATAATGAATAAGATCAAAAGGTGCATCAACCACAAAATTAGAGATACTAAAAGGTAAACGGTTATATTTGCCATGCTGGCATGCCCGACACAAACTAGTGTATTTCGACTTATTACATGAAATGAAAATTTTAGCAACTAAATATTGAAAAACACCATCGTTGGGATGACCTAAACGTTGGTACCATCGTTGGGATGACCTAATCGTTGGATGACCTAAACGTTAGTCAAATTAGGTTAGATTAGTGTTAAATTTTAAGACTGAAATTCGCGTATCAAGTTTTTGAATTGCTTGTGGTTGTGTACAGCTTTGAAAACAAGAAGATAAGAGCCGAAACACACTGATTTATGATCGTTTAAGTGAAAGTTGGTAAAAATTCGAATTGGAGTGAAGATAAAGCTGGAAATAGGCATGCATGAACTGCACCACGTCGTGCACTACAGCCCCACGCCGAGAGGAATTCCAGAAAACAAACTAAAATTTATTCACGATGCTCCATGTCGTGCACCCTTGCTCCACGACGTGCACCCTTCTAGTAAGATAATTCCAACTTTAATTAATTTGGTGCTCCACGGAGCACACTTCTGCTCCGCCTGGCGCACTATGGTCCACATAGCGCACTTTTGGTCCACGAGGTGTGTCGATTCAGACCCATTAATTCTATATATATTATAAAGCTAGGTCACCGAAAAAATACATTACAATTCTTTGAGAGCAGCAGTCTACGGCAGAGCAACAAATTACACATATCAGTCTCGACTTCATCATTATTGAGTATTTTATTATCCCTAAGTTTTTCGCAATGTTTACGTTTATTTAATTCTTGATTTATATTTGATTTCTAGTATGATAATAGGCTAGGTTTCTTTGTATTTATCATGATGAGGTTTAATATGTAATCTTTAGTTTATAATATATGATTGCTTTGTTTATGCTAGGGGTGTAAACGAGCCGAATCAAGCTCGAGCTAGATAGAGCTCGAGCTCGGCTCGAAATTTTATGTTAAGCTCGAGCTCGGCTCGATAACTCGACGAGCTTTCATACTTGAAGCTCGAGCTCGGCTCGAAAGGGTATATTTAGCTCGAACTCAGCTCGAAAAGCTCAAAATAATATAAAAAATTAAATTAAAAAACCAAATTATTCAAAATATAGATCAAATATGAAATTAATGATTTTTTAGTAACTACTTATTATAAATAGTACGTATATAAAGTAGATTTGTTTCAATAAGTACTCATTTTTAATATGTTTTAATATTAACCCATCATATATACTTATTACATATATAAATATTCATATACTATACAAGGCTCGAAAAACTCGATAAGGACTCGAGCTGGGCTCGTAGAAGCTCGAGCTCGACTAGTTAAATAATTCGAGCTCGTTTTTTGGGCTCGAACTTGAACTCGAGCTCGATAAAGTTCGACTCGAACGAGCCGAGCACGAGTTCGAGCTCTACTTACTCGATAAAAGCTCGATTCGTTTACACCCATAGTTTATGCTTAATCATGATACTTGAGTCTTTTATCTTAATCTTTGCAGAGTAATCTGTTGTTAGATACGGTTTGTGCATTATATAAGATAATGACTTGCATGTGTATTTTTTATGGATTATTCTTTGCTTGTTTGCATGCAATAGGATAGATAATTTTTGTGAGATAATGAGGGTTTAGGTTATTCAGTAATACCATACGTAAAAGTTTGAGTTCAATTCACCATACAACAAGAGTTAAGTGTGTTTTGTTAAAATTAAATCATAACCGGATTAGTAGGACAAATGGTTGTTGGTTTGAACGCCCAAAGAAACTTATGTGCCTAAAACAAATTGAACCTCAGAGTGATTCATTAGTAAATACATATTTGTCATGTGATTTCAACTTTTTAAGAATTGTTTTCAAGTTCATTGCTTTAATTCAATCATTCAATACCTTGGCAGCGGTCTGCTAGTTTCAAAAACCCCCATAATTACTTTTAAATAAAATTAGTTTAACTAGTTTATTCCTTTACTTTTACCGAAAATTAGTTTAACTAGTTTATTCCTTGATAGTGCATTCAATTCCTAATGCTTGAGGATACGATCCTGGTTTTACCCTGTTTACTACTATATGATCGAGTGAACGTGCCCATTAGTGTGTTAGTCAAATTAGGTCAAATTAGTGTTGAATTGTAAAACTGATATTAGAGATCAGTGATTTTAAGGGAGCAAAGGTTGTGTTACTGTCGAAGGGGGTTTAAATCCGAGAGTGTATTTGTGGTGTCCGCTATGAAAGGATGAAAGGAAAGAAATAAAATGGCCGCAGGTGATAAGAGTGGTGATGCGATTGGTTGGCATAGTGAAGAGGGATGGAGAACGTCGGCAAGGATGGTAGTCAAGAGAGAACAGAAAAAAGGTTTAAACGTGGGATGATGTTTTGAGAGAGAAAATAAATGATTTTGTATCTTTGCCCATCTTTATATATTATAATTGATAAACATATATAATGATTATAAATTTTCCATTAATTAATATTAGCTTTTGATTAATTTCATCCAATAGTTAGATTTGTTTTTTTATTACTATAGATAAAGGGTGGTTCTGTATTTATCATATTTTTCTATTTATTTTATGGGTAAATCGGAAAATAGAAGGATGCGCTTGGGTTTTAGGAGAGATGTAAATATTCCTTTTTTGCCTCTCGAATGATTGACTGAGATTGGTTCTTCAACTTTTTCAAATAAGGGCGATTCTTCATTGATCCATAACCTATATATATATATATAGGGGAAGGTTCATTTGAGAACCGTTTTTATTGTGAGAACCGCGAGAACCAATCTTAGCCGTTCATTTTGGATAATGGAATTCATGGATGAAGAGCGTTGGGGGATTGAGTGTGGCAAGATGCATGTAAGGAATTCATGGGTGGGCAATCCAATTGAAGGACGGGGAATTGGACGGCTAAGACTGGTTCTCGCAATAAAAACGGTTATCAAATGAACTTTTCACTATATATACTATATATATATATAGGGGAAGGTTCAAACGAGAACGGTTGTTCGTACGAGAACTGTGACAACCAATCTTAACCATTCAAGTGGTAAGTGGAATTCATGGATGAAGAGCGTGGGAGATTGAGTGTGGGAAGATGCATATAAGGAATTCATGGGTGGGCAATCCAATTGAAGGGGGGGGGGGGCGAATTGGGCGGCTAAGATTGGTTCTCTCAATTCTCGTACGAAAAATAGTTCTCGTTTGAACTTTTACATATATATATATATAGTAATAGGATCAGATACGAACGCAAAATAATTTGCGAACGTGCGAACACTTTCTCTGCCCTTGATCTTGAACACTTCTCTGTCTTTATCTTTTAACTGATTCCTTGATTTCGTTATATGAAAATTCATCCTCCTTCTATCGAACATTCCATTCTATTTCTTTCCTTTTCTTCTAATGAAACGTAGAATGCGATTTTTTTTCTGCAAATTCTTCTTCTATGACCTTCTCCGAGGCTGTATATTCAAGTTTCAGTTCCGATTTTTGGAATGGAAGAATTAACAATTGTTTCGACTCCACCTAGGGTTTCATCTTCATAAACCTGTAAGTATCGATACTATTTTTTATTTCCATTTGTTATTTGTTGAGCAATAATAGTGAAATCGCATCTATATTAGCACTTTCAGTATGGTTACTTGTTAATTTCTTTCCTAATAGTTTGTATTTATGCTTTCGTATACTCTTCCAGGTTCTATTACTACTGTAGCTAGTTTTCCATGACTAATATGGTGCATCTCTTTAAAAGTATTGCATCTAGCCCTAATTAAAAGCATATGTTTAATAAATTATTGTAGTTATACTTTATTCAATTAAACTTTTATAGAATTGAATTATATAGCTTGCTTGCTCTGTGTTATTTTAACTGTGTCACTCCTATTTCAATCTAATTTCAACCTTCTAACACTATATATGTTGATTTGCTTCATCTAATTTGATTTCACTATAGATTATGAAATCATACCTTCTGGATTATTCAACTTTAGTGTAACTAATTTAATTTTTTTGGTATCTGTTGTTAGATGGTGATAAAATGTTCAGTCACAATGAAACTGGTATTGAGCAAGTTACACCATTAGGTTCTAAATATTGGGTGCCTTCTGTTCTTGATTCTTTGAAGCCTGTAAAAGGCATGATTTTTGATTCTCTCATTGGTGCTCAAAAGTTTTATGAAGAGTATGCAATAAACAGTGGATTTCTGGTTAGGAAGGGTTCAGCAAAGACACTTAAAAGTGGTTGTGTAAAGTTAAAGCGGTATATTTGTAACCGTGAAGGATTTAACCCATCAAAAAATGTCGACATCCTTGATGAATGTGACGAAGAAGAAATTTCCGATGTAGATATAATGACTTTAACTTCTGATGCTCAGCTAAATGAAATTTCATCACACATAGATAAACAAAAAAGGGAGAGATTATCACATCGTTGTGGTTGTTTAGCAGGTATACGATTAAAAGTTACAAGTGACAATCGTTATAAAATCTACTTCTTTGAAGAGAAACATAATCACAGTCTTGTCCATCAAGCATTTAGGAGGCATCTTATGTCTTCAAGGAGGCTCGACTTTGTCAAAAAAGTGCTGCTACACAAGATTTGTAATGCTAGCATAGGTCCTGTTGTAGGTCATAGGGTTTTAATGAAGATATATGGTAGTACAAATGCATTTGGTGGTACAAAAGTGGACTACAAAAACTATAAAAGAGATGTTAATACTTTCATTGGTCAGTATGACTGTCAGATGGTTGTTGATATGATGACGCAGAAAAAGAAGGTTCTCCCTAATTTTTCATTTGATTACTTCACTGGATATGATGGTAGATTAGGTGGGCTTTTTTGGGCTGATGAACATGCAAAAAGGAATTAGTTTGCTTTTGGTGATGTTCTTTCATTTGTTGCAACATACCATTCAAACAAGTAATGTACTTAGCCATCTAAATATATGTTACCATATATTCTTCCTTTAAATTTATTTACTTATTAACAATTATGCTCTCTTATTTAGGTATTGCATGGTTTTTATTCCATTTACTGGAATTGACAATCACCGAAAGTGTGTTACATTTGGTGGTGCAATGTTAAGCAAGGAAGATGTTTTCTCTTATACATGGCTTCTAGAAGCATTTGTAAAGGCATATCCAACTGAACCCAAGCTTGTTCTAACTGACCAAGATCCATCGATGAAAATTGCAATTGAAAAAATCTTTTCTACTGCAAGACATAGGTTATGCATGTGGCACATTATGGAGAAAGTGTCATCTAAGGTTATTTCACAAGTTTCACACTACTTGCTACTTGATTGTATTGTTTATTGCATCTGTTTATAACGTCTGCCCAAAATACTTTTACCGCATCTATTTCAATTGCATGTTAACGCACCTATTAACAAACAGTTGGTATCTATTCAAATTTCTTGATTGCATCTTATACACTAATGTTATATCTGTTATATAGTTTTACTTCATTTATTAACCTGCTATATATTTATTCATACTAGGTTGGTGTTTCAACTTGCAATAAGGGTTTTAAAGAGAAGATAAGCATAATAGTTTGGACAAATAAGTTAGACCCATCAGAGTTAGAGTTTGACAGGAGATGAGCCCAAGTAATAAATGAATTTGATTTGAATGGAAACAAATGGTTAACAGATATGTTTGGTCTTAGACACTATTGGATACCATCTTATTTTAGAGATTGGAATATGTCGGGCTTAATGAGAACTTCTTCTCGTTCAGAAAGCGAAAATCATATGTTTTCTCAACTAATGAGTTCTACATCTACACTTGTGGAGTTTTTTTCACAATTTGATACAGCTATGCAAACTCAACGGTTTGAGTTTATGGATTTGAGAAAGAGGCTGTTATGATTTATACAAGGCGCATTTTTTCGGGCATTAAGAAAGAGATAAATCATGCTATTAATTCTTGCATGTCGCTGGCTATGAAAGAAGAAAATGGATGCAAGATGTTTGTGATCATTGATAATAGTGTTTCTTCTACAAATATTGATGAAACCATTGACAGAGTTGCTGACCCAGAGTACTTTGATGAGTTATTTCCAATTGAAAGTCAGGTAATTCATATTCTTTCAAAATGATGCATTTTTTAATAAATGCATGATGATATCATCCATTTGAATTTTTTTTATTTCAGGTGTTCTTTAAACATGAGAGTGAGGAATTTCGTTGTTCATGCAAACGTTACGAGCGATTTGGTACCCTTTGTCGTCATATTTACTATGTTTTAAGGATATACAAATTTAATCATTTTCCCAAGAAATACATCTGTAAACGTTGGACTAGGGATGTCATTCCTCCAAGCTCATATCATACCGCTTTACGTCTTGGGCAAGATTTGGGTCAAATGGGTGAGCTGATGAGACATATTTATTATAACGTAGATGCTGCAGTTAGACGGTTAATGGTTAACAAAGACAAGATGCAGGAATATCTTGATACACAAAGGTTGTTGTTTGATACAGTAGATGCAAATATGGGTTCTGCACCTACAAGGGCAACAAAGATTTCATTCAAGCTTTTTTAGGTATATCACAACCAAAGGATGTTGTCGTTCAAAATCCTCAAGGTATTCGTAACAAGGGATCTGGCACGTGCAAGCGAATAAAATCATCTAAAGAGCAATGTATGAATAAAGAAAAGAAAAATAAAAGAAACTGTTTATATTGTGGTAAATACGAGGAGCACGATATTAGGACATGCAAAGAGAGACTAGAAAAAGAAGGCAAATTACCTCAATGACTTCTTTCATTTTGTATTTTGATTGATAGCAGCTTCTTTTTTTGGTGAGGATTGTAATCAATTTCTTTAGCAGCACTTATACTCTTACAATATGCAAAGATTATTTGGTATTTTCTTTTGACATTTGCAAAGGAAAACATATACGTACGCAATACATTAATTAGACGCATTAATATCAATAGATGCAATAACAATGCAATCAGATGCAGTACACGTATAGGAATAGATAAATGATGTAAATTTTAGGATCGAATACTAGTAGTAGTTCCAAAAAAATATCTTCAAAATTGTTATGTGATAATTACACTGCATCTTTGATATATACAATGAAACTAGTTAGATGCGATAAATATAAATGATGTAACAATGCAATCAGATGCAGTATACTTATAGCAATAGATGATGTAAATTTTAGGATCGAATACACCTTCAACCAAAATACAAAAGTATTCTGAAACCAAAATAGGAATTCGTGTTCCAAAAGTATTACATCTTACTAATCCATCTTTTTCTAATTGCATATTGCTACCTAACAAGTTCTACACATTTTCCAGATTTTGAATCCTTCCCAAAATTCTTTCCAAGGCATCATGTGAAATATCAACTTGTTCAGATCTATCAAGTTTATGGTACAGATCAACTTTAGTAGTCACATACGATTTGAACTCATTGATTTCTGCCAGTAGAATCTTTTCTGCATATTTTTCTCTAAGGCTTACAAGTTGATCTTCTTGTCCATTTTTTTCAAAGTTGAAATCACAATTCCAATCTTTTCCAGTTTTTCCTTTAAATGTCTCCATGTGTCTCATTAGGAATATCCCAGAATCAACATTGTTATTTCTTGTTTGCCACTTCATCATTACTTTAGTATGCTTGATAATATGAAATGTACATTCCTTCACTATTCTTTCATCATCCAGATATCTTTTGATATACTTTACCTGCTCACATAAAATTCTAAGTTTATTAGTAATTGATCATGATGTTGAAATTACATGTTTCGATGCAACATTATAAATAACTACTACCTATATGTAACAAAATGTCAAATAATTGACACAAGAACATCATTATCTATTTGCTTACCAGTTTATTTGTTGCATTCTTGTATCTTCCCAAGTCATCATTCCCATAATCCACATTGTCTATGACATATAGATTTACACTGTTGAGATCTACGCAAAAGAGATAGAAGTGCATCTCGTCTAAGACCGGGAAGAAGACCTAAGTAACAACAACACAATTTAATATAACTGTTTAAACTTTAAAGTTAAAAAATGTGTAAATGCAGTTTTAGCAATTAACAAGATATATACCAAGCTTGCATCTCTTAATGTTATAGTGGTCGTTCGCAAGCTTTGTTTCATATTCTTTACAAAAAAATCGTATCCTTCTTGGTTTTTCCCCTAACAGAAAAGTTTCAAATGTTAAGTATCTTTTGTAGATGCACCATAAAACTTACAATTCAAATTTATTAAATAAGGAAGTAGTACGTACCAGTATTGTTGAATAACAAAATACTCTCTTGAGTGATCCTTCACTTGAATATCTTTCTTCATGATTCAACAAAACAACCCAAGCATCAATTACTCTTACATGTATATGGCATTCTAGAATTAGGCTCTCAGCTAAAGCTCTTTTTAATTTAATTCCAGGGCACACCTCAAAAATGGTGTTACTAAAAGTAGAGAGCATTAAATTAATGGTTGTCAATACCGGAAATATGTAATTAAAAATTAAAGAACTATTATTTTAAGGTAAATGATCTCACTTTATTGCTCCTGTTCCAGAAAATAACCATGAAGCCAGTTTTCTTTCTGCTTTCGTCAGTGATCTTTTCATGTTGATAGCTTTGTTGATGTAAGGTGATTTAAGTGCAGCTGATGGTTTTATTATCCTCTTACCTTTTGTGGCAAAATCTTCATTTTTTACCGGTTGTATCTACAACATGGGCTTCCTTTTCAGATGCACTAACAACATCAACAGTCTTTGACTTAATCTTCACTGAATCACCCACTTCCATAGAACTTTTTTCAAAAACAGAATTTTTTAAAAGAGATGCTTCTTCTGTCTGGGCTAAAAAAATCTTGTGTGTGTGAAGGTTTTAAGGTATCTGTTGCAACTTGTTTATCTCCAACTATTGTATTATCACCTACAATTTGCTCATGCACCTTACTTATTTGGTCTTGTAACTGAGTTGTTTGCTTTTCAAATTGATCACATGCATCGTTCCCCAAATTTTCTTTTAACTCTTCCTTCTCTTCAATTAAAATTTCTTTCTTCAAAGACTCTTTTACTTCCAATATTACATTTCTCAATACCTCACTTACCGGATACTTGTCAACTGTGCTTTTCATCAGATGTTTCAACTCAACAAATCCTTTCAAAAGCTGGCTTCCACTTTCTTTTATTCGAGTTACATATTCCTGGTCCAAATATAACATAAATTTAAAGAAATGATTTTAACAAATTTCAATGCATCTAATAGATGCAGTAAAAAGATTATATGCAGTAAACATATATAAAGAAAATCAGTGAAAGTTATTAACAAATCTCCAAATATTAATTAATTTAAAGTCATATAAATACTAGTAGTAGCGAATAAATATCTTGAAAATCGTTATGTGATAATTATACTGCATCTTTGATATATACAATGAAACTAGTTAGATGCGATAAATATAAATGATGTAATAATGTACAAAAAATTTAGAATTTATAAATTTTTACTTGCCTCTTCTGTGAACTCATTTTGAGTCACGTTTTGTTCCATATCCAAAGCATCATGTCCTGCCAAGTCTTCATGCAATTCAGTCATTCTATAAGGTTGCACATCATGTATTTGATCATCATTATTTCCAGGATCACTCATGTCATTCTTCTCATCTCCAACATCACTTTCCTCATCACCGATATCACCATCATCTTTTTCATTATCACCTTCATCTTCAAATTTAAGATTTTCATATTCTATACATTATATTCAAATATAAATTCATTGCAATCTATGTTTTTTCATTATAGATGCAACAAAATATATTATACAGTATTAGTTTAGTACATACATCAATGTTACCCATTGGTTTTCATATAACTATATAAATTAATTTAGATGCAGAACATGACATTACCTGCAACATTCCTTTTTAAAGTAACATGGGTCTTTCGTCCTTTCTTTTTGCTGACTTTAGATGAATGTTTCTCACCTTTCTGCATCTGCTTCATCTTATCAAACCCTCCCATTGAAATCATTTTCTTTTCCCAATCTCTAAGTTTATCAGTGGTCCAGTAATCAATTGCTGGTATCACTTTCTCCTCGTCTTTGTCCATGCATCTCAACATGTCAACAAACCACACCTACAAGTTTATGCAATCATTACGGAAGGAATAAGAAAACCATGTTCATTCAAATTAATAAAAATAAATTGATTATGTGTTTAACTTACCACTAGAAAGAGCAAAGGACCCGTGTACCAACATTTGGAATCACTTCTTCTCCCGTGATCTTTACTTCTACGTAGACAGTCAAAAACATATCCACACCAGTCCACATTCTTTATATCATTGACACTTTTTATACTTTGAAGGAACCTTTGATTCACCGTACCACAAGTTATGCCTTCTCCCAATAAAGACATTATCAGAACAATGAAGTTTAATTTGAACATATCTCCTCTAGTTTTATCCTTACTTATCATATCTATGACACTTGTAATGTATATCCTTTGAGTTCCTTTTGTAGGTACAGGATAATATTACATTATTCCCTCCAACTCCAGCCCTTTCAACTGAACTAACACTTATGTTACCCATTGGGAATCCCAATATTCGACCAACATCTTCTTTTGTTATTTTAATTTTCTTTTTCCCAAATCTCATCTCACATGCTGATGCATCAAAGTTAACAACAATCCAATATGCTAATTTACTCGGTATTGCATCAACCTTACAGCTCACCATTGAGCCAAACCCCATCAACTTTACTACCTTTTTAGATTTCTCATCCATTGTTAAAAACAATGTAACCATCTTTGATGGAGATTGTCTTGACATTATTCCTCGAAAAGTAATTTTCTTATTCTCTGTTTTATCTTTCTGATTATTCATTTCCTGTTTTTTTCTCTTTGAATCGTTTTCTTCTTTCTTCTTTTCAACCAACACAACAGATTCAATTCTATTTTTTCTTTTTCTTTGAGTTATGATTTCTTTTTGTATTTTTGGAGGCGGATTCACAAAATCATCATGTGTGTCTACATATGCAAAACTTGTTAAAAACTTGATGACATGCAGTGAAAACATTTCACAGACAAATTACATGCAGGAATCAAAACTTGATAAAATGCAGCAAAACCCTCGCAAACAAAGTATATGCAATAATAAAAAATTTGTCAGATGCAGTGTATCAATTAGATAAGATAGAGGATACAATAAAACCATTTCATATACAAATTAGATGGAAATTTAAATTAGATATTGTGGACACAATAGGGAGAACTATATTTAGATGCAGTAAAACATAATTAAAAAGAAAATATTACCTCCACTGACTTCATTTCCAACATTTACATTTTCAGCAACTGGTTCTGGTTCTTCTTCATTAATATCATTTTCATTTTCACCATCCAGTTGCAATCCTTCATTTATCTCATTTTCAGAATTTATGTTATTAGCAACCGGATCTGGTTCATCAATTTCTATAGGTCGATCAACTCTAGGATCCCACTTTTTGCTTTTGGCTCTATATATCCCTTCAGCTAGCCTTAGGCTCTTCCTTGGACCATCTAATTAATCATTAAATGCAGTTAAAATTAGAAAAGACAGCGAATCAAATCAACTACAATTAGTCTAATTGGTTTTATATATACACTGTTTGCTTTTGTTATCATAATTTGCTTTTGCTTTTTTTAAATTGAGAACTACAAGTAGTCACGGCAATAGGTTAGTCACAAAAGCATAAACCTAAATAGAATATGTTTATAGTACTGTAGTGTTGATAAATTAATCACAAAACATAAGGAATCATGTGCAGTAATCATACAAATATGTTCTCATTTAAATATTACCAGGCTGCTGCCACTAACTATGTCACAAAAATTTTCTCATTGAAAATTTGGGAAGTTTTTACCAATGTTTCTACAAATTAGCTTTCCTTGTATTTTGAGATCTAAGCTAACTTGAATCTACTCATGAGTCTTCATCAGATACACCATATAGTCATTATTTGATACAATAGCATAATTATCAATTTTTACACAAACTCAAAGATGCAATAAATTAGTAACGACGGTGAATCAAATCTACAGTAACTAAACTTGAAAAAAAAAGAGTATGTATCAAATCAATAAAATGAGATCAAATCCGAATAATCAGTTGTTTTTTAAGATAAAAAACATTAAAATATATTATAATGAGATTCGGTAATCTCACACATATGCAGTAATTGTTTTCCTTTGAACACATATGCGGTAATCACAACTGGAATGTATGAAATATGATGATAGAACTTACGAAATTCCTCCATTTGTTAGATTTTGGTTCAGAAATCTCTTCAAATTTGATGCAGTAATCGAACTTGCCCTAAGCACCTCTTAATCGAACTTTGATGCAGTAATCGAACTTGCCCTAAGCCCTAAACTGAATGCAGCAATTGAATGGATTGTTGCCCCGTGACTACGTGAGTTTAAAGGGAAGGCCGTCGGTGTCAAAATTTGAATCCAAGGTTTGCTATTTCAAACTTTCACGTGCAAAATTTGAAGATAAGAGATGATTGGAGAGGTCAATCGGGAGTGTAGACGTTGAGACTGTGAGCGATGCGGTGGCTAGATGGTGAGGGATGGCGGTGAGAGTCAAAACCTTCGATTAGGAGTACCGGTGTTGAGGTGAGGAATGGTATCGGGATTTTGATTTGGGGATAATAGAAGGGAATGGTGTTTGACTATTTGGAGTGAGGTTTGGAGAGATGACTTTTTTTTAATTAAATGCATCTGAACCGTAGATTTTTTTTAAATCTGACGGCTGAAAGGGTGTTCCTATTGTTCTCATTTTTTTTGGGTTTTCAAGGGATCCCCTCCCTATATATATATATATGAAAAGTGAGTGTATGGCTGCTGAGTACCTAAACATAGATGTGGAACCATGGAAAGCGACATCGTTTTAATTTAAATAAAAAAACCTTTCCCATGTTTAACTCTCCACTCAAAGTTCGGTAATCTCAGCCACAAATTCACCATTACCATTAGCGATTCACATCATAAAATCGCTATTACCCTCTCCATTCACAGGTTTCAATCCCACCCTTGAATCAAAATCGTTGTTACGATCTAGTTAGGTTTTTTATGTTCCAATTTGGATTTAATTCGGTAGTTGGTGTTTATTCAACATTATTTCAAAAGAATAAATCTTGATCCTGATTTAAGTCGGTAGTAATTGATCTTATGGCTTGTGCTCTGTTCGTTTTTGTAAAGTGAAACCAGGGAAAACCCCTTTCATCTTCTATTTAAGTTAGATCAATTGACCTTCATTGATACAAGAACGTGCAAAAAAATTTGTTGGAGTATTTGCAATAATTATTAATTTAAGAGCTAATGTTGTTTGTGTCGATCTTTTGAATATGGAGGCCAAGTTTATACTTGCTCTATTTTGTGTTTAATCATTTTATGTTATTTAGTAAGTGAAAATCATGTCTTCCAATGTTCTAAATTGGATGGAACTTGTAGATGTTCTAAATTAACACATCCTAAATGATTATGATGGCACAAGGTGGGTTTTAAAATTTGTATCTGTTATTAGATCTTGAGCCAGGTGGGTTTTACACTTGAATCTTAATAATTAAGATGGTACAAGGTGGGGTTTACATTTGAATGGTTTTATGTAAATATTTTTGTAATTTCACGAAGTAAGATTTGTTGTAATTTTTATCGTACAACGTTGTAAAAACATCGTATGCTTCTTTTATGAAATTTGGTTCATAAACACGCTAAAGTGAATTGAAGTTAAATTAGTAAAAAAGTTATGCATTTAAAGTTAAACATGTCAAAAGGGCTAAAAAACATTGAAATAAAGTCAAACGGGTTTAAAATACTGTCAATCTATGTTTAATGGGTCAAACATTATGTATTTAAACTCGTCATTGCGGATTTGCGGTTACAGAACATTGAAATAAACTGAAAAGGTCAAAATGTAATCATATTAAGTTAAACAAGTTAAAACACATTGAAGTAAACTCAAACAGGTTTAACGGTTAAAAAATGACAATTTGAGATTAAACCATACCCATACAAGTACAAAATACAAGAGTATATCAGTATATGTGATTTATCATACCGATAATGTATATATGAACTAATTTTTATAAATACATCATGCCATGGTAGATCGAAGAGTATTTTTACAACTTTAAAATAACAATAATAATTATAACTTTATACATGGAAAAGTATAACACCAACACAAGGACTATAAACCATTTCTAAACATTCTTGTATCCTAATTAGATAAAAATAAAATAAAAAAAAACTTTAGTTTGAGTAACTTCAAGCTCCCTCGTTCTTAAAAGGAAACGCTTTTCCGGAGTGCTTTACTTTCTTTGTTGTAAGTTACTTGGCTGCTACTATATGTTGCCCCCTTTGTTTTAGAGTAATTGAGTTGTGTGGCAATCTGTAGTGGACATTGAAAAACCAGTTTTTAAAGAATACATCAAGCATGTTATATAAAAGAGGTGAAATCAAGAATGCCAGAAGCAAGAGACAGACATTTTACACAAGTCCATATAATTGAAGGCTCTACAGCAATACAAGGACTGGTTTGAACTTTGGATAACTAATAGATTGTAATTTGAGAGAGTTTAATGCTAATGGACTACAGTTTTGGTTGAAAAGAGTACTAATATAAGTTGATCGTCCATATAAATTAAACCAATAAACTGCAACTAGAACCCATGCCCATAAAAAAATGTGGGAAAATTAGTAAAAAAAGGGGTATAGTTCAACAAAATGTATTCAATTTGTCACGTTTTGCTATTGTGTACGTGTATCAAACATTAATTGTGTGTATTAAACTTAAAATTTCTTACTATGGTATGTGTTTCGGTTACATAGAAGACTAAAAAATGTATAAGTTTAGTACATACAATAGAAACTTTAATACATACAATAACGATAAATTAAATGTTCGACACACAATAGAAAATTTTAAAGTACGATACACACAATAACAAAACATGACAAGTTTCTTACATTTTGATGAACTAAATCAGAAAAAAAAACCTCTTTCAAGCATTTAGTTGAACACCTTGTCTTCATTCTATACATAGTAATTACATGACTCAAATGATGTCACATTAACCTTCATTATAAACATTTAGGAGGTCAATGAACCCAATAAATCATAGAAAATAAACCACAACAGGTCAAAGCAAATCAATATACAGATAAAATCAGATTAACAAAAAAATATATTATACCCACTTCAAGATTGTTGATTTAGTAACCAAGTGAAAGCATGGAGATGCTATTATCATTAATCAAGATTGCTCTTTTTCTATAATGCCAAATTTGAGAAAGATTAATATACTTACCACGATCGGATTTGGAGAGAATGGATTAATTTGTTGTTTATGATATTAAACCAAATTCCATAGAGCTTGAGCAAAACCGACTCGAGAGAATCAATTAGAGTGGCAGATGAGAGCAGAATAGTTTCGAGAAGTTCACAACTATATATTATGTTGAAGAATCGATTAGACCAGGAATAGATATCTTGAGCTTGCTTTGAAATGAGAATTGATTGAGGTTTGTAATTGGTTAAGATCAGAAATATGGAAGGCAATGGATCGGATTATGTCATATCCATATCCACATTCATATTCATTTAGGTTTTCATCATTTATATCCATATTCACTTAAAATTATTTCATCCGTGCATATCCATATCCATCGATTAGACGGGTAAATGAATATACATTAGATGTCGAAATAACTCTTTTTCTCAAATGAAATATCATACATTTATTATAATTTTGAATATATATATATATATATATATTCAATATTATATTTATATATAAATGTTAAAAATATAGTGAATATATAGATTTATAAACTTAATTATATAAAGATTTAATTTAGAAAAATTTAATTTCGGGTTAATGGATTCATCTATGGATGGATAATCATCAACCATATCTGCTCCACTAAACATCCATATCTGCTCAACATCCAATATTCACTCATTTAACTCAGTTCATATCAATTACCGGGCGATGGATCGGATCGATCCACCATATATTGCCATCCCTAATCAGAAACCGATTTGGGAGATACACATATGTGAATTTTATTTCGATTTGGTAGCTACTCTTGGTGGAGATGACTCTTGGAGTCATGGCCTTGTGGGTTTAAGGTTTCATTTTCCCTCTCTTTTTTAAACAAAAATGACATAGTACTAAAAGTTCCACACCTGTACATACATACAACATAACCACACAAATTAAAGAAAGTAAATGGGTATTTTCTTTTGGTATTAAGTTAAATAATTCCTATTATTTAAATTGTGATTTCCTAATTTATTTAGGTTTTCTCCTAGTATAAATATGGTGTTTAGGTTATCATAATTCGTTGCACCAAACTCTTTATCTTCTCCCTTTGAGCCGATTTTGGCTACGTTTTTCAGGGTTGTAATATCTACATCTAATCATCTTGATAGTTTTAGATTGGAGATAATGGAGATAAACAAGTCTTTTTCGGGTTTTATAAAAGTATAAAATCAGTTTTCAATTTTAAGTGCTTCGACAAATTAATAACATCAAGATTACTTTTCATAAGTTTATAAAACTAAGCTGGTAATTACCCCTTATAATCAATTGACAAAGAAGTAGAAATGAAGTGAATAGTTAGAAGAGTATTATGATATTTTGCTTTTATTAAGTTATTATGTTTTTCTTTTACCAAGTAAAAAGACCTCTTCTTTAATCAGACTCTTTTCTTACTTTGTACAAGATTAACTTAATAGTCATGGCTCCAACAATCCTCTCACTATCATGTCTCCTTGGTCACCGCATCATGCTTCCTTACCCTTTCAGCAAGTTTTCCATCCATCTTTATTTTCTCTTTGAGACTTCATCTCATCGTACTCTTTGTTACAACCCTAATCACAGTTCTTGATCGCATATAGCAATGAGTAAGAGAGTTAGAAATTGTGATACCGTGAGAGATAAAGAGGCGGTGACGGTGTGACAGTGAAAGGAGGCGGTGGTGGCATAAGGGTGAATGGGGAAAAGGATTTCAAGGAACCATTCATATCCTTCAAATTTCTTAGTTTTTGTTCAGCCTTACATTTCAACCATCAAGTACAATAATAAAAAAAATTTGAATTATAGTTGAAGTGATAATGATGTTAGGGAGCTGCTCATGTGATATACCTCCTTTGAATCTACATTTACATTATCTGTTTTTTTAATTTGAAAAGATCTAATTAGTAAATAATTTTGGGTTATGATATATATACGATTATAGTAGTATATATCTTACATGTTTTCATACTCACAAACATGAGGTATGTTAGTCATTTAATTATTTCTTTTAAATATTTGTGAATGTGAAATATTTTGTTGAAAGTACATGTAATCCATACTTAACGGCCGATTAAAGTGCATGTAATCCATATTAGGTAAAATATTTTCACATGAAGAGAGGATTCTCATTAACTGAAATATAAATACAAGAATATTACAACCGGTACTATACAAATATACGGTCCAAAAGGCCTAATACAATAATATACATTAACATCCCCCCACAATTTGATGGGGAGGTTTGTCATGAACAATCACGAAACTCATAGAATAAAGATGATGAAAGGTCCTTAGTAAAACTATCTGCATATTGTGCTCAAGAGGACACGTGAAGAACACGAACCAGACCTAACGCCACCTGATCACGAACAAAATGTATGTAACTCTCTATGTGTTGTGTTCATTGATGTTGAACTAGGCTGTTAGACATGTAGACCGTGCTGATGTTGTCACAATAGAAAATTGTGGATTTGGTGAAAGGAGCGTGCAGTTCACAAAGAAGATTACGAAGCCAACATGTTTCAGCAACTGCGTTTGCGACACCCTTGTATACGGCCTCGGCACTTGAGTGAGAAATAGTATTTTGACGCTTTGAAGACCAAGATATAGCATTGTCGCCACGAAAACACAGTAACCGGAGGTAGATCGCCGAGTATCTAGGCAAACCCCCCCCCCCCCCAATCTGCATCCAAATAGGCGGTTAGGACCGCGGATGGGGAAGCAAAAATATGTAGCCATGCATCTAGAGTTCCTTTGATATATAGCAAAATTCGTTTAAGTGCCAAAAATGTTGTTCTTGAGGATCATGCATGAATAGACATATCTATTGGACTACAAAAGCCAAGTCTGGTTCGGTAAAAGTAAGGTACTATAACACCTCAGCCAAACTACATTACAGAGTAGGATAGGTAACGGTTGGACCAGAATCATCCAATTTTAATTTCGCCTTAGCTGAAGTACGACACGACTTGCAATTAGTCATATTAGCACATTCCAAAATTTTAGTTGCATACTTGCACTGATTTAGAAATAAGCCAGCTTTGGTCTGACGAACAGATTTCCAATGTATATGTGAAACCCCAGCATAGAAGAGAAATTATCTTCTGCAACAATGTATATGTAAAGGCTGTTAAAATAATGTCATTAACATATAACAATAAGTAAGCTATAGAAGAACCATGACGATACACAAAGAGTGATGACTACAATCGAGATCGTGTAAACCCAATGGTAGTAACATATGTTGCAAATCTATGAAACCATGCCTGTAGTGCCTGCTTAAGGTCATATAGAGACCGCCATAGGTGATAAACAAAGCCTGGTTTAAATAAGTCATGAAAACTTGGAGGCTAATGCATATAGATAGTTTCATGTAATTCAACATGTAAAAACACATTTTTAACATCTAGCTGATGTATGGGCCAAATGTAGGATACTGCTAAACTAAGAACAGTGCGTACCATGGCCGGTTTGACAACTGCACTAAAGTTCACATAAAAGTCGATACAAGGGCGTTGGCTTTTACCATTACCCATTAAACGAGCCTTATACCAGGAGGGGGGCACAAGCTCTCAATTACCATTGCTAATAAGAGCATAGTACTCATCCTGCAGGGCTTTTTTCTAGTTAGGATCGTCTATAGCCTAGAAGTGAGCTCGAGGCATCGGGGATTTCGTGGAGGTATGGAGGTTTAGACGATGGATCGGTTTGAAAATATCATGCCAAGAACGAGTGGCCATAGGATGAGAGGGGGTGGAGTGGGTCGTAGATGGGGGAAGGTGTGTCATAGGGGGTAGGAGCCGTAGGTGGGGTAGGAGCCATACGGGGTAGGGGCCATAGGTGGAGTAGGAGCCGTATGTACGGGGTGATGAGAAAATGACGGGATAGGGGAGAGGAAGTATCATAAAGATCAAGAAAGTCATAACTCGGGAGTTGGTGTAGGGTCATGGAGCCGTACGGGAAGACCGACTCATCAAAGATGACATGTCAAGAGATGAGGATCTTACAAGTTGCAAGATCAAGGCAACGGAAACCTCGATGATAAGAAGGATATGCTAGGAATATGCAAGCCAGGTGTGAGGAGCCGGTTTATGTGGTGGGAAAGCAAAGGAAATCGAAGACTCGTATATGGGAATAAGTAGGGTGTTTGTGGTATGACCGGTAGTATGGAGTTGTCGTTATGGATAGAATTAGAAGATAAGATATTAAGAAGATGGAAACCCATGTGAATGGCCTCGACCCAATAGGTGGGAGGCATGTGAGCATGGAAGAGAAGAGTGCAAATCATATTATTTATGGTGCGGATCCTACCTTCTGACTTGCCATTTTGTTGAGACGATTAGGGAAAGAGAAGCAGACATTGATACCATGAGTATCAAAGAATGTATGAAAAGAAGTGTTATCAAACTCCCCCACGGTGATCGCATTGAAATTTTTTTGTTTCAACACCAAATTGAGTTTTGACATGGGTTCGAAAATGTATAAATTTTGCAAAAGCATCGGATTTTCTACGCAATGGATAAACCCATAAATAATGCAAATAATGATCAAGTCAAGAAATATAATATAGTAAAATAAGCCACTAGAACTAGCAATGGGCGATGTCCATAAATCAGAATGAATAAGATCAAAAGGTGCATCAACCACAAAATTAGAGATATTATAAGGTAAACGGTTATATTTGCCAAGCTGGCATGCCTGACACAAACTAGTGTGTTTCAACTTATTACATGAAATGAAAATTTTAGCAACCGAATATTGAAAAACACCATCGTTGGGATGACCTAAACGTTGGTGCCATAGCGGTTGAGTCGACACCAAAAAAGGCAAGAGGAGTGGTTGAGGTGACGGTATAGAGGTCGTCGGAACAATCACATCTGAGAATCGTTTGACGAGTCCGGTAATCCTTCACGGAAAAGCCAAATTCATCAAATTAAATTGAGCATTTATTTTGTTTGGTGAATTGAAAGACAAAAATTAAGTTTTTAATGATATTCGGAGTAATAAGGATATATTAAGTTGTAAGGGACGATAAAGGTTAGGAATATCCAACTGCCATAGAAGACCCGTCCCCAACTAAAATTGAATGAGCTCTACTATTATTATAAATACACTTGAGAATACCTAGGTGCGAGTGAAGATGTATGGTGGCGAATGTATCCATGCACCAATATGCAGTTGTTGGATAATTTAAGACATAGTATTAAACATCTCACTGAGAGAATTGGCATCATCGCCAGAAAACCATTTCCACGGAGGAGCAACCGAAAATGTATCAGTAGTGAAAGCCTGTGGACGAGAAGGGCCCGGTGACTGTTACGGCGGTGGGAGTTACACAGGTTAGCATTGTGGCGGTTGGGCTGACGTTTATTGATATTGGTGCAGCGATTGTTGGAGCGGTGTAGAGAACTGAGGGAGAAGAGTTGTGATTGTGATGATGGGAGACGGCACACTAGGTTCAATCTTTATTCTTCAAGAATCAACTTAGATTTAGCCTGTAAAAACGAGGACAACGTAGCAACCTTATCAAACTTGTTAGAGAGACCATTGATCATGTATGTAACAAAGTTCTTTTCCAGGACCGTATTGTCAATATTATCCCAAAGATTAAAGATCAGCCAAGGACTTGATATGTTTGCAATATTCGGTATTTGACCGGTAACCAATAGAGATGTTTCTAAGTCCCCTGTCAATTGGAATGGCTGGGGTATCTTTGTTATCCCGAAACAACGCTTCAAGATGAAGCCAAACCTCACGAGCACTAACATTTTTCTTTAGAATCACTATGAGAAGATACTTATAAATAGTACCATATATCTAGAGTTTCACAATAGAGTAAAGTTTGTTCCATTCATGGTCGGTAGGGTTAGCATCGGCCAACCCATCGCAACTCCAAATCCAACACAATGTCATGCATCATAGTTAAGTTCGTCTTGATCAAGAATGAGATCGCCTTTATATTAGTAATACAGTAGGGTTTTTTGGTTCTTGCGTTTTTGCCACTGTGAGAGAGACAGCAAGGGAAGAAGCAGTTGGCAAAGATGAAGAGAAAGAGAACAACAGCGCCGGCAATGTCAGTGGGCTACTCACGCGGCGGCGGTCAGCGGGAAAATATGGAAGGAAGTGGCCGGCCGTAGGCGACGGCAGGGATAGGAATGTAGAGATTTTAGGAGATAATTGGAGAGAAATACTCTAATACCATGTTAAATAGAATATTTTCTTAGGAAACGAGGATTCTCGTTAACTCAAATATAAATACAAGAATATTACAACTAGGTTTATACAAATATACAGGCCAAAGGGCCTAATACAATAATATACATTAACAATCAACAATTAGCTATTATTTGAGGTTTTCTTTATCTTTAATAATTACAGTTTGTTGAAATAGGAATAGTCATGGTTTTCTGAAACCAGACTTACACTTTCTAAATGTTTAGATTTTACCTTTTAAATTTGTAGAAATTGTGTTATTGCTTATGACAAAGAAAAGAAAAAACTCAATGTTAGACACCATGATTAAAGTAGTAATTTACTTACCTGGTAAATAAACCAAACATTAGAATATTTACATATTATTCAAGAAATCGTCAAAAAATCAAATGTTTATAGCCTGCACAAAAAAGAATCTATTTTGTTAAACTAAATATTATCTAACAATCGTCTTATCGTAAAACAATATGATTATTTGGAGGTTGAAATCGTGTGACTTTGGATGTGACTGGGGTAGAGATCGTTCATCCGGGAAAAGTCTAGGAGTTAAGCTAGAGAAGACTTTGGACGTGATCGAGGTGGAAAAAGATGGGATGCCATGTTACATGAGTACCGGTGTTGTGGAAAAAAAATCGAGGAGTTTAGCTAGAAAACTTTGGACGTGACCGAGGTGGAGTTCGGGTGACCAAGAAAAAGTTGTGATGTTAATGAACATGTCCAATAGGATGCCATGTTACATGTGTACCGGTATTGTGGAAAAAAATCGAGGAGTTAAGCTAGAGAAGACTTTGGACATGACCGAGGTGGAGGTCGGGTGACCAAGAAAGGTCGATAATCAAGATTGTTCTAAAAGAACGTGATTAAATTTTTGCTTAGAGTGAAAGGGTGTGAGAGTAAACGATTAAGGGGTGAGCTAATCATTTATTTACCGGGTCACGGTTTGTTAGCGTATGTGTTACGTGTTGATAATTTAATAACAGAAGTACAATACCTCCATACATGAAGTACAACTCACTATATATGATTGAAAGGTTGGCAACGTGGATAGATCTTTTAGTTTGCTACGTGCGTTTTTTTATTTTTATTTGTTTAAATTAGTTAGTAGCTTAGTGCTTGCTTTAGTTCTTTGTTTCACTCCCCATGTTTACAAGTTTATAGGTTTAGTGGCTTTGTATTTTATTGTATATAAGGATAAGGATCATTTTCCAACGTATATCAACAGAACATATATATTCTTACACACAATACAACAAAAAATTTAAATATACTCTAAAACTGCAAAATATTCACAACTTTATTTATATGCAGCGTTACATCTTTTACCAGCATCCAAAGAAATTCAACATGTAGAAAACAAGTAATTTGGTGAAATAAGAAAAAAAAACTGAAACGCCTACCTTTGATAAACTCATTTCATTTCTATCTCTTGTTTCTCCTCTTGAAGATCATTTGCTCTATTGAATTGGAAATTTCATTGAACCACTTCGGTTTTCCAGTTAACAACATGAAATGTCCTAATACTAATCCAATTAAGGTTCCACATCCATAACCCAATAACACCACTTTCCATGTAAATACATCCTCATCGTCATCATATTCATCACCTTTATGCCGTTGACAACTAGAACATTCACACTTCGGTAGAGGAAACCCACATAGTCCTAAATTCCCTCTAAATGAGCTTGCATCAAACGTATTGAATTGTGTTCCTTGGGGAATATGTCCGACTAGATGGTTTTGAGAAAGATTTAAAATCGAAAGACCGTTGATTTTTAAAAGATCATTGGGAATCTCTCCTACTAGTTGGTTACAAGACAGGTCTAATGATTCAATCTCAGTGAGACTACCAATAGAACGTGGGATTTGACCATCAAGGTTGTTGTGTGATAAGTTGAGTCCTTTGAGTGAGTTAAGACTGCCGACGATGAGTGGAATATTCCCGTGAAATTGATTTTCTGATAGATTTATAATTGTGTAGCGAACATAAAATTGTGGAATCTTTTGCACCACCCCTTTTATGTTGATAGTGATAGAGTAATACCTACCATCAACGAACAAATATTGTGGTTTTGTGTTCTCTTTCACCATGTTCTTCATGAACTTGAAATTCTGAAAATACTTTCCTGGGAGTTGACCCACAAACCCATTATGAGATATGTCAAGTACTTGAAGACGTTGAAATGGGTGTTCATCTGAAATATTGGTTAAAATTGGACCATGGAAATTATTCATTTTGAGGACAAGAACTTGCAAGTTAGGAAGTTGTCCTAACCAGTGAGGGAATGTGCCATTTAAGTTGTTGTTCCCTACATCAACTACTCTCAAATTCGGACATTCCGACAAAAATCTTGGAATCTCTCCTTCCAATTGATTTCCATCCAAAATAAAGCCCTCTAATCCTGTACAATCATGGAATGCATTTGGAATTGTTCCTCGAAAATGATTATTTCGCAGATTTATTATTCTAGGAGAGGATGACAAATTTCCAAAGCATTCTGGAATCACTCCACCAAAACTATTGTTAGACAAGTCCAAAGCAAAAAGATCTTCCATGTTGCAAATTGATAAGGGGAATGGTCCTTGAATCTTATTAGACTGTAGATACATACATTGTAATCCATCCCATTGAAATTGGGGAAGGTGTGATATGAAGTTATAGGAGAGATCCAAATGATAAAAGTTACTTCCTTTGATCTCCCCTGCCCAATCAGGAATTCTGCCATGGATTTGGTTGTGAGATAGATCTAAGTATCTAAGATTTTTCATGGGTCGTATGGACTCCGGAAACACTTTTAGATTGCAAGAAGCCAACATTAAGAAACGGAACTCAGGGTTGACATAGCGTTTAGCATCACCGGTCATAACCGATAAACCACTGTTTGAGAGATCGAGACTTGCAAGGTTTACGAGACTCGATAACAATGAATCCAAGTCCCACTTACCTCTAAAATCATTATAGGAAAGGTCAAGGGAAATGAGGTTGATGAGTTTCTGAAATGTTTGTAGAACGGGTCCTTGATCAAGAACATCCATCTCGCCAGATAACTTATTCTGGCCAAGGGATAATACTTTTAATGATTGACGAGAAAACAATGTCAATGGTGCATTTCCAGTGAAAAGATTATCGGTAAGATCAATATATTCCAAAGATGGAAGGTCAAACAACCAAGATGGCAATGCCCCGTTTAGTTTGTTATATGATAATTTTAGTTCTTCAAGGTAGCTTAGGTTCGCTAGGCCTTTGGGAAGGGAACCTTCCAATCCATTAGAGCTGAGATCAAGTGAAACAAATTTCGAAAAAAATGACATCTCAAAAGGGATATGACCTGTGAAGTTGTTGTTTGACAAATCAAGGTTTTCCAAAGATTGGAGATTGAAAATGTAAGGAGTTAGTTTTCCTTGCAATCCAGTGAAGGGAAGACTTAACAATCTTAATGAAGAAGATATGTTAAGTTCAAAAGGTAAAACGAAAGACATACTAACATGTGCTAGCGAAAGTTCTTCCAAAACAGTAGTATTTCGAAGCAAATTGTGGAAAACCTGAGCCTCGAGGTGAAAACAATCATCACTACTACAAGAAAGATCTAAAGAAACCAATTTATGAAGAAGTGAAATTTCTGAAGGGACTTGGCCAGAAAAGCAACATTCAGAGATGTTAAGATGCGTGAGGGTATTAGAAAAAATGCCAATTTCATGTGGAATTTGGGAACCACATAAATCATTGAAAGCGAGGTTGAGTGTACGGAGGTGAGGGAGGTGAAAGAGGGATGAGTTAGAATTAATGGTACCTTGTAGCATTCCACAGCTTAGGTCAAGACCAATAACATCTCCCGTGGAGTTGTCACAAGTCACTCCATTCCATTCACAACAACTTGAGCTTGTGTTCCAGTTCTTCAAAAGTGGAATGTAATCAGAGCCAAGCCAATCTTGACATGGGTAATAATACATATCAGAAGCGAAATTGATGGAGAACATGTTTTGTTTGAAGAGAAGGAGAGCCGCGCTATCCTTCTGAGAACATTTATGAATGATGTTCAAGGAAGAAGAAGAAGCAGCAGCAGTAGCAAAGACGGTGAAAAAAAAGAAAAGAAAATTAGAGTGAATATTAGTCATTCTCTTTAACTGAATGTGTTTTACTTGCATGCATATATACAATAAACATCAACACATGCTACAAATATAAAAGAATTTTCAGTTGTTGTTTCACAAGAAGACTTTTATAGTCATCGAGACTTTTCTAAATTAATTGTAGGTATGATTAGACCCTTCGTTTTAATATTGTTTAATTGTAGGTATGATTAGACCCTTCGTTACAAACAATTTTTTTTTATTTTTTATTTGCTCAATTTTGTTTTAGGATATATATTCGGTTTCTTATTAATGCTCCTTTTACACAAACTCTCAAACTAACATTTCTCTATACACGTACAAGTCTTTCAATGCACTTTCTGATATTATTATCGTTGTTGTTATGATTTTTTTTACTATCATTTGTCAAATTGTGTATCATCGTTGTTGTTTTAGGATATTCGGTTTCTAGTTAAGAAAGTTTTTTACAGAGTTTTTCTTCAATTTAAGTTAATTAAGATCATTGTTTAATAATAATAATTGTAATAACAATAATAATAATAATATTATTATTGTAATTATTGTTATTATGAGTTTCTTTATCCCTCGCCTATTTTTCATTATGTTTGACATATACATCTTTCAAGTAAACAAAGTTTAACCAGGGCCGGCCCAGGGTCTAGGCCCAAAAATTATAAGGGTCCATTTTTTTAAAACATAGCCTGTATATATACATGTGTTGAGCCCACTTTAAGTGATAAAATAGCCCATAAATATTAGAAAAATGCCTGAAACACCGGTGGTAAAGGAAAACGGACGGACACAAAAATTGAAATACCATTGGCGCTTTGGAAACGACAGAAACTTCGAAAACTTAAAGGTCTCTTGGGGCCCATTAATTCTATAGTTACTGTTTTTTTATTCTAATATGATTTTATGCATTTAGAGATTTAATTTTTGTTTATATTAATGGAGTTACACGCATTTTGATGTGGGAATCGAAGAGGATGACCATGAGGATAAAAGCTCTGTTTTATCAATACAAACATCATGCCATATGAGTAATCTTCTTCCCCACTACTCTTAGTTTATTATTTTGCTATAACTTCTAATAGTTTTCTTAGACCCTAGGCAGAATAGGCCCTTTCAAACAATTTAATGGCTATAGAGAACCGTTTAAAACATGAGTTTTTATCATTACATCATTAAAGTACTACACAAAATCTTTAACTTCACTCATGAATTCCCAAGAGATTTAATGTAACTTATCAGTTACCTTTTTAACTTATTGATTCTATATTCTTTTATCTTCATAAGTTCTTCCCCATTTATCATTTCGATTTGGTATGCTTGACTGAAAATTAACAATACAAATACTGCCAATTAGTCAGTTTTTATGCTTTGAATTTTTTCTGCTTTGGTAGAATACTATTGATTATAAATTCACTGATTTGTAATATGTTTGGATTTGAGATCTATTTGAATTTGGAGTTCGAGAATAAACTTAGAACAATAGGAGTAGAATACTCTAGTCCATTCGAGTGTTTCTATGTTTGGATCAAGGGATTTGGTGAATAAATTTAGAACAAGACTAATGCTTACGCTTTTAAGTATAATAATTATATATTACATATAAATAATGTATTATTTGAAGAGCCCCTTTTAGATCTTTGTCCAGGGCCCTAAAAATGATCGGACCGGTCTTGAGTTTAACAAATATATGTAACTCCAAGAGAGGAGCGAAACCGTGCGCTTTGAATTATTATCATTTATCCTAAAGAGGAGCAAAACCACAGAGAAAACATGTTAAATGGAGAACGTTGAGAACACTTGTAGGCCAATCATTTAATTAAATAAATAAGAGATCTAAATTAAATCAAACTATCTTAATTAAATCAAATCATTAAAATTCAATATATCTTAATTAACAAAGATTAATCTCAACCGTTAAATAAAGATCATCCAAGTGCTATAAACTGTTCTCCAAATTCTCACATTAGGAGATGTTCTCATTTGATCCTACCTATATATATATATATATATATATCTTACTCCTTTATAATACATTTACAACTTTAAAAACTCTTAATTTTAAGTAACTTGAATGTACTAAAATACCACTTCTTAACCATTTCATTCTCTCTTCTAATTTACTTTAACTTTTAAAATACCCTTTCTCATTTGAGAACCGTTTTTAACGAAGAGCGTGGAGGGATTGAGTATGACAAAGTGCATGTAAGGAATTCATGGGTTGACAATCCAATTGAAGAAGGGGGAATTGGACGGCTAAGATTGGTTCTCGCAACAAAAACGGTTCGAGCAAATAAACTTTTCAATATATAACGAGAAATGCGAGAACCAATCTTAGCCGTCCAATTCTCCCTCCTTCAATTGATTGTCCACCCATGAATTCCTTACATGCACCCTCCCACACTCATTCCCTCCACGCTCTTTATCCATTAATTCCATTATCCAAAATGAACGACCAAGATTGGTTCTCGCAGTTCTCGTATGAAAAACAGTTCTCGTTTGAACTCTCACCTATATATATATATATATAGAGAGAGAGTTGTTCATGCAAGAAACAATAGTTTTGTGAAAAGTTGGTAAAGTATTTTGGATCATT
Source organism: Dittrichia graveolens (assembly GCA_038502395.1). Lineage (NCBI taxonomy): Eukaryota > Viridiplantae > Streptophyta > Magnoliopsida > Asterales > Asteraceae > Dittrichia > Dittrichia graveolens. The sequence continues at coordinate 35,624,000 of JARJIL010000005.1, forward strand.
AGATCTATTAATCGATGGTGTTAAGATGAAATATGATAATTTGGTAATTAAGTTGTAGGTAAAGGAATTTTAAATAAACTAATATAGGTAAAAAATGAGAATTTGTTTAAAATAATATCATAATTTACCTCTCTCCAATCTCTTCAAAAGCTCACTGTTATGTTAATCTTACTTTCTCATTATTACTACTTCACCTTTCAGTCTTTCATGGTTCCAAGAGGCCAACATCACCCAACTACCACCACCCTTTCTGCTCCCGCGCGAGCTGCCGTTTGTAGTGAGTAATTGCCTACCACCATCATTGGCCTTCACACTTGCCACTCAACCAGCACCACCGCCCTTCATCGTGAGCGAGTGCCACCCACCATCGATGCCCTTTAATTTGTCGCTCCACCTCGACCCCCTAGATCCGCCGCTTCTGCTGCCAATACAAACTCCATATATTTGATGATAATTTTCATGCATTGGGGTGAAGAATAGATTTGATTATGATTTTCAGCGTCAATAATGGGGTTTCAAATCTAGAATGTTTTATCTTTGAATCACGTACGTCTTTTATGTTTTAAAATTAATGTAATGAATGCTATTATTTTGTTATTTTTATAAAGATGTTGATTAGAGAATAAATAAAAAAACATAAAAAAACAAAATTCAATAAACGTTTATTATTTTAAGCAAGTGTTTAGTATTGAACATAAACAAGTATTTTATTGCCGGCGTATTTACGCCGGGAGAAAAATATACATTTCAAAAAAAATTATTAAATGTTTATAAAAATGTGTTTAAAAATAAAAAATTAATCTGTTTTTTTTAATTTGTTTTATTGTAGATTTTACATGTTTTATTTTACTTAATTATAGATTAATTATTAAGGTCAAGATTTTGAAATATATAATTCTTGTTTTTAAGTTAACAAATAATGATGGACGCCAGAGGTGTTAAAAAATATCCGTATCCGATCCGAAATCCGAATACCTGAAAAATCCGATCCGAAAATTCGGATACCCGAAATGCGGATATCCAAATTTTCGGATTCGGATTCAGATAGCATTTTTCCATAATTTCGGATATTCGGATATCCGAAATATCCAAAATATATATTTTTTTACATAACAAATATATAATATAAAAAAATCCCTAGATGTAATAGATATCATATATACTTGATGATCTAGTTTCTACATCGATCGATCGATTGATCATATTATTATATGTTTATTTTAGATACACTAAGACCAATTTTTTATATCTCTGTTTTTTGCTCTTCTTCATCTAGAGATGATTAATTTCCAATCCTTAATTTCCCCTCGTTAATTATATTCTATATATTGCTTCAAGTTAAAGAATAATTAATTAATTCGATTTTACGTATATATAGTATAATTTGGTTGATGATCTAAATATATGAAAGGTAGTTAATTAGTTTGTAAAAGTAGTTCTAATTTGAAAAAAATAAATTAGCTTTTGAAGGAATTGAATGAAGTTTGTAAAAGCAGTTCTAGTTCTAATTAAATTAATATTTAGGACATGTAATCTTAGTACTAAATTTCAAGAAGAAGCCTTAACCAGGAATTGGGGTTCGGATAGCGAAATGCGCTATCCGAAAATTATCCGAAAATGAACACCCCTAATGGACACAGTAGATTGCAAATATTAGTCGGTTTTATAAATTATGAGAGGGTCTAGCATGTTGTGTTAAAATTGTATAGATTTTTTATGAATCTATATGCATTTTCAAATTCCTGACACCCATTAACTTCAATTAAATATTGGACAAATTGCACAAAAATACAACAAACTATGTCAATATTGTCATTATATGTAACAAACTTTATTTTTTTACCTAAAAATGCACACAACTTTCAAATTTAGTTCATTGTATACAAGTCACATATAATAATGGTAACTTACCGGTAAATTGAAAAAAAATAAACGAACTTTGGTACCTAAAAATACAAGAAACTTTCAAATTTTATTCATTGTATACAATTGATAGCCGGTAACCTAGTAATCAGGTTACCAATTGTATACAATGAACAAAATTTATAAGTTATATGTATTTTTAAATACAAAATAAAGTTAATTGCATACAATAGCAATATTGACAAAGTTTTTTGTATTTTCGCGCATTTTGCTCTTAAATATTATATTTTTTATGTAAAAAATAAAAAAATATTATATGTTTTATATACAAATTTATTTACACCTTAAGAAAAATGAAAAACTGAATTCCGTCTATTTCAGACATGCCAAAACCAAACCTTTTCGATTTCGTTTTGGGTTAGGATACTTAAGTAGTTTGCCCGACATACTTAGCATTATCATTTTTTAAATACTCATGATCAAACTTTGCTCTCGTTTCCATCACTACTACTACGACTTGGCCGCTGCAACATACCAGTTGCCACAATGCCACCATCCCATCAACCGCTCTTCAGTTGCTTCAAAGAGAGCAAACCCTCTAAATCTTTGTTCTCTAACGTGCCATCACCACCACACGCAGATGAAAGCCACCATCCTATTTTGATTCAACGTTGTTGGACTTTGAGCAGAGAAATAGTTCGAATTTGTTGGATAGGAAGGAAGATGAAAATTAGAGAGAGAAAGTAGAAGAAAGTAAATGAGAGAAGGGGAGTTAAAGTGTGCAGAGAAAACAATTAATAATAGCTGACATGCTTGGTATTTGTGCATCTCGTGAGAACTAAAGTTCTCATGTCCTTTTAACTTATCACGTTTTTTTATAAAATTACTCATCTGCCCTCCAAAAGATCGTGATATTTTGGCTCTTTAGTTTGCAAATTGATATAGTAGGTAATAACTAGAAAATAATAAGTGCTTGATTATGTTGACTAGTAAACACAGTATTAATGCTGAAAAGTTCGTAAATCTTTGGTTGTGTTCATCTGTGAACATATTAAATATAATAAATTACTAGTAAATTTTATTTAATTTATTTTTCTTTTTAATTTAAAATTTTAGGAGAAAGAAATAGATGGGAAAAAAAAAATTTAGTTTATCATTATACCTTTTTGAATTAAAAATATGATTAATTTATGCCCATAGATCAAAGCATCAAATACAAATAAAAGTCTACCATGACTTCTCGCACCTCTTACAGAAGTACATTAGTTAGCTTTTAAATGCAGTGATCATCTTTTGACAAGATGTAGTGGCCCGATTTTCGTAATCTAATAAAAATGTAAAGAATCAAAGGTTCAATGATTAAAAAATACTTGTTTATTATTCCCTTTACATGCGAACAGCTTATTTTTAATATGTTCACTTGAATGAATATAACACTTTATATATAAATAAATAAATAAATAAATTAATTAATTAATATACGGGGGGATTCTCTATAAACAATCCTGGAATACAAACGCTACAAATAATGCATATTGTTTCCCTTTAAAATTGTTGCATCTAGTTTAAAATCATTACATCTCATAAAAAACATAGTTTTCCTTAAAGCTATTGCATCTTCGTTGAAAAATTCATGGTTTCTCATTTAAATAAACACTGCATCTAATCTAAAATCAGGATGCAGTGTTATTTTTAGACAAGATACTGTGATTTTAAGCCAGATGTAGTGATTTTCTAGAAAAAATACAGTGTTTTTTTGACGAAATGCAGTGTTTTTATATTAGATGCGTTGGGTTAAAAATGAGAAACATTGAATCCTTAACCACGATGCACTAGTTTTAACGAGATTTTATGTTTTTTTATATGAAATGGAGTGATTTTATGCCGATGCAGTGACTGTCTAGACAAGATACACTATGTATAGTGTTTGTATTTTAAGATTATTTGTTGTTTATAGACACACATATATACACACACAAACAATCTTCCACGTTTATTAATAAAAGAACACACATTAATTTAAAATTCATCAACCCATTAAAATTAAATTACATTTATGCCATTACACAACAACAATATCAAATCCCTACAAGAACGAATTATGTGAAAGATAAGATGTAGATAGTCATATCTCTATCCTTAGATAGACAGACTGCTTTTAAAAGAGTTCCTAAAAAAAGAGTCACATACGAAAGGTCAATTTAGAAAAATAATATCTATATATATATTAAAAGAAAATCTTTTATGGGAAAGTTACCTTAAATAAATTTCAATAGACCAATAGGATCTCATCATTTTTCTAATTTTGACCAAATTAATCTATTTTGACTACCTCTTTTAGCAATACCCGATTACTTATTAAAGATGGGTAATTTAACCTGTTTTGCAAAACATGCGGGTTATAGAACCCGACTTCTCTGATGTTCGCTTTACACATCTCCGTTTTGCTTATTCTCTTCAACCATAAGTTCTCAAGAAACCCTAAAAACCATTCGGCGATTTCATACACGACTGCCGTTTCTCACCGAATGAGTAAGTTATGCTTCAAGATTTGGTTACATTCATCATCTTCTTCATCAATCTGTTATTTCTTTCTTGATTTGGCTCCGTTTTCTTTCATCTTAATGGCGCCTTCCATATTATATAAGTTACGGTTTTTGGTGTGTTTCTTCTCAACGATTCGACAGGTAAAGTTCAATATTAAATATCTTGATTTGGTTCCTATTCCATTTGTCTTGACAGTGCCGTGGGTGTATTCTAGGTCACGGGTTTGTGTAGTTAATATTCTTGAATCATATTCGTTTGATATATATAGATTATATATTATTCTTCTTGATTCATGTTTTTTTAATTTGTTTGTTTTCTTTGCGACTAGGGTTAATCGTGTTTCTTACCAATTGATTCATGTACAGGGTTCAACGTGTTTGTGTTTCATCGCAAATAGATGCGAATCTATTTTATGGTTCTCTGCTATTAGGTATATCAATGTGTTGTATTTGTGTTTTCCCATGTGAAAGATTGAGATTGATTAAGAATATTTTGGTTATTATTTGAGGTGATAAGAAAAGATTATATGCCTATCAAGGGTTTGATGAAATGTCTTAATGATTTGATCATGCATTGTTGATTTGATTGTAAAGAACACAAAAGTTACTAAATTGTTCATTTGAATATGGGATTATCTTTTGTTTATTTGCAATTCTTTAGGCCCTAAATTGTTTTGATACAATTAAAATTTTAGTAACTTCTGTTTTATCTTTTGTTTTGATACAATTAAAATTGTGTAGTTCTTGTTCTTTATTGTGAATATTCTCAACAAAGGTTAAATTTTTAGTTAGGTTGATGTTCAAAAGGTACTAATTTTAAACCTGTAATCAGAAGATACTTTTGTTTTCCCCTAATTAATGTAAAAATAGGTACGAATCTGTTTTATGGTTCTTTGCAATTATTTAGTGTGCGATATAACCATATTCTTGATTAAATTTGTTTTTTGATATCAATTAGGGGAGTGTAGTCAATACACCTATTATTTATGCACATATTGCAATTTCACTTTATTGGTTGTTTGAAAATGTTAAACTGTTTTGCGATGATTAAGCTGATACATTAGTCTTGTGTTTGTTAGTTGACCTTAGTTAGGGAATTGAAGTCAAAACACCTATTATTTGTTAGTTGATCTTAATAAATACCAAGTTTGTAATATATTTATTAAAAAAAAAGAGCACCAATAAACTAAGGGTAAATCACTTATTCATTTATGTTTATACTAATGCTTATGTTGCAGCCCTTCATATACTAACTATTGAAGTTATAAACTATTAGTATTGTATGGATAATGATTATATTTGTTTGTTGATCTTAATTAGGGGATTGTAGTCAACATACTTATGGTTTATGCATATATTGGAATTTCACCTTATTGGTTGTTTGCAAATGTTAGACCATCTTGCAATGATTATTAAACTGATAAATGTGTCTTATGTTTGTTAGGTCATCTTAATTAGGTTATTGTAGTCAATACACCTATTGTTTGTGTAAGATAGAGTTTCTAATATCATGATTTTAATTCTCTAAGAACATTAATTATACAACCATCAAATTTAATATTTTAAATCTTAGTACATAAGTTTGAATCTGCTTATTGGTTGTAAATGTTTGAATTTCACCTAATTGGTTGTTTGCAAAGGTTAAGTTGTTTTCCATCATGATTAAACGGATAAATTAGTCTATTGTTTGTTAGGTGATCTTAATCAAGAGAGTGTAGTCAACACACCTAATGTTTGTTACTTGATATTAATAAAGATCAAGTTTATAATATATTTATTCAAATAAAGAGCATCAATCAACTAAGGATATTCTACTAATGAATATTTTATGTGCTTAATATTTTTTTCTATAAAAAATGCACTTCTTTATTATTTTCGTAAACACTTGATTTTCTTAAATATATTATATATTTCATAGAAATATATTATATATTTCATAGAAATATATATTTCATAGAAATATATATTTCAGAGGTAATATAAAACTCTATCATAGAATATTATATATTATAAGCTATATCAATACTCTTGAAGTCTTAATCATAATGTTTTAAATTGATATGTGTGCTAAATACTACTTCCTTTATTTGCATGGAGTTTGTATCAAAATCAACAAAATACTGGTTCTCTCTGGTAACATCATTACAAACTAGATTTTTATATTTTATATTTAATTAAGACAAAATTTCCTATTTTACTAATAATACTAATACTTATGTTTAATAATATATTGTTTTTGGCTCTACTTTAGGAGCTACCATCGTTTGTGAAACGTGACTTTGAACCAAATATCCCAACTGGAATTGTCGTGCATGTGGATAACGACAATATCTTCTTGACATCTTGCCTGACATTCATAAACATGTCCTCAATATTGGTGGTGAGATTTTTATCAACCTGCTATAGAAAAAGAATGTGATTCGAGGTTTTTATTTGCATTTCTTGATAATCCGAAATGGTGCTATATTTCTTTACTTCTATGACAATTCTGGTGCTATATTTCATGATTACGAAATATGGCAAATGGATGTCAAAACCGCCTTCCTTAATGGGAAGCTCTCCGAAGAGGTGTATATGACGCAGCCTGAGGGTTTTGTACATCCGAAGCATCCTAATAAAGTTTGTAGACTAAAGAAGTCCATTTATGGACTTAAACAAGCATCTCGTAGTTGGAATCTATGCTTTGATGAGAAAATCAAAGAGTTTGGTTTTTCGAAGAGTGTAGACGAGCCATGTGTATACGTTAGGGCTAGTGGGAGCGCCGTTGTTTTCTTGGTCTTATATGTGGATGATATCCTGCTCATCGGTAAAGATATTCCAACCTTGAAAAGTGTTAAACTTGGCTTGGAAAATGCTTTTCGATGAAAGACTTGGGAGAGGCGGCATATATTCTGGGTATCAAGATCTATAGAGATAGATCTAGAAAACTTCTCGGGTTGAGTCAAAGTACATACATTGACAAAGTCTTGAAGCGGTTCAAGATGGAGGACTCCAAGAAAGGAAATCTTCCTATGTCGCATGGAGTGATATTGAGTAAAACTCAATGTCCTAGTTCTCAAGAGGAACTAGAAGTAATGAAGCGAGTACCATATGCTTCGGCCGTGGGTTCGATCATGTACGCCATGTTATGTACTCGTCCTAATGTGTCATGCGCTTTGAGCTTGACTAGTAGATATCAGGGAAACCCGGGGAAAGCCCATTGGGTTGCGGTAAAGAACATTCTTAAGTATCTTAGGAGGACTAAAGAAATGTTCTTGATCTTTGGTGGTGAGGAAGAGCTCAAAGTAAAGGGTTACTCTGATGCTAGCTTCCAAACTGATAGAGATGACTGCCGATCGCAATCGGGGTTTGTGTTCCTATTGAATGGTGGGGCTATTACTTGGAGAAGTTCAAAGCAAGACACAGTAGCTGATTCTACTACAGAGTCAGAATACATTGCGGCAAGTGAAGCTGCTAACGAAGCTGTGTGGATAAGGAAGTTCGTCCGAGACCTTGGAGTGGTTCCTAGCATATCCGACCCTATTGAGATCTTTTGTGACAATGAGGGTGCGGTAGCCTTAGCGAAGGAACCGAGAGCTCACAAGAGAACGAGGCACATACCTCGTAAGTACCACTTGATTAGAGAGATGATTGAAAGTGGTGAAGTCGCTATTAGTAGAGTAACCTTGGAAGGCAATTTGGCCGATCCGTTTACTAAACCATTGTCACAAGCTTCTCATGATTCTCACACTACGGCGATAGGTGTTAGATTTGCTCATGACTTGGTTTAGATTTAGTTTTAATTTATGTTTGGACCATTATGTATTTGGGAACTTTAAGCAATAATGTTACTAATGTTTGTTTCGATTTATATAGTGGAGATCTATATATACGCGTGTTGCGGTTACTTACATTTAGTCTTTATTGTGTTCTATCTTTGCATGTTTAATTTATTCCCGAGATTGTTTCACAATCTTTAAGTCTCCACAATCGGTCATACTTTGTGGGAAGGAATTATGAATTAAGATTGAGGTAAAAAATTGGTTTTGATAAAACGTGATTCTTGCCTATACTTGAAAGGGGTTTCAAGTGATTGGAGGACCCGCACCCGAGTTTACTTCATGGTTTTAGTCACAAGTAACTTGGGATGGTAATGACATTTCATCCTTAAACTAGAGATACATGTGATCTCAAAGCATAGGTCTGCTTTGCTTTGATCGTTTTCTAACGCGGTCCGTAACTGGTCGTTATAAGGGAGATGATTGGGTAGAGTATTATCTATGTGGCGAGACTATGTAGTCGAAAGGCATTTGTTCCTCTATGTATAGAGAGAATATCCATGGGCCCCTCGATGATTGAGTGCTGACGTTCATATGCATGGCCGTGCTCAAGTTATATTGATGATGGATCAATGTTAACTTGATTTGTTGGTCACCATTAATCTAGAATCGAGAAACATAATCTTGAAAGATCTGAAGGTTAACTATATTCCATGCCTTGTGTTCACATTGGATATCGCGAACAAAGGGATGTACATGTTCATTTATCTTTAGGACAATCATTTCATGATTGGGGATCTTGTCAAGAGTGGCATACCCTATACTAACTTCGGAGCATAGATGTCTTGCTAGAGGCCGCTTTATGTTTGTGTTGTTTTTCGTAGTCGTGTCACGTGCAAGTGGGAGTCTGTTGTAATATGCCCGCTGACACGAATGAGTTAATGGCAACACCGATGAGGTATAGGCCTATTGGGTCACACACCAAGTATTGATTCCGGCAACACGATCAAGCAAAAGAGAGGAAAAGGCCAAAATGGGTTTTGGCAGGATGGTACACGGGCTGTGTTACTGAACACGGGCCATGTTTAGTCCAACATACACGAGGTGTATTAGCTCAGTTCAAGGTCGTGTAGTTTGGGCCTACACGGATCGTGTAGATGAACACGGGCCGTGTAGCGCTTGATAGACACGGGCCGTCTTAGCCCAATTGGGGCGTGGACTTTAGGCCTACACGGCCGTGTAGACCTACACGAGCCGTGTACGTTCGTTGTAACAGCATAATTAACAACCTTAAACACTTGGTTTAATGGGGTTAGCTTCTCATAATTGTGGTAGACAAAGAGACCACGAGTTATCTGCTCTAGTAGAGGCTTTTGGCTAACATTTTGTCTCTTGGTTGATACTAGAACTCTCTCTCTCTCTTGTTCATCTTGTTCTTGGTGTTCTTGAGCACAAGAAGCAAGAAACTCTTGCACTTGATTGTTGTTTTGGTGATTGCACATCAACTTGCTAGCACTTAGGAATCAAACAATCTTGGGGTGGACTTCATTGGAGGAGTTCTATATTGGATTCTAAGCTACTTGGCAAGAAAGGTTTTCTTTGAGACTTGAATTGAGGTATAAACCTTTCTACTTATTTTGTTTACATTTTAGTTGCAATTCCATTGTTAGACTTTGGTCCATGGGAAGTATTCGTTGTTTGGCATCGATTTTTGTTACATGCTTTGCTTCCGTTGCTACTTGTTTTTGCCAAATGAATACCTTCACACAAGGTTTCTTAACTCTCTAGGGCCAGAATGGAAGTCACAAGTGGCCATCTACAGACAAATGAACCAGAAAAACCTCAATAATGTCACCCATCATATGATATTTGAGGAACTGAACCAATATCAAGATAATGTTGGTTTGGTGGTGAATGAAAAGAGGGTCAAAAGTTTTTCAAAATCAGTCAAGCTGAAAGAAATTCAAGAGACTGAAATTTAGATTTAGAAGAAGAAACTCAAGTTGATAATGACAAAATCATGGAAGCTATGGCCTATCTCACAAACATGATGCAGAACAAGTTTCTTAAGAACAAGACATACAACAAGCAGAGGTACACATCTGGATCTAGACGGAGAGAAGACCAATTCCAGAAGAAGGATGGTCAAAGACCGGAAAGGAGATATGAACGGAAGGTAGAAGCTGCCCATGAGAGAAAGTGCTACAACTGTGGTGGCACTGGGCATTTCATTAAAGACTGTAAAAATCCTAAAGTCAAGGATTCTGAATACTACAAGGCTAAACTCAACTTGATTAAGCAGAGAAACAATGGGAAGGCATTGCTAGCAGAAGAGGACCAATTTCTTTCTGACACAGAAGACAGTGATGAAGATCGTAATGTCCATGCCCAGTTTGTCTTGATGGCTAAGGTTGAAGAGTTTGAGTTCGAAGAAACTGACGGTGAAAGTGAAGATGAAATTGTGGGAGCTGATTCTGGATTCATGGCTAGATTTGATGAATCAGTTATTGAAAGTGAATATGAAGAAGAAGAAGAAATAGAGGCCGAGGTTGCTACTGAAAGCAAAAACCCACATGTTGCTGATCAAGAAGATATTGGATAGAAGGTAATGACTGATTATTCTGATTTTCCTACTGATTATATACTAACTCTCATGCAACAGGTGGAGCTCTTAAAATCCAAGAACCAAAAGCTGCAACAGAAGAACTTAAATCTGAAAATGGAACAAGCATCTAAAATTGAAGTTGAACAATCAAATCAAACATCAAAAATAGTACAACTTCAACAAGATATAAAACACAAAGAAAATGAACTCATCAAATTGCAAAAAGAAACATAACTAAAAGTTCATGATTTAAATGAAGCAAAGTTGTCTGCAAATTAATCTTAATTTAATCATGAAAGAGAAAAAGAAGTACAAAACCTTGAGGAAATAGTAAAGAAGCAAGTCACAACTCGTCACACAATCTTTAAAAATCTTCAAGCTGATGTTAAGAAAAGATATAAAGGTTTAAGTTATGACGAAAACAATTTTTTCTTAAAGATAAATTGCACACAACTGTATCAACTTGAGAGAATGAATCAGGGATGGACATCTAAAATGGTTTTTGTGGGAGAAGAGGAAATAAAACAGGAAGAAGAACTAAAAAGAAAAACCACAACAAAAATGCAAAAGTCACTCAATTATGATGAACTCAATGCGTCATATGCAGATGTTGAGAAAAGTGTAGTTGTTCTTCTGAAGAGTGCTTCATTCCTCACCCACCAGAAGTAAAGAAAATTGTTGAAGCAGAAAAGCCAAAAGAATCTGCAAGAATTTACATTCCACACATGAAGTTACAGAAAATGCAGTAATTGTTTGAATTGGCGTGCATAGATCAGAAAATATAATTTGAAGTAGAAAATCTTATTCCAAAAGAAACAATCTTTAATCTAAACAAAAAGTTAACTTCCACTGCAACTAAGGTTAAGATTGAAATGAATGATGAAGATATAAATAATTCTGATTTTGCACAATTCTTGATACCACAATTTGTTCAAATGTAATTGAAAGAAGGATGCAAGAAGAGAAAATTGAAAGGTTGTTAACTGAGTTGGACCGATATCTTGATATTGTATATCCTCAATGTCCAAAAGCATGCAGATATTTCATGTCACACAAGTGTAATCAATTCTGTGATCAAAACGGCGTTCGTGAGAAAGGATTGTCATCGGGAACAAAGCAAGTTCCTAAAATGCTAAATGTTAAAATCAAAAAATCATCATATCCACAAGTTTCCAAGAATATTAAACCACTTCAAGTTAATCACCTGTGATGAAATATTAAAATTTTAGGATTATGTTTTTTACATAGACGTTAATCACTTTATTGAACACAACTCTATTATTATATATAGAAAGATTGTTTTAAGTTAGCATATACCACATACATATATAAATTAATTCAAATGTAGAGTAAATTCAATTCTAGCTTTGTTTGAAGAGGATTAACCTATTATTAATCTTTTCTTACACAACTCTATTGTATAATCTTTTCTACCATCTTGGTTAAGTAATATGTTTTTACAATATATCTAGGTTTCTACCAAACATTTCATACTAAAAGCAAAGATCAAAAAATATATGATTGAATTTTTTTAATAAAAAACATTTTTTAGAATATAATTATATTAAGCGAATATAATGATTTAATTAAATATGTAATAAACTCTACCTATTTAAATTTACATAAGTAGAAGATATAATATGCAAATTAAATAATATATTAATAACAAACATATGTTGCTTGTCGTTTTATCCTAGACTTTGCCTGCTTCTTGAATCTTGTCTTTCGAAAACTGTAAAGGAAAAGAGGCATGAGGGTGATGAAGGCTTGAAGTATGGGTTGATGTATGATCAGGTCTTTAAGAGCATGGAGGCCTGAGGAGCACAGTGAAGGAAGAAGACTTGCAAAGTGACCTCATCTTATTTTAATAAGGTGAGAAGACTAATATACCCTTCAAGGTAAAACGAAATGATAAGTATACCATTGTAACTATTCACTTCAAGTTCTTTGACAATTGATTATAAGGTATAATTGGTAAAAAGGTTATGCATTTAAAGTTAAACATGTCAAAAGGGCTAAAAAACATTGAAATAATGTCAAACGGGTTTAAAATACTATAAATCTATGTTTAATGGGTCAAACATTATGTATTTAAACTCGTCATTGCGGATTTGTGGTTAAAGAACATTGAAATAAATTGAGAAGGTCAAAACGTAATCATATTAAGTTAAACGAGTTAAAACACATTGAAGTAAACTCAAACAGGTTAACGGTTCAAAAATGACAATTTGAGATTAAACCATACCCATACAAGTACAAAATACAAGAGTATATCGGTATATGTGATTTATCATACCGATAACGTATATATGAACTAATTTTTATAAAAAACATCATGCCATGGTAGATCGAAGAGAACTTTAACAACTTTAAAATAGCAATAATAATTTATAACTTTGTACATGGAAAAGTATAACACCAACACAAGGACTATAAACCATTTCTAAACATTCTTGTATCCTAATTAGATAAAAAAACTTTAGCTTGAGTAACTTCAAGCTCCCTCGTTCTTAAAAGGAAACGCTTTTCCGGAGTGCTTTACTTTCTTTGCTGTAAGTTACTTGGCTGCTACTATGTTGCCCCCTTTGTTTTAGAGTAATTGAGTTCCTTGTGTGTGGCAATCTGTAGTGGACATTGAAAAACCAGTTTCTAAAGAATGCATCAAGCATGTTATATAAAAGAGGTGAAATCAAGAATGCCAGAAGCAAGAGACAGACATTTTACACAAGTCCATATAATTGAAGGCTGTGCAGAAATACAAGGACTAGTTTGAACTTTGGATAACTAATAGATTGTAATTTGAGAGAGTTTAATACTAATGGACTACAATTTTGGTTGAAAAGAGTACTAATATAAGTTGATCGTCCATATAAATTAAACCAATAAACTGCAACTAGAACTCATGCCCATAAAAAACCAGGGAAAATTAGTAAAAAAAGGGGTCTAGTTCAACAAAATGTATTCAATTTGTCACGTTTTATTATTGTGTGTATCGAACATTAAAAGTTTATATCGTGTGTATTAAACTTAAATTTTGTTACTATGGTATGTGTTTCGGTTACATAAAATACTAAAAAATGTATAAGTTTAGTACATACAATAGAAACTTTAATACATACAATAACGATAAATTAAATGTTCGAAACACACAATAGAAAATTTTAAAGTACGATACACACAATAGCAAAACAAGACAAGTTGGATACATTTGGATGACTAAATTAGAAAAAAAACTCTTTCAAGCATTTAGTTGAACACCTTGTTCTATACATAGTAATTACATGACTCAAATGATGTCAAATTAACCCCATTAACCTTCATTATAAACATTTAGGAGGTCAATGAACCCAATAAATCAAAGAAAATAAACCACAACAGGTCAAAGCAAATCAATATACAGATAAAATCATATTAACAAAAAAATATATTATACCCACTTCAAGATTGTTGATTTAGTAACCAAGTGAAAGCATGAAGATGCTATTATCATTAATCAAGATTGCTCTTTTTCTATAATGCCAAATTTGAGAAAAATTAATATACTTACTGATTTGGAGAGAATGGATTAATTTGTTGTTTATGATATTAAACCAAATTCCATAGAGCTTGAGCAAAACTGACTCGAGAGAATCAATTAGAGTGGCAGATGAGAGCAGAATAGTTTCAAGAAGTTCACAACTGTATATTATGTTGAAGAAACGATTAGACCAGGAATAGATTCTTGAGCTTTCTTTTGAAATGAGAATTGATTGAGGTTTGTAATCGGTTAAGATCGGAAATTTGGAAGGCAATGAATCGGATTATGTCATATCCATATCCACATTCATATTCATTTAAGTTTTCATCATTTATATCCATATCAACTTAAAATTATTTAAGTTTTCATCATTTATATCCATATCAACTTAAAATTATTTTATCAGTCCATATCCATATCCATGGGATTAGACAGGTAATGGATATCTATTACATGTCGAAATAACTTTTTTTCTCGAAGAAAATATCATACATTTATATATAATTTATGATTTTTGTTGACATAAATACATAGTTTTTTTATTAAAAAAAGATAAAAATAAAAAATATATGTATAACTTAATGGGTTTTGTTTAATATAGTCTTAATTAAAATCATAGTCCTGAGAAATAATTTTTAACCATTAGATTTCAAGATCAATGGTCTAGATTTAATCTTAAATAATAATTAAAATTGGTATGAGAGATGATAATTCTGACTTTTTGCATATTGGTCCACACTTTCCTTTTTCTCTAATATTTAAAATTAATTATCTCACAAACCGTTAATCGTTAGACGAAACGAACTATACCGTTACGATCCTCGTGTTACCCTCTTTTATTAGAGAGGTCACTTAACATACTTTTGACAAACTTTTTTTTTCTTTTTGTTAGGTTAGACTTAAATTTTATTAATGTATAATCACATGTGATTCATAACAATATTACATGTGTTGTTTTATTAATTTTTTTTATCTTCTTAAAATGTATATAATTTAACGTTTATTAATTTTGAATGTTTGCTTACAAAAATTAACGTTTGCTTAAAACCGTTTATACATGTATGTACATATTCAATTTCACCCAATCCAATTGCATTGTCTACCCATGAATGCATATATTGTGTATTAGCAACACCCTATCCCCTCTATCAAAGGTCCAGATGTGTTCTCATTCGAATTCGATGTCTTTTATATTGGTTCTCGTAATAAGAATGGTTCTCGTTTGAACAATCCCCTATGCAATCACATATGATTGAATACCAAATTTCATGTTTTTTGGTATTCAATCACATGTGAATCTGTACAAACTCTCGTGTGATTCTGTACAAAATCACATGTGATTAAATATGCAATCATATGTGATTAAATACCAAATATTATGTTTTTGGTATTCAATCACATGTGATTCTGTACAAAATCACATGTGATTGAATACGCAATCACATGTGATTGATTCTGTCAAATATGTGACATAAAAATGTTACATTTAATCAAATCACCTGTAATTATGTGCATGTATAACAGATTGATAATCATATGTGTTATGAAACAACTAATAACTTAGAATCACTTTCAATTGTTGATTTTTTGTTACTAAACCATAGAACTTCGCCGGATTATCAAACACCAAACTATAATTTTATAAATACTATAATGATCACACCTCTATGAATCACATATGATTTATACTTTAATAAAGTTTAAGTCAAATCTAACAAGAATTTTTTTTTGTCAAAAGTATATCAAGTGACCTTTCTAATAAAAGAGGGGAACACGAGGTTCACAACGGTATAATTCGTTTCGTCTAACGATTAATGGTTTGTGAGATAATTAATTTTAAATAAACTAGAGGAGAGAGAAAGTGGAGACCAATAGTTAAAAAAATCAGAAATGCCCTCCTTCATACAAATATATCAATTTTGATTATAATCTAATATTGAATCTGGATCATTGAATCTTAAAATCTAATGGCTATAAATTGTCCCTCGGTACTATAAATTAAATTTGGACTGTATTGAACATTTCTCATAACTTAATATAAGTACAATGAAAATGAAAATGAAAAACATACTTTGTAATAATATATATTATAATTTAGAGTATATATATTCAATATTATATTTATATATAAATGTTAAAAATATAGTAAATATATAGATTCATAAACTTAATTATATAAATATTTAATTTAGGAAAATTTAATTTCGGGTTAATGGATTCATCCATGGATGGATAATCGTCAACCATATCTGCTCCACTAGACATCTATATCCACTCAACATCCTATATTCATCCATTTAACTCCGTCCACATCCATTACCGATCGATCCACCATTGCCATCCCTAATCAGAAACCGATTTGGGAGATACATGTACATATGTGAATTTCATTTCGATTTGTTAGCTACTTTTGGTGGAGATGACTCGTGGAGTCGTGGCCTCGTGGGTTTAAGGTTTCATTTTCCCTCTCTCTTTTTTAAACAAAAATGACATAGTGATAAAGAGAAGAAATGAGGAGAATTGGCTTCTCTTATATGGGAGAAATAGTTATAGTTTTGGGAGGAGAAATGGTTTCTCCATCCATTTTCATTTCTTCTCTTTTTTTGTATTTTCATTTCTCTTCAAGTTGGGGAGAAATGGAGAGAAATGGCGGCTGATGTCTACTTTTCATCGTCGATGTCCGATTGCGATGTGTTTCCGGAGTTCTACTCAGTCCACATCCGGCGAGACGGCCAACGCCGCAACTGCCGTCCGGCGACTTGAGCCACCATTTGTCTGTTTCATTTTTTTTATGATACTAAATAGGGGAATAAACTCCTATTCTCCACATATTTCTAGCTATTTCTCCCATTTCATTTTTTTGATGATACTAAATAGGGGAATAAATTCCTATTCTCCACACATTTCTAGCTATTTCTCCCATATTTCTATCTTCATTTCTTCCAATTTCTTTTCTCTCTACCAAACACCCACTAAAAGTTCCACACCTATACATACATACATACAACATAACCACACAAATTAAAGAAAGTAAATGGGTATTTTATTTTGGTATTATGTTAAATAATTCCTATTATTTAAATTGGGATTTCCTAATTTATTTAGGTTTTCTCCTAGTATAAATATGGTGTTTAGGTTATCATAATTCCTTGCACCAAAACTCTTTATCTCCTCCCTTTGAGCCGAGTTTGGCTACGTTTTCAGGGTTGTAATATCTACATCTAACCATCTTGATAGTTTTAGATTAGAGGTAATCGAGATAAACAAGTCTTTTTCCGGTTTTATAAAAGTATAAAATTAGTTTTTAATTTTAAGTGCTTGGACAAATTAATAACATTAAGATTAATTTTCATAAGTTTATAAAACTAAGCTGGTAATTACCCCTTATAATCAATTGACAAAGAAGTAGAAGTGAAGTGAATAGTTAGAAGAGTATTATGGTATTTTGCTTTTATTAAGTTATTATGTTTTTCTTTTACCAAGTAAAAAGACCTTTTCTTTAATCAGACTGTTTTCTTACTTTGTACAAGATTAACTTAAGGGTGCTACTATTTAGCCCCCCTCTCCTCACATACAAAAATGTCAAATCAAGAATGTTATATTTTCAATGTACCTTTTTCACTCACATATGTCAAATCAAGGGGGGCTAACTAGATAATAAGGGGGCTATATAGAATTACTCATAACTTAATAGTCATGGCTCCAACAATCCTCTCACTATCATGTCTCCTTGGTCACCGCATCATGCTTCCTTCCCCTTTCAGCAAGTTTTCCATCCATCTTTATTTTCTCTTTGAGACTTCATCTCATCGTACTCTTTGTTACAACCCTAATCACAGTTCTTGATCGCATATAGCAATGAGTAAGAGAGTTAGAAATTGTGAAACCGAGAGAGATAAAGAGCCGGCGACGGTGTGACAGTGAAGGAGGCGGTGGTGGCATAAGGGTGAATGAGGGAAAAGATTTCAAGAAACCATTCATATCCTTCAAATTTCTTAGTTTTTGTTCAACCTTACATTTCAACCATCAGGTACAATAAAAAAATAATTTTGAATTATAGTTGAAGTGATAATGATGTTAGGGAGCTGCTCATGTGAATATGTGATATACCTCCTTTGAATCTACATTTACATTATCGGTTTTTTTTTTAATTTGAAAATATCTAATTAGTAAATAATTTTGGGTTATGATATATATACGATTATAGTAACATATATCTTACATGTTTTCATACTCACAAACATGAGGTATGTTAGTCATTTAATCATTTCTTTTAAATATTTATGAATGTGAAATAGTTTGTTGAAAGTGCATGTAATCCATATTAGGTAGAATATTTTCACATGAAGAGAGGATTCTCATTAACTGAAATATAAATACAAGAATATTACAACTGTTACTATACAAATATATGGTCCAAAAGGCCTAATACAATAATATACATTAACATCCCCCACAATTTGATGGGGAGGTTTGTCACGAACAATCAAACTGTGACGAAACTTATAGAATAAAGATGATGAAAGGTCCTTAGTAAAACTATCTGCATATTGTGCTCAAGAGGACACGTGGAAAAGGCCTAATACAATAATATACATTAACATCCCCCACAATTTGATGGGGAGGTTTGTCACGAACAATCAAACTGTGACGAAACTTATAGAATAAAGATGATGAAAGGTCCTTAGTAAAACTATCTGCATATTGTGCTCAAGAGGACACGTGAAGAACACTAACCAGACCTAACGCCACCTGATCACAAACAAAATGTATGTAATTCTCTATGTGTTGTGTTCGTTGATGTTGAACTAGGCTGTTAGACATGTAGACTGTGTTGATGTTGTCACAATAGAAATTTGTGGATTTGGTGATGTTGAATATAGACTGCCTTCGTTGGAATCCTCCATCAATTCGATTAACAGTATATGAATGTATATATGCAGAATGTAAACTATGAACAAGAACAGAAATAATACACTGAAATATCACATACGATTAGTAAACAAAGATGTGTTTGTACAAGTATTTATAGACCACATTGGTGGCAGTTATCCTTGGCGCCACAACTGCATATGGCAGTTGTAATGGCGGCTAATTGTTGTGGCTAAAATACCCGCTAAAACTAATGTGTATATGTTACACATACACACCTTATTAAAATACATAATTATCCATAAGTACCTTTAACTTTAAGAAATAAAACTAAGTTCCAATATTTCAGATTAAAACATTAAGGTCCAACATTCCCCCCGAATGTTTTAATCCCTTTAAAACTATTTACTTTATCAAATCTTCCACAATGACATAGTCATTGTCCTCTTCTTTGTTGCTGTCAGCATCCTCTTGAGCCATCTCAATGCCTTCATCCTCTTTGTTGCTTGCAACTCCTCCTGGTAGTTCTTCTTCCTTTGGTAGTATTACTGCAAAACTCACATCTGCACCTCCACTCACTGATGTTTCTGGTGCTCTACACTTGCAAACTCTTGCCAAATGTGTCAACTCCTCCCTTGAGTACTTCCTGGCCATATCCACGTAAACCACCAACATACCAAGCCATTTTGCAAAGCACTCTTCAACTTCATCTGCACTGTTATACGAGAGACCCAACTCTACAGCCACTAAACTCCATTTTTCTTCAAAACAAACATCCTCAAAACCTCCCAATCTTTTGACAATTAGATAAAAATCTAATATGTCAATTTCCAAACCTTCACACTTCATAGGAAACAACCTATCTTCTTCAAGAAATATTTTGTAAAACCACACTACTAACTTTATAAAATGTTCTTTAATTATATCAACATAATCTATGTTCATCTGATCGTCTATCATCATATTCATAAAAGCCACCAAACTATCGAAATCATTCTTTGAAGGTAAGTCCTGTTGTTCACTGTTATCATTTATTTTGTCATCATAAAAATGATTAAAGTGTTTAACTAAAAGAGTTACAGCCCTTTCTTTCATGTGTACCAATGTATGATGATCACAACTAGCCCTTTCATGACATTCACTCGTCTCTTCTTCACTGCCAACTTCAAATGCTTTCTTCAAGTAAGCTTTAGAACCCACAATTCTAATCTTAAAACCTTGTATTATTAATTGTTGAAGGCTTAAAACATTTAGAGCACACTTTGGAACATAGTAAACTCCTAGTACGACAAATATTTTTGTCTCTGTTGATACCATAATCACTCCAAAGCCATCGACTTTAATCCCATCACTTGAACCGATTTTTGCCTTTTTGAAATGCTCGAATATGTCCTGATTTCGAAATGTGTCGAGGATAATCATTCGAAATGTACCATATATCATTCCATCCTCTTTCATCGCTACCAACAACAGTCCATGTTGTTTCAAGTATCTCTATTTTGTTTTTGATGAGCACTTGTATTCCCTGCTTCATCAACCATTTCTCTATTTGGACAATTCCATTAAACATGTCCACGCGCAAAACAAAGGTAGCATCTAGCCCTCTTCATTTTCTTCGAATCTGCAAGTAGAGACTTCTGTGTTTCATTTCTGGATTGAAACAAAACTTCGCCATCCTCATGTAAGTTCAACCGATTGATCTTCTGCAGTACTTCCTTCCTCCTTCGATTCCACGAGTCATTTCCGAAATGGTTCCAGACATCATTTACTGCCTTTTGTAACAGCCTTTGTTTTCTGTCTTTTCTTCCCTTCGATCGATTGAGCCAACGGCTCTGATACCATGTTGAATATACACTGCCTTGGTTGGAATCCTCCATCAATTTGATTAACAGTATATGAATGTATATATGCAGAATGTAAACTATGAACAACAGAAATAATACACTGAAATATCACATACAATTAGTAAACAAAGATCTGTTTGTACAAGTATTTATAGACCACATTGATGGCAGTTATCCTTGGCGCCACAACTGCATATGGAAGTTGTAATGGCGGCTAATTGTGGTGGCTAAAACACCCGCTAAAACTAATGTGTATATGTTACACATACACACCTTATTAAAATACATAATTATCCATAAGTACCTTTAACTTTAAGAAATAAAACTAAGTTCCAATATTTCAGATTAAAACATTAAGGTCCAACAGGTGAAAGGAGCGTGCAGTTCACAAAGAAGATTACGAAGCCAACATGTTTCAGCAACTGCGTTTGCGACACCCTTGTATACGGCCTGGGCACTTAGTGAGAAATAGTATTTTGAGGCTTTGAAGACCAAGATATAACATTGTCGCTTAGGAAAACACAGTAACCGGAGGTAGATCACAGGTATCTAGGCAAATCCCCCACAATCCGCGTCCAAATAGGCGGTTAGGCCCCGGATGGGGAAGCAAAAATATGTACCCATGCATCTAGAGTTCCTTTGATATATAGCAAAATTTGTTTAAGTGCCAAAAAATGTTGTTCTTGAGGATCATGCATGAATAGACATATCTGTTGTATTACAAAAGCCAAGTCCGGTTCAGTAAAAGTAAGGTACTTTAACACCTTTGCCAAACTACATTACAGAGTAGGATCGGCAACGGTTGGACCATAATCATCCAATTTTAATTCTGCCTCAGCTGAAGTATGACACGACTTGCAATTAGTCATATTAGCACATTCCAAAATTTCAGTTGCATACTTGCACTGATTTAGAAATGATTAAGCGGACCGAGATCCCTCATGGAGAAACCCCTGCATAGAACAGAAATTATCTTCTGTAACAATGTATATGTAAAGGCCGTTGAAATAATATCATTGACATATAACAATAAGTAAGCCATAGAAGAACCATGACGATACACAAAGAGTGATGACTACTATCGAGATCGTCTAAACCTAATGGTAGTAACATGTGTTGCAAATCTATGAAACCATGCATGTGGTGCCTGCTCAAGGTCATAGAGAGACCGCCTTAGGTGATAAACAAAGACCGGTTTATATAAGTCATGAAAACTTAGAGGCTGATGCATATAGACAGTTTCATGTAATTCAACATGTAAAAACGCATTTTTAACTTCTAGGTGATGTATGGGCCAACTACGGGAAACCGCTAAACTAAGAACATCGCGTACCATGGCCGGTTTGACAACTGCACTAAAGTTCACATAACAGTTGATACAAGGGCGTTGGCTTTTACCATTACCCATTAAACGAGCCTTATACCAGGAGGGGGCACAAGCTCCGAATTACCATTGCTAATAAGAGCATAGTAATCATCCTGCATGGCTTTTTTCTAGTTAGGATCGTCTATAGCCTATAAGTGAGCTCGAGGCACGGGGGATTTCGTGGACGTATGGAGGTTTAGATGATTGATATTGCCGAATTTAGATATATATTTTTTGCGATATTGTATTTATTTTTAACCAAATATTGTTCGTAAATGAGTCAAAAGATACTTAATATCTTAAATTGTTGGTTTTTAGGTTAAAAAGGCAGATGATGAAAGGTTTTGATCAAAAACCAATCAAAGTGAAGAAAATAAAAAAATCTATCAGCTTCGACACACCTCTACTATTTTGATCATATCTCACTCATACGAGCTTGGATTGAGGTGATTCAAAAGGCCACGGAAACTAGACTCAGAGGGCTACAATCATGCTAGGGAGAATATTGCATTAGTCTCGAACATGACGCGTTACAATGTCCAACGCGACGCGTCCGAGTAAAAGTTCGAAAATGTCGCGAATTGATTGTCCGACGCGACGCGTCTTAAAGGGGAACGCGACGCATGAGCGCCGAAACGTGAAATCTATAAATAGAACCCTATTTTTAACCCAAGAAACATACATGCGATTCTAGGGTTCCAATATGGCTGCTGAGGACGACCATAAGTGATTTTAAGGCCTGAGAGATGGTTTGGAGCTCAATAACGAAGAGGAAGACCACAAATTTGACGGGATTGACTCGGGTTTGCCACCATCGGTCTATAATGGTTTGCAAGTTCTGTTCTTTTTCATTTTTGATGTGTTCTAGCCTGTCTATGGGCTAGGTTTTCTGTTTTTCACCTTGATTAGATGAACCCTTGTTTATTGGTTTGATTTCTATGGACCCGGACGTTTAGTAATTGTGTAATTTATCATGTTTAGCTTTTTCAAAGACCCATTCGTGTTAAAGTTTTGATCTTTATGCCTATTGCTAAGTATTTCATAGTTGAGATGGCCATTCTATCTATGTTTGCTTTAATCATGAGTTTCTATGACCATTAGGATTCATGACTAGTGATGGACCAAATCTTAGGGTTAGGTTATAAAGTAATATACTTTAATGTGTTTGACAATTGTATGCGATGACCATTCGGTGTTAATTGGTTGATTTTGTGACCAATACAAATCAATAGATTAAGTCTAGCTTGATACGAATTTATTGACTAATTTTAGGGACAGTTAATGCCATGACCATTGGGTTAATGTTTTCATAATTATAGGGATAGTGAGTCTGACCAAGAGATCTAGCTAACTTAGAAATCGGTATATAGTGAATAATGTCCATTGCACTTCCATGAGATTGACTGTAGACAAGGGGTAATCGAGTCTAGGTGAGAATACTTCGTATTGATTGTTTCCATTCCAAGCTCTCAGTTTAATCTTACTTTTGGATTGTTTTCTCTTTCGTCTAACTAATATTTTATCGCATTCTTAGATTTATTCCCAATTTCCCCGTTTAATCGCTTTCTTTAGAATAATTAATAATTACATCTTTTAAATCTGAAATCATACTCGTTCCCCAAGTGTTCGACACTCGGTCTTACCAGAACTATACTGCAATACGATTAGGTACACTTGCCTATTTGTGTTGTAGTCAGATTTCGGTGATTCCAATTTATAAATATCAAACCTGATCTGATTCACGCACATCAATGATGGATCAGTTTGAAAATATCATGCCAAGAGCGAGTGGCCATAGGATGAGAGGGGGTGGAGTGGGTCATAGATGGGGAAGGTGTGTCATAGGGGGTAGGAGCCGTAGGTGGGGTAGGAGCCATACGGGGTAGGGGCCATAGGTGGAGTAGGAGCCGTAGGTAGGGTGATGAGAAAACGACAGGACAGGGGAGAGGAAGTATCATAAAGATCATGAAAATCATATCTCGGGAGTTGGTGTAGAGTCATGGTGCCGTACGGGAAGACCGACTCATCAAAAATGACATGTCAAGAGATAAGGGTCTTACAAGTTGCAAGATCAAGGCAGTGGAAACCTCGATGATAAGAAGGATATGCTAGGAATATGAAAGCCAAGTGTGAGGAGCCGGTTTATGTGGTGGGAAAGAGTAAAGAAAGCAAAGGCAATCGAAGACTCGTATATGGGAATAAGTAGGGTGTTTGTTGTATGACCGGTAGTATGGAGTGTCGTTATGGATAGAATTAGAAGGTAAGATATTAAGAAGATGGAAACCCATGTGAAGGGCCTTGACTTAATAGGTGGGAGGCATGTGAGCATGGAAGAGAAAGTGCAAATCATATTATTTATGGTGCGGATCATACCTTCTGACTTGCCATTTTGTTGAGACGATTAAGGAAAGAGAAGCGGATATTGATAACATGAGTATCAAAGAATGTATGAAAAGAAGTGTTATCAAACTCCCCCATGGTGATCTCATTGAAAAAGTTTTTGTTTCAAAACTAAATTGAGTTTTGACATTGGTTCGAAAATATATAAATTTTGAAAAAGCATTAGATTTTCTACACAATGGATAAACCCATAAATAATGCAAATAATGATCAAGATATATAATATAGTAAAATAAGCCACTAGACCTAGCAATGGGCGATGTCCATAAATCATAATGAATAAGATCAAAAGGTGCATCAACCACAAAATTAGAGATACTAAAAGGTAAACGGTTATATTTGCCATGCTGGCATGCCCGACACAAACTAGTGTATTTCGACTTATTACATGAAATGAAAATTTTAGCAACTAAATATTGAAAAACACCATCGTTGGGATGACCTAAACGTTGGTACCATCGTTGGGATGACCTAATCGTTGGATGACCTAAACGTTAGTCAAATTAGGTTAGATTAGTGTTAAATTTTAAGACTGAAATTCGCGTATCAAGTTTTTGAATTGCTTGTGGTTGTGTACAGCTTTGAAAACAAGAAGATAAGAGCCGAAACACACTGATTTATGATCGTTTAAGTGAAAGTTGGTAAAAATTCGAATTGGAGTGAAGATAAAGCTGGAAATAGGCATGCATGAACTGCACCACGTCGTGCACTACAGCCCCACGCCGAGAGGAATTCCAGAAAACAAACTAAAATTTATTCACGATGCTCCATGTCGTGCACCCTTGCTCCACGACGTGCACCCTTCTAGTAAGATAATTCCAACTTTAATTAATTTGGTGCTCCACGGAGCACACTTCTGCTCCGCCTGGCGCACTATGGTCCACATAGCGCACTTTTGGTCCACGAGGTGTGTCGATTCAGACCCATTAATTCTATATATATTATAAAGCTAGGTCACCGAAAAAATACATTACAATTCTTTGAGAGCAGCAGTCTACGGCAGAGCAACAAATTACACATATCAGTCTCGACTTCATCATTATTGAGTATTTTATTATCCCTAAGTTTTTCGCAATGTTTACGTTTATTTAATTCTTGATTTATATTTGATTTCTAGTATGATAATAGGCTAGGTTTCTTTGTATTTATCATGATGAGGTTTAATATGTAATCTTTAGTTTATAATATATGATTGCTTTGTTTATGCTAGGGGTGTAAACGAGCCGAATCAAGCTCGAGCTAGATAGAGCTCGAGCTCGGCTCGAAATTTTATGTTAAGCTCGAGCTCGGCTCGATAACTCGACGAGCTTTCATACTTGAAGCTCGAGCTCGGCTCGAAAGGGTATATTTAGCTCGAACTCAGCTCGAAAAGCTCAAAATAATATAAAAAATTAAATTAAAAAACCAAATTATTCAAAATATAGATCAAATATGAAATTAATGATTTTTTAGTAACTACTTATTATAAATAGTACGTATATAAAGTAGATTTGTTTCAATAAGTACTCATTTTTAATATGTTTTAATATTAACCCATCATATATACTTATTACATATATAAATATTCATATACTATACAAGGCTCGAAAAACTCGATAAGGACTCGAGCTGGGCTCGTAGAAGCTCGAGCTCGACTAGTTAAATAATTCGAGCTCGTTTTTTGGGCTCGAACTTGAACTCGAGCTCGATAAAGTTCGACTCGAACGAGCCGAGCACGAGTTCGAGCTCTACTTACTCGATAAAAGCTCGATTCGTTTACACCCATAGTTTATGCTTAATCATGATACTTGAGTCTTTTATCTTAATCTTTGCAGAGTAATCTGTTGTTAGATACGGTTTGTGCATTATATAAGATAATGACTTGCATGTGTATTTTTTATGGATTATTCTTTGCTTGTTTGCATGCAATAGGATAGATAATTTTTGTGAGATAATGAGGGTTTAGGTTATTCAGTAATACCATACGTAAAAGTTTGAGTTCAATTCACCATACAACAAGAGTTAAGTGTGTTTTGTTAAAATTAAATCATAACCGGATTAGTAGGACAAATGGTTGTTGGTTTGAACGCCCAAAGAAACTTATGTGCCTAAAACAAATTGAACCTCAGAGTGATTCATTAGTAAATACATATTTGTCATGTGATTTCAACTTTTTAAGAATTGTTTTCAAGTTCATTGCTTTAATTCAATCATTCAATACCTTGGCAGCGGTCTGCTAGTTTCAAAAACCCCCATAATTACTTTTAAATAAAATTAGTTTAACTAGTTTATTCCTTTACTTTTACCGAAAATTAGTTTAACTAGTTTATTCCTTGATAGTGCATTCAATTCCTAATGCTTGAGGATACGATCCTGGTTTTACCCTGTTTACTACTATATGATCGAGTGAACGTGCCCATTAGTGTGTTAGTCAAATTAGGTCAAATTAGTGTTGAATTGTAAAACTGATATTAGAGATCAGTGATTTTAAGGGAGCAAAGGTTGTGTTACTGTCGAAGGGGGTTTAAATCCGAGAGTGTATTTGTGGTGTCCGCTATGAAAGGATGAAAGGAAAGAAATAAAATGGCCGCAGGTGATAAGAGTGGTGATGCGATTGGTTGGCATAGTGAAGAGGGATGGAGAACGTCGGCAAGGATGGTAGTCAAGAGAGAACAGAAAAAAGGTTTAAACGTGGGATGATGTTTTGAGAGAGAAAATAAATGATTTTGTATCTTTGCCCATCTTTATATATTATAATTGATAAACATATATAATGATTATAAATTTTCCATTAATTAATATTAGCTTTTGATTAATTTCATCCAATAGTTAGATTTGTTTTTTTATTACTATAGATAAAGGGTGGTTCTGTATTTATCATATTTTTCTATTTATTTTATGGGTAAATCGGAAAATAGAAGGATGCGCTTGGGTTTTAGGAGAGATGTAAATATTCCTTTTTTGCCTCTCGAATGATTGACTGAGATTGGTTCTTCAACTTTTTCAAATAAGGGCGATTCTTCATTGATCCATAACCTATATATATATATATAGGGGAAGGTTCATTTGAGAACCGTTTTTATTGTGAGAACCGCGAGAACCAATCTTAGCCGTTCATTTTGGATAATGGAATTCATGGATGAAGAGCGTTGGGGGATTGAGTGTGGCAAGATGCATGTAAGGAATTCATGGGTGGGCAATCCAATTGAAGGACGGGGAATTGGACGGCTAAGACTGGTTCTCGCAATAAAAACGGTTATCAAATGAACTTTTCACTATATATACTATATATATATATAGGGGAAGGTTCAAACGAGAACGGTTGTTCGTACGAGAACTGTGACAACCAATCTTAACCATTCAAGTGGTAAGTGGAATTCATGGATGAAGAGCGTGGGAGATTGAGTGTGGGAAGATGCATATAAGGAATTCATGGGTGGGCAATCCAATTGAAGGGGGGGGGGGGGGCGAATTGGGCGGCTAAGATTGGTTCTCTCAATTCTCGTACGAAAAATAGTTCTCGTTTGAACTTTTACATATATATATATATAGTAATAGGATCAGATACGAACGCAAAATAATTTGCGAACGTGCGAACACTTTCTCTGCCCTTGATCTTGAACACTTCTCTGTCTTTATCTTTTAACTGATTCCTTGATTTCGTTATATGAAAATTCATCCTCCTTCTATCGAACATTCCATTCTATTTCTTTCCTTTTCTTCTAATGAAACGTAGAATGCGATTTTTTTTCTGCAAATTCTTCTTCTATGACCTTCTCCGAGGCTGTATATTCAAGTTTCAGTTCCGATTTTTGGAATGGAAGAATTAACAATTGTTTCGACTCCACCTAGGGTTTCATCTTCATAAACCTGTAAGTATCGATACTATTTTTTATTTCCATTTGTTATTTGTTGAGCAATAATAGTGAAATCGCATCTATATTAGCACTTTCAGTATGGTTACTTGTTAATTTCTTTCCTAATAGTTTGTATTTATGCTTTCGTATACTCTTCCAGGTTCTATTACTACTGTAGCTAGTTTTCCATGACTAATATGGTGCATCTCTTTAAAAGTATTGCATCTAGCCCTAATTAAAAGCATATGTTTAATAAATTATTGTAGTTATACTTTATTCAATTAAACTTTTATAGAATTGAATTATATAGCTTGCTTGCTCTGTGTTATTTTAACTGTGTCACTCCTATTTCAATCTAATTTCAACCTTCTAACACTATATATGTTGATTTGCTTCATCTAATTTGATTTCACTATAGATTATGAAATCATACCTTCTGGATTATTCAACTTTAGTGTAACTAATTTAATTTTTTTGGTATCTGTTGTTAGATGGTGATAAAATGTTCAGTCACAATGAAACTGGTATTGAGCAAGTTACACCATTAGGTTCTAAATATTGGGTGCCTTCTGTTCTTGATTCTTTGAAGCCTGTAAAAGGCATGATTTTTGATTCTCTCATTGGTGCTCAAAAGTTTTATGAAGAGTATGCAATAAACAGTGGATTTCTGGTTAGGAAGGGTTCAGCAAAGACACTTAAAAGTGGTTGTGTAAAGTTAAAGCGGTATATTTGTAACCGTGAAGGATTTAACCCATCAAAAAATGTCGACATCCTTGATGAATGTGACGAAGAAGAAATTTCCGATGTAGATATAATGACTTTAACTTCTGATGCTCAGCTAAATGAAATTTCATCACACATAGATAAACAAAAAAGGGAGAGATTATCACATCGTTGTGGTTGTTTAGCAGGTATACGATTAAAAGTTACAAGTGACAATCGTTATAAAATCTACTTCTTTGAAGAGAAACATAATCACAGTCTTGTCCATCAAGCATTTAGGAGGCATCTTATGTCTTCAAGGAGGCTCGACTTTGTCAAAAAAGTGCTGCTACACAAGATTTGTAATGCTAGCATAGGTCCTGTTGTAGGTCATAGGGTTTTAATGAAGATATATGGTAGTACAAATGCATTTGGTGGTACAAAAGTGGACTACAAAAACTATAAAAGAGATGTTAATACTTTCATTGGTCAGTATGACTGTCAGATGGTTGTTGATATGATGACGCAGAAAAAGAAGGTTCTCCCTAATTTTTCATTTGATTACTTCACTGGATATGATGGTAGATTAGGTGGGCTTTTTTGGGCTGATGAACATGCAAAAAGGAATTAGTTTGCTTTTGGTGATGTTCTTTCATTTGTTGCAACATACCATTCAAACAAGTAATGTACTTAGCCATCTAAATATATGTTACCATATATTCTTCCTTTAAATTTATTTACTTATTAACAATTATGCTCTCTTATTTAGGTATTGCATGGTTTTTATTCCATTTACTGGAATTGACAATCACCGAAAGTGTGTTACATTTGGTGGTGCAATGTTAAGCAAGGAAGATGTTTTCTCTTATACATGGCTTCTAGAAGCATTTGTAAAGGCATATCCAACTGAACCCAAGCTTGTTCTAACTGACCAAGATCCATCGATGAAAATTGCAATTGAAAAAATCTTTTCTACTGCAAGACATAGGTTATGCATGTGGCACATTATGGAGAAAGTGTCATCTAAGGTTATTTCACAAGTTTCACACTACTTGCTACTTGATTGTATTGTTTATTGCATCTGTTTATAACGTCTGCCCAAAATACTTTTACCGCATCTATTTCAATTGCATGTTAACGCACCTA
This sequence comes from Dittrichia graveolens, assembly GCA_038502395.1. Lineage (NCBI taxonomy): Eukaryota > Viridiplantae > Streptophyta > Magnoliopsida > Asterales > Asteraceae > Dittrichia > Dittrichia graveolens. Next base: position 35,654,455 of record JARJIL010000005.1, read on the forward strand.
TTAACAAACAGTTGGTATCTATTCAAATTTCTTGATTGCATCTTATACACTAATGTTATATCTGTTATATAGTTTTACTTCATTTATTAACCTGCTATATATTTATTCATACTAGGTTGGTGTTTCAACTTGCAATAAGGGTTTTAAAGAGAAGATAAGCATAATAGTTTGGACAAATAAGTTAGACCCATCAGAGTTAGAGTTTGACAGGAGATGAGCCCAAGTAATAAATGAATTTGATTTGAATGGAAACAAATGGTTAACAGATATGTTTGGTCTTAGACACTATTGGATACCATCTTATTTTAGAGATTGGAATATGTCGGGCTTAATGAGAACTTCTTCTCGTTCAGAAAGCGAAAATCATATGTTTTCTCAACTAATGAGTTCTACATCTACACTTGTGGAGTTTTTTTCACAATTTGATACAGCTATGCAAACTCAACGGTTTGAGTTTATGGATTTGAGAAAGAGGCTGTTATGATTTATACAAGGCGCATTTTTTCGGGCATTAAGAAAGAGATAAATCATGCTATTAATTCTTGCATGTCGCTGGCTATGAAAGAAGAAAATGGATGCAAGATGTTTGTGATCATTGATAATAGTGTTTCTTCTACAAATATTGATGAAACCATTGACAGAGTTGCTGACCCAGAGTACTTTGATGAGTTATTTCCAATTGAAAGTCAGGTAATTCATATTCTTTCAAAATGATGCATTTTTTAATAAATGCATGATGATATCATCCATTTGAATTTTTTTTATTTCAGGTGTTCTTTAAACATGAGAGTGAGGAATTTCGTTGTTCATGCAAACGTTACGAGCGATTTGGTACCCTTTGTCGTCATATTTACTATGTTTTAAGGATATACAAATTTAATCATTTTCCCAAGAAATACATCTGTAAACGTTGGACTAGGGATGTCATTCCTCCAAGCTCATATCATACCGCTTTACGTCTTGGGCAAGATTTGGGTCAAATGGGTGAGCTGATGAGACATATTTATTATAACGTAGATGCTGCAGTTAGACGGTTAATGGTTAACAAAGACAAGATGCAGGAATATCTTGATACACAAAGGTTGTTGTTTGATACAGTAGATGCAAATATGGGTTCTGCACCTACAAGGGCAACAAAGATTTCATTCAAGCTTTTTTAGGTATATCACAACCAAAGGATGTTGTCGTTCAAAATCCTCAAGGTATTCGTAACAAGGGATCTGGCACGTGCAAGCGAATAAAATCATCTAAAGAGCAATGTATGAATAAAGAAAAGAAAAATAAAAGAAACTGTTTATATTGTGGTAAATACGAGGAGCACGATATTAGGACATGCAAAGAGAGACTAGAAAAAGAAGGCAAATTACCTCAATGACTTCTTTCATTTTGTATTTTGATTGATAGCAGCTTCTTTTTTTGGTGAGGATTGTAATCAATTTCTTTAGCAGCACTTATACTCTTACAATATGCAAAGATTATTTGGTATTTTCTTTTGACATTTGCAAAGGAAAACATATACGTACGCAATACATTAATTAGACGCATTAATATCAATAGATGCAATAACAATGCAATCAGATGCAGTACACGTATAGGAATAGATAAATGATGTAAATTTTAGGATCGAATACTAGTAGTAGTTCCAAAAAAATATCTTCAAAATTGTTATGTGATAATTACACTGCATCTTTGATATATACAATGAAACTAGTTAGATGCGATAAATATAAATGATGTAACAATGCAATCAGATGCAGTATACTTATAGCAATAGATGATGTAAATTTTAGGATCGAATACACCTTCAACCAAAATACAAAAGTATTCTGAAACCAAAATAGGAATTCGTGTTCCAAAAGTATTACATCTTACTAATCCATCTTTTTCTAATTGCATATTGCTACCTAACAAGTTCTACACATTTTCCAGATTTTGAATCCTTCCCAAAATTCTTTCCAAGGCATCATGTGAAATATCAACTTGTTCAGATCTATCAAGTTTATGGTACAGATCAACTTTAGTAGTCACATACGATTTGAACTCATTGATTTCTGCCAGTAGAATCTTTTCTGCATATTTTTCTCTAAGGCTTACAAGTTGATCTTCTTGTCCATTTTTTTCAAAGTTGAAATCACAATTCCAATCTTTTCCAGTTTTTCCTTTAAATGTCTCCATGTGTCTCATTAGGAATATCCCAGAATCAACATTGTTATTTCTTGTTTGCCACTTCATCATTACTTTAGTATGCTTGATAATATGAAATGTACATTCCTTCACTATTCTTTCATCATCCAGATATCTTTTGATATACTTTACTTGCTCACATAAAATTCTAAGTTTATTAGTAATTGATCATGATGTTGAAATTACATGTTTCGATGCAACATTATAAATAACTACTACCTATATGTAACAAAATGTCAAATAATTGACACAAGAACATCATTATCTATTTGCTTACCAGTTTATTTGTTGCATTCTTGTATCTTCCCAAGTCATCATTCCCATAATCCACATTGTCTATGACATATAGATTTACACTGTTGAGATCTACGCAAAAGAGATAGAAGTGCATCTCGTCTAAGACCGGGAAGAAGACCTAAGTAACAACAACACAATTTAATATAACTGTTTAAACTTTAAAGTTAAAAAATGTGTAAATGCAGTTTTAGCAATTAACAAGATATATACCAAGCTTGCATCTCTTAATGTTATAGTGGTCGTTCGCAAGCTTTGTTTCATATTCTTTACAAAAAATCGTATCCTTCTTGGTTTTTCCCCTAACAGAAAAGTTTCAAATGTTAAGTATCTTTTGTAGATGCACCATAAAACTTACAATTCAAATTTATTAAATAAGGAAGTAGTACGTACCAGTATTGTTGAATAACAAAATACTCTCTTGAGTGATCCTTCACTTGAATATCTTTCTTCATGATTCAACAAAACAACCCAAGCATCAATTACTCTTACATGTATATGGCATTCTAGAATTAGGCTCTCAGCTAAAGCTCTTTTTAATTTAATTCCAGGGCACACCTCAAAAATGGTGTTACTAAAAGTAGAGAGCATTAAATTAATGGTTGTCAATACCGGAAATATGTAATTAAAAATTAAAGAACTATTATTTTAAGGTAAATGATCTCACTTTATTGCTCCTGTTCCAGAAAATAACCATGAAGCCAGTTTTCTTTCTGCTTTCGTCAGTGATCTTTTCATGTTGATAGCTTTGTTGATGTAAGGTGATTTAAGTGCAGCTGATGGTTTTATTATCCTCTTACCTTTTGTGGCAAAATCTTCATTTTTTACCGGTTGTATCTACAACATGGGCTTCCTTTTCAGATGCACTAACAACATCAACAGTCTTTGACTTAATCTTCACTGAATCACCCACTTCCATAGAACTTTTTTCAAAAACAGAATTTTTTAAAAGAGATGCTTCTTCTGTCTGGGCTAAAAAAATCTTGTGTGTGTGAAGGTTTTAAGGTATCTGTTGCAACTTGTTTATCTCCAACTATTGTATTATCACCTACAATTTGCTCATGCACCTTACTTATTTGGTCTTGTAACTGAGTTGTTTGCTTTTCAAATTGATCACATGCATCGTTCCCCAAATTTTCTTTTAACTCTTCCTTCTCTTCAATTAAAATTTCTTTCTTCAAAGACTCTTTTACTTCCAATATTACATTTCTCAATACCTCACTTACCGGATACTTGTCAACTGTGCTTTTCATCAGATGTTTCAACTCAACAAATCCTTTCAAAAGCTGGCTTCCACTTTCTTTTATTCGAGTTACATATTCCTGGTCCAAATATAACATAAATTTAAAGAAATGATTTTAACAAATTTCAATGCATCTAATAGATGCAGTAAAAAGATTATATGCAGTAAACATATATAAAGAAAATCAGTGAAAGTTATTAACAAATCTCCAAATATTAATTAATTTAAAGTCATATAAATACTAGTAGTAGCGAATAAATATCTTGAAAATCGTTATGTGATAATTATACTGCATCTTTGATATATACAATGAAACTAGTTAGATGCGATAAATATAAATGATGTAATAATGTACAAAAAATTTAGAATTTATAAATTTTTACTTGCCTCTTCTGTGAACTCATTTTGAGTCACGTTTTGTTCCATATCCAAAGCATCATGTCCTGCCAAGTCTTCATGCAATTCAGTCATTCTATAAGGTTGCACATCATGTATTTGATCATCATTATTTCCAGGATCACTCATGTCATTCTTCTCATCTCCAACATCACTTTCCTCATCACCGATATCACCATCATCTTTTTCATTATCACCTTCATCTTCAAATTTAAGATTTTCATATTCTATACATTATATTCAAATATAAATTCATTGCAATCTATGTTTTTTCATTATAGATGCAACAAAATATATTATACAGTATTAGTTTAGTACATACATCAATGTTACCCATTGGTTTTCATATAACTATATAAATTAATTTAGATGCAGAACATGACATTACCTGCAACATTCCTTTTTAAAGTAACATGGGTCTTTCGTCCTTTCTTTTTGCTGACTTTAGATGAATGTTTCTCACCTTTCTGCATCTGCTTCATCTTATCAAACCCTCCCATTGAAATCATTTTCTTTTCCCAATCTCTAAGTTTATCAGTGGTCCAGTAATCAATTGCTGGTATCACTTTCTCCTCGTCTTTGTCCATGCATCTCAACATGTCAACAAACCACACCTACAAGTTTATGCAATCATTACGGAAGGAATAAGAAAACCATGTTCATTCAAATTAATAAAAATAAATTGATTATGTGTTTAACTTACCACTAGAAAGAGCAAAGGACCCGTGTACCAACATTTGGAATCACTTCTTCTCCCGTGATCTTTACTTCTACGTAGACAGTCAAAAACATATCCACACCAGTCCATATTCTTTATATCATTGACACTTTTTATACTTTGAAGGAACCTTTGATTCACCGTACCACAAGTTATGCCTTCTCCCAATAAAGACATTATCAGAACAATGAAGTTTAATTTGAACATATCTCCTCTAGTTTTATCCTTACTTATCATATCTATGACACTTGTAATGTATATCCTTTGAGTTCCTTTTGTAGGTACAGGATAATATTACATTATTCCCTCCAACTCCAGCCCTTTCAACTGAACTAACACTTATGTTACCCATTGGGAATCCCAATATTCGACCAACATCTTCTTTTGTTATTTTAATTTTCTTTTTCCCAAATCTCATCTCACATGCTGATGCATCAAAGTTAACAACAATCCAATATGCTAATTTACTCGGTATTGCATCAACCTTACAGCTCACCATTGAGCCAAACCCCATCAACTTTACTACCTTTTTAGATTTCTCATCCATTGTTAAAAACAATGTAACCATCTTTGATGGAGATTGTCTTGACATTATTCCTCGAAAAGTAATTTTCTTATTCTCTGTTTTATCTTTCTGATTATTCATTTCCTGTTTTTTTCTCTTTGAATCGTTTTCTTCTTTCTTCTTTTCAACCAACACAACAGATTCAATTCTATTTTTTCTTTTTCTTTGAGTTATGATTTCTTTTTGTATTTTTGGAGGCGGATTCACAAAATCATCATGTGTGTCTACATATGCAAAACTTGTTAAAAACTTGATGACATGCAGTGAAAACATTTCACAGACAAATTACATGCAGGAATCAAAACTTGATAAAATGCAGCAAAACCCTCGCAAACAAAGTATATGCAATAATAAAAAATTTGTCAGATGCAGTGTATCAATTAGATAAGATAGAGGATACAATAAAACCATTTCATATACAAATTAGATGGAAATTTAAATTAGATATTGTGGACACAATAGGGAGAACTATATTTAGATGCAGTAAAACATAATTAAAAAGAAAATATTACCTCCACTGACTTCATTTCCAACATTTACATTTTCAGCAACTGGTTCTGGTTCTTCTTCATTAATATCATTTTCATTTTCACCATCCAGTTGCAATCCTTCATTTATCTCATTTTCAGAATTTATGTTATTAGCAACCGGATCTGGTTCATCAATTTCTATAGGTCGATCAACTCTAGGATCCCACTTTTTGCTTTTGGCTCTATATATCCCTTCAGCTAGCCTTAGGCTCTTCCTTGGACCATCTAATTAATCATTAAATGCAGTTAAAATTAGAAAAGACAGCGAATCAAATCAACTACAATTAGTCTAATTGGTTTTATATATACACTGTTTGCTTTTGTTATCATAATTTGCTTTTGCTTTTTTTAAATTGAGAACTACAAGTAGTCACGGCAATAGGTTAGTCACAAAAGCATAAACCTAAATAGAATATGTTTATAGTACTGTAGTGTTGATAAATTAATCACAAAACATAAGGAATCATGTGCAGTAATCATACAAATATGTTCTCATTTAAATATTACCAGGCTGCTGCCACTAACTATGTCACAAAAATTTTCTCATTGAAAATTTGGGAAGTTTTTACCAATGTTTCTACAAATTAGCTTTCCTTGTATTTTGAGATCTAAGCTAACTTGAATCTACTCATGAGTCTTCATCAGATACACCATATAGTCATTATTTGATACAATAGCATAATTATCAATTTTTACACAAACTCAAAGATGCAATAAATTAGTAACGACGGTGAATCAAATCTACAGTAACTAAACTTGAAAAAAAAAGAGTATGTATCAAATCAATAAAATGAGATCAAATCCGAATAATCAGTTGTTTTTTAAGATAAAAAACATTAAAATATATTATAATGAGATTCGGTAATCTCACACATATGCAGTAATTGTTTTCCTTTGAACACATATGCGGTAATCACAACTGGAATGTATGAAATATGATGATAGAACTTACGAAATTCCTCCATTTGTTAGATTTTGGTTCAGAAATCTCTTCAAATTTGATGCAGTAATCGAACTTGCCCTAAGCACCTCTTAATCGAACTTTGATGCAGTAATCGAACTTGCCCTAAGCCCTAAACTGAATGCAGCAATTGAATGGATTGTTGCCCCGTGACTACGTGAGTTTAAAGGGAAGGCCGTCGGTGTCAAAATTTGAATCCAAGGTTTGCTATTTCAAACTTTCACGTGCAAAATTTGAAGATAAGAGATGATTGGAGAGGTCAATCGGGAGTGTAGACGTTGAGACTGTGAGCGATGCGGTGGCTAGATGGTGAGGGATGGCGGTGAGAGTCAAAACCTTCGATTAGGAGTACCGGTGTTGAGGTGAGGAATGGTATCGGGATTTTGATTTGGGGATAATAGAAGGGAATGGTGTTTGACTATTTGGAGTGAGGTTTGGAGAGATGACTTTTTTTTAATTAAATGCATCTGAACCGTAGATTTTTTTTAAATCTGACGGCTGAAAGGGTGTTCCTATTGTTCTCATTTTTTTTGGGTTTTCAAGGGATCCCCTCCCTATATATATATATATGAAAAGTGAGTGTATGGCTGCTGAGTACCTAAACATAGATGTGGAACCATGGAAAGCGACATCGTTTTAATTTAAATAAAAAAACCTTTCCCATGTTTAACTCTCCACTCAAAGTTCGGTAATCTCAGCCACAAATTCACCATTACCATTAGCGATTCACATCATAAAATCGCTATTACCCTCTCCATTCACAGGTTTCAATCCCACCCTTGAATCAAAATCGTTGTTACGATCTAGTTAGGTTTTTTATGTTCCAATTTGGATTTAATTCGGTAGTTGGTGTTTATTCAACATTATTTCAAAAGAATAAATCTTGATCCTGATTTAAGTCGGTAGTAATTGATCTTATGGCTTGTGCTCTGTTCGTTTTTGTAAAGTGAAACCAGGGAAAACCCCTTTCATCTTCTATTTAAGTTAGATCAATTGACCTTCATTGATACAAGAACGTGCAAAAAAATTTGTTGGAGTATTTGCAATAATTATTAATTTAAGAGCTAATGTTGTTTGTGTCGATCTTTTGAATATGGAGGCCAAGTTTATACTTGCTCTATTTTGTGTTTAATCATTTTATGTTATTTAGTAAGTGAAAATCATGTCTTCCAATGTTCTAAATTGGATGGAACTTGTAGATGTTCTAAATTAACACATCCTAAATGATTATGATGGCACAAGGTGGGTTTTAAAATTTGTATCTGTTATTAGATCTTGAGCCAGGTGGGTTTTACACTTGAATCTTAATAATTAAGATGGTACAAGGTGGGGTTTACATTTGAATGGTTTTATGTAAATATTTTTGTAATTTCACGAAGTAAGATTTGTTGTAATTTTTATCGTACAACGTTGTAAAAACATCGTATGCTTCTTTTATGAAATTTGGTTCATAAACACGCTAAAGTGAATTGAAGTTAAATTAGTAAAAAAGTTATGCATTTAAAGTTAAACATGTCAAAAGGGCTAAAAAACATTGAAATAAAGTCAAACGGGTTTAAAATACTGTCAATCTATGTTTAATGGGTCAAACATTATGTATTTAAACTCGTCATTGCGGATTTGCGGTTACAGAACATTGAAATAAACTGAAAAGGTCAAAATGTAATCATATTAAGTTAAACAAGTTAAAACACATTGAAGTAAACTCAAACAGGTTTAACGGTTAAAAAATGACAATTTGAGATTAAACCATACCCATACAAGTACAAAATACAAGAGTATATCAGTATATGTGATTTATCATACCGATAATGTATATATGAACTAATTTTTATAAATACATCATGCCATGGTAGATCGAAGAGTATTTTTACAACTTTAAAATAACAATAATAATTATAACTTTATACATGGAAAAGTATAACACCAACACAAGGACTATAAACCATTTCTAAACATTCTTGTATCCTAATTAGATAAAAATAAAATAAAAAAAAACTTTAGTTTGAGTAACTTCAAGCTCCCTCGTTCTTAAAAGGAAACGCTTTTCCGGAGTGCTTTACTTTCTTTGTTGTAAGTTACTTGGCTGCTACTATATGTTGCCCCCTTTGTTTTAGAGTAATTGAGTTGTGTGGCAATCTGTAGTGGACATTGAAAAACCAGTTTTTAAAGAATACATCAAGCATGTTATATAAAAGAGGTGAAATCAAGAATGCCAGAAGCAAGAGACAGACATTTTACACAAGTCCATATAATTGAAGGCTCTACAGCAATACAAGGACTGGTTTGAACTTTGGATAACTAATAGATTGTAATTTGAGAGAGTTTAATGCTAATGGACTACAGTTTTGGTTGAAAAGAGTACTAATATAAGTTGATCGTCCATATAAATTAAACCAATAAACTGCAACTAGAACCCATGCCCATAAAAAAATGTGGGAAAATTAGTAAAAAAAGGGGTATAGTTCAACAAAATGTATTCAATTTGTCACGTTTTGCTATTGTGTACGTGTATCAAACATTAATTGTGTGTATTAAACTTAAAATTTCTTACTATGGTATGTGTTTCGGTTACATAGAAGACTAAAAAATGTATAAGTTTAGTACATACAATAGAAACTTTAATACATACAATAACGATAAATTAAATGTTCGACACACAATAGAAAATTTTAAAGTACGATACACACAATAACAAAACATGACAAGTTTCTTACATTTTGATGAACTAAATCAGAAAAAAAAACCTCTTTCAAGCATTTAGTTGAACACCTTGTCTTCATTCTATACATAGTAATTACATGACTCAAATGATGTCACATTAACCTTCATTATAAACATTTAGGAGGTCAATGAACCCAATAAATCATAGAAAATAAACCACAACAGGTCAAAGCAAATCAATATACAGATAAAATCAGATTAACAAAAAAATATATTATACCCACTTCAAGATTGTTGATTTAGTAACCAAGTGAAAGCATGGAGATGCTATTATCATTAATCAAGATTGCTCTTTTTCTATAATGCCAAATTTGAGAAAGATTAATATACTTACCACGATCGGATTTGGAGAGAATGGATTAATTTGTTGTTTATGATATTAAACCAAATTCCATAGAGCTTGAGCAAAACCGACTCGAGAGAATCAATTAGAGTGGCAGATGAGAGCAGAATAGTTTCGAGAAGTTCACAACTATATATTATGTTGAAGAATCGATTAGACCAGGAATAGATATCTTGAGCTTGCTTTGAAATGAGAATTGATTGAGGTTTGTAATTGGTTAAGATCAGAAATATGGAAGGCAATGGATCGGATTATGTCATATCCATATCCACATTCATATTCATTTAGGTTTTCATCATTTATATCCATATTCACTTAAAATTATTTCATCCGTGCATATCCATATCCATCGATTAGACGGGTAAATGAATATACATTAGATGTCGAAATAACTCTTTTTCTCAAATGAAATATCATACATTTATTATAATTTTGAATATATATATATATATATATATTCAATATTATATTTATATATAAATGTTAAAAATATAGTGAATATATAGATTTATAAACTTAATTATATAAAGATTTAATTTAGAAAAATTTAATTTCGGGTTAATGGATTCATCTATGGATGGATAATCATCAACCATATCTGCTCCACTAAACATCCATATCTGCTCAACATCCAATATTCACTCATTTAACTCAGTTCATATCAATTACCGGGCGATGGATCGGATCGATCCACCATATATTGCCATCCCTAATCAGAAACCGATTTGGGAGATACACATATGTGAATTTTATTTCGATTTGGTAGCTACTCTTGGTGGAGATGACTCTTGGAGTCATGGCCTTGTGGGTTTAAGGTTTCATTTTCCCTCTCTTTTTTAAACAAAAATGACATAGTACTAAAAGTTCCACACCTGTACATACATACAACATAACCACACAAATTAAAGAAAGTAAATGGGTATTTTCTTTTGGTATTAAGTTAAATAATTCCTATTATTTAAATTGTGATTTCCTAATTTATTTAGGTTTTCTCCTAGTATAAATATGGTGTTTAGGTTATCATAATTCGTTGCACCAAACTCTTTATCTTCTCCCTTTGAGCCGATTTTGGCTACGTTTTTCAGGGTTGTAATATCTACATCTAATCATCTTGATAGTTTTAGATTGGAGATAATGGAGATAAACAAGTCTTTTTCGGGTTTTATAAAAGTATAAAATCAGTTTTCAATTTTAAGTGCTTCGACAAATTAATAACATCAAGATTACTTTTCATAAGTTTATAAAACTAAGCTGGTAATTACCCCTTATAATCAATTGACAAAGAAGTAGAAATGAAGTGAATAGTTAGAAGAGTATTATGATATTTTGCTTTTATTAAGTTATTATGTTTTTCTTTTACCAAGTAAAAAGACCTCTTCTTTAATCAGACTCTTTTCTTACTTTGTACAAGATTAACTTAATAGTCATGGCTCCAACAATCCTCTCACTATCATGTCTCCTTGGTCACCGCATCATGCTTCCTTACCCTTTCAGCAAGTTTTCCATCCATCTTTATTTTCTCTTTGAGACTTCATCTCATCGTACTCTTTGTTACAACCCTAATCACAGTTCTTGATCGCATATAGCAATGAGTAAGAGAGTTAGAAATTGTGATACCGTGAGAGATAAAGAGGCGGTGACGGTGTGACAGTGAAAGGAGGCGGTGGTGGCATAAGGGTGAATGGGGAAAAGGATTTCAAGGAACCATTCATATCCTTCAAATTTCTTAGTTTTTGTTCAGCCTTACATTTCAACCATCAAGTACAATAATAAAAAAAATTTGAATTATAGTTGAAGTGATAATGATGTTAGGGAGCTGCTCATGTGATATACCTCCTTTGAATCTACATTTACATTATCTGTTTTTTTAATTTGAAAAGATCTAATTAGTAAATAATTTTGGGTTATGATATATATACGATTATAGTAGTATATATCTTACATGTTTTCATACTCACAAACATGAGGTATGTTAGTCATTTAATTATTTCTTTTAAATATTTGTGAATGTGAAATATTTTGTTGAAAGTACATGTAATCCATACTTAACGGCCGATTAAAGTGCATGTAATCCATATTAGGTAAAATATTTTCACATGAAGAGAGGATTCTCATTAACTGAAATATAAATACAAGAATATTACAACCGGTACTATACAAATATACGGTCCAAAAGGCCTAATACAATAATATACATTAACATCCCCCCACAATTTGATGGGGAGGTTTGTCATGAACAATCACGAAACTCATAGAATAAAGATGATGAAAGGTCCTTAGTAAAACTATCTGCATATTGTGCTCAAGAGGACACGTGAAGAACACGAACCAGACCTAACGCCACCTGATCACGAACAAAATGTATGTAACTCTCTATGTGTTGTGTTCATTGATGTTGAACTAGGCTGTTAGACATGTAGACCGTGCTGATGTTGTCACAATAGAAAATTGTGGATTTGGTGAAAGGAGCGTGCAGTTCACAAAGAAGATTACGAAGCCAACATGTTTCAGCAACTGCGTTTGCGACACCCTTGTATACGGCCTCGGCACTTGAGTGAGAAATAGTATTTTGACGCTTTGAAGACCAAGATATAGCATTGTCGCCACGAAAACACAGTAACCGGAGGTAGATCGCCGAGTATCTAGGCAAACCCCCCCCCCCCCCAATCTGCATCCAAATAGGCGGTTAGGACCGCGGATGGGGAAGCAAAAATATGTAGCCATGCATCTAGAGTTCCTTTGATATATAGCAAAATTCGTTTAAGTGCCAAAAATGTTGTTCTTGAGGATCATGCATGAATAGACATATCTATTGGACTACAAAAGCCAAGTCTGGTTCGGTAAAAGTAAGGTACTATAACACCTCAGCCAAACTACATTACAGAGTAGGATAGGTAACGGTTGGACCAGAATCATCCAATTTTAATTTCGCCTTAGCTGAAGTACGACACGACTTGCAATTAGTCATATTAGCACATTCCAAAATTTTAGTTGCATACTTGCACTGATTTAGAAATAAGCCAGCTTTGGTCTGACGAACAGATTTCCAATGTATATGTGAAACCCCAGCATAGAAGAGAAATTATCTTCTGCAACAATGTATATGTAAAGGCTGTTAAAATAATGTCATTAACATATAACAATAAGTAAGCTATAGAAGAACCATGACGATACACAAAGAGTGATGACTACAATCGAGATCGTGTAAACCCAATGGTAGTAACATATGTTGCAAATCTATGAAACCATGCCTGTAGTGCCTGCTTAAGGTCATATAGAGACCGCCATAGGTGATAAACAAAGCCTGGTTTAAATAAGTCATGAAAACTTGGAGGCTAATGCATATAGATAGTTTCATGTAATTCAACATGTAAAAACACATTTTTAACATCTAGCTGATGTATGGGCCAAATGTAGGATACTGCTAAACTAAGAACAGTGCGTACCATGGCCGGTTTGACAACTGCACTAAAGTTCACATAAAAGTCGATACAAGGGCGTTGGCTTTTACCATTACCCATTAAACGAGCCTTATACCAGGAGGGGGGCACAAGCTCTCAATTACCATTGCTAATAAGAGCATAGTACTCATCCTGCAGGGCTTTTTTCTAGTTAGGATCGTCTATAGCCTAGAAGTGAGCTCGAGGCATCGGGGATTTCGTGGAGGTATGGAGGTTTAGACGATGGATCGGTTTGAAAATATCATGCCAAGAACGAGTGGCCATAGGATGAGAGGGGGTGGAGTGGGTCGTAGATGGGGGAAGGTGTGTCATAGGGGGTAGGAGCCGTAGGTGGGGTAGGAGCCATACGGGGTAGGGGCCATAGGTGGAGTAGGAGCCGTATGTACGGGGTGATGAGAAAATGACGGGATAGGGGAGAGGAAGTATCATAAAGATCAAGAAAGTCATAACTCGGGAGTTGGTGTAGGGTCATGGAGCCGTACGGGAAGACCGACTCATCAAAGATGACATGTCAAGAGATGAGGATCTTACAAGTTGCAAGATCAAGGCAACGGAAACCTCGATGATAAGAAGGATATGCTAGGAATATGCAAGCCAGGTGTGAGGAGCCGGTTTATGTGGTGGGAAAGCAAAGGAAATCGAAGACTCGTATATGGGAATAAGTAGGGTGTTTGTGGTATGACCGGTAGTATGGAGTTGTCGTTATGGATAGAATTAGAAGATAAGATATTAAGAAGATGGAAACCCATGTGAATGGCCTCGACCCAATAGGTGGGAGGCATGTGAGCATGGAAGAGAAGAGTGCAAATCATATTATTTATGGTGCGGATCCTACCTTCTGACTTGCCATTTTGTTGAGACGATTAGGGAAAGAGAAGCAGACATTGATACCATGAGTATCAAAGAATGTATGAAAAGAAGTGTTATCAAACTCCCCCACGGTGATCGCATTGAAATTTTTTTGTTTCAACACCAAATTGAGTTTTGACATGGGTTCGAAAATGTATAAATTTTGCAAAAGCATCGGATTTTCTACGCAATGGATAAACCCATAAATAATGCAAATAATGATCAAGTCAAGAAATATAATATAGTAAAATAAGCCACTAGAACTAGCAATGGGCGATGTCCATAAATCAGAATGAATAAGATCAAAAGGTGCATCAACCACAAAATTAGAGATATTATAAGGTAAACGGTTATATTTGCCAAGCTGGCATGCCTGACACAAACTAGTGTGTTTCAACTTATTACATGAAATGAAAATTTTAGCAACCGAATATTGAAAAACACCATCGTTGGGATGACCTAAACGTTGGTGCCATAGCGGTTGAGTCGACACCAAAAAAGGCAAGAGGAGTGGTTGAGGTGACGGTATAGAGGTCGTCGGAACAATCACATCTGAGAATCGTTTGACGAGTCCGGTAATCCTTCACGGAAAAGCCAAATTCATCAAATTAAATTGAGCATTTATTTTGTTTGGTGAATTGAAAGACAAAAATTAAGTTTTTAATGATATTCGGAGTAATAAGGATATATTAAGTTGTAAGGGACGATAAAGGTTAGGAATATCCAACTGCCATAGAAGACCCGTCCCCAACTAAAATTGAATGAGCTCTACTATTATTATAAATACACTTGAGAATACCTAGGTGCGAGTGAAGATGTATGGTGGCGAATGTATCCATGCACCAATATGCAGTTGTTGGATAATTTAAGACATAGTATTAAACATCTCACTGAGAGAATTGGCATCATCGCCAGAAAACCATTTCCACGGAGGAGCAACCGAAAATGTATCAGTAGTGAAAGCCTGTGGACGAGAAGGGCCCGGTGACTGTTACGGCGGTGGGAGTTACACAGGTTAGCATTGTGGCGGTTGGGCTGACGTTTATTGATATTGGTGCAGCGATTGTTGGAGCGGTGTAGAGAACTGAGGGAGAAGAGTTGTGATTGTGATGATGGGAGACGGCACACTAGGTTCAATCTTTATTCTTCAAGAATCAACTTAGATTTAGCCTGTAAAAACGAGGACAACGTAGCAACCTTATCAAACTTGTTAGAGAGACCATTGATCATGTATGTAACAAAGTTCTTTTCCAGGACCGTATTGTCAATATTATCCCAAAGATTAAAGATCAGCCAAGGACTTGATATGTTTGCAATATTCGGTATTTGACCGGTAACCAATAGAGATGTTTCTAAGTCCCCTGTCAATTGGAATGGCTGGGGTATCTTTGTTATCCCGAAACAACGCTTCAAGATGAAGCCAAACCTCACGAGCACTAACATTTTTCTTTAGAATCACTATGAGAAGATACTTATAAATAGTACCATATATCTAGAGTTTCACAATAGAGTAAAGTTTGTTCCATTCATGGTCGGTAGGGTTAGCATCGGCCAACCCATCGCAACTCCAAATCCAACACAATGTCATGCATCATAGTTAAGTTCGTCTTGATCAAGAATGAGATCGCCTTTATATTAGTAATACAGTAGGGTTTTTTGGTTCTTGCGTTTTTGCCACTGTGAGAGAGACAGCAAGGGAAGAAGCAGTTGGCAAAGATGAAGAGAAAGAGAACAACAGCGCCGGCAATGTCAGTGGGCTACTCACGCGGCGGCGGTCAGCGGGAAAATATGGAAGGAAGTGGCCGGCCGTAGGCGACGGCAGGGATAGGAATGTAGAGATTTTAGGAGATAATTGGAGAGAAATACTCTAATACCATGTTAAATAGAATATTTTCTTAGGAAACGAGGATTCTCGTTAACTCAAATATAAATACAAGAATATTACAACTAGGTTTATACAAATATACAGGCCAAAGGGCCTAATACAATAATATACATTAACAATCAACAATTAGCTATTATTTGAGGTTTTCTTTATCTTTAATAATTACAGTTTGTTGAAATAGGAATAGTCATGGTTTTCTGAAACCAGACTTACACTTTCTAAATGTTTAGATTTTACCTTTTAAATTTGTAGAAATTGTGTTATTGCTTATGACAAAGAAAAGAAAAAACTCAATGTTAGACACCATGATTAAAGTAGTAATTTACTTACCTGGTAAATAAACCAAACATTAGAATATTTACATATTATTCAAGAAATCGTCAAAAAATCAAATGTTTATAGCCTGCACAAAAAAGAATCTATTTTGTTAAACTAAATATTATCTAACAATCGTCTTATCGTAAAACAATATGATTATTTGGAGGTTGAAATCGTGTGACTTTGGATGTGACTGGGGTAGAGATCGTTCATCCGGGAAAAGTCTAGGAGTTAAGCTAGAGAAGACTTTGGACGTGATCGAGGTGGAAAAAGATGGGATGCCATGTTACATGAGTACCGGTGTTGTGGAAAAAAAATCGAGGAGTTTAGCTAGAAAACTTTGGACGTGACCGAGGTGGAGTTCGGGTGACCAAGAAAAAGTTGTGATGTTAATGAACATGTCCAATAGGATGCCATGTTACATGTGTACCGGTATTGTGGAAAAAAATCGAGGAGTTAAGCTAGAGAAGACTTTGGACATGACCGAGGTGGAGGTCGGGTGACCAAGAAAGGTCGATAATCAAGATTGTTCTAAAAGAACGTGATTAAATTTTTGCTTAGAGTGAAAGGGTGTGAGAGTAAACGATTAAGGGGTGAGCTAATCATTTATTTACCGGGTCACGGTTTGTTAGCGTATGTGTTACGTGTTGATAATTTAATAACAGAAGTACAATACCTCCATACATGAAGTACAACTCACTATATATGATTGAAAGGTTGGCAACGTGGATAGATCTTTTAGTTTGCTACGTGCGTTTTTTTATTTTTATTTGTTTAAATTAGTTAGTAGCTTAGTGCTTGCTTTAGTTCTTTGTTTCACTCCCCATGTTTACAAGTTTATAGGTTTAGTGGCTTTGTATTTTATTGTATATAAGGATAAGGATCATTTTCCAACGTATATCAACAGAACATATATATTCTTACACACAATACAACAAAAAATTTAAATATACTCTAAAACTGCAAAATATTCACAACTTTATTTATATGCAGCGTTACATCTTTTACCAGCATCCAAAGAAATTCAACATGTAGAAAACAAGTAATTTGGTGAAATAAGAAAAAAAAACTGAAACGCCTACCTTTGATAAACTCATTTCATTTCTATCTCTTGTTTCTCCTCTTGAAGATCATTTGCTCTATTGAATTGGAAATTTCATTGAACCACTTCGGTTTTCCAGTTAACAACATGAAATGTCCTAATACTAATCCAATTAAGGTTCCACATCCATAACCCAATAACACCACTTTCCATGTAAATACATCCTCATCGTCATCATATTCATCACCTTTATGCCGTTGACAACTAGAACATTCACACTTCGGTAGAGGAAACCCACATAGTCCTAAATTCCCTCTAAATGAGCTTGCATCAAACGTATTGAATTGTGTTCCTTGGGGAATATGTCCGACTAGATGGTTTTGAGAAAGATTTAAAATCGAAAGACCGTTGATTTTTAAAAGATCATTGGGAATCTCTCCTACTAGTTGGTTACAAGACAGGTCTAATGATTCAATCTCAGTGAGACTACCAATAGAACGTGGGATTTGACCATCAAGGTTGTTGTGTGATAAGTTGAGTCCTTTGAGTGAGTTAAGACTGCCGACGATGAGTGGAATATTCCCGTGAAATTGATTTTCTGATAGATTTATAATTGTGTAGCGAACATAAAATTGTGGAATCTTTTGCACCACCCCTTTTATGTTGATAGTGATAGAGTAATACCTACCATCAACGAACAAATATTGTGGTTTTGTGTTCTCTTTCACCATGTTCTTCATGAACTTGAAATTCTGAAAATACTTTCCTGGGAGTTGACCCACAAACCCATTATGAGATATGTCAAGTACTTGAAGACGTTGAAATGGGTGTTCATCTGAAATATTGGTTAAAATTGGACCATGGAAATTATTCATTTTGAGGACAAGAACTTGCAAGTTAGGAAGTTGTCCTAACCAGTGAGGGAATGTGCCATTTAAGTTGTTGTTCCCTACATCAACTACTCTCAAATTCGGACATTCCGACAAAAATCTTGGAATCTCTCCTTCCAATTGATTTCCATCCAAAATAAAGCCCTCTAATCCTGTACAATCATGGAATGCATTTGGAATTGTTCCTCGAAAATGATTATTTCGCAGATTTATTATTCTAGGAGAGGATGACAAATTTCCAAAGCATTCTGGAATCACTCCACCAAAACTATTGTTAGACAAGTCCAAAGCAAAAAGATCTTCCATGTTGCAAATTGATAAGGGGAATGGTCCTTGAATCTTATTAGACTGTAGATACATACATTGTAATCCATCCCATTGAAATTGGGGAAGGTGTGATATGAAGTTATAGGAGAGATCCAAATGATAAAAGTTACTTCCTTTGATCTCCCCTGCCCAATCAGGAATTCTGCCATGGATTTGGTTGTGAGATAGATCTAAGTATCTAAGATTTTTCATGGGTCGTATGGACTCCGGAAACACTTTTAGATTGCAAGAAGCCAACATTAAGAAACGGAACTCAGGGTTGACATAGCGTTTAGCATCACCGGTCATAACCGATAAACCACTGTTTGAGAGATCGAGACTTGCAAGGTTTACGAGACTCGATAACAATGAATCCAAGTCCCACTTACCTCTAAAATCATTATAGGAAAGGTCAAGGGAAATGAGGTTGATGAGTTTCTGAAATGTTTGTAGAACGGGTCCTTGATCAAGAACATCCATCTCGCCAGATAACTTATTCTGGCCAAGGGATAATACTTTTAATGATTGACGAGAAAACAATGTCAATGGTGCATTTCCAGTGAAAAGATTATCGGTAAGATCAATATATTCCAAAGATGGAAGGTCAAACAACCAAGATGGCAATGCCCCGTTTAGTTTGTTATATGATAATTTTAGTTCTTCAAGGTAGCTTAGGTTCGCTAGGCCTTTGGGAAGGGAACCTTCCAATCCATTAGAGCTGAGATCAAGTGAAACAAATTTCGAAAAAAATGACATCTCAAAAGGGATATGACCTGTGAAGTTGTTGTTTGACAAATCAAGGTTTTCCAAAGATTGGAGATTGAAAATGTAAGGAGTTAGTTTTCCTTGCAATCCAGTGAAGGGAAGACTTAACAATCTTAATGAAGAAGATATGTTAAGTTCAAAAGGTAAAACGAAAGACATACTAACATGTGCTAGCGAAAGTTCTTCCAAAACAGTAGTATTTCGAAGCAAATTGTGGAAAACCTGAGCCTCGAGGTGAAAACAATCATCACTACTACAAGAAAGATCTAAAGAAACCAATTTATGAAGAAGTGAAATTTCTGAAGGGACTTGGCCAGAAAAGCAACATTCAGAGATGTTAAGATGCGTGAGGGTATTAGAAAAAATGCCAATTTCATGTGGAATTTGGGAACCACATAAATCATTGAAAGCGAGGTTGAGTGTACGGAGGTGAGGGAGGTGAAAGAGGGATGAGTTAGAATTAATGGTACCTTGTAGCATTCCACAGCTTAGGTCAAGACCAATAACATCTCCCGTGGAGTTGTCACAAGTCACTCCATTCCATTCACAACAACTTGAGCTTGTGTTCCAGTTCTTCAAAAGTGGAATGTAATCAGAGCCAAGCCAATCTTGACATGGGTAATAATACATATCAGAAGCGAAATTGATGGAGAACATGTTTTGTTTGAAGAGAAGGAGAGCCGCGCTATCCTTCTGAGAACATTTATGAATGATGTTCAAGGAAGAAGAAGAAGCAGCAGCAGTAGCAAAGACGGTGAAAAAAAAGAAAAGAAAATTAGAGTGAATATTAGTCATTCTCTTTAACTGAATGTGTTTTACTTGCATGCATATATACAATAAACATCAACACATGCTACAAATATAAAAGAATTTTCAGTTGTTGTTTCACAAGAAGACTTTTATAGTCATCGAGACTTTTCTAAATTAATTGTAGGTATGATTAGACCCTTCGTTTTAATATTGTTTAATTGTAGGTATGATTAGACCCTTCGTTACAAACAATTTTTTTTTATTTTTTATTTGCTCAATTTTGTTTTAGGATATATATTCGGTTTCTTATTAATGCTCCTTTTACACAAACTCTCAAACTAACATTTCTCTATACACGTACAAGTCTTTCAATGCACTTTCTGATATTATTATCGTTGTTGTTATGATTTTTTTTACTATCATTTGTCAAATTGTGTATCATCGTTGTTGTTTTAGGATATTCGGTTTCTAGTTAAGAAAGTTTTTTACAGAGTTTTTCTTCAATTTAAGTTAATTAAGATCATTGTTTAATAATAATAATTGTAATAACAATAATAATAATAATATTATTATTGTAATTATTGTTATTATGAGTTTCTTTATCCCTCGCCTATTTTTCATTATGTTTGACATATACATCTTTCAAGTAAACAAAGTTTAACCAGGGCCGGCCCAGGGTCTAGGCCCAAAAATTATAAGGGTCCATTTTTTTAAAACATAGCCTGTATATATACATGTGTTGAGCCCACTTTAAGTGATAAAATAGCCCATAAATATTAGAAAAATGCCTGAAACACCGGTGGTAAAGGAAAACGGACGGACACAAAAATTGAAATACCATTGGCGCTTTGGAAACGACAGAAACTTCGAAAACTTAAAGGTCTCTTGGGGCCCATTAATTCTATAGTTACTGTTTTTTTATTCTAATATGATTTTATGCATTTAGAGATTTAATTTTTGTTTATATTAATGGAGTTACACGCATTTTGATGTGGGAATCGAAGAGGATGACCATGAGGATAAAAGCTCTGTTTTATCAATACAAACATCATGCCATATGAGTAATCTTCTTCCCCACTACTCTTAGTTTATTATTTTGCTATAACTTCTAATAGTTTTCTTAGACCCTAGGCAGAATAGGCCCTTTCAAACAATTTAATGGCTATAGAGAACCGTTTAAAACATGAGTTTTTATCATTACATCATTAAAGTACTACACAAAATCTTTAACTTCACTCATGAATTCCCAAGAGATTTAATGTAACTTATCAGTTACCTTTTTAACTTATTGATTCTATATTCTTTTATCTTCATAAGTTCTTCCCCATTTATCATTTCGATTTGGTATGCTTGACTGAAAATTAACAATACAAATACTGCCAATTAGTCAGTTTTTATGCTTTGAATTTTTTCTGCTTTGGTAGAATACTATTGATTATAAATTCACTGATTTGTAATATGTTTGGATTTGAGATCTATTTGAATTTGGAGTTCGAGAATAAACTTAGAACAATAGGAGTAGAATACTCTAGTCCATTCGAGTGTTTCTATGTTTGGATCAAGGGATTTGGTGAATAAATTTAGAACAAGACTAATGCTTACGCTTTTAAGTATAATAATTATATATTACATATAAATAATGTATTATTTGAAGAGCCCCTTTTAGATCTTTGTCCAGGGCCCTAAAAATGATCGGACCGGTCTTGAGTTTAACAAATATATGTAACTCCAAGAGAGGAGCGAAACCGTGCGCTTTGAATTATTATCATTTATCCTAAAGAGGAGCAAAACCACAGAGAAAACATGTTAAATGGAGAACGTTGAGAACACTTGTAGGCCAATCATTTAATTAAATAAATAAGAGATCTAAATTAAATCAAACTATCTTAATTAAATCAAATCATTAAAATTCAATATATCTTAATTAACAAAGATTAATCTCAACCGTTAAATAAAGATCATCCAAGTGCTATAAACTGTTCTCCAAATTCTCACATTAGGAGATGTTCTCATTTGATCCTACCTATATATATATATATATATATATCTTACTCCTTTATAATACATTTACAACTTTAAAAACTCTTAATTTTAAGTAACTTGAATGTACTAAAATACCACTTCTTAACCATTTCATTCTCTCTTCTAATTTACTTTAACTTTTAAAATACCCTTTCTCATTTGAGAACCGTTTTTAACGAAGAGCGTGGAGGGATTGAGTATGACAAAGTGCATGTAAGGAATTCATGGGTTGACAATCCAATTGAAGAAGGGGGAATTGGACGGCTAAGATTGGTTCTCGCAACAAAAACGGTTCGAGCAAATAAACTTTTCAATATATAACGAGAAATGCGAGAACCAATCTTAGCCGTCCAATTCTCCCTCCTTCAATTGATTGTCCACCCATGAATTCCTTACATGCACCCTCCCACACTCATTCCCTCCACGCTCTTTATCCATTAATTCCATTATCCAAAATGAACGACCAAGATTGGTTCTCGCAGTTCTCGTATGAAAAACAGTTCTCGTTTGAACTCTCACCTATATATATATATATAGAGAGAGAGTTGTTCATGCAAGAAACAATAGTTTTGTGAAAAGTTGGTAAAGTATTTTGGATCATTAGATCTATTAATCGATGGTGTTAAGATGAAATATGATAATTTGGTAATTAAGTTGTAGGTAAAGGAATTTTAAATAAACTAATATAGGTAAAAAATGAGAATTTGTTTAAAATAATATCATAATTTACCTCTCTCCAATCTCTTCAAAAGCTCACTGTTATGTTAATCTTACTTTCTCATTATTACTACTTCACCTTTCAGTCTTTCACGGTTCCAAGAGGCCAACATCACCCAACTACCACCACCCTTTCTGCTCCCGCGCGAGCTGCCGTTTGTAGTGAGTAATTGCCTACCACCATCATTGGCCTTCACACTTGCCACTCAACCAGCACCACCGCCCTTCATCGTGAGCGAGTGCCACCCACCATCGATGCCCTTTAATTTGTCGCTCCACCTCGACCCCCTAGATCCGCCGCTTCTGCTGCCAATACAAACTCCATATATTTGATGATAATTTTCATGCATTGGGGTGAAGAATAGATTTGATTATGATTTTCAGCGTCAATAATGGGGTTTCAAATCTAGAATGTTTTATCTTTGAATCACGTACGTCTTTTATGTTTTAAAATTAATGTAATGAATGCTATTATTTTGTTATTTTTATAAAGATGTTGATTAGAGAATAAATAAAAAAACATAAAAAAACAAAATTCAATAAACGTTTATTATTTTAAGCAAGTGTTTAGTATTGAACATAAACAAGTATTTTATTGCCGGCGTATTTACGCCGGGAGAAAAATATACATTTCAAAAAAAATTATTAAATGTTTATAAAAATGTGTTTAAAAATAAAAAATTAATCTGTTTTTTTTAATTTGTTTTATTGTAGATTTTACATGTTTTATTTTACTTAATTATAGATTAATTATTAAGGTCAAGATTTTGAAATATATAATTCTTGTTTTTAAGTTAACAAATAATGATGGACGCCAGAGGTGTTAAAAAATATCCGTATCCGATCCGAAATCCGAATACCTGAAAAATCCGATCCGAAAATTCGGATACCCGAAATGCGGATATCCAAATTTTCGGATTCGGATTCAGATAGCATTTTTCCATAATTTCGGATATTCGGATATCCGAAATATCCAAAATATATATTTTTTTACATAACAAATATATAATATAAAAAAATCCCTAGATGTAATAGATATCATATATACTTGATGATCTAGTTTCTACATCGATCGATCGATTGATCATATTATTATATGTTTATTTTAGATACACTAAGACCAATTTTTTATATCTCTGTTTTTTGCTCTTCTTCATCTAGAGATGATTAATTTCCAATCCTTAATTTCCCCTCGTTAATTATATTCTATATATTGCTTCAAGTTAAAGAATAATTAATTAATTCGATTTTACGTATATATAGTATAATTTGGTTGATGATCTAAATATATGAAAGGTAGTTAATTAGTTTGTAAAAGTAGTTCTAATTTGAAAAAAATAAATTAGCTTTTGAAGGAATTGAATGAAGTTTGTAAAAGCAGTTCTAGTTCTAATTAAATTAATATTTAGGACATGTAATCTTAGTACTAAATTTCAAGAAGAAGCCTTAACCAGGAATTGGGGTTCGGATAGCGAAATGCGCTATCCGAAAATTATCCGAAAATGAACACCCCTAATGGACACAGTAGATTGCAAATATTAGTCGGTTTTATAAATTATGAGAGGGTCTAGCATGTTGTGTTAAAATTGTATAGATTTTTTATGAATCTATATGCATTTTCAAATTCCTGACACCCATTAACTTCAATTAAATATTGGACAAATTGCACAAAAATACAACAAACTATGTCAATATTGTCATTATATGTAACAAACTTTATTTTTTTACCTAAAAATGCACACAACTTTCAAATTTAGTTCATTGTATACAAGTCACATATAATAATGGTAACTTACCGGTAAATTGAAAAAAAATAAACGAACTTTGGTACCTAAAAATACAAGAAACTTTCAAATTTTATTCATTGTATACAATTGATAGCCGGTAACCTAGTAATCAGGTTACCAATTGTATACAATGAACAAAATTTATAAGTTATATGTATTTTTAAATACAAAATAAAGTTAATTGCATACAATAGCAATATTGACAAAGTTTTTTGTATTTTCGCGCATTTTGCTCTTAAATATTATATTTTTTATGTAAAAAATAAAAAAATATTATATGTTTTATATACAAATTTATTTACACCTTAAGAAAAATGAAAAACTGAATTCCGTCTATTTCAGACATGCCAAAACCAAACCTTTTCGATTTCGTTTTGGGTTAGGATACTTAAGTAGTTTGCCCGACATACTTAGCATTATCATTTTTTAAATACTCATGATCAAACTTTGCTCTCGTTTCCATCACTACTACTACGACTTGGCCGCTGCAACATACCAGTTGCCACAATGCCACCATCCCATCAACCGCTCTTCAGTTGCTTCAAAGAGAGCAAACCCTCTAAATCTTTGTTCTCTAACGTGCCATCACCACCACACGCAGATGAAAGCCACCATCCTATTTTGATTCAACGTTGTTGGACTTTGAGCAGAGAAATAGTTCGAATTTGTTGGATAGGAAGGAAGATGAAAATTAGAGAGAGAAAGTAGAAGAAAGTAAATGAGAGAAGGGGAGTTAAAGTGTGCAGAGAAAACAATTAATAATAGCTGACATGCTTGGTATTTGTGCATCTCGTGAGAACTAAAGTTCTCATGTCCTTTTAACTTATCACGTTTTTTTATAAAATTACTCATCTGCCCTCCAAAAGATCGTGATATTTTGGCTCTTTAGTTTGCAAATTGATATAGTAGGTAATAACTAGAAAATAATAAGTGCTTGATTATGTTGACTAGTAAACACAGTATTAATGCTGAAAAGTTCGTAAATCTTTGGTTGTGTTCATCTGTGAACATATTAAATATAATAAATTACTAGTAAATTTTATTTAATTTATTTTTCTTTTTAATTTAAAATTTTAGGAGAAAGAAATAGATGGGAAAAAAAAAATTTAGTTTATCATTATACCTTTTTGAATTAAAAATATGATTAATTTATGCCCATAGATCAAAGCATCAAATACAAATAAAAGTCTACCATGACTTCTCGCACCTCTTACAGAAGTACATTAGTTAGCTTTTAAATGCAGTGATCATCTTTTGACAAGATGTAGTGGCCCGATTTTCGTAATCTAATAAAAATGTAAAGAATCAAAGGTTCAATGATTAAAAAATACTTGTTTATTATTCCCTTTACATGCGAACAGCTTATTTTTAATATGTTCACTTGAATGAATATAACACTTTATATATAAATAAATAAATAAATAAATTAATTAATTAATATACGGGGGGATTCTCTATAAACAATCCTGGAATACAAACGCTACAAATAATGCATATTGTTTCCCTTTAAAATTGTTGCATCTAGTTTAAAATCATTACATCTCATAAAAAACATAGTTTTCCTTAAAGCTATTGCATCTTCGTTGAAAAATTCATGGTTTCTCATTTAAATAAACACTGCATCTAATCTAAAATCAGGATGCAGTGTTATTTTTAGACAAGATACTGTGATTTTAAGCCAGATGTAGTGATTTTCTAGAAAAAATACAGTGTTTTTTTGACGAAATGCAGTGTTTTTATATTAGATGCGTTGGGTTAAAAATGAGAAACATTGAATCCTTAACCACGATGCACTAGTTTTAACGAGATTTTATGTTTTTTTATATGAAATGGAGTGATTTTATGCCGATGCAGTGACTGTCTAGACAAGATACACTATGTATAGTGTTTGTATTTTAAGATTATTTGTTGTTTATAGACACACATATATACACACACAAACAATCTTCCACGTTTATTAATAAAAGAACACACATTAATTTAAAATTCATCAACCCATTAAAATTAAATTACATTTATGCCATTACACAACAACAATATCAAATCCCTACAAGAACGAATTATGTGAAAGATAAGATGTAGATAGTCATATCTCTATCCTTAGATAGACAGACTGCTTTTAAAAGAGTTCCTAAAAAAAGAGTCACATACGAAAGGTCAATTTAGAAAAATAATATCTATATATATATTAAAAGAAAATCTTTTATGGGAAAGTTACCTTAAATAAATTTCAATAGACCAATAGGATCTCATCATTTTTCTAATTTTGACCAAATTAATCTATTTTGACTACCTCTTTTAGCAATACCCGATTACTTATTAAAGATGGGTAATTTAACCTGTTTTGCAAAACATGCGGGTTATAGAACCCGACTTCTCTGATGTTCGCTTTACACATCTCCGTTTTGCTTATTCTCTTCAACCATAAGTTCTCAAGAAACCCTAAAAACCATTCGGCGATTTCATACACGACTGCCGTTTCTCACCGAATGAGTAAGTTATGCTTCAAGATTTGGTTACATTCATCATCTTCTTCATCAATCTGTTATTTCTTTCTTGATTTGGCTCCGTTTTCTTTCATCTTAATGGCGCCTTCCATATTATATAAGTTACGGTTTTTGGTGTGTTTCTTCTCAACGATTCGACAGGTAAAGTTCAATATTAAATATCTTGATTTGGTTCCTATTCCATTTGTCTTGACAGTGCCGTGGGTGTATTCTAGGTCACGGGTTTGTGTAGTTAATATTCTTGAATCATATTCGTTTGATATATATAGATTATATATTATTCTTCTTGATTCATGTTTTTTTAATTTGTTTGTTTTCTTTGCGACTAGGGTTAATCGTGTTTCTTACCAATTGATTCATGTACAGGGTTCAACGTGTTTGTGTTTCATCGCAAATAGATGCGAATCTATTTTATGGTTCTCTGCTATTAGGTATATCAATGTGTTGTATTTGTGTTTTCCCATGTGAAAGATTGAGATTGATTAAGAATATTTTGGTTATTATTTGAGGTGATAAGAAAAGATTATATGCCTATCAAGGGTTTGATGAAATGTCTTAATGATTTGATCATGCATTGTTGATTTGATTGTAAAGAACACAAAAGTTACTAAATTGTTCATTTGAATATGGGATTATCTTTTGTTTATTTGCAATTCTTTAGGCCCTAAATTGTTTTGATACAATTAAAATTTTAGTAACTTCTGTTTTATCTTTTGTTTTGATACAATTAAAATTGTGTAGTTCTTGTTCTTTATTGTGAATATTCTCAACAAAGGTTAAATTTTTAGTTAGGTTGATGTTCAAAAGGTACTAATTTTAAACCTGTAATCAGAAGATACTTTTGTTTTCCCCTAATTAATGTAAAAATAGGTACGAATCTGTTTTATGGTTCTTTGCAATTATTTAGTGTGCGATATAACCATATTCTTGATTAAATTTGTTTTTTGATATCAATTAGGGGAGTGTAGTCAATACACCTATTATTTATGCACATATTGCAATTTCACTTTATTGGTTGTTTGAAAATGTTAAACTGTTTTGCGATGATTAAGCTGATACATTAGTCTTGTGTTTGTTAGTTGACCTTAGTTAGGGAATTGAAGTCAAAACACCTATTATTTGTTAGTTGATCTTAATAAATACCAAGTTTGTAATATATTTATTAAAAAAAAAGAGCACCAATAAACTAAGGGTAAATCACTTATTCATTTATGTTTATACTAATGCTTATGTTGCAGCCCTTCATATACTAACTATTGAAGTTATAAACTATTAGTATTGTATGGATAATGATTATATTTGTTTGTTGATCTTAATTAGGGGATTGTAGTCAACATACTTATGGTTTATGCATATATTGGAATTTCACCTTATTGGTTGTTTGCAAATGTTAGACCATCTTGCAATGATTATTAAACTGATAAATGTGTCTTATGTTTGTTAGGTCATCTTAATTAGGTTATTGTAGTCAATACACCTATTGTTTGTGTAAGATAGAGTTTCTAATATCATGATTTTAATTCTCTAAGAACATTAATTATACAACCATCAAATTTAATATTT
This sequence comes from Dittrichia graveolens, assembly GCA_038502395.1. Lineage (NCBI taxonomy): Eukaryota > Viridiplantae > Streptophyta > Magnoliopsida > Asterales > Asteraceae > Dittrichia > Dittrichia graveolens. Next base: position 35,683,275 of record JARJIL010000005.1, read on the forward strand.
TAAATCTTAGTACATAAGTTTGAATCTGCTTATTGGTTGTAAATGTTTGAATTTCACCTAATTGGTTGTTTGCAAAGGTTAAGTTGTTTTCCATCATGATTAAACGGATAAATTAGTCTATTGTTTGTTAGGTGATCTTAATCAAGAGAGTGTAGTCAACACACCTAATGTTTGTTACTTGATATTAATAAAGATCAAGTTTATAATATATTTATTCAAATAAAGAGCATCAATCAACTAAGGATATTCTACTAATGAATATTTTATGTGCTTAATATTTTTTTCTATAAAAAATGCACTTCTTTATTATTTTCGTAAACACTTGATTTTCTTAAATATATTATATATTTCATAGAAATATATTATATATTTCATAGAAATATATATTTCATAGAAATATATATTTCAGAGGTAATATAAAACTCTATCATAGAATATTATATATTATAAGCTATATCAATACTCTTGAAGTCTTAATCATAATGTTTTAAATTGATATGTGTGCTAAATACTACTTCCTTTATTTGCATGGAGTTTGTATCAAAATCAACAAAATACTGGTTCTCTCTGGTAACATCATTACAAACTAGATTTTTATATTTTATATTTAATTAAGACAAAATTTCCTATTTTACTAATAATACTAATACTTATGTTTAATAATATATTGTTTTTGGCTCTACTTTAGGAGCTACCATCGTTTGTGAAACGTGACTTTGAACCAAATATCCCAACTGGAATTGTCGTGCATGTGGATAACGACAATATCTTCTTGACATCTTGCCTGACATTCATAAACATGTCCTCAATATTGGTGGTGAGATTTTTATCAACCTGCTATAGAAAAAGAATGTGATTCGAGGTTTTTATTTGCATTTCTTGATAATCCGAAATGGTGCTATATTTCTTTACTTCTATGACAATTCTGGTGCTAGCTTGACAAGTCTTTACCCAAACATTCGTCGAGGTGATCGTATAAGATATGGAGTCTCTATTCAAGATCCTACAGCCGGTTTTGTTGTAAGTATTCTATATATATAGAAAATAAATTTATATATATATAAATTTATTTTAAATCCTACATTGTTGTATTATTTAGCAATACATAATTTAGTATCTAAGTCTTAATTTTACTTTCTTTAATTATTGTATAAGTATCGGTTCATTCAGACGGTTTGGTTCAAGCAATTTACCCACATTCTGAAAAATGAGGTTCTGATTTGGGCTGCTAACCTTAGGTTTGATGCCGAGTTGTTAGTTCATGATGAATTACAATGTCATGTCATTAGTAAAAGTCTTATTGAATTGTTCTATAAATCTGGAGTTAAAAAGGAGAGTTTTGTTTTCTTTGAAAACTATGCTGGAGTGTTTGAGTTTAAAATGAAAATGTTTGATTTGAATGGATCAAAGTAAACAACTCATAGTACAGTATTCCTTCCCTATGATGACGTAAAGTTCTGCAAGGAAATTGTTATGTATCTTTTATATATTTAAGTTGAATGTAATAATATGACAAATATCTTATTATGTATTGACTTTATATGACAATTTATATTTTCTAAATTGTAGTTCCATGCCATGTTGGTCCCTTATCACATGAGGAATTTTATCATCTTGGTAACAAATTTCAATTTTTATATTTATTTGTATGATTCAAGAATATTACGTAATATTATTGTTACTTTTTAGTAATTTATTTACATTTTCATATTATGTAAAGTTCTTCCTAGATTTCAATATGTGCAGTTTTTTAGGGAAAGGATGAACAATATCCTTGCGCCTAATGCCTTAGTAATCATAAGTTTTCCATTTTTAATGCACGTTTATATTGAATTTTAATTATTATAGTTATTTTATAATTGCATAATAATCCCGCGTGGTTTGTTAAAAAGTATAAACTAAATCAGGTGCCGGCTTTGGTGACGGTACGATGTGGGGTTACGAGACTTAAATGCGCTTCAAGGTATATGGAGATTCAAGATTGGGTGATGCATCTCCAACATATTATGTTGTTTTGAAAGGTGCGTGGAAGGAGTTTCAACAGCACACAAACTTGCGTGGCACAAAAAGTCCAAAGTTTGTTTTCGAAGTGGACACGTTTGATGAAAGTGGGTATGTGGTTTTTACCGTTTATTGATGTTTGGGTAAGTTGTCGAGGTAAGTTGTTTGAAACTTAGGATGGAAAATTGTGGTTTGACATGCTTTTGTGAATACTTATAGTTTGCAGATATTACGATAGTTTTTTGGGATACATACATGATACAGTTTTAGTTTGTTTTTTTTAGGAACATGATATAACTGATACTGTGCTATATGTTTTGGCATAATGGCATGAATGATTAAGATATAATATGTTGCTTTGTTTATTACACGAAAATAATATGCTGCTTTGTTTATTACACGAAAATTTGTAGAAACATCAATTTTTTTGTTGCATAAACCCATTATAATCTTCTATTGTAACATAATGGTTCTATTTTTTAAATTTTAAATTTTAGTAATATTTGTTTATTTAAAAGTCACAAAACAAAATTTGAGAATTTTACATCTGTTTTGGTTGCTTTATTTGTATGCAAAAGTAACCATTTTTTTATTTTGTTTTCAGTTTAATAGAAAAATATTTTGTTTATACTTTGTTTCTAATTTTATTATAGATTTAACAAACTAAAAATGGTATTTATTTATTTAAACCGATTATTTTATCATCATGAAAAAATATTAATACATTATGTTTATATAGAATTATTCCATTTAGTAGTTTACATAATTATATTAAATAATTTTAAAGGAATACACATAATAAAGGCAATTTTGAAAGATACTTTTGGAAATAAAATATGAAAAAATATTAATTCACTACTAAAGTTATATAGAATTATTCCATTTAGTAGTTTACATAATTATATTAAACAATTTTAAAGGATTACACATAATAAAGACAATTTTGAAAGATATTTTTGAAAATAAAATATTTTGTTAAAAATTTATCTTTATTCTATATATATTATTAAAAGACTTACTTTCTTGGAAAAACCCTTATTCCAAAAAAAACGTGGACCCCCTCTTATTCTTATTCAGAGGATCCGACCTCAACATATTAGGTTTTTGCATCCATCTCTTCTTCTTTATGATTCCATGTTACGGAACCCTATTTATCATCAAGAAAGGTTTGTTCCTTTTTATCATCATCTTTGTTTTTTTCGGTCTAAAACCCTACACGAAAGTCTCATGAAGCTATTGATAAATGGTTTTAGGGTGTCACTTGAATTGTTGAACCCTAAATCACAAAGGAGAAAGAGATACAAATCAACTTCAATTGTAAGCTTCTTCTAAGGTAAAGGTAAAATACTATCAATTTCAATTTAAAACATTTCCATTTCAGTTTAACATTTTAACCATAGACAAAGAAAAATAAGAACTCAATTATTTTTTATGTTTTCATTTTTGTTTGTTGAAGATGTTTTGCATTTTGGATTACGAATATTTACTTGAATTTGGTCTTGGATTACGTGCCCGTGTATTTTAGGATTGTCTTATTCATAGTGTGCGAGTTTACTTCATATATATCAAGCATTTGATTTTGCATCTTAGATGTTTGATGAAATATCTAATAGACTTCTAAGTTATTGATTTCATATATTACTTGATATTTGCATGTTAAATGTTTGATGAAATGTCAAGAGATTCCATATATTAGTTGAAATCTTGAATGTGCTCCAGAATCTTTTTTTCTTTTTTTTTTTTGACAGATCTTGGAGGATGATATGTAAGCAAGAAAGTATTTAGACCGGCATTTATTCATTGTTGGCATGTTGTATCGTTAGGTCATTTTCAAGTATACTAACACACTTTTTCTCTATGGCTTTGTCATGTTGCTTGTGTAATTTTCATTTTGATTTGTTTTTCAGATGGATCTTTGTCTTAATCCATATTTCATTAAAACATGGAAAAGAAAACAGCTAATGAGGCCCCAAAATATGCAGAATTAAACATTGGTTAACTGAAATTTGTTTCCATTTCTTTTAAACTACAATCTATTTCTTATCATTTGACATTTGAAAAATAGAATTTTTTATATCCTTACATCTGAATTGGTCTGACTGGTCTTACTTATATGACTGAACCATGAATCACGTATTGCTTTTGTTCTTAACAACTAATCCATAATTTACACCACATTTGTTTAAGTCAAGGTGAAATTATTTGTTTTTGCAAAATTCATGATTAAAGTAACAAATTCAACTTTTCCTCATTACATTTCCCTTGAATTTAGACATGAAGCAAGTGTTGCTATTGATTACTCAGAATCAACTCCATAAGTTTTAAGGCCCATGATACCTTGGATTTATTAATTTCGTGCGTACTTTTTCTAAGTTAATGCATGAAACAAGTGTTGCTTTTGACTTGATATGCGTATAATAATTCAAAAGTTGTATCTCTAAATGCATGAAACAGGTCTGTAACACCCAAGTTTCGAAATTCCTTGAATTAATTAAAATAAATAAATAATAAGTGTTATATATGTATTACGAGTTGCCATATGGGATTAGATGTGTTTATAAAACCAAAGGGTTAAAACCGTCAAAATAAAAAGTAGATAAGTTAGGGGACCATTTATGCAATTAAGCAATACTTATGGATATATATGATATCCATGTTCTTGAACCAAACACAAACAGACATACCAACTTGCATACATACACACTTGTGGCTGCTCTTTTCTTTGTGATTTTAGAACCAAAAACACAGCAAGATCATCATCTTTATAGCACCATATCAGCTCTTATACAATCAAGGTATGATTGGTTTGTTTAATTTTAGAATTTAAATGGGTCAAATGATTCAAATGATGGATTAAGGATCAAAACATGTTACTATTGTTTATTTTGATGTTATAAGATGTTTGAGGTGCAGGAAAACACCCCTATACTGTTAAAAGTCAAAGACATATAAGTTAATATTGAGTTTTGGATTGAAAATGGCGTAAAACAGTAAGTTGACCGACTTACTGGTGTAGACTAGAGGGAGGCACGGGCGTGCCTATAGCCCCGTGACAAACCCTATCTCATAAGGTACCCCCGTGCTTTGGGGTAAAGGCACGGGCGTGCCTAGGAAAGACACGGGCGTGTTTACTAGTCGTAAGCCTTAAATTGTGCAAGTTGGACCATAAGTCACACTTTATAGGCACGGGCGTTCATATAGTAGGGTACGGGCGTGCCCCTACCCTGTTCAGTTTTCTACTAGTCAGTTTCAGAACGTGTTTAATATATTATTCGTATTATACCTGTATAGACTAGTTGTGGGCATATTCACAAAGTCATAATCATCTGTGGATCATCATATAACATTACTGATTTCAAGATGAGTCTTCCCGACTATTCTTCATATTTACAGCATGTGTGTTATCATATCAGAATATTTTATACATGTACTATGCATATATGTGTTGTTTAGCATACTGCATATGTGCAGTATGACTCACATATGGTACAATACTGTGACTTATGTTGCTGTCCTGGGTCTAGAACCAGAGGCTAGCATTGATTACCTGGCATACATGTGGTATCTTTATATGATCTTTTATGTGTGTTTATATGATTTATAGTTTGACATACTCACTAAGCTCTCGTAGCTTAGCAGATACTTTTTTTTAATGTTTTGCAGGATGTAATAAAAGCAAGGGCAAAGCTCCTGTTTGACAACTGGTTTACAAATCTTCGGAAAACTTTAACACCTCTTTCTGTAATATATACAACTTCTACAGTACACTATGTCTGTACTTATAATGTGTATCTTTTGGAACAAACTCATTTTGTTGTAAATACGCTTTCGCTTATGTTTTCAAACTTTATGAGAATCTTTTGAACATATTTTATTTAAATATTAGTTTTTATAAATTTGGGGCGTTACAACTTGGTATCAGAGCCACGGTTTAAGGGATCTGGATGTGTGTTATGCACAATTTGGACTTGAACCACGGTTTGAAATTTTTTGTCAAACTAGAGGCTTGAAGCTTGGTGAGTATAATAACAATTATACTGAGCATGTGTTATATGAGTATCATATGTGAATACCTGAAATATTTAGAGAATTGATATGATATATGTTAAATCATTATGATTTAACCTGTTATATGTGTAATTAAAAATATGATACATATATACCTTGACCCGAACTTGTGAAGTAAGGTGAAGTAGTGAAAGTTAAGATTTAGTGTATATAGTGAATTTGAAGTGGTAAGGGGGCCCATACTACTACAAATGCATGATACATGCTGAAACTTAACAGAATAATGGCTGTAACTTATGAATCAAGTTAGGGGTAGTGTGTGAGAATATATGTGAACAATATACTAAGTGGTTATTGTAATTTAACATTGAGTAGGTAAGAACTTAGACATATGCAATTCCTTATAAGAGCTATATCTATTCTATTCCAGAATAGTAAAGACAAGAGGTTCACGAGTAGCGAATAGACAGGAGGGTGGTTCTAGTCATAGACCCAAAGGAGTAGAAACAACACTGGTAAGCAAATCCTTATAAGGGTACAACCAATTGTGAATGAAGGAGCACCCGATCTTAATTAAGGATTCGCTGAACCTATAGTAGAGGAGAGTAGGAGACGGTTGCTAAAGAACTTAGCAAAGCTATAGAATAGAGTATACCTTACATTGTCACCCAAGTGGTGGAGCAGATGAAGGAACAAAACCACGAGATAATCAGACACGAGTTTGCAGCAAGATTAGCTGCGGGAGGTGAAGCGGTCAATCCCCAACCACAAGTTATTTTCATAACTCATCTAAAGTCTGCTCTTTCAGGGACTTTTCAGCATGCCAACCACCGCTGTTTTATGGATCTATTAATCCGGTTATTAGTCACTGGCGGATCTCAATAATCGAGGGTGTTTTTCATACTTATTTTTGCACACTTGAAAATAAAGTAAGATACGCTTCCAATCAAATGTGTGGTGCTGCAGACGGTTATACAAGAATTAGAACCATGACATAGGAGGAGTTTAAAGAGATCGCTATTGAACAGTGTTTCTCAATCAGAAATTGACAGGATTGTGGATGAATTCCATAGGTTGAAGCAAACAATAGAAACTGTGTTTCACAGATCAATGCAAAATTTCTAGAGCAAGCACGATTTTGTCCCGACTATGCTGCAAATGAAAAAAATGAAGATATATAGATACATGATGGTACTTAAATCAAGCATAAGAGAGTTCATTGATGCCAACAAACACCAAACATTGAAGTCCATGATGGACGCAGCCAGAGCGAGAGAATCCTTTGAACATATTTTTTTTAAATATTAGTTTTTATAAATTTGGGCGTTACATTGTCAAAACACTTAGGTAAGCCATAAGCGTGAAAATTGCTCTTAGATGGCGACAAACTTCAATCCTTGCTCTTTCTTTTCTGAATGAGTTTTGTACTTCTATATTAAATTCCCTTATGAAATTAATCATCATTTAGTTACATAGTATGATAACTGAAAATGCAACCAAAAAAGCATTGCTTAAATCACTGTATATCTTTTCTCTATCAAATTATTTATTATTATTCTTATATTTTTCAACTTAATGCAAGTGTTGAAGTTCCATTTCGTTTCTAAAAAAACCGAAGAATTGCGTATTGGCTTTAAGAGGTGGTAAGGTGGAAATATTGGATGTGATCATCGACCTTCAGATGATGGTCATCGAATTCAATATTGCATATATATTATCTTTACTAGGAGTTTGGAGGTGTTAAAACTTTTTTTGGGGGGGAACTTTGTTTTAAAAACTTATCTTGATTATATGTTAACTTTCCACACAGGAGGAAAGGGTTTGTAGAAAGTAAGAATAACAATAATAACTTGGATAATTTCGTGGATCGTGTTCAATACATTTTCCGTAATGTGTAATTCGACCCTTTTGCCTGGGGTATCACGAATTCAGATATAGGATAATCCAAGAAACTGGATTTGAAATACAGGCTTGATTCAAATCCAAACACATAATGCTTTTGTTTATCTCTCGTTTATTTGAGACTATTTCGTTAGAATAACGATTTGTAATCGTATTCTTTTGTACGTATAACTTTCATATATTTTCCGGCTTTCTGATGTCGTATGTTTCTATAGAAAACCAAATGGCCGAAATGGCCTATTTATAAGCCACGAAAACGGTTACCACCGGCGGTTATCCGGCGGTTATGGTGGCGCCGCCACCAGCGGCGGCGGCGGTGGCTTTCAATGGCTTTTCAGGCGGCAGCAGGACCCCCGCCAGGGGCAATGCCCCTCGGACCCCGCGAGGGGCAATGCCCCTCGGACCCTTGGCGATGCCCCTTAGAACCCGCCAAGGGGCGATGCCCTTGGAACCCCTCCAGGGGCCGGCCCCCGGACCCCCGTACCGTATCCCGATACTAACTTAGTTTATTCGAGTGTGCGCTCCGCACCTCCAAACCCGAATTATAACCAAGTCTAGAATCGGCTAATCTCAAAGTCAATCCCCATAATAATAAATGGCTTTGATGACACTAAAATCACCAACAGTATTGTTTACTTCTATTTAATAGGAATAAAATATAGAAAAACAGAAATTGTTGCTAGAGCCATGTAACTCGAGACTCAACTCCTTTGTTATATTCTTCTACATGTATGCTCCTTTCAGGTAAGCCTTCTAATTGAGTCTTAGACAAATCTTGATAAAATGAAGTTTAATTGATTGGTTTGGCCGGTTTATTACTCATGTCTCTTTACGTTGGTACCATAATTATGAAAGCATTTTAAACTTTTAACCATTTTCTTTTTTCGTGATACATTGTCTATTTGATTTCTATTATAGTGGAAGTTTGTTAATTACAAATGAAATATAATTGTATTTCTTTTGATATAGTTATATCTTGAGTTAGCATATATTCTCTCATAGGCATGCTAATCAATTTGTATACGTAGCTTAATTTATGTCCAAATACCTTTTTTCCTAGAATCTGCTTGAGGTACCATTGTTACCGTTATCCGTTAGAATTTGTTTTTATGACAGATGCTAAACAATCGATAGGTATAAGGATTACTGATGCTTCTATTCAAGTACATGAAGTTATGGCCATTCAATGTTAGCAACTTGTATCCTTAGTAATATATATTGATGCGTTACTCTTGTGCAATGTTTATTCACTTGAAGATGACCTCATTCATGCTTTATTGAAAATTTTGGCCGGTCTTTGAGTGAGTGCTGTGAAAGGTAGTGGCGATACAAAGAATATGATTTACTTACTATAGTATGTTTGTTTGTTAATAGAAATTAAATGTGATAATAGTGTTGGGTTTTGGTGGCATCTAGAAAACGCAGCGGAAAGAAAACGAGTATAAAACAATTAGATTTTATGCCACCAATCACACCACCCAATGGACCACACTCTAAACAATAGCAATGTAACTAAAAGAAAGGAACAAGTAGAAGAAATATACTATACAAGTTCATCAACTTCCTTGTTGTTGATGATTGAAACGGAATGGACTTGAGAATACAAAGATGTATTCCTCTATCGGTATCCACACCAAGTGTTGATGATCCCCACGTGCTAGCTATGTTTGGACGCCGCCAAAAGCTCCACCAATGATCTAACACCAACTTGAAGATTGATATGCCAATCTATCTTCCAAGTATGTGTTATTTGAGAAAGTATGGACAAACATGCAAGTTACAAGTTCATGTATATCTTCATATGTTCATATGTGTGTTAGCTAGTATCAAGAAGGTTCTCTTACCAAGTTCTAAGTCTAAGAACAAGTCTAAAGACCCAAAACAACTGCCAAAAACGTTTCAAGTGTCTAGCAACTTAATGCAATTAAGCCACCTTTTAATCTAGACTTAAAGTCTAATTAAATTGGCTATAACTGCGTAAGGCACGCCGTGCCTCACAAGGCACGGCTGTGCCATCCCACAGGCATGCCCAAGTCACGCTCGACTTGGGCTCGTGCTTTCGCACTAGGCACGGCCGTACCTCCACGAGGTACGCCCGTGCCGGCCCCAAGGGGTACGCCCTAGGCACGCCGGCCTCGGGCCCGTACCGGGCATAGGACACGCCCATACCTTCACAAGACACGGCCGTGCCCGGCCCAACCAAAACCCATTTTGGCATTTTTCTCTCTCTCGTTCAAAGATGTTCCCGGAATCAACACTTGGCGTGTGACCCAACAGGCCTATGCCTCATCGGAAGTGATACCAACTCGTGTGTGTCAATGGGCATATTCCAACAAACCCCCACTTGAACATGACACACCCACGAAAGATAACACCGACATAGAACGGCCTCTAGCAAGGCATCTACGCCCCCAAGTCAGCATAGGGTATGTCGCCCATGACAAGTACCAACCTGTAAAGAATGGTCCTACAGATAAGTGATTATTCATCCCTTCGTTCACGATATCCGTTGTGAATGCAGGTCACGGAACACTGTCAACCCCAAAACATGCACGATTATGTTTCTTGATCTAGACTAACTATGATGAACAATACAAGTTGCAAAATTGATTTCACTATCAATTAAACTTGAGCACGACCATGCATTTTGATGTCATCGGTTCAGTCAACGAGGGGCCAGGGATATCTCTCTAAAGAGGAACGAATACCTTTGACTACATCGTTCCGTCATAATAACAAGTTCTTGCCTGAAAACTTCCCTTATAACAGCCAGTTACGAACTGCGTTAGAAAGCAATCTAAGCAAGACCATATCATTAATCAAGAAGCGCATGTATCTCCAGTAGAAGGACAAACAATATTATCATCCTGATTTACTTGTAATCATGTCCATGAAGTAAAATCAGGTGCGGGTCCTCCAATTACTTGATCACCATCAAGTACAGGCTAGTGTTGCGTAAACATGTATTCAATCCAATGAAGAACGACCGATCGTGGAGCATTTAGAATAAATAAATTCATTCATGGAAGTAGTTAAACATGCTAAGATGGAACACAATAAAGGCTAACGAAAGTACCCGCTCCGCGCGCATTATCAAATCCCCATTTGATAATGGATACAATCAAAGCACATTATTGCTTTAATGTTCCCAACTCAAACATATCAAATTCAACTAAAACAAACTCAAGCCAAAGCCACTTACAAGCCTAGTATGAAAGCTCATCACTAGCTTGCGACTAAAGCCTAGTAAATGGATTCACAAAGTGGCATCCATGTGTACTCTAACAATCATCATATCTTCTCTCGACCAACCACTTATAAAGTGTGCGTCAGCAAGATCATGTTCCTTTGTTCAAGCCCTCGTGCTCTCATTGTTCCAAAGAATTCAATAGAGTTAACGATGCTTCGAACAATAATTCTCGTCTATGAGCCATTGTACTCTTATTCTTTTCAAGAACCCAATAAAATCACAATGCATAAGACTATGGTTGACACATATAAGCCATCATACTCTCATTGTCTCAAGAGAATCCAAATAGAGTCAATGATGCTTAAAGAACCATTCTAGTCGATAACGTTCCACTTACCAACATAACATTCAATTCACCAAGAGTAATACATTACTCAAAGTTCCTTGTTACCACCGAACATCAACTTGAAGAACAATATACCAAGAGTTCTCCCAAGCATGTCAAAATGAGAGAAAAGAAACCATGTGATAAACCAAGTTGCTAATTAAATTAACGCACTAGTCCATCATGTTTCAATATCACTCTCTTAGTTTTGTCACTCTGAAAAGTCCACGTTCGTATCTCCCAATTCTTCTTATGAAGCAATAATTCCTCAACCCCGGTTTTATAAACCACCAAGTTAGGAGATTATCTTCAATAAGAAGTATATCCTGGATACATAATATAAGGAACCCAAGTGCTCCTACTAGCTCTGGCATACATCCAAGTTTAATCTTACCTTTTCGAAAAACTCAAATCTATGATTTTCTCATTAAAGTGAAGATTACAACATTGCGATGTTTATTCAAGTCTACGAGGATACTTTCAACGTACAAGACCTTCAGAAAGTGTTAGAACACTCTTCCTCAAAATTCCCATGAAGGAATACGATCTTTACATTGCAGTGATAAACACATGTATCCAAGTAACCTTCAACATAACAACTAGGAAAATTTCCTTATGATACCATCCTCATGGTCAATTATAACGGAACATTTATCATTAGTTGGTATTTGAAGTTCAAGTCCATGAATAGACTTCTTGGGCTTGTAGACCATACGAGGATACTTATAATGTACAAGACTCTCGAAGAGTGTTAAAACACTTCCTCAAAATTCCTATAAAGGAATAGGGTCTTTACAATTCACTGCCATACTTTCATAGCCATGAGAAGGCAGTGATACACCATAAGTCATCCAAGTAGACTTCAACGTAACCACTAGGAAAAGATTTCTTTCATGATACCATCCTCATGGTCAATCATATAAGAACTTTTACCACTAGTCGGTATTTGAAGTTGTCCACAACTCAATCCACGCATACCCTTAGATTTACACCAAGGCAGCAAAACTTGATAAAATGCAGTAATCAAAACTTGATAAAATGCAGCAAAACCCTCGCAAACAAAGTATATGCAATAATAAAAAATTTGTCAGATGCAGTGTATCAATTAGATAAGATAGAGGATACAATAAAACCATTTCATATACAAATTAGATGGAAATTTAAATTAGATATTGTGGACACAATAGGGAGAACTATATTTAGATGCAGTAAAACATAATTAAAAAGAAAATATTACCTCCACCGACTTCATTTCCAACATTTACATTTTCAGCAACTGGTTCTGGTTCTTCTTCATTAATATCATTTTCATTTTCACCATCCAGTTGCAATCCTTCATTTATCTCATTTTCAGAATTTATATTATTAGCAACCGGATCTGGTTCATCAATTTCTATAGGTCGATCAACTCTAGGATCCCACTTTTTGGTTTTGGCTCTATATATCCCTTCAGCTAGCCTTAGGCTCTTCCTTGGACCATCTAATTAATCATTAAGTGCAGTTAAAATTAGAAAAGACAGCGAATCAAATCAACTACAATTAGTCTAATTGGTTTTATATATACACTGTTTGCTTTTGTTATCATAATTTGCTTTTGCTTTTTTTAAATTGAGAACTACAAGTAGTCACGGCAATAGGTTAGTCACAAAAGCATAAACCTAAATAGAATATGTTTATAGTACTGTAGTGTTGATAAATTAATCACAAAACATAAGGAATCATGTGTAGTAATCATACAAATATGTTCTCATTTAAATATTAGCAGGCTGCTGCCACTAACTATGTCACAAATATTTTCTCATTGAAAATTTGGGAAGTTTTTACCAATGTTTCTACAAATTAGCTTTCCTTGTATTTTGAGATCTAAGCTAACTTGAATCTACTCATGAGTCTTCATCAGATACACCATATAGTCATTAGTTGATACAATAGCATAATTATCAATTTTTACACAAACTCAAAGATGCAATAAATTAGTAACGACAGTGAATCAAATCTACAGTAACTAAACTTGAAAAAAAAAGAGTACGTATCAAATCAATAAAATGAGATCAAATCCGAATAATCAGTTATTTCTTAAGATAAAAAACATTAAAATATATTATAATGAGATTCGGTAATCTCACACATATGCAGTAATTGTTTTCCTTTGAACACATATGCGGTAATCACAACTGGAATGTATGAAATATGATGATAGAACTTACGAAATTCCTCCATTTGTTAGATTTTGGTTCAGAAATCTCTTCAAATTTGATGCAGTAATCGAACTTGCCCTAAGCACCTCTTAATCGAACTTTGATGCAGTAATCGAACTTGCCCTAAGCCCTAAACTGAATGCAGCAATTGAATGGATTGTTGCCCCGTGACTACGTGAGTTTAAAGGGAAGGCCGTCGGTGTCAAAATTTGAATCCAAGGTTTGCTATTTCAAACTTTCACGAGCAAAATTTGAAGATAAGAGATGATTGGAGAGGTCAATCGGAAGTGTAGACATTGAGACTGTGAGCGATGCGGTGGCTAGATGGTGAGGGATGGCGGTGAGAGTCAAAACCTTCGATTAGGAGTACCGGTGTTGAGGTGAGGAATGGTATCGGGATTTTGATTTGGGGATAATAGAAGGGAATGGTGTTTGACTATTTGGAGTGAGGTTTGGAGAGATGACTTTTTTTTAATTAAATGCATCTGAACCGTAGATTTTTTTTAAATCTGACGGCTGGAAGGGTGTTCCTATTGTTCTCATTTTTTTTGGGTTTTCAAGGGATCCCCTCCCTATATATATATATATATATATATATATGAAAAGTGAGTGTATGGCTGCTGAGTACCTAAACATAGATGTGGAACCATGGAAAGCGACATCGTTTTAATTTAAATAAAAAAACCTTTCCCATGTTTAACTCTCCACTCAAAGTTCGGTAATCTCAGCCACAAATTCACCATTACCATTAGCGATTCACATCATAAAATCGCTATTACCCTCTCCATTCACAGGTTTCAATCCCACCCTTGAATCAAAATCGTTGTTACGATCTAGTTAGGTTTTTTATGTTCCAATTTGGATTTAATTCGGTAGTTGGTGTTTATTCAACATTATTTCAAAAGAATAAATCTTGATCCTGATTTAAGTCGGTAGTAATTGATCTTATGGCTTGTGCTCTGTTCGTTTTTGTAAAGTTAAACCAGGGAAAACCCCTTTCATCTTCTATTTAAGTTAGATCAATTGACCTTCATTGATACAAGAACGTGCAAAAAAATTTGTTGGAGTACTTGCAATAATTATTAATTTAAGAGCTAATGTTGTTTGTGTCGATCTTTTGAATATGGAGGCCAAGTTTATACTTGCTCTATTTTGTGTTTAATCATTTTATGTTATTTAGTAAGTGAAAATCATGTCTTCAAATGTTCTAAATTGGATGGAACTTGTAGATGTTCTAAATTAACACATCCTAAATGATTATGATGGCACAAGGTGGGTTTTAAAATTTGTATCTGTTATTAGATCTTGAGCCAGGTGGGTTTTACACTTGAATCTTAATAATTAAGATGGTACAAGGTGGGGTTTACATTTGAATGGTTTTATGTAAATATTTTTGTAATTTCACGAAGTAAGATTTGTTGTAATTTTTATCGTACAACGTTGTAAAAACATCGTATGCTTCTTTTATGAAATTTGGTTCATAAACACGCTAAAGTGAATTGAAGTTAAATTAGTAAAAAAGTTATGCATTTAAAGTTAAACATGTCAAAAGGGCTAAAAAACATTGAAATAAAGTCAAACGGGTTTAAAATACTGTCAATCTATGTTTAATGGGTCAAACATTATGTATTTAAACTCGTCATTGCGGATTTGCGGTTACAGATCATTGAAATAAACTGAAAAGGTCAAAATGTAATCATATTAAGTTAAACAAGTTAAAACACATTGAAGTAAACTCAAACAGGTTTAACGGTTAAAAAATGACAATTTGAGATTAAACCATACCCATACAAGTACAAAATACAAGAGTATATCAGTATATGTGATTTATCATACCGATAATGTATATATGAACTAATTTTTATAAAAAACATCATGCCATGGTAGATCGAAGAGTATTTTTACAACTTTAAAATAACAATAATAATTATAACTTTATACATGGAAAAGTATAACACCAACACAAGGACTATAACATATCAAATTCAACTAAAACAAACTCAAGCCAAAGCCACTTACAAGCCTAGTATGAAAGCTCATCACTAGCTTGCGACTAAAGCCTAGTAAATGGATTCACAAAGTGGCATCCATGTGTACTCTAACAATCATCATATCTTCTCTCGACCAACCACTTATAAAGTGTGCGTCAGCAAGATCATGTTCCTTTGTTCAAGCCCTCGTGCTCTCATTGTTCCAAATAATTCAATAGAGTTAACGATGCTTCGAACAATAATTCTCGTCTATGAGCCATTGTACTCTTATTCTTTTCAAGAACCCAATAAAATCACAATGCATAAGACTATGGTTGACACATATAAGCCATCATACTCTCATTGTCTCAAGAGAATCCAAATAGAGTCAATGATGCTTAAAGAACCATTCTAGTCGATAACGTTCCACTTACCAACATAACATTCAATTCACCAAGAGTAATACATTACTCAAAGTTCCTTGTTACCACCGAACATCAACTTGAAGAACAATATACCAAGAGTTCTCCCAAGCATGTCAAAATGAGAGAAAAGAAACCATGTGATAAACCAAGTTGCTAATTAAATTAACGCACTAGTCCATCATGTTTCAATATCACTCTCTTAGTTTTGTCACTCTGAAAAGTCCACGTTCGTATCTCCCAATTCTTCTTATGAAGCAATAATTCCTCAACCCCGGTTTTATAAACCACCAAGTTAGGAGATTATCTTCAATAAGAAGTATATCCTGGATACATAATATAAGGAACCCAAGTGCTCCTACTAGCTCTGTCATACATCCAAGTTTAATCTTACCTTTTCGAAAAACTCAAATCTATGATTTTCTCATTAAAGTGAAGATTACAACATTGCGATGTTTATTCAAGTCTACGAGGATACTTTCAACGTACAAGACCTTCGGAAAGTGTTAGAACACTCTTCCTCAAAATTCCCATGAAGGAATACGATCTTTACATTGCAGTGATAAACACATGTATCCAAGTAACCTTCAACATAACAACTAGGAAAATTTCCTTATGATACCATCCTCATGGTCAATCATAACGGAACATTTATCATTAGTTGGTATTTGAAGTTCAAGTCCATGAATAGACTTCTTGGGCTTGTAGACCATACGAGGATACTTATAATGTACAAGACTCTCGAAGAGTGTTAAAACACTTCCTCAAAATTCCTATAAAGGAATAGGGTCTTTACAATTCACTGCCATACTTTCATAGCCATGAGAAGGCAGTGATACACCATAAGTCATCCAAGTAGACTTCAACGTAACCACTAGGAAAAGATTTCTTTCATGATACCATCCTCATGGTCAATCATATAAGAACTTTTACCACTAGTCGGTATTTGAAGTTGTCCATAACTCAATCCACGCATACCCTTAGATTTACACCAAGGCATCGGATCAACCAAGTCCAATACTTGGATATCCTTCATGGATTGCATCCCATTACATCTCTCCTTCTAGTAGACACTAGGCCCACTGCGACTTTCGATAGTTGATGAATTCAACCAATCCATCATCGAGTTATCTTCCTCAAGATATAAAACATATATCTATTCGGCCTTATGACAAATCCTATCAGGTATAGGAAGAGTAACGAATTATGCCAGGTACTTTAGCATCGCCATGTTGAGTTTCAACCATTACTGATTGTATGCTAGTGCCAACATCAGGGTTTACCATTCAAGGCTCCGTTTACTCCCACGGGCTCCCATAGATATTAAGTTTCCACTTGCTATCGAGCGACAAAACCTTGTCCTCAAAAGTTTGTGAAACAAACATCTCATGGCCTCAGCAGAATGCCTAATGGAATAGCATCTTTAGTCCCCGGATTCTACCACCTCACGTCTACACGTAGGCTGGATAATCTTGGTTTTGAGATAGACAAGCAAAGACACTCTTTCTAGTCTTTTCTCCTAAGATGCGTACTAAACCATCTTTGTTGATTTTATATATATAACATTGCCCGCCACATTTGAGCATCCTAACACTTTCGGTATGAATTTGTGATTCATCAAGACCCGAACATATTCAAGAATGTTCGGTTCCTCCTCTATGCGACCCACATGCCAATGTGTCCTACGAGAAATAAATTATGAGATAAATCCCATAATCCTTATGATGGACACAAAATCTCATATTAAAAAACATCTTTACAAGATTTAAGTAACTTAACCTTTTATCCACAAACCTCGTTAAGGTAATTATTGAACACCTCAAAGGTTTCAAATATACCCATCCCTACTACCACCACGGGTAAAGGTAACGAAGTACATGTAGTTATCCTCATGGATTTGCTTGAACGAATTAAACACACAAGTGTGAATTAATTACAACAAGCTCTCAATCCTCTTACATACGCCGATGAAAGATGTACAAGTTATTTAGCCTAATGAACAATTCTCGCACTCAACATTTGATCAACTATCAAATGCATCCAAGATTCCAACTACACGGACCTTGGTGAAGCAAGTCTTTGTTTACATAGCTAAAATAACCTTGTCAGTTGGATAACTAATCCAAACCACTTTTGGATTTAAACATATTATTCACGATTACTTTATTACTTTTAAGCAAAAGCTTATAAATGTCATGACATGGATAAACTTTGAAATAAACCACTAATATATATAAATACAAAGTAATATCCATCGTCAACCAATGCATAATAGACTTATTATTTCTCTCGCCACGCAGGGTAGATAATATATTAATCTAATAAAGTAATAAAATAGCTAGATGAAATGTCGAGATCAAAACTCCCAATCCTCTCAATCGAGACAACGTCCAAGTTTCCCAATCTTGAGCTCTAGCTCTCCATGCCTTATCAACTACTTCTTCCGTTTAACACCTACACTTTGTAACAAAACAATTTTGCGACAAACGTGAGTGTTATAGCCAGCATATAGCTAAGAAGTAGAAAAGCAATAGAGTTAACCATGAATGTACTTGATGACGAAGAGCTATTCCCTTGACTCGCATGAAGCTTTAACTCCTTCGAACACTCAGGACAAGCGTGACAGCACCAATCTCCATATTTACCTCAGAAATAGTAAACTTCTCCTTTAGGAGTCGTATTCTCTTTCTCGGTTTTGCGTTCCTTAAATAACCAGGTGGGAACGAACTTGCGTTTGGCCATGTTAGACTCGAAAGTCTTAAGCATGCCTTGCAACTCGTCTAAGGATTCTACCATTTTGTTCTTTTAATAGTTTTTGATAAACTCATCATAAGACGCGGGCAGGGACTGGAGAATCATATTCACCACAAGCTCCCTCCAATGGGAAATCCTAGAATTTCCATTTGGTTAATGTATGCCTTCATACGATGCACATGAATACTAACCTTCCCACCTTCCTACATCCAACAACCTACAAGGGCCTTGACACACATAAAGTGTTGCTCTCTAACCTGATGTTAGAACATATCCTTCAACCGATTAATCATGTCATACGCACTCATATGCCCGAGTTGCTCTCGCAGCTTATATTCGATAACATGAAAGAAGAAACATCTTTTGCGTCCTCGACACGCTTTTCAAAGGCATGTCTTGTGGCCCAACTTGTGTTGGTAGCAGGTGGTTCCGGAAGAGATTCCTCTAGGATGTGCAACTTATATTCATGGAGAAGGACAATTCACAATTGTCTATACCAATCCACAAAGTTCACGCCTACGAGTTTCTCCTTCTCTAGGAACGAACGGAGTGATAAATTCGGTGTTGTGTTGTTAACGTTTTGTCATCTACAATTTAGAGTACACGTTTTAGTTAATTTAGATATAATCCTTGCAGAAATAATTACCCAAATAGTTTTCAAAACCAATTATTTAAACAAGGCTAGAAACCATATTTCACCTTACCTTATGACGGGTTTACCGCGGATCACAAAGTAAAGCTATTTAGGCCGGTAACCATTTTACCAATTGCAAACACTTTGCAACTTCTAGATCCTTACATGATCCTTTGACAATCAAAATGTCTTCTGGCATGTTTGATCCCTTCTCGGACCAATTCTAACTTGATCCCCTTAAATGACTCGGCTAGAGCTCGACGCCACCTAAGTGTCACAAAAAAGAATTGTAAACCGCCCGACAAGACACACGGTGGAACTCTCGCCAATAATTGGCTCGTGCTAAGCTAGACAACCAATATTGCGAGTTACCACACTCACCTTCCACACAGTTCCACTCGGCATGACTCGTGCTAAAGCTCGACAATCATCCAAGTTTCACTAGATTCAGGTGGTGTCGTCTTACGGATGGCGCGTGATTTAGATTTTAAAACAGGATTTCGTTTTTCCCGGTTAAAACAATGTTTAACCAATTTTGCGAATTAACAAATCAAGTGATAAAAGGAATTTTTATCCACTTATAATATAATACAAATTTATATTATCTTGTTAATTCTATACGCGCGGAAAGATATATAAACCAATTTTATAAATCTTTGCGTTTTTATATATTTTGAAAAATTATCTAGCATGCGATATCCTACACATCCATGCAAAATAATAAATATATAAAACAACCATGCATACACAATAGTTCGGTAACATGCCTAAATCCTATGCGTTTTCCCCGTGAGCCATACGAAGAAAACAAGGTCAACTAAGGAATCCAAGATCCAAAGCACCTAGCCGGGTGTGCTCCTACCGAAGCCGGCATCTCCAAAAGGCAATCCGGACTCCATGTTGCCGAGACATCAACACCGTGATTCCCGTTGGTTTATTACATACAAAATCAACTTTTATACTATTTTACAAATACATAGAAGAAGAAATGGCATGCAAGCCACAATCCTATGCTACTAATACAAGTACAAAGAAATAAATAAACGGCATGCAAGCCGCACCAAATAATAATAAAAAATTACAACGATACGGCACGCAGGCCACCAAAAACAAAACAAACCAACCACCACAACACATAGGTCTAAGGAGCATCTAGTTACCGAACCACAATCTAACACAACCAAAGCAAAACCATGGTGTGCCACAAAACCATGTCAAACATATTTTGATTAAGATTGCCAACAAAACACCCAATGCACAAAAGGCAATCCTTGTACATATGCATTAGTAATTTTAATACACATTTAAAATTACATATTCATATATACACCTATAAATATATGTATTTTTATGCACTTCATGCCAAGCCATACAAAATATATAAATTCTAGGAATCAAAATATAGTGAGGAATGACCAGATCCAAGACTGGTCCAAAACAGTCAAAAAACCAGATTTTAAGAACACCAAATATCACAGTTTCAAAAATCCAGATTCTGGCCAAAACACGACGGGGCACAGGCGTACCCTATGAAGGGTACGGGCGTGCCCTCCGTGTACATACGGCCGTGCCCAGGCCGCCGGCGCTGTTGGATTGTGCCCACTGACACACACACGAGTTGGTATCATAGCTGATGAAGCAAGGGCCTATTGGGTCACACGCCAAGTATCGATTCCGGCATCACGGATGGTCGAATGAGAGAGGAAACTAGAAACTGGCTCTGGTGGGCTGAGGCACGCCCGTGCCTCTATGAGATACGGCCGTGCCCTACGGGTAGGCACGAGCACAAGTCGAGGCGTGACTTGGGCGTGGCCTGTGGCTAGGTACGCCCGTGTCTCATCGAGGCACGCCAGAGCCTTGTGCCCGGTGGACAGGCACGAGCCCAAGTCGGCCGTGACTTGGGCGTGGCCTTTTGTGCTGGCACGCCCGTGCCTTGTGAGGCACGGCCGTGCCTTGTGCAGTAACAGCTTCTTTAATCAGCTTTCAAGGTTGATTATGGTGGTGTTTATGGCCATAACTCTAGTAACTGGTTGTGGCATGATGATGGACGGTTTTGAGTTCAAATTGGAGCTCTATATAAGCCACAAGAAGTTTTAGTGTTATGTTCCTTGAACTTGATTCACAAATATATACATATTGCACATAATTCTCTCATACACACAAAGAGGAATTCAAGGCTTTGGTACTTTGTGTGTTAGACTGTTTGTGGTGTTTAGATTGGCATATCTAACACTCTAGCAAGTGGGAGACGATCACTTCTTGGTGTGGACTTCGATAGAGGTGTACACGTTAGTACACACAACTTCCAAACTCCAAATTTGATTGACTAAGAAAGATAGCTTCAAGGGTATGAGTCTATTCCTTCTTGTATTTATTTTGTTGCTTAATCATGTTTAGATTTTTGGTCCTTATGGTGGGCACATTCGTGGTCAAATTTTGAAACATATTTTCTACTCGTTTTGCTTCCGCTGTGATTTTGGACCACGAAAACCCAAAAGTGGTATCAGAGCCATCTTTAACATGGCTTTGCACTTTTGGAGTTAAACCGGATTTTTTAAGTTTTCTGTCAAAAATGGTTTTCCAGTGACCGGGCAAGGCCGTGCCTCTAGGGGTACGGCCATGCCGGCGGCCGGGGCACGGGCGTACCAGTGGGGGTACGGGCCGTGCCGGTAGAATACTTAAAATGTTTAAAATTGTTTAAACTATACACTGACAAAAGGGCAGGCACGCCCGTACCATTTGGGGTACGCCCGTGCCTTCTAGTTTTTTTGGTCAGAATTAGTTTTTAAAACAATATGTTTAAATATATTAAAATCCGGGTTTTGGACTAGTCTTGATTCTGGTTATCCCCACTTTATTTTGATTCCTAATTCTATATGTTTTTTATGGCTTGGCATGAAGTTCATAAAAACATATATTTTTATGTGTATATATGAATATGCAATTTTAAAGGTGTATTAAAATTGCTAATGCATATGTACAAGGATTGCTTGTTATGCCTTAAATGTTGTTTTGCAATCTTGATCAATATATATATATATATATATATATATATATATATATATATATTTGTTTGACATGGTTTTGTGGCACACCATTGTTTTCATTTGGTTGTATTTGTTGTGGTTGCCCGGTAACTTGATATGCCCATAGCCTTTGTGATGTTTGTGATTGGTTTTGGTTTTGGCCTGCGTGCCGTATTGTTGTAATATTTATATTTGGTGCGACTTGCATGTCGTTTATTTAAATCTTTGTACTCGTAATAAATTATTAGGATCGTGACTTGCATGTCGTTTTCTTATTATTATGTACTTGTACTTAGATTATTTCAAATATTTAAATATTGCATCAAACCAATCCGGAGACACGGTGTTGGCGTCTTGACGAACCAAGTCCGGGAGATTCGCCGGTGTGGAGATCGTGACGGAGCACTCTTTGTTGTTGTCCCTAGATTGACCGTGTTTTCCCCGTTTTGGCTCACGGGGAGAACACTTAGGATTTGGGCATGTTACCGGGTCTTTGTGTTATCATTTATGTATTCTTTAGGATTTGCATGCTAGAGAATTTTTGAAAATATATAAAACAAAGAGATTTATAAATGAGTTTATATTTCTACGCGCATAAGAATTCGCAATATTAATATAAAAGTTGATTATATTAAACGGTGATTAAAAAGGAGTTTTTGTCACTTAAATTGTTAATTCGCAAAACTGTTAAAATATTATTTTAACCGGAAAAACAAAAACCCGTTTTTCAAAAGTAAGTCACGCGCCACCCGTAAGACGACACCACCCAAATCTAACGAAACTTGGATGATTGTCAAGCATTAGCACGAGTCATGCCTTGTGGAGTTGTGTGGAAGGTGAGTGTGGCAACCCGCAATATTGGTAGTCGAGCTTAAGCACGAACCAATGATTGGGCTAGGGTACCAACGTGTGTCTTGACGGACGACTTACAAATTCTTTTATAACGCTTAAATGATGTCGATCTCTAGCCGAGTCATTTAAGAATAATAAAAGGATTGGTGTATAAAGGGATCAAGCATGCCTTAGACATTTGATGTCAAAAGGATCCCGCAAGGATCTAAGAGTTGTAATGGTTGCAATCGGTAAATTGTTTACCGGCCTAAATAACTTATTTTGTGATCCGCGGTAAACCCGTCACGGGATAGAGTGAAATACAGTTCTTAGCCTTGTTCAAATAATTGAGTTTTTATAACTATTGGGTAATTATTTCTACAAGGATTTGACATCTAAAATTGATACTCTAATTTTGTAGATGGCATCCAACAACGCTTCTACATCATCATCGAACTCAATTTCCCTAAAATTGTCCCTCGAAAAGGCCAAACTCGATGGCCAAAACTTTATGGATTGGTTCATGCAACTAAGGATAGCCCTTAGGTATGAACAAAAGATGTGGGTCATCGAGGAGCCTTTGCCGGAAGCACCTGCGGCTAGTGCGACTAGGGCGGTCTGAGACGTATATGAAAAGCGCGTCAAGGAAACGAATGAAGTGGCTTGTATTATGCTCTCGTCAATGATTTCTGAGCTTCAAAAGCTAATGGAACATTTAGGGGAATATGACATGCTTAACCAGCTGAAGGAAATGTTCCAAGAGCAGGCTAAGCTAGAGCGCTTCGAGTGCTTAAAGTCCCTTTTCGACTGCCACATGCAGGAGGGTGGAAATGTGAGCGTTCACGTGCTTAAGATGAAAGCATTGGTTGATCGCTTGGAGAGGTTGGGATTCCCGTTAGGGAGGGAGTTAGCGGTGGATGTGATCCTCCGTTCTCTTCCTAGTTCCTTTTCACAATTTGTGTGGAACTATCATGTCCATGGCATGGACAAGTCCCTAATGGAGCATCACGGGATGTTGAAGACCGTCGAGTCTGACATGTCCAAGAAGCCCTCCTCGTCCAAACCCGTCCTAGCTATCCAGGGAGGCGGAACCAAATGGAAAGGTGCTCCCCCCCTCCAAGGGATAGGGAAAGGGGAAGGTTGCAAAACCTAACCCGAGTCTAGCCCCGAAGGGCATGGGGAAAGCCGTGATGGTTTCACCGGCCGAGGACCCTGCGGAAGCCGATTGCTTTCACTGCAAGGAAAAGGGGCATTGACGGCGTTCTTGCCCAAAGTACCTCGAGGAGCACAAGCGGGTAAAACCGAAGGGAGCGGGTAACTCAGGTACGTTTATGATTGAACTCCATAATACCGCTACTTCTAACGGCTGGGTACTTGATACCGGTTGTGGCACTCATATTTTTAATAATGTGCAGGTGCTAAAAAGAAGTAGGGCGCTGGGTGCTCGAGAGCTTGACGTGGTCATGGGAAACAAGGATGTGGTTCTCGTGGAGCGGATAGGGAGTGTTGATCTCACCTTTCCTTCGGGCCTTGCTATTACCTTGTTAAATGTTTGTTTTTCGCCCTGCGTGGCACGAAACATTATTTCCTTTCATGCATTGTTTGACGATGGTTTTAAGTTTAATTTTTGATAATGGAATTATTTCTTGTTTAAGAGATGATGTTCATTACTTTAAAGCTTATCCATGTCGTGGGATTTATGAAACAAGTGTGTGTTTGGATGGTAATAAATCAATCATGAACATTGATTCTAAGTCCAAAGGTGTGTTAGACAAGTTGTCTTTTTGACATAGTCGTCTTGGCCATATAAACAAGAAACGTATCGCCAAACTCCAAGTGGATGGGATTTTGGAATCGTTTGATCACGGGTAAAGCGAAGTATGCGATTCTTGTTTATTAGGAAAAATGACTAAAGCACCCTTCACCGGCATAAGTGAGAGGGGCAAAGACTTGTTGGACATTGTTCACACGGATGTATGTGGTCCGTTCAGGCCTGCTATAAGAAACAACTGTAGGTACTTCATTACTTTTACTGATGATTTCAGTAGGTATGGTTATGTTTATTTGATTAAGCATAAGTCTGAAACCTTTGAGGTGTTTAAGACATACCAAAACGAAGTGCAGAATCAATTGGGCAAGCGGATTAAGATTCTCAGATCCGATAGGGGTGGTGAGTATCTTAGTACCGAGTTTCTGGATCATCTTAGGGGTTGTGGAATTATTTCACAACTTACTCAACCCAGGACACCACAATTAAATGGGGTCGCTGAAAGGAGGAACCAAACTTTATTGGATATGGTTCGGCCCAAGATGAGTCGTACAAAGCTACCCGCAAGTTTTTGGGGTTATGCTTTGGAAACCGCTGCCAGGACCTTAAACCTTGTACCAACAAAGAAGGTTGCAAGTACACCGTTCGAGATGTGGCATGGAAGGGTTCCTTCGCTAGCCTATTTCATGGTCTGGGGTTGTGAAGCTTACATGAGACGTGAAGCTCAAGAGAAACTTGAACCCAGAGCCGAGAAGTGTATTTTCATTGGCTACCCAGCTGGTTCTATGGGATATTTGTTTTACAAACCTTCTGAGAACAAGGTGTTTGTTGCTCGAATGGCGGTCTTCGTTGAAAGGGAGCTGATATCTGCAGAAGCCAGTGGGAGACAAGTCGATTTAGAAGAAATTCTAGATGACACCAATGTTCAACCTGATGTTGGCACTAGTACCACTTCTGAGGTCGGCGTACCAGAAGAAGTGGAACCTCAACCAATGGAGGATGAGGTACCTGACACACAGCCATTAGAGCTCCGTAGATCCGGTAGAGTTCGTAATGAGCCGGAAAGATATGGGTTTCTCATATCCGAGGGCGACGAACTATTGGTGGGTGGAAGGAGGAAATGGACAGTAAGATGCAATCCATGGCGGATAATCAAGTCTGGGACTTGGTTGATCCAGTACCCGGCCATAAGCTAGTAGGGTGCAAATGGGTCTTCAGGAAGAAGACTGATATCGCGCTAAATATATATAAATATTATGCGATATCGGGTTGGTTTTAGCCGGAAATTGTGCATTAAATTGTAAAAAGATACGTTTACCGTTTCTTTTATGTTTTGCAGGCTAAAAAGGCGAAATAACAAAGTTATTGAAGAAATATACTCAAAGAAAGCAAGAAAATAATTGAGGCCTAAATTAAAGAAAAAATAGATGGGCCAAAGAAAAGAAAAGAAAGAAAGAAAAAAAGGAAGCCTAAGGCCCAAAAGCCCAAACAAAGGAAAAGAGTTCATCGGCCGCCAAACGAGGCGTCCCGGCGCGACAGCTGTAGTGGTAGCGGCGCGACCAACTCCATCCGGATAAGGCTTATCGGCTGCCAAGTGTCGTCGCGGCGCGACGCGTGTACGGATAACGACAACATTGAATTTCAAAAAGTTAGGATCGGGTTAAAAGTCTCCGTCGCGGCGCGACATATGGCCATCGCGCCGCGATCCCCTGTTTTTTGAAATCTATAAATAGGGCTCATTCCAGTCAATTTTATGGATTCCAACTCAATTCATTCGACCCCTTGCGGCGAAAATGAGCCAAGAAGACGTTCCAGGGGCTGTGGAGCTCAGATTTGGAGGATTGGAGCTTAGATTTTGAAGATTTCGGCTTTAGATCATCCGGGTTTTATCATTCTTTCTTATCCATATTCTGTTTTCAATGTTTATTAATTTCTAGAAGTTTATTGGGATGTTTCTAGGCTAGTTCTTTCTTGTTTTC
Organism: Dittrichia graveolens; assembly: GCA_038502395.1. Taxonomy (NCBI): domain Eukaryota; kingdom Viridiplantae; phylum Streptophyta; class Magnoliopsida; order Asterales; family Asteraceae; genus Dittrichia; species Dittrichia graveolens. The sequence goes on from JARJIL010000005.1 coordinate 35,710,343, forward strand.
CTCCCTAGAGGAGATGAACCTCAATAAAATTGATTAATTTATGTTATTTTGGACATGTTTGCTATATAATTTGTCTTGTATTGCTTAATTGATGATCCACATGTGTTCTTGTTTGTGTATTTGAAGTTTATTTACTAAGTTTGCACGAGTTGGAGGACCAATCCACTTGTGTAACTTGAATCTTGATTGTTTAGGACCAATAGACAATCTAGACTAGTGATAGACCAATCCTAGGTTAAACTTCTAAAAAAGGAAACTTTAATGTGTGTGAACATATAATGACCATTTATATGTTAATATATGTTTTGTTAACCTAAACAAACATAAAGATTAAGTCTTTCTTGACACGAACTTAAAACCGGATAACTTTGTGTTTTAATCGACTTCATGACCTTAAGTTTGATTAAATTGCATAGTTAATAAAGTTAGTTAATCCGATCAAGATGCTAACGAATATAGGAATTGGTATATGGTAAGATTCTAATTTCCCCCTATTTACTGCTTTTAATTAGTTTAATATTTAATTAGTAAAGTTATATTCAAAATCATACCCGTTCCCCTTGTGTTCGACACCCGTACTTATTTACTATACTACGATACGATTAGGTTCTCTTCTGTATTTGTGTTGTAGTCGTGCTAAATAATTCGGATTTTATAAATTTAAAACTGGTACGTTACACGCACATCAAGTTTTTGGCGCGGTTGCCGGGGAACGGTTTTATTTTGGTATAACTTGACTAATTCTTTATTAAACGATCCTTCCCGACAGTTTTGGCTTAAAAGGAAGTTACTTTTCGTATTTTAGTATTTAGTGCCTAGTCTAGTCGTTTCTAGTTTTATTCTAGTTTTCTATGGATGTCTCTTTTGTGATTATGTATTGGCCCGAGGATCATCCGATCTGTTGGAAGTCCTTCCTTAAAGATTTGTTGAATGAATTTTACGACGATGGCTTGAACGGGATGATTACGATTTTATCCCAAAGGATGATGAGAATGACCACCCGATTGGCTCTCCTGATGAACCACATGTTAGTCCTGAACCGTACTATTCAGACGACTCCGATTCTGATGACAGTATACATTTTGAGCCTTGTGTGGAAGTGTATTCGAGAGAAGATGCTCAGTCTGATGGAGATATTCTGGAGTGTCTCGCTGACCTAAGGAACCAGAAGAATATTCAGAGGATGAACTGCCAACCCTCGTTCAACCAACACCCACGTTAGATTTAGAACCAAAACCCGTATGGGGACCCTCCCTTCTTGAGAGTGAAGACGTGGAGAATTGTGCTGATGAAATCTTGGACTATCTGGAATTCCTACTCTTCGAGGAGGACGCTCCGAAATCAAAAAAGGAGGTAACCACGGAATTGAGTGAGGAGTTGGAGTCGCATTATGGAATTCCTTTGGCGCCGGGAATTCTGTGGAGTACTTCAAGTGCAGAAAAGGATCAGGTGGATTACTTAGACAACATTGGGAACCAGTTGGGGTCTTTTCTTGAGTCACAATCAAGTTCACAATCACGGGGAGGAACCGAAATTCAGAACGCGAGAGAGATGTTTGTAGAGATCGAGGAGGTGTAGTGGAACGCAGCACTCGCAGTAGCATTTCAAATCGGTAACAAATATACATCACCGAGTATGTATAAATATTACCACCCGCACTTGATTGCGAGTGTGGGGTCATTCGTTCGAAGTCACAATAAATAAATCCGGAGTCAAGCTAGAGACTCAGACAAAAACAAGCGCTTCTCGGGAGGCAACCCGTGGTTAGTTTAGGTTTTTCTTTCTTCTTTATTTTTGTATTTCGTTTCCTTTCTGTTCAACTTTGTGGGTGTGTTGGCTACAAAACCCTCACGAGACTATAACTCGTCCACTCGAGCTACCGAGGGGTTTAAAGGCTTGTTGCATACGCTAAATGCAACCGTGATTCCTACGAAAGTGAGTTAGGTTTTTCGTTTTGTTTTTGTTTTAGGGAGTCCTAGCCTAGATAATTCTTCATATATGCTTTTGGAACCCTTCATATACAATCATATTCAGACATTACTATCCTTTGATGTTTATATTTCTGTGTGTGTGACGATATGCTTTGAGTGATTTATATTTCAGTGGGAGCTTTTAATTTATTGAGTACGCGTGTATATGCGGACATCTATGTGCTCCAATCGCCTAATAATACCCGGGGAGTTTTACTAACCTTTTTCTACCTTGTGATAATCTTTATTTTGTGTACAATGGGGACATTGTACAATTTAAGTGTGAGGTAGGGGGTTAGAAGAAGATTCCTCGCTTGAAATTTATTTGTCCTCGTAGTAAATTATTGATTGTATTTGGGCGTTAAATTTTAAAATTTTAATATCATTCGAGTTAAAAGTTAGATATTATTTAAGATTGTCAAGATTGTTTATTTATAAACATTTCATAGTTATATTTAGCTTTTATGTATAGTGCTTGTGGCTTTTCGCAATTCTTTAGAAATTTGAGTCTATAGTATCCAATCTTTAATTTTTGAATTGATGTAATAAAATATAAGGTTAAGTCCTTTTTGAGTCTAAGCTTGACAAAAATAGACTGAGTTGAATTTTCAATTTTTATAAGCATATGTCAGAAAAAAAGAGTGAAAAAAGCCAATGTGCAAAAAATGAAAAATATCTGCAAAAGTGCTAGAAAAATATATAAGTCAAATACATGGCCATTGGAACTCGAATAGTAAACACTGAGGGGTGTTCTACACCTAATCACCTAAAGCCAACTGGTTTGGGATCGGTTGAGTTGAGGATTCGCTACATGGGTTCCATAGAAAGTCATAGTCTTATATAAGAAAAGGAGCTGAAAAGAGAAAAAAACATATGTGCAAATAAAGTTGGAAATCTGCAATAAGTCTTGACCATTTATATGTTAATATATGTTTTGTTAACCTAAACAAACATAAAGATTAAGTCTTTCTTGACACGAACTTAAAACCGGATAACTTTGTGTTTTAATCGACTTCATGACCTTAAGTTTGATTAAATTGCATAGTTAATAAAGTTAGTTAATCCGATCAAGATGCTAACGAATATAGGAATTGGTATATGGTAAGATTCTAATTTCCCCCTATTTACTGCTTTTAATTAGTTTAATATTTAATTAGTAAAGTTATATTCAAAATCATACCCGTTCCCCTTGTGTTCGACACCCGTACTTATTTACTATACTACGATACGATTAGGTTCTCTTGCCTATTTGTGTTGTAGTCGTGCTAAATAATTCGGATTTTATAAATTTAAAACTGGTACGCTACACGCACATCAAGTTTTTGGCGCGGTTGCGGGGGAACGGTTTTATTTTGGTATAACTTGACTAATTCTTTATTAAACGATCCTTCCCGACAGTTTTGGCTTAAAAGAAAGTTACTTTTCGTATTTTAGTATTTAGTGCCTAGTCTAGTCGTTTCTAGTGTTATTCTAGTTTTCTATGGATGTCTCTTTTGTGATTATGTATTGGCCCGAGGATCATCCGATGTGTTGGAAGTCCTTCCTTAAAGATTTGTTGAATGAATTTTCCGACGATGGCATTGAACGGGATGATTACAATTTTATCCTAAAAGATGATGAGAATGACCACCCGATTGGCTCTCCTGATGAACCACATGTTAGTCCTGAACCGTACTATTCAGACGACTCTGATTCTGATGACAGTATACATTTTGAGCCTTGTGTGGAAGTGTATTCGAGAGAAGATGCTCAGTCTAATGGAGATATTCTGGAGTGTCTCGCTGACCTGCTTGAGGAACCAGAAGAATATTCAGAGGATGAACTGCCAACCCTCGTTCAACCAACACCCACGTTAGGTTTAGAACCAAAACCCGTATGGGGACCCTCCCTTCTTGAGAGAGAAGACGTGGAGAATTGTGCTGATGAAATCTTGGACTATCTGGAATTCCTACTCTTCGAGGAGGACGCTCCGAAATCAAAAAAGGAGGTAACCACGGAATTGAGTGAGGAGTTGGAGTCGCATTATGGAATTCCTTTGGCGCCGGGAATTCTGTGGAGTACTTCAAGTGCAGAAAAGGATCATGTGGATTAGTTAGACAACATTGGGAACCAGTTGGGGTCTTTGCTTGAGTCACAATCAAGTTCACAATCACGGGGAGGAACCGAAATTCAGAACGCGAGAGAGATGTTTGTAGAGATCGAGGAGGTGCAGTGGAACGCAGAACTCGCAGTAGCATTTCAAATCGGTAACAAATATACATCACCGAGTATGTATAAATATTACCACCCGCACTTGATTGCGAGTGTGGGGTCATTCGTTTGAAGTCACAATAAATAAATCCGGAGTCAAGCTAGAGACTCAACAAAAACAAGCGCTTCTCGGGAGGCAACCCGTGGTTAGTTTAGGTTTTTCTTTCTTCTTTATTTTTGTATTTCGTTTCCTTTCTGTTCAACTTTGTGGGTGTGTTGGCTACAAAACCCTCACGAGACTATAACTCGTCCACTCGAGCTACCGAGGGGTTTAAAGGCTTGTTGCATACGCTAAATGCAACCGTGATTCCTACGAACGTGAGTTAGGTTTTTCGTTTTGTTTTTGTTTTAGGGAGTCCTAGCCTAGATAATTCTTCATATATGCTTTTGGAACCCTTCATATACAATCATATTCAGACATTACTATCCTTTGATGTTTATATTTCTGTGTGTGTGACGATATGCTTTGAGTGATTTATATTTCAGTGGGAGCTTTTAATTTATTGGGTACGCGTGTATATGCTGACATCTATGTGCTCCAATCGCCTAATAATATCCGGGGAGTTTTACTAACCTTTTTCTACCTTGTGATAATCTTTATTTTGTGTACAATGGGGACATTGTACAATTTAAGTGTGAGGTAGGGGGTTAGAAAAAGATTCCTCGCTTGAAATTTATTTGTCCTCGTAGTAAATTATTGATTGTATTTGGGCGTTAAATTTTAAATTTTTAATATCATTCGAGTTAAAAGTTAGATATTATTTAAGATTGTCAAGATTGTTTATTTATAAACATTTCATAGTTATATTTAGCTTTTATGTATAGTGCTTGTGGCTTTTCGCCAATTCTTTAGAAATTTGAGTCTATAGTATCCAATTTTTAATTTTTGAATTGCTGTAATAAAATATAAGGTTAAGTCCTTTTTGAGTCTAAGCTTGACAAAAATAGACTGAGTTGAATTTTCAATTTTTATAAGCATATGTCAGGAAAAAAAGAGTGAAAAAAGTCAATGTGCAAAAAATGAAAAATATCTGCAAAAGTGCTAGAAAAATATATAAGTCAAATACATGGCCATTGGAACTCGAATAGTAAACACCGAGGGGTGTTCTACACCTAATCACCTAAAGCCAAGTGGTTTGGGATCGGTTGAGTTGAGGATTCGCTACATGGGTTCCATAGAAAGTCATAGTCTTATATAAGAAAAGGAGCTGAAAAGAGAAAAAAACATATGTGCAAATAAATTTGGAAATCTGCAATAAGTCTTGAGGTCGGGGGATTTTCAAAGGGTAACTTAACCGAATTAAATATAAATGCAATTTTTAAATTAAGGATTGGATGTGTATAGATAAGAATATTCTTTAAGAATGGTTAAAAGTAAATAAGGATCTAATCATAGGTATATGCATAATTCTAAGTATAGGTTATGATTTGTTTTAATCAACCTTTTTGACATTCGTAAGTTATAATTAATTTTTCGAGAATGGTGTTATTATTTAAAGTTTAAGCCTGGATAGAGTTGTGATTTGCTTGAGGACAAGCAAAGTTCAAGTGTGTGGTATTTTGATATCGCGCTAAATATATATAAATATTATGCGATATCGGGTTGGTTTTAGCCGGAAATTGTGCATTAAATTGTAAAAAGATACGTTTACCGTTTCTTTTATGTTTTGCAGGCTAAAAAGGCGAAATAACAAAATTATTGAAGAAATATACTCAAAGAAAGCAAGAAAATAATTGAGGCCTAAATTAAAGAAAAAATAGATGGGCCAAAGAAAAGAAAAGATAGAAAGAAAAAAAGGAAGCCCAAGGCCCAAAAGCCCAAACAAAGGAAAAGAGTTCACCGGCCGCCAAACGAGGCGTCGCGGCGCGACAACCGTAGTGGTAACGGCGCGACCAACTCCATCCGGATAAGGCTTATCGGCTGCCAAGTGTCGTCGCGGCGCGACCGTATAACCCGTCGCGGCGCGACGCGTGTACGAATAACGACAGTATTGAATTTCAAAGAGTTAGGATCTGGTTAAAAGTCTCCGTCGTGGCGCGACATATGGCCATCGCGGCACGATCCCCTGTTTTTCGAAATCTATAATTAGGGCTCATTCCAGTCAATTTTATGGATACAAACTCAATTCATTCGACCCCTTGCGGCGAAAAAGAGCCATGAAGATGTTCCGGGGGCTGTGGAGCTCAGATTTGGAGGATTGGAGCTTAGATTTTGAAGATTTCGGCTTTAGATCATCCGGGTTTTATCATTCTTTCTTATCCATCTTCTGTTTTTAATGTTTATTAATTTCTAGAAGTTTATTGGGATGTTTCTAGGCTAGTTCTTTCTTGTTTTCCTCCCTAGAGGAGATGAACCTCAATAAAATTGATTAATTTATGTTATTTTGGACATGTTTGCTATATAATTTGTCTTGTATTGCTTAATTGATGATCCACATGTGTTCTTGTTTCTGTATTTGAAGTTTATTTACTGAGTTTACACGAGTTGGAGGACCAATCCACTTGTGTAACTTGAATCTTGATTGTTTAGGACCAATAGACAATCTAGACTAGTGATAGACCAATCCTAGGTTAAACTTCTAAAAAAGGGAACTTTAATGTGTGTGAACATATAATGACCATTTATATGTTAATATATATTTTGTTAACCTAAACAAACATAAAGATTAAGTCTTTCTTGACACGAACTTAAAACCGGATAACTTTGTGTTTTAATCGACTTCATGACCTTAAGTTTGATTAAATTGCATAGTTAATAGAGTTAGTTAATCCGATCAAGATGCTAACGAATATAGGAATCGGTATATGGTAATTTATTGTCCATTGCACGTATTAATTGAATTAATTAGCTAAAAAGAGGTGAAATCGAGTCTAGGGAGGGAAACCTCTGAATTGATAAGTTTAAATCCATAAAGTTTGTTGCTTTCCACTTCTTTTGGTTTGTTCTTGGTTCTTGTTATTATTATTTATTGAGTTGGATCATAAAGTTTGAATCTTTATTGATAAGATTCTAATTTCCCCCTATTTACTGATTTTAATTAGTTTAATATTTAATTAGTAAAGTTATATTCAAAATCATACCCGTTCCCCTTGTGTTTGACACATGTACTTATTTATTATACTACGATACGATTAGGTTCTCTTGCCTATTTGTGTTGTAGTCGTGCTAAATAATTCGGATTTTATAAATTTAAAACTGGTACGCTACACGCACATCAAAGACTAACATGGATGGAAAAGTAGACACTTTCAAAGCCCGACTGGTAGCAAAGGGTTTCACTCAAACTCATGGTGTAGGCTATGATGAAACCTTTTCTCCAGTGGCTATGTTGAAGTCTATTAGGATATTAATGGCTATCGCTGCATATTACGATTACGAAATATGGCAGATGGATGTCAAGACTGCTTTCCTTAACGGGAAGTTGGCAGAGGAGGTTTACAAGGCACAACCTGATGGTTACGTAAACCCCAAATATCCTAATAAAGTCTGCAAGCTTAAGAGGTCCATTTATGGACTTAAGCAAGCATCTCGGAGTTGGAACATTTGCTTTGATGAAAAGGTCAAAGAGTTTGGCTTTTCTAAAAGCAAGGATGAACCTTGTGTATATGTCAGGGCTAGTGGGAGTGCTGTAGTTTTCCTAGTCTTGTATGTAGATGACATACTACTCATAGGAAGCGACGTGACTACCTTGCAGGAAGTGAAAACCTGGCTTGGGAGTTGCTTCTCTATGAAAGACATGGGAGAAGCAGCATATATTTTGGGGATAAAGATCTATAGAGATAGATATAAGAGACTCATTGGTTTGAGCCAGAGTACGTACATAGATAAAGTCTTGAAGAGGTTCAAGATGCAAGATTCCAAGAAAGGGAATTTTCCTATGTTGCATGGTATGGAATTGAGCAAGTCATAATGTCCTAGTTCTCAAAAGGAACTAGAGGAAATGAGTCGAGTCCCTTATGCTTCGGCAGTGGGATCGATCATGTATGCTATGCTATGTACTCGGCTTGATGTGTCGTATGCCTTGAGCATGACGAGCCGATATCAGGCTAACCCTGGTCAAAGTCATTGGGTTGCGGTTAAAAACATCCTTAAATATCTTCGGAGAACTAAGGAAATGTTTTTAGTGTTCGGTGGATCGGAGGAGCTCAGAGTTACTAGATATTCTGATGCTAGCTTCCAAACGGACAAGGATGATTGCCGGTCTCAATCGGGATTTGTATTCTTGTTAAATGGTGGAGCAATAAGTTGGAGAAGTTCCAAGCAAGTTACCGTGGCTGATTCAACCACGGAGTCGGAGTATATTGCTGCAAGCGAGGCTGCTAAGGAGGCCGTCTGGATGAAGAAATTCATTCAAGACCTTCGAGTTGTTCCTATCATCGCTAACCCTGTTGAGATCTTCTGTGACAATGAGGGTGCAATGGCTCTAGCTAAGGAACCAAGAGCGCATCGAGGTACGAGACACATTGCTCAAAAATATCATTTTATCCGTGATATTATTGAGAATGGAAACATTGTGGTTAGTAGAGTACCGACTGAGGGGAACTTGACAGATCCACTCACCAAACCTTTGTCACAAGTTAAGCATGATTCTCATGCTAAGTCTATTGGTATTAGATTTGCTAGTGACTTGGTTTAATTATTTTAGTTGTATTTGTTATTGAGAACATTAAAGCAATAATGTATTTCTTATTGTAATGACTATTAAATGGGGATTTAATATATGCGTGATGCGATTACTTTATGAAACATTACTTTGTTTTATATTTGCATGTTTAATACTTCCTTGAATAAACTTGTTTATTCTAAATACTCCACGATCGGTCGTTCTTCATTGGAAGGAAGAAGTGAATTAAGGTCGAGGCGAGTGGTTGGTAAAGTTTTCATCTTGGATTGAATACTTGTTTACGCAACACTAGCATGTACTTAATGGTGATTAAGTAATTGGAGGACCCATACCGGGCATAGGGTTGGTAAAGTTTTCATCTTGGATTGAATACTTGTTTACGCAACACTAGCCTCTATGATATACGGCCGTGCCCTACGGGTAGGCACGAGCCCAAGTCGAGGCGTGACTTGGGCGTGGCCTGTGGCTAGGTACGCCCGTGTCTCTTGGAGGCACGCCCGTGCCTTGTGCCCAGTGGATAGGCACGAGCCCAAGTCGGGTGTGACTTGGGCATGGCCTTTTGGGCTGGCACGCCCGTGCCTTGTGCAGTAACAACTTCTTTAATCGGATTTCAAGGCTGATTATGGTGGTGTTTATGGCCATAACTCTAGTAACTGATTGTGGCATGATGATGGACGGTTTTGAGTTCAAATTGGAACTCTATATAAGCCACAAGAAGTTTTAGTGTTATGTTCCTTGAACTTGATTTACAAATATATACATATTGCACATAATTCTCTCATACACACAAAGAGGAATTCAAGGCTTTGGTACTTTGTGTGGTAGACTATTTGTGGTGTTTAGATTGGCATATCTAACACTCTAGCAAGTGGGAGACGATCACTTTTTGGCGTGGACTTCGATAGAGGTGTACACGTTAGTACACGCAACTTCCAAACTCCAAATTCGATTGACTAAGGAAGATAGCTTCAAGGGTATGAGTCTATTCCTTCTTGTCTTTATTTTGTTGCTTAATCATGTTTAGAGTTTTGGTCCATATGGTGGGCACATTCGTGGTCAAATTTTGAAACATATTTTCTATTCGTTTTGCTTCCGCTGTGATTTTGGACCACAAAACCAACAGGCACGCCCCGTACCCCAAAAGGTACGGCCGTGACCGGTCACCGGAAAACACATTTTTGACAGAAAATTCCGGTTTTCAAACCAAGAGTGCAAAGCCATGTTAGAGATGGCTCTGATACCACTGTTGGGTTTTGGTGGCATCAAGAAAACGCAGCGGAAAGAAAACGAGTATAAAACAATTAGATTTTATGCCACCAATCACACCACCTAATGGACCACACTCTAAACAATAGCAATGCAACTAAAAGAAAGGAACAAGTAGAAGAAATATACCATACAAGTTCTTCAACTTCCTTGTTGTTGATGATTGAAACGGAATGGACTTGAGAATACAAAGATGTATTCCTCTATCGGTATCCACACCAAGTGTTGATGATCACCACGTGCTAGCTATGTTTGAACGCCGCCAAAAGCTCCACCAATGATCTAACACCAACTTGAAGATTGATATGCCAATCTATCTTCCAAGTATGTGTTATTTGAGAGAGTATGAACTAACATACAAGTTACAAGTTCATGTATATCTTCATATGTTCATATGTGTGTTAGCTAGTATCAAGAAGGTTCTCTTACCAAGTTCTAAGTCTAAGAACAAGTCTAAAGACCCAAAACAACTGCCAAAAACGTTTCAAGTGTCTAGCAACTTAATGCAATTAAGCCACCTTTTAATCTAGACTTAAAAGTCTAATTAAATTGTTTGTTACTGCGTAAGGCACGGCCGTGCCTCACAAGGCACGCCCGTGCCAGCCCACGGGCATGCCCAAGTCACGCTCGACTTGGGCTCGTGCTTTCGCACTAGGCACGGCTGTACCTCCACGAGGTACGCCCGTGGCGGCCCCAAGGGGTACGCTCTAGGCATGCCGGCCTCGGGCCCGTACCGGGCATAGGGCACGCCCGTACCTTCACAAGACACGGCTGTGCCCGGCCCAACCAAAACCCATTTTGGCATTTTTCTCTCTCTCGTTCAAAGATGTTGCCGGAATCAATACTTGGTGTGACGCAACACGCCTATGCCTCATCGGTAGTGATACCAACTCGTGTGTGTCAGTGGGCATATTCCAACAAATAGCTAGTATATAACTATTATTAAAAGAAAATCAACTATTTATTTTATCAAGTATATCTCATAGTACCCTTATACAATAAGTAAAGTTTCTGGTTAATGCAAGTTTCTGATTATTGCAAAAGTATGCAAGGTTGAAGGATATTGATGCATTCGATTTCAAGCTAATTTTGTCACAAGGCACCAAAAAGGGTAAGTTGCATAAATATAGGGTAAATAGATACTTGTGTTTTTTTTTTTATCTTTCTACTTCAAAATGAATAATAAGGAATGAAGGAACATAACCTTATTACTTGTCTTTATCATTTATGTTCATGACCTCTAAATAAATAAGATGATTCTCCGTGCTCTTACGATATTTTTGTGTCAAGCTTCCGATAATAGGCTTATTAATTTGCAGTTTTTCTATTAGAGAAAGTTGCACGTACTTTTTGATTTTAGGTGTATTTGTGAAGGCTTAATTACTTCTATCATCTATATCCATTTTTAATCACTCATTTATTTCTATAAAATCTTAACTTCTTATTTTTAAATATGCAGGCTTTGCCTAATCTACTATCTCCATTGACTTAATTATTGTATTTGAATAATATAAAGATTCAAGTTTGGATGTGCTTTTGTTCAAGATAAAAAGGTGTTTCTCAGTGCCACTTTATGAGACTCAGGTTAGTCATTTTAATCATCTTTTGATCATCATAAATAAATGACTATTAGCTGGTTTAAGATTGTATTATTTACAGAGACTAGCATTATATTTAGTGTAATATTACAATTCTTTCCGTGAGAAGAATTGGTTCAAGTATGGATTAAATTATTTTCGAAAAGTTTTGTATTGATTAAGGTTTGGAGAAACGGGAAGATTTAATAAAATTTTTAGATTTCTTTAAGATTTCAGATTCATATTGTACATTTTGTATTTACTTGGTGTAAAAGACCCATATAAGATGCTTTAGAACTTAGTTTTGAAAACTTCCATGTGTAGTATATAAAGTACTTGAAGAAATATATTTAGTTTTCTTAGTCATTAGAAACTTTTCGTATGTGTACACTTTTTTATATTTTTCTATTTGATTTAATATATCTCAATATTTATTATTTGATAACCGCTGTTGGCTCCCTTTTTCGTATATGATATATTTTTTTAGGTTTACTTCTGTAATACCAGTGGTCCCCACGGGTCTACCAACTAGTTTAAATAAAACGTGATGCTTCCAAAAATGTTAATTTTACATTTATTAAATTAAACAATTAGTAATTATTGTGTTAATATTTTCTTGATATTTTTATAAAATTACTTATAGTAATAGTTTGATTAATTTTAGTAGTTATATGTTTCTAAAATCGTATTTATAGTAGACATGTATATACATATTTACGTGCATATACATAATAAAGCTTATTAACTTAGAGTTTAGTTCGTTTTGGAGAAAGAAAAATGTCCATGTCTTCGGAAATTTTACTTGTTGAAGATGTCACTTTTCTCAAGTTTATTGATTGTAAATCTGATGTGTCCCGTATCAAAGTAAAAATTATTTTGAAGTGGAAGACATATTACGCAAATAATCTAGAGAAATAGGCAAGTCTTGACATGATTTTGGAAGATGAAAAGGTAAAATTGAAACAACTTTCATTAAATTCATTTACATAATTATTTAGTATTTAATATTTTTAATTATTTGTTCTTATACATATACTCATACAATGGCTAATTATATATATATATATATATATATATATATATTTTTAATTATTTTAGGGTGATAGGTTTTTGCAACAGACTGGTCTTATTTCTCACTTTAAAAATCAATTAAAAGAGGGTGAAGCTTTTTTTATCTCTAATTTTGGAGTTGCATATAACAATTCCAAGTTTAAAGTTGTTGACCATTATTCAAAGCTTAACTTTAACAAAGGCACTATTGTGAATTAGCTAATGATTTTTCGCTTTTTGATTTTGTTGATGTTAACCAAGGAAGACTTAGTCAGAGTATTGTGTTTGGTAAGTTAATTCTTAATGTTTATATAATAGCAATTGTTGTTTATTTTATTTTTATATGAAATGTAAAATATATCATGTTCTTTGAGAAACTTAAGTACTTGAAATATCACATTTTCTACTTTTATCGGATGTTATAGGGCGTGTGATTTCGTCAAATGATTTGAAGGTTACAAAGGTTTCTGGACGTGATAAAAGTCTTCTCAACTGTGAATTGCAAGATTTGAGGTAAATTTCATAAAATATTTTTTTCTCTCGCACGATATTCATTTAATTAAAACTCTGCGTAAATGTATCTAATATAATAATGTTTATGTGTCAATTGCACGATATTTAACTTTAATTTATATGTTAGTGGTGAAAAATTTTTATGTGCTTTGTGGGGTGACACGTATTGAAGCTTCAAAAGTTCATTTAAGGACACAACAATGTCAACAATCCGGTTGTAATTATTTTACAACTTGTGAAATTCCAAAATTGGAGTGACAATCTACTTCATTTAAATAAATAAATATTTTATTTACATTTATATGTATAAGCATTTTAATGGTGTAAGATATTCCCCGTAGGCATTTCTCAAGTGTCCAATTCTCTATATGGATCAAAGTTGTTTATGCAAAGGTTAACTTCAGTCGATATATTTTGCTAATAAATGTTTAATTGTTTCACTACTAATCTTTTGTATTGATAGTGTTGCTAGAAACGAAAAAGAAACATGTTCCTTGGATATGGTTGTGCAATTGTCTAGCAATACCATTATCACAAGTCAACAAGATTATTTCAAGATATACAAAGTACAAAAAATTTTGCTTATTGGATTTTGGACATTGGAGAAGGAAATGTTTGTGGCTGAAATGATGAACAAGCTGAAATACAAATTCCTGAAGATCTCTTGATAAAATCAAATGGTGATCATGCTCATTCAATAACATAGTCGATTTATCGATCAATCAATGATCGTATTTACGATCAACATTATTTTCAGGATAGAGCAATTTTGGTCCGAGCAACGATGAAGTTGATAATATAAACGAGTACATGCTTTCAAAGATAAACGGTGAAGAAATAACTTACTTCAGTTTTGATATTGTTTGTTCTGACGAAATGTCAAGTACATTTGAATAATCATTATACTCGACTGAGATCCTCAATTCATTCAAAGTACTAGGTATTCCAAACCACTAATTATCTTTAACTGTTAACTTTACTACCTAAACCAGTCGAGAGGGTTATGCAATGGAACAAGATTTCAAGTAATTAGACTTGGTTCATGTGTTATTGAAGTTAAAATCATTTCAGGTAAGAATGTTGGTGTCACATAATATATTCCTAGAATGAAGATGATTCCGTCAGATTCAAAAGAAGACAATTTCCCATCATGGTTTGTTTTGCAATGACTATTAACAAGAGTCACGGACATCCTTTGTTTAATATAGGATTATTTCTGAGGCGACCTGCTGCTTTTACACATGGACAATTGTATGTCATACTTTCACGTGTTTAAAGTAGGAGTGGATTAAAACTTCTTATTTGTGATGACAACGACAATGCGATAGACAAAACAACAAATATAGTGTATAAAGAAATTCTACAACGTATATGATGTAATTTTTATTATTTTTCTTTTTAACCGTTTGTATTATTGTGTTATTTTCTTTCTTCTATAAAAACTAATTAATTATTATTGGATGTATGACACCGAATACTCTCATTATGTATTTTATTATTCTTTTATTTAGGAAATTATAGAGTAAAATTTCATTTTATAAAACCCGGGCAAAATAATTGAAACCAATTTTGCAGATTAAATTGAAGTCACCGCCATTGAAATTCAATAACTAAATTTTGTTGACAGTCCAATTTAATTCTTCAGTCGCCGCAATAAATGCTCCGGTCACCGTCGATTCTTTCGTGTCAAATGTCTTTCACACGTTCTCAACCAACATTTGAGAACACTCCGAACGCAAACGGCAATGGAATTTATGAACAGAAGTCAAACATGGTAGGCTACATTAAATAAGCCTACATAAATTTGTAAATGAGATTGAACTCCTTTGTCTCCGGCAGGTGTGCAACATAAGAAAGTTTGTTTACTCTGCTTCTTTAGTGTCTTTATTTAGCTTTTGTATGCGCTCTTACTTATTTTATTATTAGTAGTAGTACTAGCTTAAGGTCCCGTGTATAAATTAGGGATATTTAAACTAAATTTTAAATTAATATGGTATTGAAAAAACTTATATACATATATATATATATATGTATGTATATAATAGAACAATTGTAAAACATATATAGAGATTTAAAATCTCTTAAAAAGTGATAAATCTATTAGAAATCATTAATTCATATATAACATAACCAGATTTTTTTTAGATACTCTTTATAAACAACATTTACGTTTTATTTGAAGGGTTGACTTATAGCAAATTAGAACTTTTAAATTATTATTATTCATTACTTGAGAAACTGCAACATAATTAACAATTACTAAAAACATTCGTCTTAAAAACAATCCAATATGAGTTAACGGTTGAGCAATAACATAAATAATAGATATAAAATTACTTAGTTTTGCATATTTATGTATTATATGAGGTAATTATGAAAAGAGGTAAGGAAATTTTTAATACTTAAAAAGAAATTATATGTTACGATCGATGTTTTATTTAAATAATTAATATTTATTATGTTTCTCTAATTCAAAACTATCTATGAATAATTTTGACATATGAAACTTATTAAGTCATTTTTCGTATATCATTTGTGGAAAATAAAGAGAATGATTATGGGGAAAAAAAATCTAAAAATGGAATGTTATATCATAATCAATTTATTTGATCGAATATATATTAAAGATAACAATATGTATTAAAAATCAAAAGTTTTAATTGTTGGATTCAAAACTAAATAAGGAAAGCTGATCTCAAAAACTTTTTCTTCTAATATATATATATATAAGATTATTATTGTTATTATTATTATTATTATTATTATTATTATTATTTGTTGGGGAGATAATCACTCCATCCCAATAATCAAATCCATCTATTGAAATACATTGGATTTGATGATAACAAAACCATACATTTAGTAAGACTTAGAATGATTTCAAACATGTGTTGTTTGAATTATACTTGAAGAATTCTCTAAGTATGAAGTATCAGCCGAGGATTAGCTAAGTACTGAGTATCAACCGAAGGACAACATCTGAAGTCAGCCGAGAAGAAAAGACAGTGTAGAAGACCATCAGTTGAGCACTTACAACGATCAACTGAGCAAATAAATCAGATCAGCGGAGTAGTGACTTTGACCAGTTGAGCCAATCATTTGATGAGTTGAG
This sequence comes from Dittrichia graveolens, assembly GCA_038502395.1. Taxonomy (NCBI): domain Eukaryota; kingdom Viridiplantae; phylum Streptophyta; class Magnoliopsida; order Asterales; family Asteraceae; genus Dittrichia; species Dittrichia graveolens. The sequence goes on from JARJIL010000005.1 coordinate 35,726,706, forward strand.
GCCATCTCTCATTAGCTAAGTATACTTTACAACACAGTCTATTTTCTATAATCTTATCACTCTCAATGATCAGCTGAGCATCTTTGACCAACTGAGTATCTTTGATCAACTTATCATAGAGGTTGATTAGCTTATCCTTTACCTAAATCTAACCGTTAGTTAGGTGAGCATTTCTATGATCAGCTGAGCATCTAACCGAGTCCTTGTTATGATCATGTGATCATCTTAGCGAACTTATATTTGCAGTTTAGTACATTTTGTAAGCTGAGTCGTGAAAAATGTTATTTTAGCTCACTGTTTACTTTGTATTTATTCTTAAGTCAAAGGCAGAACATGTGTTGTTCTATTATTCTTTTAGACCTTTTTTTGTAAAAGTTTAAGCACTTTTTGGATCAACTACGAGACAAAAAGGATCAATCTTATCCTCTGAAAAAGGAGAAACATACCTTAGAAGAAGAAGAAGCTCTCGAAGATTTTCAACAACTAAGTATGGCTGACAACTCGATACTTGGTAAAGTCAAATCTAAAGAAAGCGTGACTGTTGATAAAATTACAAGCATAGAAAGAAAAGTCTAAACTTCCAAGGCAAAATGTATGGGATTTAGTATTAATATATTGTGAGTGGGTTGAACTTTTTTCAAAAAAGTACATTTACTTTATTTAATCCTTGATTAGAGTAAATTTACTTTTCACCCACTAACTTTATAATTAAAATATTATTTTCCTTAGTCCTTTTTGTCTCATTCCTTCTTTGCAAACCGGATGCCAAACCTTGTATATATACTCTTGCATGTTGGACATGCAAAACACCTCATACGTTAAGATCTACACAACACTAAAAGAATTATTTTAAAAGCAAGTTCAAGCTTTTAAGAAAACACAAGTTTTTAGAGTTAGCATCTTTGTGTAGAAACAAACTCGTTAATGTGTTGAACTTTCTTTACATAATTTGTTTAGAAATAACTTGTCTATGTGTTAGACAAATTAGTTGCCAACTTTATTGTAATTAGAATTTTCGCTTCTAGTACATGTAATTCTTGATTCATATCAATAAGAATTATATAAAGTATATGTGTGTCTCTTTAACTTTAAAAAGCTTGAGTTTGTAAACATTTGTTGTAGTATCCATCTAGGACACCTATATAATAGTAGTAGTAGTAGTAGTTGTTGTTGTTGTTGTAAATAATGCCAAGTAGCAGTAGTAAATAATAATAATAATAATAATAATAATAATAATAATAATAGAGTTGCGTTTAATAAACTCCATTTAAAAAACATAGTACTAAAATTTTAATATTCAATCACAGGTGATTCATTATACAATCACATGTGATTTGTAAAAACATCACATCTGAATTACGAAAAATTACAAAAATGCCAAGTAGTAGTAGTAGTAGATAATAATAATAATAATAATAATAATAATAATAATAATAATAATAACAATAATACTAATAATAGAGTTGTGTTTAATAAAGTCCATTTAAAAAAACATAGTACTAAAATTTTAATATTCAATCACAGTTTAGTATACAATAATATGTGATTTGTAAAAGCATCACATCTGAATTACGAAAAATTACAAAAATGCCACTCTACCCAAAATTTTAAAATTTAATCTGAACCATTGATGACATTGATCCAAAGGCTAAAATTGGTCTCTTAGGACTATGAATTAATTATGGACTATATTGAACATTCTTCAATAATAATAATAATAATAATAATAATAATAATAATAATAATAATAATAATAATAATAGTGGTATATAAAGCACTGTATCTTGCCAAAAAAAACACTCAATCTTTTCTAAAAATACTGCATCTAATCTAAACGTATATAATAATAATAATAATACTAATAATAAAATGGATGGTGGAATTTTCGTTTTTGCGGCGGCAGTTGTAACACCCCAAATTTATAAAATTATTAAATGGGGTGTTGAGTAAAATTTGAGAAAAATGAATAAAAATTACAAATTATTAAATAATTTAAATAATGATAATAATATTAAGTGACTTGAGTAAATTTCTTTAACCCTCCACTTTTTTCACTATTTATTTGTAATATAAAACTTTCAATTAAACCAAGTTTTACAAATATATTTAACTCCAAAAGAGGAGCGAAACTGCGCAGTTTGAATTATTATACAAAAGAGGAGCGAAAGTGCGAAACCACTCATTTTACAAATATATATTTTTATTATAATTTGTTGAATGAGAATTGTTTTTCTTACTAGAATTTCGAAAACCAATCTTATCTCTTGATTAAAGTTAAACAATGACTAAGAATTTTTTATAGCTCATCAATAATTCATTAATTGCTCATTATTGACGCATTAACGAGGAGTATTTTGAGAAAATCAAACCGTGCAAATTAATGAAGGTTCATCCGGACCCAATTTATGGTTAGGTAAATATATAAATAACCAAAGTGTAACGACCCTCCTAGTTCACTAAATTGTGCCCGGGATTCCAGAATGTTTCACACAATTCATGAAGGCTCAAGACAAGTGGAGAGATCTAGAAATATCCTCCTTGTTCTAAAGTCCTAGAATGGTATGGATAGTTTCATGGAAGGATCTAGATAAATGTATATACTTGTATATTATAGAGATATCCAGCTATAAGATTCGTATGAGGAGGTGGAGGTGCCTATAAATAGGTGTGGTGTCATGTGTTGCAAACCACCTCCAAAGTGAGTTGTAAAAGTTCAATTGTAAAGCTTTCTTAATAGAATATTCCATATCTAACGTTCCTTTGTTGACTTTCTTGAATCTTTACGCTTATTCGGTGAAAGGTTGATCTTGGTCGAGACTAAGGCTGCACGGTGATCTCGTAGAGAACAAGTTCGTGACAAGTGGTATCAGAGTCAGGTTGATTCAAGGGTGTGGTGAACGTGATGGAGAAGAACATGGGTACAGCTAGCGGGATCCCAAATGAGGAGAACCGTGGTCGGGATGATTAGCACCAAACGGGCAAGAAAAATCGAAGTTTGTCCAAGGACTTGGTAGCTAGCATAGAAAAAAGGGTAGTGGATGTAGAGACATCCATGATAGACTCAAAGTCACAAGTTGAAGAGTCTCACCAACAGGTTGAAGGGTTGAATGCGGACTTCATTGACTTGAGAGACGACTTCAAGAGCACGCTTAATGTGTTTAGCGTTGATTTGAAAAAGGAAACCCATGACTTGAAAACTATGTTTACGAGTGAGATTTCCAAACTTCACGGAGAAGTTGAGGAAAAGGTCGATGCTATTCACAAGGAGGTTAAGGATGTGAGACTCGATGTTGATTTATGCAAGCGTGTTGTTGCCAATGGGGTTGGCAATACAACCACTATCTCTAGGTACCAAAGCCATCACCGTTCATTGGAAAAAGAGAAGCAAGGGCGGTTAATGACTTGCTATAGTAAATGGAACGATACCTGGATGGGGTAAGCATCAGGGATGATGCTATGAAGATCAAGATGGAAACCTATTATCTTAAAGACACCGCTGCTTTATGGTGGCGACGATGACATGGTGATATTAAGCGAGGTATGTGCACAATTGAGACTTGGGCAGACTTTGTTAAGGAAATCAAGAAACAATTCATCCGGAAAATGCTAAAGATGAAATGAAGAGTCGGCTTCGCAAGCTTAAACATACCGGGATGATCAATGAATACTTGAGAATTCACAAGACTTGTCCTTCAGATTCCGGAGTTATCTGACCAAGACTCCCTCTTTTATTTCCTCGATGGTCTGCAAGGAAGGATAAGACGGAGTTGAAACATCGTAGGGTACAAGATCTGGCCACTACTATTGCTAAAGAAGAGGGCTCGATCGATTTTAGCAAGAAGAAACCGCCGAAGCCAAAGGATAAAGAACAGAAGGTTAGCTACGAGAAAGGTGGGGGAGATAAGTCCACCCAAGCAAAAGATGACCATGTACGGAAGCCGCCGACCGGAAAGAACAAGGACTTGAAGACGGCCTATAAGAATAGTGGATGTTTCATATGCGAAGGCCCTCATCGAGCCCGTGATTGCCCAAAGAAAGCCAACCTTCACGAAATGTTGGCACAAGAGGATGGTTGCATGGGGTATATGCAAATCCTCAATGCTATCAAGACCAAGACGGAGAAACCTAAAGTAGCGACTAAAGGCCTCCAGTTTGTT